>CM038669.1:517801200-519001200 GCA_021605145.1 Aegilops bicornis
GGAGATTTGTATCAGACTTCTTTAAAATTGATAGAATTGCTAGCTTTGATGATATCTTTGCTTTCTGGCAAGTGCTTAAAAAAGCCTGTGCTTAACATGGTTATTGCTGCCTCCTTATGGAGCTTGTGGAGACTAAGAAATAGTTTCTGTTTTCAGGGGCAGAAATGGAGAGATGTGAACTGCATTCTTGCAAAGCTAAGCAGTTATTTGCACCAGTGGAAGGTTCTCTGCGACGATGCTCAAGCAATCCTGCTGCAAAGGTGCGTCCTCCTGTTGGACAAATGGCGTGGAGAGCTGATGTGGATAGTCTGGAAGTGAGTTGTGGGAGGAGGGCATGAGAGCTGCGCGAGTCAAAGAATCTGATGTGTTCCTTCTCCCTTCTGTTCTGGTTATGTAATAAGTATTACCTAGTACTTGTTTCCTGTTCGGTGGAGAGAACTTCTGCTCTCGAGCGCTAGGTAGCGTAGCCTCCTGGTGTGTCGCTTAGTCGTACTTTGATCTGGTTGTGATGGCTGTTTTCTGCTTTAAATTAATAAAATTGGGGCAGGGGGGCAACCCCTTTCATTAAAAAAAAACTCTTGCTTGTCACTTTTTTTACCATCGTGCTTTTCGTTCACGATGGTGGTCAGCATCAGTTATGTCTGCTTTGGGAGGAAAGCAATCGGGTAAATACTTACCCGCAGGCCGCAGAGGAGTGGATCGTCCGGAAGAGAAGTGAGTTGTTAATTAGTAGCCAGGTGCAGGAGTTCTAAGGCTGGTCATAGTGAGGAATATCATATACTAGTATCATGCATATGATGCTAGTGTATGATACTACATTCATAATGCATAGTATTATAGATTAATATCATAGGTGGTCTAATTTATTGCATGCATGACATATAGTAGCATCATATTTATTATGTTACGGTATCTATCTATGTTATTATAACCATCTCTTTTTTTAATTGGCTGCCCCGTAAGTATGTTTGTGAGTACTTATGTTACTCTTACTATGGCCAGCCTAAAACGTTCTACTCCCTCCCCAAAATATTGGGCGCATTAATTTTAGCATGCAATCCCATAATCTAAGGCATAGTACGTATTCTCTCTCCAGCAGTTACAGTGACGCTAACTATAGCTTGCTATTTGGAAAGAATAAATTGCTAATTGTGGATGGGTCTTCCTTACGGTTAGTTAGCTATAATAAAGGAGTCGCTGGTTGAGGGCCCTCCAAAATCAAAGTTTGATCGGGGGCGTTCAGACTGGATCGCTCAACCATGAGGAGATCGTGGAAGGCAATTTTCCTAGTCCAGCCTAAGACCGCTGAAGTAACGCCCACCTGCTCTAATTTTCGTGCTAAACGTTAGACGCCTAAGATTTTGAGGAGGGAGTATGAGGTTGTAAAATGGATCAACTATTAATAAAATAGTGTAAATTTAAAATTTACTATTATACATGTTGACTATTAGGTTGGCTCGAAATAACATGACAACTTTTTATAGCCGATTGTTGGTTATATTATTAAACATGCTTTGAATAACACATACCAAGCCAAAATGAATCTACAGCTGAAAAGTGAAGTATTGACCACACATATGTTACTTCTTATTATAGAGATAATAAATAATAATTTTTTTTGCGGCAATCAAGAGAGCTTTGTTAAATCACAGCAGACCTAGGACAATCAGCCATCAAGCTGGTCACTAGGAAGCTAGGTATCACATCGAGTCAGCATTCGGTCACATTCAATGTGCAAGCATGTTTAGCACAGAGATGAGCCGAAACATTAGCCGAACGATTTATATGAAGTACATTAAATAAAGAGAAATTGCTAACTAGCTCTCCAATTTCAAGTAAGATTGGAGCCACAATTGAACGAGAATTGTGGCGAGTATTCTAGAGTTGCACCAACTCCAGGCAGTCCAACTCCATGATCACATGTGTGAGTCCTCGCAGGCTTGCGAAACGAGCCCCCTCACGCATTGCCAATGCCTCCGCAATTAATGGATTCGAGATCCCCAGGTGCGGCTTACACCAGGCTCCCAGGTATGTAGAAGTGGATCGAGCGATGCCACCCGCACCGCTACAATTATCTTCGAAGTTGATAGCCCCATCTGTTGTAATCTTAACAATGCCCAGGTCCGGTGGCTTCCAACCATAACCTGGTAGAATTTTTGCTACACTACACGGCAATTCCAACAGAGCTAGCGACTCCTTGATGGATCGCAATGAAATCATAGGATCAAGACCCTCTTGATCATGCTTGATTCTGTTCCGTGAATGCCATATAGACCACATAATAGTGATGATTTTTGGCCGGTCCTTATCATCTACCATTGGGTGACATAGGATGTCCCTTGCCCACGAACTAGGATGTAACCCGGGCAACCGAATATCAAACCAAGCGCGGGCCACCACCCAGAAACGTTTGGCATGAGAGCATAGCATTAATGCATGCTGTAGATCTTCCTCCATAGCTAAACAGATGTTGCATCTGCTTATTTGTGCAATGTGCCTCCGGTTGAGAGTGTGTTCATCAGGTAAAATTCCTCTTAGAACTCGCCACCAGAACACCCGTACCTTTGGCACCACATTGAGCCTCCAAAGAGCCTTCCACATCTGTTGATCATTCCCTGAAGTACCGGTAACCGACCCTTCCTCTAGAGCAAGGAAAAAAACTCTTTCTGAGTCACAAGAGTGCGATACGCTGTCTTAACAATGTAGTTGCCCAAAGAATCAAAAGCCCACGCATAGAAATCCTCACCACCGCCGTGTCGAAGAGGAATATTTAGAATAGCTGCAGCGTCAGGGGCAATGAAAGTTTGGCGAACCAGCTGCTCATTCCACCTCCAGTTCTCTGTGCCAATAAGACTTGAGACATGTTCAATATTAGTAGCTGGTGGTTTCAGCAAAGGTAACATCAAAATAGTTCCTGGGATCCATTTATCTGTCCACACCGCAATAGAAATACCGTCGCCAACCCGCTTAATCAGGCCAGCCTTGAGCGCCTCCCTGCCTGCTATGATCATGCGCCATGTTGCCGAGGCTATTTTTGGCACCGATGCATTCAAACAATTGCCATTAGGAAAATACCGGCCCCTCAAAACTCTGGCACACAAGGAATCTGGTTTGGTCATGAGCCTTCAGCCATGTTTTCCAAGCAATGCTAGATTGAATAGCTGCATGTCACGGAACCCCATACCACCCTTGAATTTGGGTGTAGCAAGTTTCTTCCAAGACACCCAATGCATCCCTTTCTTGTCAAGAGAACTACTCCAAAAATATCTGGCCATTGGTGAAGTAATACTCTTACAAACTTTCTTTGTCAAACGAAATGTACTCATACTGTATGTAGGCATGGCCTGCACAACTGATTTCAGTAGCACATCACGTCCTGCACACGCAAGCAATTTTTCCGACCACCCTTGAATTTTGATCCTAGCTCGTTCTGCAAGGTGATCAAAGGTACCACCAGTGATCTGCCCAATAGCTGCAGGTAGCCCGAGATATCGTTCGCTGAAAGACTCAACTTGGATATTAAGCAAACTTTTGAGTTGGTTTCTGACCGGTTGCGGTGTGTTTTGACTGAAATAAATAGCACTTTTGTCCCGATTCACACACTGCCCAGAAGCAGAAGCATATACCTGCAAGGTAGTATTCAACCGTGCTGCACTTTGCTGATTTGCACTGATGAAAATTAGACTATCATCTGCAAATAATAAGTGGCTCACCAAAGGAGAACCATAGCTAACTCTGATTCCTCTACCAATGTAGCCGGCATCATAGAATTTCAACAGAGAGGAAATACCTTCTGCGTACAACAAGAATAGGAATGGCGAGACCGGGTCACCTTGTCTCAAGCCCTTCGAAGGTGTGAAAAAAGATAGAAGGTCACCATTTACCTTCACCGAGAATCTGACCGAAGTGACGCATTTCATGATCAGTCTCACAAAATTGCCGCTGAAACCCAACTTGAGCATGATTGCTTCGAGATAATGCCACTCTACTCGGTCGTAGGCATTCATCATGTCGAGTTTAACGACACAAGCATAATTCTTCCCTTTCTTTCTTCTTTTCATCGTATGTATAAATTCATAGGCCATAAGTACGTTGTCTGTGATCAAATGACCTGGAACAAAAGCACTTTGTTCCTCACTAATTACCTCTTCCATATGCACTCTCAATCTGTTGGTGATAGCCTTAGCAGCAATCTTGTATAATACCGGGCAAAGCACAATTGGACGGTACTGGGATATATTCTGGGGATGTCGTACCTTAGGGATCAGAGTGATGGAAATGTCATTGAGCCCCACCGGTAGTTCCCCTCCATTGAGAAAATCCAAAATTGTCGCTGTGATTTCATCCTTGAGAAGATCCCAGTGGCGTTGATAGAATCCTGCTGTAAAGCCGTCTACTCCAGGGGCTTTTGACGGGGCCATTTGAAATAACGTCATCTTCACCTCATCTGCCACAAATGGTTTGTCCAGCACCTCATTCATCTCTTCCGTGACTTTAGTTGGGACATGACGTAGTAGCTCACTAGCATCAGAGAAACCTTGTGACTGATAGAGCTGCTGGTAGAAAGATTGCACCTCGTGCTTGTCCTCGTCCTCGTTAGCACAAGCCGAGCCATCCGAACGGCGAAGGCCAGAAATTCTGTTAGTTCTTCGCCGTTGTGCAGCCTGCGCCTCAAAGTAACATGTATTACGGTCTCCCTCGCGAAGCCAAGGTACCCTCGAACGTTGACGCATCCATACTTCCTCTTGATACAAAGCTTCTCTAAGCTTATTAATCACTGCCCTTTCCTCATCCGACGGACCACGACCGACTTAGAGGCTGCGAAGTTTATCAAGTTTTTTCTAAAGTTGTCGCACTGTCCGTGTAAGAGACCCATACTCTCGCGCTCCCCAAGGCTGAAGCATTCTCTGAAGATGTTCAGGCGCGTGTGCAATGTCGTGGTTCTAAGTCTGACAGTAGAATGGGGGGTAGGTATGGAGAGGCAAGATCCTAGCTATGGAGTAGTTGTATACGCAAGGGATTTACGAGTTCAGGCCCTTCTCGGAGGAAGTAACAGCCCTACGTCTCGGAGCCCGAGGCGGTCATTTGGATTATATGCGTATGTGTTATTCTGAGTGCGAACCCTTCTACCGTGGAGGGTGGCTTATATAGAGTGCGCCAGACCCCAGCCAGCCCACGTAGTAGAGGGTTTAAGGTGCGTTAAAGCTAGGCGTTCTTTGGTAACGCCTTACATAAAGTGTCATTAAGGTCATAAAGACTATTTAACTACAGACCGTTTGGACATCGAGTGGCTCTTGGACTCTTGGTGGTCGAGTGGGTCTTCATAGTCGAGTGTCTTTGAATCTGTCGAGTGGAAGCCTACCAGGTCGACTGGAAGGCTGCTTCTCTTGTGAATGTCCTTCGGGAGGGTATCTTTGGGCAGGTCTATGACCCTACCCAGTACATGACTTCATCATTAGCCCCGAATGGATCGAGGTTTGAGTGAGGAAGGAGTTGATAATCTTTCCGACCTGTTCTTCGTGTTGTGAGTGCGTCTTACTCTGGATCAACGACCTTTTAGTGACGGCATCAACTTCTCTTTCAGTCGCCTTGATCCATTCTTCACGTTTGTCGAGCGAACTTTGTGAACCTGAGGATTTCCGAGCGACGGATCTGAGGAAATCTATTATCTGACGAGTTGCTCTGCGGTTAGCAGATTTCGCGGGATCCGAATTTTGGGGAGCGCGCGAAGCGGAGAAAACCACGGCACTCGGATGGGATAAGACGATGACGCCTCGATCCTCGTGCCGCCTTTTTCGCCACGTATCATGCACGCGCCTGCTGCGGGATCGTGATGGGATTGCCTGGGCCTACCGGTCAGCCACTCGGAAGCGACCCCATATAAAGCGTTGGACCGGGCATTTTGAACAGTGCATCCTCATACTTCTCCTCTCTCCACCTCCAAAACTTTCTCGCCACGCTCTCCGCCTGTCCAGCGAAGCTCGGTACTTTTCTCGCCACGACCATGGTGAAGGACAAGACTGCCGCCACAGAACGGGTGAAGAAGACGGCGGCGAAGGCCAAGGGAGAGCGCCCGATCGAGGCGGTTCCTCTTCGCGGTCCAAGCTGCCGCAGGCTGGGTCCAAGGAGACTGGATCCGGTCGACCATCACCGTGAAAGATCTCACCGATCTAGCCAACGAAGGACTGATCCCCCATGGGTCGGCGAGGCTTCCGGGCACGGAGTGGCAACCGCAGCCTGAAGAGGGTGAGTGCGTCCTCTTGGCCACCCACGTAGATAGGGGGTTTTCTCTGCCGCCAAATCCTTTTTCCGAGGGTTTCGAACTTTTTGGAGCGCAACTCCACCATTTCACTCCAAACTCCATTGTGTATCTTGTTGCTTTCGTTTAGCTCTGCGAGAATTTCTTGGGTTGTCGACCGCATTGGGGTCTTTTCAAGCACATATTCACCGTCGCTCTCGGGACGGTGAAGAAAAGCGAGCCCGAATGACGAGAGGACCCAAGTAATCCAAATGTGGGGGACTCGGGGTCCAGATGAGGGGAAGAGCGCCTTTCCGGCTATGACTCTCCCGACTCGGTTAGAGGGTGGCGATCGACCTGGTTTTATCGCCAAGACTAGCCGACGCCGGGCGATCGACTGAGCTCCCTCCTTTCTCCATGAGTCGAGTGAACAAGCCATCTTCCCCGAAGGTGTTGCCGGAGGAGAAGGCCCAAGTAAAGCTGCTGATGGAGCGTGTAGTCCAGCTTATTCGCGATGGGGTGACCGGCATGGATCTCCTGGAGGTTTTTCTCCGACGGGCGTATTCAGCCACTCCAATACCGAGGTCATCCGATGTGGATGTACTGCAGTACGGATGATACCACTCGGGTCAATCCGGAGGAGGTTGATGACGCCATCGAGAAGTGGATGACTGCCATCACAGGAAATAAAGACAACCCTCAAGGAGCTAGGAGGATTCCACCACCGACCAGAGTTATCAACCGGACAAGGTATCACCGCTTATCTCCGATTGTGATTCTGCTGTATTCATTCTGTTTTGATGTCAATTTAAATCGACTTTCACCTTGTTTTGTTGTCTTCTAGGTCACCATTGAGATGTACTCAATGCCCATCGGGGCGCAGGAAACATCCGAAGAAGAAGAAGGAAGTGGAGGTGAGAGTCCGGAGGAATGGGAGTCCAACGGCGAGGAGGATGAGGAGGAGGATGACTCTGATGATGAGGAGGAGGAGGAAGAAGAGGAGGAAGACGTCGACCCTCCTCGCTCGGAGGGAAGGTCCAAGTTGACGCACGACCCGGCGGACGGGCGCGGTAAAGCTGTTGTGCCCACCGGTCAGTCGGCAAGCGACCTAGGACAACTTCTCCAGCGCCCGGTGAGAAGCCGCGAAGCAACCTCGACAACGTCGTCAAAGCCGGGCGAAGGCCTTGCCAAAGATGCGAATGGTCATCCCCACCATCTCGGGTAACCAATCGTAACCTTGTATTTCCTTTTTCAACATGAGTGAACTTTTGGTCGACTTGATGACCGATCAGCCGACTCTTGAAATCTTCAATACCGCTACCTCCGAGACTTCAGCCAAGCACGATGATCGAGGAAATGGAGGATGCGACCACTTCCAATCTTGGTAAGATCTCGAGGTTTTACTTTTAGCCGATTGGAGCTTTTTAGTCGATTGGGCTTCCATGTTTATACGGATCTCTCTTGTAGTTCCACCTCACGTCATTGATCTCCCCGATGATGACGAGGAAGCGCCATTGAGGAAGAGGAGGAACAAGAAAGTGCCTCACGGCAAGGCTGCTCAAGTCATGGCGACTCACGAGACGCTGATTTCGAGGGAGGCAATCCCACTCGGACTTCAGCATCTTTTGCTGTACCACCGACGAGTGCCCGACCCACTTCGCCGATCGCTGATCCACCGTCTCTCTTTGCTACACACCACGTCCCGGAGGACCAAGTAAGTGCTGCTAAGGAGGCCATACGCCAGGCAGGGATCATGATGGAGCAGGTGAAAGCGGCTCAAGAGGCAAGTCAGGCGGCCTATGATGCCAGTTCAGCTCTCTAGAGCAATGTCCAAGTAAGTCAGTCGTCGCTTGCTTTGTTAGGATATACTATCTGAAATTGCTTTCTTCTGGAGATTTCCGTATCTGTACACCCACTGGGTGTGTGTGTCGTTTGAACTTTTGTGGGGGCACGCTGAGTGCACCCACTAGGTGTAGTCCCCGAGACTATGGTCGACTGCGTGCAGTCATCTATGGTCTTTATGCTGTGATCTTCTTCACTCGACCAGGACGGACCAAGTCGAATGGGAATCAGAAACCGGTGGGGCACGCTAAGTGCACCCACTGGGTGTAGTCCCCGAGACTATGGTCGACTGCGCGCAGTTGACTATAGTCTAAAGAACTTCTTTTTCTTATTGCGGCTGACCGCTGACAATTAGCCATGTTTTTAGAATCATAGCCTTTTTGCCTCTTTTGGTCGACTGATCGAACCAAATTGGTAAACCAGTGGGGGCACGCTGAGTGCACCGCCGGTGTAGTCCCCGAGACTACTGTCGAATGTTTTATTCGACCGTAGTCTTAGAAATGCTACTATTTTTCCTTAGTCACTCGGAAGTGATCTATCTTTGATGTCTTTCGTTGGTTGACACTTTGTAGAAATCTTGCGAGCTTGTGGCTCGCTATCTTGAAAGTTAGAGAAAAAGCGATTCAGCTCAACCTCGATTTGAAGCTTGCTCGGGAGAATTTGCGAAGGCAAAGGATGAAGCAAAAGGTATGGCTGGTGAGAATTTTTGACGACTACCTGCTTTTCTGCTCATTCTCAACTCTGTTCTCATTGTTGCTTTTGAGATAAACCGAAGAGACTTTGAAGAAGAAGGACCTTGACCTTGCAGAGGCACGTAGGCGGCTTTGGAGAAAACAAAGCTCATTGAAGAGAAGCTTGCCTCGGTCGACAAACTTGAAGATGAAAATGCCAAGCTGAATGCCTCTCTTGACGCGGCTAACAAGGAAGTCAGTCGACTGAAGAACGACAAGAATGTTCTGTCTGACAAGGTTGGCCAGCTGACGGGGAAGCGAAACGACCTGGAGACTTATCTTGGGAGGGTTCGCCAAGAAGCTGTTTCTCATGCTTGAAGGTAATCTCTTTTATCCAACTGTCTTGCTCTCACCGGCTCATCACATGATCTTCATTTTGAGTCTGAGTTGTGTTTTCAGAATTCTGCCAAAACTTTGAAGAAGAAACCGATCAGTGGAAGCCGGCTTGGACCCCATCAACTCTCTGTGAAGGACGAAGCTGCTATGAATGTGTTCCGACCGAGTCTCGTGTTGCTAGCGTATTGGATTATCTTGCTCGATCGAAAGTTGCGATTGTCGCGGATCGACTCGACTCTCCGCCGTAACAGACTCTCCGTAATGATCTTGAATCCACGATGACTCGTCTGAATGAGATTCCAAGTCGAGTGCAAGAATGGAAAAGTCATCTGCCAGGTGTGGTGCTGATGTTGCTCTATCTCTGGTTCGTGTCCACTGCAAAGAAGTGCAAGAGGACAAGCTGGTGTCCCTCAAGGTTGCCAATACCAGGAAGCACGACTTCAGATCTTTCATGGAGACTTTCATCGCAGCTGCTACCCGTATTGCTGACGGAATCGACCTCGATCAGTTTGTTGCACCTTCCAGTCCTCCGCCAGAGGAGTAAAAAACTTCTAAGTCCCACTTTAAATTTTCCTCGGAATGCCGAGTGGTTTCTGTAACCGATAAACTTTAACGCTTAACGCTGGCGCCTTTGGATCGATGGGACATTTATCCGAACTTGGTTTTTCCTTTAACATGCTTTGCTTGCATTCGAGAGAACTTTATTCCTCATTCGGAAGATATTCCGTTGAAATTCCAATCGACTTGTGCTTCATCTATCCTGCGGTAGAGGTGAAACACCTCGCGATCGACCTTGTCGTCCTTGCGGATCGGGACGCACCGCACGTTGTTCTTGTGGCGAAGCTCAAGGAGGAGGTAGCAATCGACCTGCACCTCGTCGTCCTTATGGATTGGGATGGACCGCACATTGTACTTGTGGCGAAGCTCAAGGAGGAGGTAGCAATCGACCTGCACCTCGTCGTCCTTATGGATTGGGATGAATTCCTTACTTAGGCGAGCACTTTGGGCTGCGGCTAAGCCTCCGAGTGGGAGGATTGCTCTCCACTCGGTAGGATTTTTATTACTTAGGCGAGCACTGGCTGCAGCTAAGCCCCCAGTGGGAGGTTTGCTCTCCACTCGGTAGGATTTCTATTACTTAGGCGAGCAATGGGCTGCAGCTAAGCCCCCTGAGTGGGAGGTTTGCTCTCCACTCGGTGGGATTTCTATTACTTAGGCGAGCAATGGGCTGCAGCTAAGCCCCGAGTGGGAGGTTTGCTCTCCACTCGGTAGGATTTCTATTACTTAGGCGAGCACTGGCTGCGGCTAAGCCCCGAGTGGGAGGTTTGCTCTCCACTCGGTAGGATTTCTATTACTTAGGCGAGCACTGGGCTGCAGCTAAGCCCCCGAGTGGGAGGTTTGCTCTCCACTCGGTAGGATTTCTATTACTTAGGCGAGCACTGGGCTAAGCCTCCGAGTGGGAGGTTTGGTCTCCACTCGGTAGGATTTTTATCACTTTGGATGTTTAAGGCGAATCTTTGGGCAGTTATAAGCCCCGAGTGGGAGACCGGCTCACCACTCGGCGGGGTTTGAATACTTAGGCGAGTACTTGGACTGCAGCTAAGCCTCCGAGTGGGAGGCTGGCTCGCCACTCGGTAGGATTTTGGATACTTAGGCGAGTACTTGGACTGCAGCTAAGCCTCTGAGTGGGAGGCTGGCTCGCCACTCGGTAGTATTTTGGATACTTAGGCGAGTACTTGGACTGCAGCTAAGCCTCCGAGTGGGAGGCTGGCTCGCCACTCGGTAGGATTTTGGATACTTAGGCGAGTACTTGGACTGCAGCTAAGCCTCCGAGTGGGAGGCTGGCTTGCCACTCGGTAGGATTTTGGATACTTAGGCGAAGTGGATTCGCAGCTAAGCCCTCGAGTGAGAGACTGGCTCGCACTCGGAAAGGATTTTTTTTACAAACTTAGGCGAATCGGATTCGTGACTAAGCCACCCATTGGGGGTAATTTCAAAAAGTAATAACAATCACTGGGAAAATTATAACATTCTTGTCTTGGATAAACAAACTACAAAAGTACTTTTATTACATCTCAACCGAGTGAGTTTTTAAGTGTAAAAGGGGCGGAGCAGCTCCGCGCTCCAAGATCGAGGCTCGTCGATCTGGCGATCAATGTTGTAGAGATGATATGCCCCATTGTGGAGGACTCTCGTGACGATGAAGGGACCTTCCCAAGTGGGAGCAAGCTTGTGGGGTTTCTGTTGATCCACTCGGAGGACCAAATCTCCCTCTTGGAAGGCTCGACTCTTCACATTTCCGGCATGGAATCGACGCAAGTCTTGCTGATAGATAGTCGAGCGGATCAATGCCATCTCTCTCCTCTTCCAAGAGGTCAACCGCATCTTGCCGGGCTTGTTCCGCTTCTTCTTGAGTATAGCTCGACTCGAGGCGCATTGTGAAGCGAGTCACTCGGCAGAACTGCTTCAGCTCCATAGACCGGGAAGAATGGAGTTCTCCCAATGACCGATTAGGAGTGGTCCTCAATCCCCGGAAGAACTGATGGAAGTTCGTCGACCCAAGCTCTGCTGCGTGTTTGAGATCACGCATCACCGAGGTTTTAGCCCTTTGAGAATGAGGCCGTTTGCACGTTACCTTGTCCATTCGGCGAGGATGAGCCATCAAGCATAGTCGACCCGCGTGCCTTGAGAGGCGCGAAGGCTTTGAACTTGTCATTATCAAAGTTTGACCCATTGTTGGTGATGATGCTATGCGGAACTCCATATCTGAATATCAACTCTCCGATGAAACCGATAGCGGTGCATGCATCGAGGTTCTTGATGGGCTTGGCTTCGATCCACTTGGTGAACTTGTCGATCGCTACTAGCAAATGGGTGAAACCGCTTCGCCAGTTCTCAACGGTCCAATCATGTCCAATCCCCAAACAGCAAAGGGCCAAACGAGTGGAATGGTCTTCAAGGTCGAGGCTGGCTTGTGCGACATGTTGGAATAGAACCGACATCCTTCACACTTGTCGACTATTTCTTTTGCCATTTCATTTGCTTTCGGCCAGTAAAATCCTCTCGGTATGCTTTAGCCACGATGGTCCGGAGGACGCATGATGGCCACAGTCCCCGAGTGGATATCCTCAAGAATTATCGACCTTCTTCGGGCGTGATACACTTGGCCGACTCGGTCGCGCTTTCTCTGTACAATTGTCCCTTGATCACTCTAAAGGCCTTGGATCGACCAGACGATCTGTCGAGCCTCTTCTTCATTCTCTGGGAGCTCTTTCCTTAGGATATATGCGATGTACGGCCTTTGTCGATCGGGAGTGATGACCACAACTTCCATAATCAGGTCGACCACGGGTGGGACCTCAACTTCACCGGATCATTGGCACTCTTTTGCTGCGGGGCTTCTTCTGTGAAAGGATCCTCCTGCACCGATGGAGCATGAATGTGTTCCAAAATACATTACCGGGAATGGCTTCCCTCTTGGACCCTATCTTCGCCAAATCATCCATGACTTGATTTTTCGATTGGGTATATGATGAAGCTCTAACCCCTCGAATTTCTTCTCCACTTTCTTCTTGCATTACAATAACCTCGTCATAGCCGGGCTTCGACATCCCACTCCTTCATCACTTGATTAACAACCAGATCCGAGTCGCCATAGACCATAAGGCGACGGACGCCGAGTGAAATGGCCATGCACAACCCATACATGAGTGCTTCATATTCTGCTTCGTTGTTGGAAGAACCAAAGTGAATCTGGAGAACATACTTGAGCCTATGTCCTCGGGGGGAAACCAATACAACCCCTGCACCAGAACCGTTCAAAGATCTTGGAACCATCGAAAACATAGTCCAATGTTACGAGTGAACTTGGGTCGGAAGTTGTATTCGATCCACTCGGCGAGGAAATCTGCTATTGCTTGGGACTTGATAGCTTTCTTTGCCTCGAATTTGATATCAAGGGAAGGAGTTCAATCGCCCATTTTGCCACTCGACCGCTTGCATCTCTGTTATGAAGAATTTCCGACAAAGGCGTCGACGATCGTAATGGAATGATCGAGAAATAATGAGCAACCTTCTTCGTGGTCATATAGATCCCATAAACAAGCTTCCGATAGTGAGGGTATCTTTGCTTTGATGGGGTCGATGCTTGTAAAGATAATAAAGCTGGGCGTTGAACTTTGAAGGTTTTTCCTTCTTCTTCCCACTCGACCGTAAGTACGGCATCGACGACTTGTCCAAAGGGCTGCAATGTAAAGCAGCAAAGGCTCCTTGCTGATTGGAGCAGCAAGCACCGGTGGGTGGAGAGCGAGCTTTGAGCTCGCAAGCGCTGCATCAGCTTCTAAAGTCCACTCGAACTTGTCCGACTTCTTCATCGATCGGTAAAGAGGCAATGCCTTTTCACCGAGGCGAGAGATGAATCGACTTAAAGCGGCCAAGCATCCAAAGAAGTTTCTGGACATCGCACACGCAGGCGCTTCATTCGAGTATGGTGCCAACCTTTTACGGGTTAGCATCGATTCCTCGCCGGAAGCGAAAAGCGAGTAACTTTCCACCGGGAACTCCAAATGTACACTTTGATGGATTAAGCTTGATATCATACCTCCTGAGATTGGCAAATGTTTCAGCAAGGTCAGTCAACAGGTCGGAACCCTTTCGTGACTTGACCACTATATCATCCATGTATGCTTCCACATTCCGGCTGATTTGAGTGAGCAAACACTTCTGAATCATCCTCATGAATGTGGCTCCGGCATTCTTGAGACCGAATGGCATGGTGACATAACAGAAGCATCCGAATGGAGTGATGAACGTTGTTTTAATCTCATCGGGTCCATATAGATGGATCTGATGGTACCCGGAATAAGCGTCTAAAAAAGACAACCTCTCGCATCCCGCAGTTGAGTCGACTATTTGGTCGATGCGAGGAAGAGGGAAATGATCTTTTGGGCAGGCCCGATTGATATGCTTGAAATCAATGCACATGCGCAACGACTTGTCCTTCTTGGGGACCATGACAACGTTGGCGAGCCACTCAGAGTGGTAGATCTCTCGGATGAACTCTACTGCTAAGTCGAGCCACCTCCTCGCCAATGGCCTTTCTCTTCTGGACGGCGGACCGTCGAAGATACTCTTTAACTGCTTTGAATTTTGGGTCGACTCGTAGGTGATGCTCAGCCAGCCCCCTGGGAACACCCGGCATGTCAGCAGGCTTCAATGCAAAGATGTCCCAGTTCTCACGGAGGAACTGGATGAGCGCTTCTTCCTATTTTGAGTCGAGTGTTGTTGAGATGTTGGTCGGAACAGCATTGGGATCGATCAGTGAATGTGAACCTGTTTCGTCTCGCCACGGATCTGGAATCTTGACTCAAGTAGCGGGCTTCTTAGCTCGCAACAAATCACTCGGATCCGCAGTTTTACGATACTCTTGTAGCTCTACCATCGCTAACCGAGCATCGGCGATCTTAGAGCCTTCTGGAAGCACTCTTACGCCTTCTTCCGATTGCCCGTGACAGTGATCACGCCCTTGGGACCAGGCATCTTCAGTTTAAGATACACGTAACATGGTCGGGCCATGAAGCGTGCATAAGCTGGTCTCCCCAGAATAGCATGATAAGTGCTCTGGAAATCCACGACCTCAAAGGTCAACTTTTCTTTCCGGAAATGCTTTGAATCACCAAAAACTACATCAAGAGCAATTTGGCCGAGTGACTCAGCCTTCTTTCCGTGAATGACTCCGTGGAAGCTCATATTCGGATCGAAGTCCGGACATCGGAATGCCCATCCCTTTCAACGTCTCCGCGTATAATATATTCAAACCACTACCACCATCCATTAGGAGTTTGGTCAGTCGAGTGCCTTCGACAACTGGGTCGACCACCAACGCTTGCCTCCCAGGGGTGGCAATGTGCGTTGGGTGATCAGACTGATCGAATGTGATGGCGGTGCCGAACCATTTCGAGATAATTGGGAGTCGCCGAGCAACCAAGTTTACTTCCCGATTGATAACCTTCAATCGACTTTTGCTTTCGACGTCAGCAAAAATCATCAGGGTGGAATTGACCTGGGGATATCCACCATCACTGTCATCTCTATCCTCAACTTTGTCTGTCTCCTTATCCTTATCCTTGGGATGTTTCCCTTGGAACTGCTGAATCAAGAGCCGACACTGTCGAGTGGTATGTTTCGGGTAAATGAGTTTACCCTCTTCATCTTTCTTTGTATGAATATGACATGGTAAATCCAACACGTCGTTCCCATCCTGGTCTTTCACCTTCTTAGGGTTCCAAGGACCCTTGGGTTTCCCCTTGACCTTTCCTGGGGTCACTGCCACGGCATCTCCGGGAGCCGCCGGCTCGGCTTTGCGCTTCTGCTTCCGACTGGAATTTCCTCCGCCGATCTCATTGGCGGCCGATTTATATTTACCACTCCGGAGCCGATCCTCTTCATCACCATTTGCATATTTGGTGGCAATCTCCATCATCCGACTCAGGGTCATATCTCCGGTTCGACCAAATTTCAAACTCAATTCTCTGTTCTTGACACCTTCCTTGAAGGCACACACTGCCTGATGATCAGATACATTCTCGACTGTGTGGTGCAAAGTGATCCACCTCTAGATATAATCTCTCAAGGTTTCACTCGACTTTTGCACGCACGACTGCAACTCTGTCAAACCTGCTGGTCGTTTACAAGTTCCTTCAAATGTCCTGACAAACACTCGAGCAAGATCTTCCCAAGTGTAAATCTTTCTTTGGGTGCTAATCGATTCAACCACGCCTACGGCTGAACCCTCCAACATAAGAGGTAAATGCTTCATGGCTACCTCATCGCTGCCACCGCCGATCTGAATCGCCACTCGTTAATCTTTCAAGCCAAGTGTCGCTTGGATTCTCCAAAGTGAACTTGCTGACTCCGATCGCCAACCTGAAGTTGGGAGGAATCACCGCGCCACGATGGCCCTCTTTGAAACACTATGGTCCCGAGACATGAACTCTACTACTGGAAGGAACATCTCTATCGTGGCCGTCTCGGTGAGCTCTGTTCTGTCGACCAAACCTTGAACGATAATGGATCTCGCATCAAAGCACGGTTCTCACGGGTCGACTGGAACTCTTCACCAACACCGTTTTGGCGTCTGTCGTCCTCTTGCCGAGGAGCGTATGATCCACCCCTTGGGGAGGAGTGGGCACTTTCGGCGTCGATCGTTGCGATCGAATCGGTGCTCATACTGCTTTCATGACCCTTGTATGGATCATCACGCCCGGCCTCCATGTTCCTCATGCCTCGGGGCGATCTTGGACTATGGGCCGACCGAACGAATTCGCAGCGACGGATCGGCTGTGAACCCTGCTCCGCGATCGATACAACTGAGTTTTGATCTCCTGCCGCCCGGAGCAAATCTACGATTTCTTTGCAAACCTCTACCGCCTCCGACCGAAGGCTGAATCGATTCTGCTATCTGGTGGCGGCTGCTAAATTCTAAATCGGAGTTCGATATACCTGGGTTGGCGGTTGAAAGAAGTGGCGTCGACTGGATTCTGGAACCCTCGGTCGCGATGCTCGTCCGGCACTTCGCTGAAGATTCTCCAGTCGAGTGCGCTCAGCCAGGTTGGCCAAGCGCGCATCCTCCAAGGCGCGAGCCTCGGGGGTTTCTCCAACGATAGGAGTGTGAAGTGCATCCATGTTCCGACGATGAAGCTCCTCCCTCTGGAGCGAAGTGAGGGGCTCGGGCAAGTACTCTTCGTGGGCCTGCACCGGATCGCCTCTACCGCCACCTTCGTTGGTGAGGGTGAATCCAGGGGGACTGCGTGGTCCATCGACCATCAGAATCTCTGCCGCCGGGTCACTGCTATCGCATTCGGACGCGGTCTCTATGGAGCCAGTCGACAGGTCTAACAGGCCGTAGAGAGATTCGCCAGGCTCGATCGCCGCGACTTGGGGGATGGCCGACTGGCGGGCCACCGCATGTCTCACCCACCGCTGAAGCCTCGACCGACCGGAACGCTTGCGCCGGTGGGAGACTGGGAGTGAAGACAGCGCAGGAGCCGACCCATACTGGGTTGCCGCAGGAGGACGCCGCGGACACACGCGCGAAAGTGCGTCGCCCCGCGGATGGGGAGCGCGTCCACGTCGAGTGGAGCCTCCTGAAGCCAAGCGGAGTCGTCGGCGACGAACGTGAGCGCACCGAGACGGATCTCGTGGCCGTCGACCAGAACTCCACCTGAAACCATGATGCCGAAGATCGAGAGAATCCCAACTTCTCCAACAATTCGCTAGAACACCTGCCCCACGGTGGGCGCCAACTGTCGTGGTTCTAAGTCCGACAGTAGAATGGGGGGTAGGTATGGAGAGGCAAGATCCTAGCTATGGAGTAGTTGTATACGCAAGGGATTTACGAGTTCAGGCCCTTCTCGGAGGAAGTAACAGCCCTACGTCTCGGAGCCCGGAGGCGGTCGACTGGATTATATGCGTATGTGTTACAGAGGTGCGAACCCTTCTACCGGTGGAGGGGGGTGGCTTATATAGAGTGCGCCAGGACCCCAGCCAGCCCACGTAGCGGAGGGTTTAAGGTACGTCAAGGCTAGGCGTTCTTGGTAACGCCTTACATAAAAGTGTCATTAAGGTCATAAAGACTATTTAACTACAGACCGCTTTGGACACCGAGTGGCTCTTGGACTCTTGGTGGTCGAGTGGGTCTTCATAGTCGAGTGTCTTTGAATCTGTCGAGTGGAAGCCTACCAGGTCGACTGGAAGGCTGCTTCTCTTGTGAATGTCCTTCGGGAGGGTATCTTTGGGCAGGTCTATGACCCTACCCCAGGTACATGACTTCATCATGAAACACCTCTTAACCCGGGGCCATGTTGCTGCCTAGTCCAAGCATCCCTAACCACCCGATCATAATCCACATGTGTCTGCCAAACATTCTCATATTTGAAACACCTCTTGGATCTCTGACTCGTTGGTAGGTTTTCTCGTATCTCACAACGAAGCAATGATCAGACTCGGCTGCACTAATATGCCTAACACGAGTATGAATAAAACGTTGCCGAAACTCCTCATTAGCAAAGGCTCTATCGATCCTTGCTTTGACATTCGCGTCTCCCTGTTGGCGATTGTCCCAAGTATAGGGGACTCCGGTCCAACCGAGATCCTGAAAGGAGATATCGTCAGTCACTTCCCGAAAGGCTCGCATCCGCCACTCCGGTCTTGCTGATTTGCTGAAGTGTTCGCAAGCATATAGTGTCTTGTTGAAATCTCCCACGCAAAGCCACTCAGCATGCTGAACGGCATAAAGTGTACGTAGCAGCCTCCAACTGTTATGTCTGTTCTCAGCTCGTGGTGCCCCATAGAACCCCGTAAATCTCCACTCTCGAGAATTTTGTTCATCATTTTTTACCATGACATCAATATGGCTTGAGCTATAGGATTTCAACTCAACCAAAACTTTCTTGGACCAGAATAGACCTATGCCACCACTTAGACCCACACTGTCCACGGCAAAACAGCCTCCAAAACCCAACAAGTTCTTTAAATCCTCCACTCTCCTTCCTCTAATCTTTGTCTCCATAACAAAGAGAAGAGAGGTAACTTCTTGCTTCACAATACTGCGAAGCTCGCGAATTGCCCCGGGGTTCCCAAGCCCCCGGCAGTTCCATCTCAACACACTCATTGGGAAGGGCAGGGCTGCCCTGCAGCCTCTGCCGAATTCTCAGGGGTTGGTTTTTTCTTCCTTGGATCACGTTCCACTACCGAGTCCTCTGTGTCCACAGTCCCTTTGTCCCCAGCAAGCTCCCCCACGGTAGTACCAGTAGCAGCCCCCATAGTGATCACGAGTGGCTTATTCGCAACAGGCCTATAGACTTGCTCTGGTGCTCCCTTCCGTTTCTGCTGCTGCGACTTCTTCGTTGGCGAATTAACTTCAGCACCGGCTCCTTTCTCTTCATGCGAGCTCGAGTTTTTGGATTCACGATGACTGCTTCTTTTCTGAGCTTGTTCTTTGGAAGAATTATCATTGGACGCTGGCTGCTTGTAGTCCTCAGGCACCTGAAGATAGGCACCCCACTATAGGTTTCCACGCTCATCCTTGACCCCGGAGCTGGGAAATAAAGATCAGAATGACCCAAACGTCCGCAAGAGAAGCAGAAGTACGGTAGCTGTTCATATTGGATGTCATAAGGGTCGACCGTCTTCCTCCTCGCTGAATCAATCAAAATCCATCGTCTCAGGGGCTTCTCAACTTCAATCGAGATGCGAGCACGCAGAAAGCCCCCGACATGATCAAACCGCACCATTGTGGCATCCTTGTCAATTTGTGCAGCGATCTTCAGACCCCACGTATCGTTCCTCATGTGGTAAGGTAAATTCAAGATCCTAGCCCATATCAGGAGCCGATCAAATCTGACCTCGTCCGGCCTCATATGCTCCTCAAATTCAGCCAAGACTATAGCATTATTACTTACATGCCACGGAGAACCACCCCAGATCTGATCTCTGTCTCGCTGAGTTTCAAATTCTGCAACAAAAGTATTAGAGCCATCGAGTTAAATTTGATACCTCTAGGGTTTCCCCAGGCAGGCCTAAGAGCGTTGGTGATTGTCTGGATGTGGAGTTGATTCTGGTGTAGAATCTTCCCCGCCATCAGCCACTTCTTTGGCCCCTCCTCGCTATCATCTATTATCAGAGGCGTAGCTTCCTCCTCTGATATGTCCAACTTTCCCAAAGCTTCCTCCAAGGGAGATCGAGTCGACCTTCCCCTGTCAGATTCTGTCCGGCTACCTCCGGCGGTCGCCGTCGCCATCGTCCCAGAAACACTGGAGCGCACCGTCGATGAAGATCGCACGAGCGCCGGCTAGGTTCACTCAAAACCCTAATCGCCCTGGGCGTCCCCAGAGATATTAGGTTTTTCGGAAAAAATCTGTATTTGGCAGATAATAAATAATATAGAATAGTAATATATGTATATTATTAGTCTAAGTTACTTCTTAATACGGTATTCTAACAGGTAAACGGTCACTACTAGGGAAAACCCTAGCAGTAGCGCGGGTATTTTGCCTATCAGTAGCGCAGTTGACGCGCTACTGATAAGTCACTACAGCTAACGTGTACCAGTAGCGCCTGTCGTCCCACGCTACTGCTATACATGGATAGCAGTAGCGCGCTTTAGTGAAGAGCGCTGCTGCTAATATCTGCAACGCTTTTTAGAAGGAAGCGCTACTGGTAAGGAAGCGCTACTACTAACTTTGTTTCCCTCGCTACTGCTAGTTTTATTAGTGTTTTTTTTCTGCATATTTGTTTTGTATTTGAATAGGCTTTATACAATAATCTTTAGCATATCATACACATAAAAATATAATCATAGCATATACATACAACTAGTCTCATTAAATCATGCCATCATCATCCAACACAAAGTGGTCTCTCGTCATCATCTCGAAAGTAGCGATACAAGTCTCGATTACTTGCAACTACATCGTCATCCATCTAAACAATGATATACGCGAGAAGAGCTATCACTTTGAGTGAGAGTGGAACTATGCAGTACATGAGTTTGTATCCCTCTCTCACATTAGCGTGAACTAAACTAAC
Source organism: Aegilops bicornis (assembly GCA_021605145.1). Taxonomy (NCBI): domain Eukaryota; kingdom Viridiplantae; phylum Streptophyta; class Magnoliopsida; order Poales; family Poaceae; genus Aegilops; species Aegilops bicornis. The sequence continues at coordinate 517,821,931 of CM038669.1, forward strand.
TACTGCCTGTCGCTCGGAAACCGGAAACCGTACACTGGGCTCGACACTCCGAGCCACTGTCAGATATATACTCCTGGCGTAGCACTTCTTCGCCATCGATGATCTATGCACCTGCATCGTCACATGAGTCGATGATATGCAACATATATAGTTGAGCAACAGAAAGAGGTAGACTTGGCAAAAATAGAAGCAACATATCATAAGCATAAATAACAAAGTTGATCGTACCCAAAATGCCCTATCTAGAGTGATCGTCGCTAGTCGAGGAGGACGGTTTAATTACATCACAAATAAAGTTTCATCGTGCATAACTCAAAGTTTCGTCATACAGAAAGTATGGACTAAACGGACACATTGTCATATTCATATATCGACAATCACTCCAACATGTCGTGCCATCCATCCAAGTCAGGGAGATAGTCCCCGAGCCTAGTGAAAGGCTTCAGGTCGAGACGCTGAGAGGCTACGGACGTCTTCCCGCGACATTTGTCCTTGTTTGTAGAACATCCCTATTTCTCTGACGACCTCCTTCATGATGATTTGGGAAAGTTCACGCTGGATGTGATAGAACTCAGCTCGAAGTCGATGATCCTCGATATCTCCTACGTTCTTTGCCCATTGTAGAATATGGGCATCGCCGGATGTAGGTGACATGCGAAGGTTCTGGTGATCCCGTATGTACTCCAGCATGTGGTGTACGACATAGAATCCATCATTAAGAGAATCACTCCGTTCCTGGATGCAGCAGAAGTCGGTCTTATGGCCGAAGGCGGGCCTGCCACCCCTTCTCTTCTTGTCCTTGATCTCTCCACTCCGTGCGTCATAGTAAAACATAGAACTGTCGAGAACATACATGATGTGGTTGTAATCCTTTTTGTTAATGTTCTTCGACGAGTCCAAGTAAAGAGCGTGGGAGTATCGGGGGTAGAGGATGATGAGGACGGCGCGCCCGCCGCCGCGCAAAATAAGTACACCTCAAATTAATTAGCCTCCACCATGCAAATGACTGATTGAAATCGAAGGAAGGATATCCGCGCGGATGACTTACAGGGGATGATAAGGCACGAGAATCGCCTCCTTGTCCTTATTGGCGAGCATGAAATTGACGATGTATTCCCTCCCGTATTCACGGTGCTTTGCACAGACTCCCAATAAGCCCTCGTGCATGAAGTACGGGTCAGCGACACAGATATGAGGTATCTGCTCAACCCCGATGATGTAGTTCATGTGCAAGGCATAAAGGCGGACAAACGTAAAATCCAGCTTCTTCACGTCAAACATGTCGAATATCAAATCGAAGGAAGAACTTCTCCGCGGGGAATGTGTCGACGTATGACAAATGTCGCGGAACGTTAACCACGCAGAGTGGGTATCCTGGATCTTCCGAGGCGATGAGGCCTTTCTCTATCCGCAGCACATCATCATAAAGTCTCCTTAGATCGCCGAATCTGGCCCCTAGCGATGCTGCAGGTAGGATTGGTTGACCGGGGATATGCCATTTATCCGCACCGGGGATATCTATACGGTCTTGAACCCGAGGCTGCTGAGGCGGCTGAATCATAGAATCAACTTTTTTGCCTTTACTCGGTCTCTTCCTAGACTTCTTTACTACCGGAAGGTCGTCCATAATACGTTCAGCCTCCAGAGACGGCAATTCAGGCACCGATTCATGACGCTCAAACCCTAAATAGGCGCCAGTATAGACATACTGTTGAGTGCCATCTTCATCCTCATCCTCATCTATGGCGACGTCACTAGCGACTAATGGAGCCTTTTCCTCACCCTCTCTGCTATCACCCAGCACGACAGCCGACGCTAATTGGGTAAGTGAGGTGTTGATGTTCATACCTAACTGCGTGCTCGTGGGTGTGCTCCCGGCCGCCTCCAGACGAAGCAGACTCTTTGGCCACAACATGACCCACCCATTGCAACAATCACCAAGCCGCCGCGGGGTCTCATCGTCATCCCCCACTTGTACCAGAGGAGGCAAATTCTCGTGGCCCGGTTTGACACTGGCCACGGAAACCTTGAAGACGTTCGGGGGGATCGGCCGGCTGTGGAACAATGGTTTCTTCGGCTTCATTATCGTCGCCTTCCCCACGTCCACCTTCTGGTCGCCGATGGTGTACAATATGGTGCACGGGGTTTCGTCGACCTGCAAAGAAAAAGTCTGACGTGAGACATCCGAAGGCAACGAAAACGAGAGATTATACATTTATTGAAGGGGGCCGGTGTGACAGATACCGTGAGGGCGTCGAGCTCAGCCAAAGACGAAGCATCGCCGAGCACGTCCGGTCTTGGAGCAGTCTTGAGGAGCAGTGCGGTAGAGTCTTTGGTGCAATGCTAGTCGAGCTGCTCCCCAAGAAATCAGCAAGGGGAAAGTCCGCTTTATTTTTTTCTGGATTTTGCCTGGTCCAATTGAAAACGGCCGGAACCAAGGAAGTAGACATATCTTCAACCACCTGTTTTGCGGCAGCTTTCGCTGTTGCGACTGTCTGAGATGATTTCTTCTCAACCGCAATCTCAACTTTCTTGTCGATGTTTTCTTCAGTTAACCTCCGTTTTTCCTTTCTCTCCTCCGTGGTCTCACGGTAGTACTTTTTCCACGCGGGCGCCGCCTCCGGCACACTGCACGCCTGGCCCATACGACGGTCGAAGTCTCCACCGAGTCGTTTCAATATGTTCAATGCCGGTTGAATGGAGTGTCCCACTTGGGCCTCGCCAACGCCTCAGACGGCGAGTCGCTTTCGGCCACAATCATGTGCTGCTCTCTCTGCAAAAGGCACAAGGATCGTTTACAAATATGACTAACATGCAGTCGAATTGATCAGAAACTAAAATTACCAGCAATCTCATGAACTCCGTCGTGACCGCGTTCGTCTCAAAAACCTTCTTCACTGGATCCCAACGGTGTCGGGCCCTGAGGACGTCACGCTACTGCGGGATGGTGAACTCCGCCAAGGGGACTGGGATGCCCAGACTCGCGGCTTCCGCGTCCTCCTTGGCCCATATGGACCTCTTCTCACCATAACCACAGCTTCCGAGGTGGTGCCACCCAATGTTCCTCTGTTGAAGCCCCTTGATGTACTTCAACTTTTTTTTGGCAGCTTCGGCCTCGCAAGCCGCCTTGAATATTTCAAAGTGCTCTGCCGTGATTGTCGGATTATCCTTGACAATCTCGGAGTAGGGTTCCTTTTTGTCGATGATCCTTGCTTTCACCCTTGTTTTCCAGTGTGTAGCGTCGCTAAACTTGGTCATGGCGTGTTCATTTATCTTCTTCATTGTCGGGTCCTTATCTGGATCTTTATAATCCTTTTCATTCCGGCCCGGGAATAAGAATATCTGGTGCAGCTTATTTAGGAGGGAGGGCCTCATATTATCTATCTTCTGTAGTTTCTCATTGTTGATGGTGGCGGTTGTCCGTACGATGCAGCCTATTTGATTGCCATAGCACGCACGCTCTTCCTCGGGCGCGTTTGGCTCAAAATTGCCGTCGTCCACCTCCGTGACCACCAGTCTAGTAGTCCTGAGCTTGTTAGGAAGCCGTTGCCTCTTTGCTTTCGGTTCTGCACCGGCTCCGCTAGTCTCGGCGCGGTCTCGATCTGGCGCCGGTCTCGATGCCGGTCTCGATCTCGGCCGGGTCTCGATCTCAGCACCGGTCCGCGTGTCGGTCTCAGTCCCCGATGCCACTGGTGGGCCCAACAAAAACATCGGTTGATCGTCGGCAAGGCTCAAAAATTCATCTGCCGCCAGGTAGACGCCGTCGCAATCACCAGAAACCTGTCCTTCATCGTTGCTAGCCATGTTTGCTATGATTAAATCTAGTCAATTAATTCTAGACCTAATAAAATGAATAATGACATAAAAAGGCTAAGTTTTGCAGGAACGTTGACTCCTTCCCAGTGCGGCAAATCCCGGGCACTCGATATGTCCTAGTTTGTAGCACAAGTCATGCCGAAATTCACGAAAAACTTTGGCATGCCCTTTGCTAAAAACTGGACAAATCGAGAACCTGAAATTTGCCAGAACGGAAATGAATCAACATTCCGGCAAAACATAGGCCACTCAGCTTCATTCCCTGGAAACAACAAAAGGCCACTTGGGCACAAATAACCACTACAATGAAAAGATATAACATGACCACTTCAATGAAAAGATATAATCAACAATAAAAGTCTAGGAAGGGATCATCTTTAAAATAAAACTTTCCTAAATTCTTTTTCTAGAAAAATAGTGGTCGAAAATAAATTTTTCCTCTAACCTAGCTTGTTAACCTAACGAACCAAATTAACCTGGCTAGTTAGTTAACCTAGCTTGTTAACCTAGTTTACCTAGATAATTAACCTAATTAAACTAGTTAACCTAGCTAGTTCTCTGTCAAAGCCCTAAATATTTTTTTCTTAACCTAGATAACTAACCTAATTAAACTAGTTAACCTAACTAGTTCTCTGTGAAAGCCCTAACTACATTTTTGCACTAACCTAGAAAATTAACCTAATTAAACTAGTTAACCTAGCTAGTTAGTATGTCCAATGTTTGTGCTATGCATGAGAGAGAGAGAGAGAGAGAGAGAGAGAGAGAGAGGAGGGGTGCTTACAGACGATGGCTCCGGTGGTGGCGAGGGAGGCAGGGGCGTCTCCGGTGACGGTGAGGAGGCGCTGTGGCGAGGAGGCAGGCGTCGAGGGTGGCTCCGGTGGCCGAGGCGGCTCCGGTGGCGTTAGAGGCGGCTCTGGTGGCGTCGGACGGCCTGACTCTGGTGGCTCGGGCGTCGGCGTCGGCGAGAGGCACGCGAAGTGGGGCGACGGCGAATTGGGAACACGGGGGCGAAGTGGGGGCGAGGGATTTGGGGGAGAAGTGGTGGCCGGGTGGAGGGAAAACTGCTGGTTAAGTGAAACATAGCGGTGACGCGTTAAAGGAAACGCGCTACAGCTAAGTTAGCTATAGCGCGTTTCACAAAACTCGCTACTGCTAAGCCTGTCTCTTTTTTTCCCTTTCTCATCTATTTTTCTTTACATTTTCTTTTTTTTCTTTTTTCCTTTTTCTATTTCTTTCATTTTTATTTATTTTTCTATTTGTTGTTTGATTTATTTTCTTTTCGTTAGTAGCAGCGCATTTTTGCGTAAACGCGCTGCTACAATAGACATAGTAGTAGCGCAGTTTAAATAAGAACCCTACTACTATGTGTAGCTTATCGGCTTAGTCGTGAGAATTTTAGTTGTAGCGTTTTTATAGTTAGGCGCGCTACTGCTATGTTTGTATCTGTAGCGTTATTATCGTGCACGCGCTACTGCTACTTAGCACTAGCGCCTTTTTTTAACAAGCGCTACTGCTGAAGTTCTGTGTATAAGGTTTTCTCTAGTAGTGGGTGTTAGTAACAGCCACCTTATCCAATGAATTCATCGTCGGTCCTGCCATTTCTCTGCTGGTGCCGCGGTACCGAACCTCGCTCACTTTTGAAAGGAAAGGAGGCCGATTTTGACGTCGGCGTTGGTTTTTCCAACGAAACAAATCAGTTTTGGATAGATGCATGCCACGAGCTGAACAGGAAAGACCACCACTTTTTAGTTGGTGAGAAAACAGCTTTAGCCATAGCATAGTAGTAACTGTTAGTACGTCTTTGCGTACGTCTGTATATCTCCATACTAGAGGATGACAATCTCGCGGTACTCATAGTTCCATGTGAACATATATTGACAACTAGCATAAAATACACTAAAACAAGGAGGGAAAAAAAAGGCATGTGGTATATACTACTTCTTTCGTTTCATAATATAAAATACTTTTTGACACTAGAAACAGAGGACGTATAATAGAAGAAATGACTACCTCACGTGCGACAATTTTTGTACTCTACTATGCTCTACGGCGACGAGGCTGATGAGTAGGCCATGATCGATGAGCATACCATACTTAGGTGACACATGTCTGATTATCATTGGTGTTTTGCCGTGCGCATAGCAGCATCATCAGTTGTGACAAACGACGGGAGTCTTAAATAATGCACTACACCAGTGCGGACATAGAAACTAGTCAGACGGCAAAATGACAAAGAGGAGATCCGCGCCACGGCAATGAGCCGTGCACACGCAAGTGGTCCTGTCTATCCTTGGCGGCGAAACGACAAAACCATAGAATGTTCGCCGCAAAAGCAAATCTATGGCAGCGACAAGAAAAATTAAGATTGTCGAAAAGAGGAACGGTCCGTTATCGTCAAGCCGATCCTATGAGGCGCCGTCAACGAGAGTTCATTATTATCGACAAACAGACCGATGAAGCGGCGGCAGTATACCTCACTTTCTACAAGATCAACGTGCACTCGTTTGTATTCCTATACAATATAAAATGATTACCATAAGATATTTTCGTTGTCCGTATGGCATCTCGTGCTCGTGATGGTACCAGTACTCTGCCAGTCACTGATGCTCCAGTACGTTCCAACTTTCTGGGATGCCGCGTACCAGTGGCACTATCTGTCCGTAGTATAGAATACTCTTGCTTGTCACTTTTTTTTACCATAGTGCTGTTTGTTCACGCGGTGGTCAGCATCAGTTCGAGCAACTCCAATTAAAGGACCTATTTTATCGGCACGTGTCCGAACAAAAAACACAGCCTAACGCACGATTTATTTTCATTTTACATTCGTTTTGTGTCCGCCTCAGAACATTTTTGTCTTAAGTTTGGGTTATATTTAGGTCGGAGGCGAACACAAAACAAACATTTTTTGTGTCCTCTTCATTCACCTCTGTCCATTCCATGCAAGGGATGACCCATCTGTCATCAAAACAAGAGGGGCCCACCCAGCCATCCCACCACCTCTCTCTCCTCCTTTTCTCTCTTTCTTCCGCATCCACGCCACCAGGCACGCCGATGCGGGTGTGGCGCCGGCCGCTTTCGCCTTCGTTGCGAGCACCTTGTCGGCCTCCACCGGGTACTGTCGTGCGTGCGTCTTTGGTGCTACCGTCCATTGCTCATTGCCTTGGCAGCGTGTAACCTCGCTTCGCCTGACTCGCCGTGGCCTTCGCTCGCCCCACCGTTACCGTATTGGAGCTCTCGCGCCCGGTAGCCTCCATGCTCATTGCATCTAGCCGCCATGCTTGCCCGCGCGCCCACCGTGCCGTCTTCGCTCGCGCGTTGGAGCTCGCCGCGCCCAGCCGCCATGCTTATTATTTTTTATGACATATATTCGCATTTTGTTTGTTAAATTTAAGATGAAAATTTGGCACAGAATACAAAGGCGACTAATAAATAGGGACAAAGGTAGTAGTAGCTAGCTGCAGCACGAGCCCCGTGAGGTTGTAAGGTTGATCAACTATTAATAAAGTAGTACAGATTTAATTTTACTATTGCACATGCCGACTATTAGATTGGCTCTACATAACATGACAACTTTTTATAGCCAGTTGTTGGTTATATTATTAAACATGTTTTGAGTAACATCATAAAATCAAGATAAGATGAGTCTACAAGTTAATAAATAAAATGTTGTATGCACTGGTGGAAAAACAGGCTTCCGTCCAGCCCCATAAGTCGCGAAGCGGTAGGAACCGCGACTAATGGGACCTTTAGTCATGATTACGGAGGTGAACCGCGACCAAAGGCTCGGCAGGCGCTCGGTGGCCAGTGGTGCATCGTGAGGGGCTTTAGTCGCGGTTGGCCAGACAACCGCGACTAAAGGTTTTCGAGCACCTTTAGTCCCGGTTTGCCGTGCCAACCGCAACTAAAGCCCTCCCTATATATACCCATCCAAAGCCCAACACTTAGCCCTTTGGAGCCATTCTCTTCACACGTGGGTGTTGGTTTGCTTTTGGTTGCTCTTATGCACATTAGGTGTTTGATGAATTGCCCCAAGAGCATGAAACAAACATGACTTGAAGTGTTGGAGCCACACTCCTCGTTCGCGTTTAGCAACTTGATGAACCTTTGATGTGTCATTGATAAAATATGCATGTGTGTAGTTAATTGTTTAATTTATATTGTTTGTAGCTAGTTAGTTTAACAAATGCATGATGGTTAATTATATATTTTATATTATAATAATGCATATGAATCGGCAATGGATGTACGGTAACCGACTCTCCGGCGAGTTCACTACGGGTTTGAAAGATTTCCTCGTAGTGGCTAATGCGAACAAGCGGGGGGGTTTTGTTATCATCCATGTGTTATCTGTAAGAATGAGAAGGGTTACTCTTCCTCAAGAGTTGTTCACATGCATCTGCTTGAAGGGTTTCATGCCAAGCTATAATTGTTGGACCAAGCATGGAGAAAGAGGGGTTATAATGGAAGAAGATGAAGAAGGGGATGATTTCATCGATGAAAGCTATCTTGCTCATTTCGGTGATACTTTCATGGAGGATCTTTGAAGGTGAAGGGAAGGTGAAGAAGAGGCACGTGATGATCCCGTTGATGATCTTGGTCGGACCATTGCCGATGCGGAGACGCCGCTAAACCGAAAAGGAGAGGGAGAATTTGGATCGCATGTTAGAGGATCACGTAAAGGCGCTGTACCCGGATCGATGATGATGGTCCGAAAAAGCTGGGCTACTGCTGGATTTGCTGAAATGAAAGGCGAGGCAGGTGTAGCTGACTCGGCATTTGAAAAATTGCTGAAAATGTTGAAGAATATGTTTCCAAAGGATAACGAGTTGCCCGCCAAGACGCACGAAGCAAAGAAGGTTGTCGCCCTCTAGGTTTAGAGGTTACGAAGATACATGCATGCATCAACGATCGCATCCTCTACCGCGGTGAATACGAGAATTTGAATGAATGCCGGTATGCACCTTTGCATTGCGTTATAAGATCGAGGCGATGACCACGGTGACGATGTTGAGGGCGAAACCTGTGAAGAGGGTTCCCGCCAAGGTGATGTGGTATGCTCCTATAATACCACGGTTGAAACGTCTGTTCGGGAACAAAGAGCATGCCAAGTTGTTGCGATGGCACAAAGAGGACCGTAAGTCGGACGGGGAGTTGAGACACACCGCAGATGGAACGCAATGGAGAAAGATCGGATGATGGTTCAAAGATTTTGCGGTGACGCAAGGAACATAAGATTTGCTCTAAGTACGGATGGCATGAATCCTTTTTGGCGGCGTAGCTCCGCCCATAGCACCGCCCGTGACTCTATGCATCTACAACCTTCCTCCTTGGTTGTGCATGAAGCGGAAGTTCATTATGATGCCGGTGCTCATCCAAGGTCCGAAGCAACCGGCAACGACATCGATGTGTACCTAAGGCCATTAGTTGATGAACTTTTACAATTTGTGGGGTGGTGTCCGTGTGTGGGATGAGCACAAACAAGAGGAATTTGACCTCTGGCGTTGCTTTTCGTAACCATCAACGATTGGCCTGCTCTTAGTAACCTTCGGGACTGTCAAATAAGGGATACAATGCATGCACGCATCGCTTACATGAGACCGAAAGTGTACATTTGCCAAATTGTAAGAAGAACGTGTACCTTGGGCATCGTCAATTTCTTCCGAAAATTCATCCAAGATGAAAGAAAGGCAAGCATTACAACGGCAAGGCAGATCACCGGCCGAAGCTGCGGAACGCTTGGTGCCGAGGTATTTGATATGGTCAAGGATTTGAAAGTCATCTTTGGAAAGGGTCTGGCGGACAATCAGTTCGAAGGGAGGCGGCAGACGCAGCCATGTGGAAGAAGAAATCTATATTCGGGAGCTAGAATATTGGAAAGTCCTAGATGTCCGCTCTGCAATCGACGTGATGCACGTTCACGAAGAATATTTGCGTGAACCTCCTAAGCTTCTTGGGCGTGTATGGGAAGACAAATGATACAAAGGAAGCACGGCAGACCAAAGAACGTTTGAAAGACCACGATGACCGGCATCCGAATGGTTTCAAGGTCGTGCCAGCTACGCTCGACCAAAGAAGAGAAGGTCATCTTTTTGAATGCCCGAGCAAGATGAAGGTTCCGTCTGGATTCTCGCCCAATATAAAGGGAATAATAAACATGGCGGAGAAAAAGTTCCAAAACCTGAAGTCTCCACGGCGCCACGTGATTATGACGCAATTGCTTCCGATTGCTTTGAGGGGCTCCTTCGGAAAATGTTCGAGTAGCCATTGTGAAGCTATGTGCATTCCTCAATGCAATCTCTCGAAGGTAATCAATCCGAAGTTCTACCACGGTTACGAGCGATGTGATCCAATGTCTTGTCAGTTTCGAGTTGGTGTTTCCGCCATCCTTCTTCAATATTATGACGCACCTCCTGGTTCACCTAGTCGAAGAGATTTTCGTTCTCGGTCCTGTATTTCTACACAATATGTTCCCCTTCGAGAGGTTCATGGGAGTATTAAAGAAATATGTTCGTAACCGTGCTAGGCAATACGGAAGCATCGACAAGGGCTTGGGATATGTGGAGGTATTTGAGTTTTGTGTTGACTTTGTTCCCGACCTTAAGCCGATTGGTCTTCCTCGATCGCGGCACGAGGGGAGACTAAGTGGAAAAGGCACGATCGGAATGAAATCAACGATATGTATGGACGGCCATTCTCGACTGAAGCACACCACACCGTCTTGACCAATTCCAGCTTGGTGGCTCCGTGCTTTGAGAAACACAAGAATATTTTACGTTCGACAACCCGGGAAGCTGAATCCTGGATTAGGAAGGCCCACATGGAGACTTTCGGCGATTGGTTGAGAAAACATTTAATGAATGACAATGATGTTGTAGATCAATTTGTACATGTTGGCCAAGACACCATCTTCGACTATAACGACTTTCCAAGGGTACGAGATAAATGGGAATACATTTTACACGATCGCCCAAGATAAAAGAGCACCAACCAAAAGCAGTGGTGTCCGCTTTGATGCAAAGAACCGAGAATGGGCAAGAGGTCACATATTATGGTTACATAGAGGAGATATGGGAACTTGACTATGGACCCTCCTTTAAGGTCCCTTTGTTCCGGTGCAAATGGTTCAAGCTAACGAGGAGGTGGGGTAAAGGTGGACCAGCAATACGGAATGACAATGGTGGATTTCAACAATCTTGGTTACCTTGACGAACCATTCGTCCTAGCGAAAGATGTCGCTCGGGTTTTCTATGTGAAGGACATGAGTAGCAAACCGAGGAAGCGGAAAGATAAGAAAAGCGATCAAGACATCATGCGATGATCCAAAAGCGCCACATTGTTCTTTCAGGAAAAGAAACATCGTGGGAGTGGAGGACAAAAGAGACATGTCAAGATTATAATATGTTTGCTGAAATTCCGCCCTTCAAAGTGAACACCGACCCAAGCATTAAGTTAAATGATGAGGATGCTCCATGGATACGGCACAATCGTAAGCAAGCAGGGACACAAGGGAAGAAATGATGTGTAATAATTTATTGTACCAAACTTTGTTGAATGGATCATGTGAATTATATTACCCGTGATGTGTTTGGTGTCCATTTTCGAATTTGAAAACTAATGGCACTAACAGAAAGTTTATAATTTTTCTAAAACTAAAAGCAAAAAGAATTAAAAATAAAGCAAAAACAACAAAAAATAAATAATAATGCAGAAAACTAAAATAGCAAAAATAAGTATTTTGTTGTAAGTAGAAACAAAATAAAATAAATAAAGCAACAAAGAAAACAAAAAAGTGTTTTCAAATTTGAAAACTAATGGCACTAACAGAAAGTTTATAATTTTTCTAAAACTAAAAGCAAAAAGAATTAAAAATAAAGCAAAAAACAACAAAAAATAAATAATAATGCAGAAAACTAAAATAGCAAAAATAAGTATTTTGTTGTAAGTAGAAACAAAATAAAATAAATAAAGCAACAAAGAAAACAAAAAAGTGTTTTCAAATTTGAAAACTAATGGCACTAATGTAAAGTTTATAATTTTTCTAAAACTAAAAGCAAAAAGAATTAAAAAACAAAGCAAAAAACAACAAAAATAAATAATAATGCAGAAAACTAAACAAAAAACTGGAAAAAAATAGTGCCCCCATCGACCCCCACGGCTGAATACGACTAGAAACCCTACATGGGCCAGGATTCAGGGCCCGCAGAGGCCAAGTAGGCCTGTGCACATAGCTAGTAATGATTAGGCCCGAAGCTGCAGTTGAGAGGAGCTCGAGAGGGTGGGCGCAGCGCTTATAAACCACTCTCGAGCTCTCTCAACTAGCGAGGTGGGACTAAACATTTAGTGCGCTGGCGGCACAAGCCCTTTAGTCGCGGTTGGTCAGGCGACCACGACTAAAGCCTTTAGTCATGGTCGCCGCCCAACCGCGACTAAAGAGAAGCGGGATCGCAAAAACCGCCAAACCCTTTAGTCGCGGTGGGCGGCGACTCGCGACTAAAGGTACCTTTAGTCGCGGTCCTCGCCGCCAACCGCGACTAAAGAGGCTATAAATACTGTTAGCGTTTTCGCGTTTCTCATCTTCTCCGATTCCGCTTTGTTTCGCGCCCTCGGCGCCGCCCGCCGTCGCCCTCGCCCTCGGCCGCCGCCGCCGTCGCCGTCGCCCTCGGCGCCCGCCGCCGTCGCCCGTCGCCCTCGGCCGCCCGCCGTCGCCCTACGCCCTGTAACCCCCTCGCCCGACGCCCTAGGGTTTCCGCCCTCGCCCCAGCCCTAGCCCCACTGCATGGCGTCGCCCCTAGCTACTTTGCAAATCCCGTCGCCGCGCCCGCCATCCGCCGCCGTGGCCTCTTCCATGCGCCCGTCTTAACGCCGTGGCCGCCCCGGTTGGCTGGCGGCGCCTTATTTGGCGCCCTGACGCCAGCGCCCGTAACCCGGCGCGCCCGTAACACGAATAAAAAAAGAATAATAAAAAATATATTAATTAATTAATTAATTAATTAATTAACTTAAATAGTTGAGTTTAATTAACCTAATTAAAACTGTTATGTTAACACTAATAGTCTGTTAGTTAAAACTGTTATGTTAACACTAGTAGCAATTTAATCTTTATTCTCGAATTAGTTTTAATTACAATATATCAATAAAACTTTAGAAAATCATAGAAAATAAACCGTAGCTCGGATGGAAAAACTTTGTACATGAAAGTTGCTCGTAACGACGAGACGAATCCGATTACGCAGACCGTTCGTCCGCCACACACCCCTAACCTATCGAACCTGCAAACTTTCCTCTCCGGTTCATCTGTCGACAGACGTCGAACCGGGAAAACTTTCCCGGATGTTTCCCCTTCACGGTATCGCTTAGCGCCATGTTAGAACACGTCTAGCTCTGTCTGTTGACCTGTTATGCACTTGCCTGCTATGTATTTAGAATTTTATAAGAGGGGCGGCGAGGGTTATACATGTGTGTTGTCCTCGCCTCCCTCTCCGTGACGCCGCCGCCGCCTCTGCCTCGCGCTCTACCGCGACACCCTCTCCCACCCCTTCCTCGCCCCCCTCCTTTTGCCACCGCCTTCGCCACCGCCACCGCCACCGCCCCTTCTTCACTTAATTAATTTGTTTTTACTACATGTTTTCGTGGATCGACATAATGGCGGACGATAGAGTCACCGATTATGGACAACTATGATCCGGACGGTGAAGCACATATGTTCGGCATCATAAACGGCGATATTCAATATGTGCCGACCGGAGAAGAAGAAGATGATATCTCTTCTTATCTCGAACCTTGACGGTGAAGATGAAGGGCGCCACAAGAAGAAGATGTCAAGAAAGCGTCGATAAACGATTTATCTTCAAATGGAAGTAGCAACCACCTCCGCACCGAGGTATATATATACATTGAGCCTCCGGTGATACAAACTAACTGATTTGAATAAATATGTGTGTACTAACGCAGCGACTCTCTTTCTTATTTTAGCCCTCGGCGGATCGCCTAAACAATCGAGTACGTCGTCAAAGCGTGGGCGCAACCAAGACGATGAAACAAGGAGAAACATGCACCATCGAGGTTGTCGACAAGGTAACCGCAGGCCGGAGCCCCGCAAGAACGCCACCAAGTTTGTCACCAATGCGGAGCCATTGTTAGAGACAACGTCTCGATCACCGTCCAGAGTGGAATGAGCCAAAGAAGGCACGAATTGATGGTTTCACTTTTGTCGATAAGAGAACAAAAAAGATTGCTTCAAGAAGCTTATGGAACATTTCGTTCTACCTCCGAATACAACAAATTCGATGAGGAGGGTAACAAGATTGAGGAAAACAAGGAGAGGAGGAGGCTAGTCAAACAGTTCGCTCTTCATAAGATGGCCGACGCATTAGGAAATTCAAGCAAAATCTAGCCCGTGACTTTGTCAAGCGTAACAAGACTCCGGATTTCAAAGGACAATATGATAAACTGAAACATGATTGGCCAGAATTTGTGAAGCAAAAGAAATCGGAGCAGTTCATTGAAATATCGAAAAAAATAAGGAAAATGCGGCTAAGAAGGAGTACAATCATGTTATGGGGCCAGGAGGGTATCGCATTTTGGTGCCTAGGTTGGAGAAGATGGAGAACGAGATGAGGGCGCGAGGAATCCGTCCAGTGCGGAGGATGGGACCCAAGGGCCAAAAGCTGGTGGTACGGGCATGGGGGAACGCTGAACCCGGAGATAGGGGAGTGTGTTTATCGGGCAAATTAATTAAACCCACCCAAGCCCTTATTGACGCAATGAAGGATGCTCAACAGGGAAGATCAAGTTCAACAGAGAACGACGCAGCCTTGACAAAAGCCCTCGGGAATCCCGAACACGGAGGACGTGTACGAGGCATGGGGCACATTCCGTGGAAAGTAGGGTTCCCCAGGGCGATGACCCGTCTGATTCTGAAGCCGTAAGAGAAAGATGGATCGGGAATCGATGTTGTGGCGCGGTTGGCATCGGAAATGGATGTGATGAAGAAAACCATGAGTGTCTTGGTAGCGAAAGAGATGCAGCTCGGGTGCAGCATGAAGATCATCCAATGGATCTCGGAAGCCAGCAGCGGAGAAGCAGCGTGGCTTCCACGGAGGCCCCACCGGCTGGTGCAGATGCACCGACGATCGAAATTATCGCACCGGAGCCTCCGGTGGTCGAAATTATCGCACCGGAGCCTCTAGTGGTCGAAATTACTGCACCGGAGCCTCCTCGCTACCCGTGGACGATATAAAGGAGATGAAAGAATGTCATCTGTATTATCCTATCGAACATGTCCATGAAGGTAGCCATCGGCGGTGCTTTACCATGTTTACAGAGCACTCCACCACAACAACCCCATTCAAGATGGCTATGCTCGTGTCACGGTGGAGGACATAGTCCAAGGGTTTGAGGACACGGAGATTGACATTGCTACACCTGAAGGGGAGAAAAGACTTGGAGATGTCAAGCGCCATTTCATTCTATGGCAAAAGAAGTTTATCAAGTTTCGTGCGAGGCGCCAAGGACAACAAGTCCACCCCCACGGTGGTGGTGGTGGCGGTGGTGGTGGTGGCGGTTCACCTACACCTCCGTCACGTCGGACGCCGCCCCCGATCCCACAACGTCCGTGGGTGATAAGCCGCGCCCCGATCCTCGTCCGGCGGGTGATCGACGCCGCCCCCAATCCACCTCCGACAAAGAAGCGAAGCAGTCTGGATTATTAACCCGACCCTTATGTACCTAAGACCACAAAGGTACCGGAGCCATCATCAAGCCTCTCCCCACAAGGCCTTGGGAACGTAGTGCCGAGGAAGTCGACGCGCCGCGGCTGCTCATTATGAGAAATGGAAGGCGGACTGCAAGAAGAAAAGAGAGCCCGAGCCCAAGCCAAGATATATTACGATGAGCAAAAGAAGTGGGCTAAGTCATTTTTGAGCACACCGTCCCAAGTCATGAAGAATCTGCTCGACGACTATGCACGTGAACTGCAGGCGAGCACTCATGTTCAAGGAGAACAAAGAGCGGGAGAAGGCCGAAAGTAAAAAAGCGGAAACAAGTTGCCCATTTCGGGAACAAAGTAAACAATCGATTGCCCGCTTATAGTGGAAGCCCGGATGCCCCGAGATCATACAAGCTGCGACGACATGGATTGACCGTAACGAGTGCCGGAGAACAAGCGGCCAGCTTAGGTATTACTCTTCGTGGAACTGTTAGGCCTTGATGAGGCGCCAAAGAAGGATGTAGTAATTACATATGTCAAGAATGGGCCTCTCGTCGAGCCTGCAAGAGAAAATGATCTACCCGACCAAATGAAAGGTCTGCTGAATTGGTACAAGGGTTACATAAAAAATAAAAACGCCAAAGAATATATTTATGCGGAAGTTAGACATGAGCATCACTTCAAACATTACTATGTAACAATTGCACCGAGTGAATTGTTCCAGCTTTTCAATCTGCCTTGAGCTCGACAAATCTATCATCGGTTGCTACGCTCGTAAGTGATTTATTAATTTCTACCCCATCTCGTTCATATTGTGCCCGCACTATATATATGTCCTAACTATATTGTTGTGTCCGCTATATGCGTAATGAAGATTAAGGAATGCAGTAAGGAACATCCATGATGTTGGGTTCATTGACCCACACATCGTTAATGGATATGTGTTGGAGCGCCACCCCACCGACGTGGAGGCAGACACTGTGGCGCTTTCTTACAAAGCAGGAACTCAAAAGTGATATTCTATTTCCTTACCATTTTGGGTGAGTGTTTGTGTCTTGAGCACATTAATTATCTTTTGTTTACTCCATGCATGGTATGTGGCCGGCTAATCGATGAGTTATGCATGACGTACTGTGCATGTATCGTGTCCGCAGTTCCACGGATTACGCTAGTAATTAAAGTTAACACCTCGTAATGTCTCGTCCACGACTCTCTGAATATGGATCCAAGCTTTGGGCCGACATGAGAAGAATGCCGCAAGTAATTATTTTCATTCATTTGCGCTCTATATCGATCGGCCTATTTCGTTCATTTCCTAATATCAAGTAACTAATAACTCTCTTGTTCACTTAATTTTCTTTGCCTCGTAGGGTTTGGAGACGGTTCGTAGATACAAAGGTCGGTGAATTCAAAAAGAGCTAGAATTCAAAATGGTAAAGCCTAAGAATGCTGGGGATATTCAGCCACCGGAGACCAATCTATGTGGATACTATGTTCTGTGAGAGGATCCGAGATACACCTCTGAGCGGGCCGCCCGAGTGATACCAATGCTCAGAGGAATAACCTCCGGATGATGCTTAGTCTAGAAGCTCGCTTCCACCACTTCAAGAGGAACTAGCTGGATGGTTCAGAGGAAGTCCTCCATCCTAAAGGAGAACACTATTACGAGGACGTAGAACTTTATATGGATTAAATCATGTATGGAAACTTGTTCAAAATTGTATATGGTCATCCGATGATATTGAATATATATTGTATATTCCTCTTAAATTCTTTTTGGTTCTAATTTCAAATTTATTTGAGATCGTACATTCATATGCATGTATGTAGTACCGTAGAATATATGAAACTCCTTCAAAATTAAAATAAAGCACAAAAGAAATAAAACAATACAAATTAAACAGAATAGCAACAATAAAGCAAAAATAAGTATTTTGTTGTAAGTAGAAACAAAATAAAATAAATAAAGCAACAAAGAAAACAAAAAAGTGTTTTCAAATTTGAAAACTAATGGCACTAACAGAAAGTTTATAATTTTTCTAAAACTAAAAGCAAAAAGAATTAAAAAATAAAGCAAAAACAACAAAAAATAAATAATAATGCAGAAAACAAAACAAAAAACTGGAAAAAAATAGTGCCCCTCATCGGACCCCCACGGCCCGAATACGACTAGAAACCCTACATGGGCCAGATTCAGCCCGCAGGAGGCCAAGTAGGCCCACAGCACATAGCTAGTAACAGATTAGGCCGAAGCTGCAGTTGAGAGGAGCTCGAGAGGGTGGGCGCAGCGCTTATAAACCACTCTCGAGCTCTCTCAACTAGCGGGGTGAGACTAAACATTTGGGCGCGGCAAGACAAGGCCTTTAGTCGCGGTTGGGCGAGGCGACCCATGACTAAAGGTCCTCCGCCCGACGGCCTTTGGCGCCCACGTGGACGGGCCTTTAGTCGCGGTCCTTAAGCGGCATGACTAAAGGGGGGGCTTTAGTCGCTTATTTGTCATGCGGCCAAGAACCGCGACTAATGGCAGTTGCGAACCGCGACCAAAGGCCTTTTTTCCACCAGTGATGGCATCACATATATGTTGTATAACATCATATATGTTACTCACATATAACATCATATATGTTACTCACATATATTATATGACATGTATGTTACGTATTAGTCTAAGTTACTCCTTACTATAGATAGTCTAACGAACGCATGGTAAACGGGTGTTAGTAACTTCCACCTTATGAATGCATCGTCGGTCCTGCCATTTCTCTGGTGGTGCGGCGGTACCGAGAGGGCCTCGGTGCGTGCCACGAGCTGAACAAGAAAGATCACCACTTTTTAATCGGTAAGAGAACAACTTTAACAATAGCACAACAGTAGTAGGACTACATACTACCGCGTCTTTGCGTACGTCTGTATATCTCCAGACAAGAGGATGGCAATCTCGCCGTACTCATACTGCCATGTGAACATATATTGACACATAGCACAAAATACACTAGAAACTAGGAGAAAAATACAGGAAAAAAAAGATGCACGTGGTATATATATAATAGAAAAATAACTACCTCACATGACAATTTGTGTAATCTACTATGCTCTAAGGCGACGAGGCTGATGAGTGGGCCATGATGGATGGGCAAACCGCACTTAGGTGACACATGTCTGATCATCATTGGTGTTTTGTCGTGCGTTACAGCAGCATTGTATTGGTTACGGCAAACGGCAGGAGTCTTAAATAATACACTACACCAGTGCAGATATCGCAGCCAGTCGGGCGGCAAAAAGACAAAGAAGAGATCCGCGGCAATGAGCGGCGCACGTGCAAGTGGTCATGTCTATCCTCGACAGCGAAACGACAAAACCATGGAATGTTCACCGCAAAACAAATTTACACGGGCGACAAGAAGAACTAGATTGTCGGAACGGGGAACGGTCTGTTATCGTCAAACCGATCCCATAACGCGCCGTCAACGATAGTTCATTCTTAGGGACAGACAGACGGATAAAACAGCGGCAATATACGTCACCCTTTACCGGATCAACTTGCACTCTTTGTAGAAATGTACGATGATACCAGTATAATATGATTACTATAAAATATTCGTTGTCCGTACGGCATCTTGTGCTCGTGGTGGTATCAGTGCTCTGCCGGACACTGACGCTCCAGCACGTTTCATCTTTCGGGGATGCTCCGTACCAGTGCCACTACCTGTCCGTAGTAAAAATACTCTTGCTTGTCACTTTTTTACCGTCATGTTGGTTCACCGCGGTTGTGAGCATATGCCTTTTGGGAGGAAAGAAGCAAACGAGGGAGGCATCGGGTACATACCAACCCGCAGGCCGCAGCGGAGTGGAGTGGAGCGGAGATTCGCTCGCTCTCCCCAGACGAGATATTTTAGCCGCCCCGGCCCCCGGCAGGCACACTGCTCGGAGCCCCATGCACGCTCATGAGATGACCTGTCGACCTCGCCAGGACAGGACAGCGGGCCCTGCTCGCCCAGAACAGCATCGATGCGCCCAAACTGGCTCGGCAGCGCGGGCGGTGGCCGCTGTAGCCATCAAGTGGAAGCGCTGAAAAGGTGATGCCGTCCTCTATGGCTCTATGTATGCTCTGAGTAGTAGGTGAGGTGAGAGATGGCTCTCCACCGCACGAGGGAAAAGAAAAATGGCGAAAGGATAATGCGGGTCGCAAACTCCTAGAAGCGGTGGGCTTGGCTCGCGCGACGGTTGTCTCCGTCTCCACTCGCGTCGGGAGCGGCGGCGGTGACGCAGGGGAGCGCGCGCGCGCGAGCGAGCTCACGTGACCGACGCGCGGGATCCGTTTGCCAAGTGTGTCGGGTGGGGGTGGGCGTTGGTCGTTTCCGAGCTGCGGATAACGGCGGCTGACGGGGGAGGCTCAAGTTATTGGCGCGCGCGGGGTGGCAACTGCCAACGGACTGGGGCCCCTTCTCGTCGGGGATCGTCTCGCGGATTTCCTTGTGAGGTCGCTGGTGTGACTTGTCCGATTCCGCGCGGTCTGCATACTGATCGGTCACGTCTTAAATAATACATTCCAGGTTCAGATACCTTAGAATTCATATTATTACATGTAACGTAAGCCGATATTGAGCAGAGGTTGTTCGGCTGCACCGTGCCCATGCCCGATGACCGGCTGCGAACCTCAGTGTTGGTCCGGTCACTGACAAGGTGGAGTGGAGCATCGGACGCGAGCCGGCTGATTCAAGGTGCCACCGTCTCCCGTGCCCTATCTTCCTCATCGGAGTTCGGAACTCGGACGGTGTTTGTGGACGTCAGATCGATGATGAATCCGTTCTGGAACAAGCCGGGGACATCCACCATGACGCGTTTGCGGCGCCCGCATGGGTGCACCATACGAGGCGCCAGAGAATGCGACTCCGCCTCGTCAACATCCACCGCGGCAAGCACTACCGCCGCCTCTCGCGCCCGCTGCCTCGCACGACGGGCAGGCCGCACCATGTTTGCGCCAGATGACACCCATGCCGCGTCCTGCTGCTCCGTGCACCAACGTCGGGGTTGCACGTCCGCCACCGTATCCGAACGCCAGACGGACCGCACCACCTCTGGTGAGGCAGCAACGGCACACCTAGTGTCGGATCCATGCGCCATTTGGGCAGAGGCAATGGATTCCCGACGGAAGGAGTCCGCGCGCTGCCTCGCACGGGCCTCCTCCCGGGAGCGGCGGAGCGCAAGTGAGACGGTCATCTCCTTCTCGGGCCGCGTGGGATGAGCTCAGAGTCGACGAATCTAGAGGTGAAGGACACGGATCTGCTGCCCGCCAAGCCGGAGAAGGCCGGAGATCGTCGGACGGGAGTTTGGGTGATAGAGGGGAGGGGAGTGAGGTGGCTAAGATTTGGTCCGACGAATGGATAAGAACGAATATATGTGTGGTCGAATGATCCATCATGGGCTAGGTCCAACATGGCGGACGGGTCCAGCCGCGTCCCATATCCGCTCCATATTTGGGCTGGATATGAGGGGTACCGGTCAGCCCAGGCGTTTGAGGCCTGTTTGAGGCTCCCATCTGAGTCAAAACTTCATGACCGATCAGTGACCGGGCCCGCCCGAGCGTTTGAGGTGGATTTGGGGTGACTAGCTGTAGATGCTTTAAACGGGGTGTGTGTCAAGAGGAGAGGTGCAAGTAAATAAATAGAGGAGAAAAAGGTCCTAAAAGTATTTCAAATGTATG
This sequence comes from Aegilops bicornis, assembly GCA_021605145.1. Lineage (NCBI taxonomy): Eukaryota > Viridiplantae > Streptophyta > Magnoliopsida > Poales > Poaceae > Aegilops > Aegilops bicornis. The sequence goes on from CM038669.1 coordinate 517,843,158, forward strand.
ATGTAGGTCCTAACAATTTAAAATCATTCACCGCACGTCTTAGATGTGTGTAATTCGTTCATCACCGGTTCGAAAAGTATTTTAAGTGTGTCAAATAGGTACTAAAGGTTATGGGTAAAATCCAAACCTTCTTGATGTATTTGGAATACTTTTAAGACCTTCAGTGTATTTTACTCTAAATAAAGTTAAAGGGTATTTTAGCGGTCACCAATTTGCACGCTCTTTTTAATAAAGGGTAGGCACACCAGGCGCCAAATTCATGTGCCAAACTTAGTTCAGACATTCTCTCCATTTCTTTTTAGTCTTTATATAAGATTTGTTAAGTTTGACTAAGATTATAGAAAATATATCAACATTCACGATATAAAATCGACATCATTAGATGCATCATTGAATTAACTTCCATGTTGTATATCTTTAGTATTGTAGGTATTCATAATTTTGTATATAAATTTGGTCAAACTTTATGAAGCTTGACTTAAGGTGACTTGGCACATGGCATCCGTCTGATCGAGGGTGGCGGGGCAGACACACCTAATACATTGGTTGCAGAGGAGCCGTAGCTCCGAGTCGTCGTGTTTCGCCGAGGTCACATTTGGGTCTAGAAGAGGCCGGGTGTGGCGCATCGAAGTGGTCCACCAAGAGGGGGATTTCGTACTCATGGTTGGCATACGCGGCCACTGCTAATGGCGTGGGCAGAGGGTGCCTCGGCGTATCGCATCACTTGCGAAGGTTCGTTCTCCTCGATGAGGAGATTAATCCAGCACGCGGAATTGTTGGACGACATAGAGATGTTCTCAGATGAGCTTGGGGAAATTGAAAGAGGGGATGATCTCGAAGGTGAGTGAGAACCATGTCGCATCCGACTTTTTTATATAGTCAGAGGAAATAATGTCATCTCCTGTGAGAGTCGTCGTTGGTAGCCGAATAGCAGCCTCATCGTCTCTTCGGGACTTCTCATTGGGAACCCACACATGTGATGAAAATAGAGGACGCGTGAATGCGACTCGGTTTCATATTTTTTTAAACAGGTTTAACATTTTTCTTGGTCAATTCAAAAGAAACAATTGAAAGCCCATGATCTAACCAAAGATGTTATAGTAAAAGCTCTGGAGGAAAAACTTGAACTATTTGTTCTTTTCTTCTTAGCTGCCATTTTTCTTTGTGCCAATGTTGCATTTGGTCTCTTCAAACAGTTGACTTTACTTTCATTTTATATTTCAAGTTGTTCACTTAACCTCGGAGTTGTAGTTCGTCGATTGCTCTTTTGAAAGAGTTCACTTAACTTTTATTTTATGTTTCACATAGCTCGCTTAACTTCCAACTCTAGTTGTTCTCTGCGCCAATTGGTGCAACAAGTTATAGGTAAGCCGGCAAAGCCATGAATGTGTGTGAGTCGGGTAGGGTGCACGACGACGAGTACCGGGCAGGTGAAGCCCGGGTGTGCAATGCGCTGGACAGACGTATGCGAGGTTGTGTCTACGTGACGCCCACGAAAACAACAAACATATTAGGCGGATCAACCGACTGCCCATTTCAAGGAAGCTCAATTCATCCGAGTGAAACAATCTAGTGCAAAACATTATATGGCAGCTTGAGTCGGCCGAGTGGAAAAATCTGGCGCAAAGCTAGCATTTCCCGACCAAAGTAGGGAACTAACTCGTCATGGCCAAGCACATGTATGCTAGTTTTTCCACCGCAACTCTGACCGGATGAAACCATCCTAGATGGTTGGCTCTGTCGGACCGGCTCGCGGGGGGCTACCATCATGGACCCTCCAGCGGGTTCGGCAGGATCTAAGAAGTCCGGGCAGATCGGACGGCTCGGTGGAGTGTCGAGAGGCCCTCGCGGCAAGACACCTAGTAACAGACGGCCAAGAGGCTCTCTCAGCCCGCAAGGCGGCCAAGAACCGCCCAATGACGGTGGCCCCGGGAGGCCATTCGTGGAGGTGTGCTTGGACTTTCTATGGACCCGGATGCTTGGTTCCTCGGCTGGCACCCGCGCAGTGTGTCCGGCCCCTCGCGTGACCTGGGAAGGCGCCGATAGTGGTCTGAGCGGGCGCTCTAACCGGGTGGGCACTACTGTAGTCATGTGTCGTGGAGGGGTACTTGGCCCTTCTATGGACCATGTTGGGTTCCTCTGGCGGGCGAAAGAAGGAAATGCACACCATAGGACATCCAACGAGGGTCATGTGTCGTTGGGGTGTGGTCGATCCCTCTATAGACCATGATGATGGGTCTCTGACCAGTGGAAGAAGGAGATGCACTTCTATGTTAGTAAATAAACAGGATCGATACAAACACAATACAAACTTAATCACTTGATAAACATCTTTGTGCTAATGCCTGCAGATGATCTCTTCAATTTACTTTCTTTCCTTGACTATTTTTAGTTAACTTCCATTTTGTATTTCTTATTTTGTTCGTAGCAATTGGTCTCTAAGCTAATGATTACAGTTGTTCTCTTCAAACAGTTTACTTAACTTTCATTTTATGTTTCAAAATAGTTCACTTAACTTATGAGCCACAGTTTGTTAGTTGGTCTCTTCAAATATTTTTCTTCACTTCCATTTTATGTTTCACATAATTCACTTAGCTTCTGGGCTGCTACTCTAGTGTGCCTAGATGGTGACTTACTCGATAAATAATAATGCCACTAGTATATTTGCCTAGATGTAATATACACACATTTCCTGGGGTGTGCCATTGCTGAGTATATTTATGTGTTTGTCGGGTCATGTGGGTCACCAATTCAGAGGTGCCCGATTAGGCCCATAATTTCACACGGTTGTTTGAGTTGTGTTCCGCCTTTTGTCTGTCGAAGCGTCGCGTTGCTTCTTGCCATCACGACCCCTTGCCAGAAGGCGTGTTTTAGTGTGTTTGCTCATGCTTTGTACATTGTGATGTGGCCGGATGGCGTGTGTTTTGCCGTCTACCTGGCCTTTGCACGTTGCGGCTTGTTGGGCGTCATATTTTGGTATGTCTTCCTGACCTTTGGACGCTGTGGCCTGGCTGGGTGGCGTCTATGTATGTGCTCGTTGATCACGTTCTACCCTGGTCTGTGGATCGTCTAGTCAATTATAGAAAGGGGTTCTACAATTATCGACACGTACACAGCTTAGTTGTCTTATCAATCGACTTTACATAACTTATTGGACTAATTGCCATAGGAGCATGCACTGGACTGTTGCACATCTGAGGCTCGAATTAAGAGGTTCTGGGACTTTGCCGCAAGCGTAAAGGAGGAGCTGAAGGGATGGAGCACTGGAGATGCGGGCGGTTAGCCGCATTGTCATTATCCATCATACCATGTGGTTGTTCGGTCGTTGCTTTTACACGATCCAATTTAGGGCCGACCAGGTAAGCACGTCTACGAACAGGGTTGTCAACTGCCTCGGATATGGGGAACTGCCAAGATAAATAGAGATGTGAGGTTGGAAAAGGTCTCGTATAATCAAAATCATCAAAAGGTTCAATAACAAGATAATAGTTCATAGCATATCCTAGTGTCTACTAATATTTCTGATTCTTTTGCATTCTTCACAAGAAAGATTAAAGTTGCGTGCATCTTTGAAAAGGGTGGGTGATGCAACGGGTTATCTATCAAAAATAAATCACCAAAGAAAGCTATGTGCAATGATCGTTTTTAGGGCTAACATGTGGAAAATCTGGCTGGAAGTCCTAAGATGCGATATCCTGCCACACCACTGCGTTGAAAGGCCAGATAGACATCCCAACACACAAAACCCGGCTAAAGTCATGTGCCATGGGAGTCGTGCCTGGCCTTTCTGATGCGATATCCGGCCAGACAAAAACGTTGAAAGGCCGGGTAGACATCTCAATACACGCCATCCAGCCAGAGTCGTGTGTCATGGGATTTGTGCTTGGCCTTTCTATGGACCCGTATGTTGATTTGGTTTGGCCGGTGAGAGAAGGGTATGAGCTTCTATTGTTGGTAAATACAAACAAAATACACACATGCCTATTTGCTCTCATGAGAAACGTCCCCTATCGCACACTGAGATGACTCTAACTGGACAAAACCGGTGCCAACAAAGCAGATGGCTCACGCGCACTCGACCCACGCGTCGAACGTCTCATGCAATCTGCAACCGGGGAGTCCTGTGAGTAGCGTTGGCCCTCCCTAGGTCCCTTTCGCTCGAGAGAGTGCTTGCCCGGGAATATTGATTGCTTTGCCCGCTTGCGCCATCCTAGATGGTCATTCATGCGTACCATGTGAGCCGGAGTCGACCTAGAGGGGATCCAAAGAAAATCCGAAGTCCCATTCACCTGTTGAAGCAAACGGTCTATGTGTGGCCAAAGAAAGCTATGGGCAATGATCATCATCAAGTCAAATAGATACACAATACAAACATAATCATTTGCAGTCTCTGCGCTAATGGTGTAGTGGGTCATCTATAAGAAACAAATCGCGAGAGAAAGAAGTTATGGGCAATGATCATTGTCGAGGCAAATAAAAATGCAGTATAAATATAATCATTCGCAAGGCTTTAGACAGTTCATTTCACTTCCATTTTATGTTTCAAACAATTCACTTAGCTTCCGGGATGCAATTGGTCTCTGCGTCAATTGGCGCAACAGGTCACCTAGTAGTCATAAATATGTGGATCTTTTCAATTGCCCAATTATAATTTGTTTACCATGCCATTCTCCTGTTTGAGAGAGAGATGCCACTAGTGAACCTATAGCCCACGTGACTATTCTCCATTAATAAATTCTCCTACAAAAATTGATTTTTTTGGCTTACTATTTTATCACTACCTATTTCTATTTGCTTTTAATCTTGTAACTAGCAAGACAAGGGGCTTGACAACCCCTCTTGCCACGTTGGGTGCAATTTTTTTATTTTGTTTATGCGCAAATGATGTTTATCTTGTCAGCTTAGAAGCTCCTACTAGTTCAGAAAACATTGGTTCTTAACCGAGGGCAAACTTTGCTGCTGTTCTACTTCACCCTTCCTCTTTGGGGAACCCAACGACTCCTTCGAGAGTAGAAGTATCCATAGTACAAAAGTTTTATAAGTTCAGATGATACAAGGATATTGAAATAGTAAAAAAAAAATAGAAATCCTAGGCCATCCTATGTTCCTATCTATGCGTTATCCCAAGAGGGCCCCGAGTGCACCGGCCACAACTCGCCCGTGATGCTTCGTGGCCTGCTTGGAGCTCTATCGGTCACGCCTTCCGGTGTCATTAGCTTGTGCCATTTATTTCTCTAAAGCACACAACTAACCATTTGTTTATCTTGTGTAATGCAACTAAAATCAAGCTACATGTACAAAACATGAGCAGGTTATTGAATTTATAGTGCAAGCTAAATCCAAGTATCGGGTATATATACACTATTACTCTATAAGAAGATAAAGCAAAGAAGTTGTAGCAATTTTCATTGTAACACATAAATGGAATCGGTTTGCATTTTAGAAAGAAGATAAAACATATAAATAGTAGCAGTTTCCATTGTAACCGATAAGTGGAACCATTTTGCATTTAGAGAAGTTGTACCACTTTCCAGTGTATTGGAGAGTTGGAACTAGTTTGCATTTTATAGACAAGATAAAGAAGAACCTGTAGTAGTTTCCATTTTACAAGTTGAAGTAGTTTGTATTTACCAAGAAGATGAAGCATTTGCAGTGTGGACAAAACTTGAAGCAGCAGGAGCACCACCGACAGTAATGGCCTCGTAGTCTGTGCCTCCCAATCCCCACACAACCGACCGACTATAAATGAAAGTCGATGTCACCACTTACCCTCACCGTAGTCGTTGGAGCACCAAAAACAACCAACCTAGATCCAATGCCGCCCTCAAATTGCCGCTTCGACCTCACCGCCACCATATTCCTTCGTCACCCGACGTACTACGCTACGCGCCACGCCCATCGAGCCCAAATCGCGACAGATGTAGCTATGGAAGTCGCTGTTCCCAAGGCGGTCTCTGACCTGAGGTCCTTTTTGGAGTCAGAGGAGGAGTTGGAGGTCGAGGATGCCTATGACTTCCAGATGGCGGCAGTGCTGGATGAGGACATCGTCGTCGAGGGCCAAATCGCCGAGGAGCTCGAGGATGCCGCCATCCTCACGGACACCGAGGTGGTGTCTGAAGACCACACAGTCGTGGAATTGACCGCTGACGAGTGCAAGGACACCATCAACCGCGTCCTTTTGGCCAATGCGAGGCGCGAGTCAGAGGAGATGTTCGGCAACAGCGCCGCCGACCACCCATGGGGGTAGGGGGATGCCTGTCGACACCCACAACGACGAGGATTTTGGCTCCGACGTCATCTATATCTTCTCTGACGATGAGCAGGTGCAGTTTATCAAGCTAATCTAGTTTCTAATTCTAGTAGTTGTAGTACCAATGAAGAAGTAGATGTAGTATAAAGGACCGCCATCTACCTGTGGTAGAATTAAGCATTGCAATATATCTAAGTTAAAATTCTCTGGGTGGGGGATTTTGAGGAGTATGGAGGTTCCGAGCCCTAACCTTACTCGTTCGGGTCAGCTCGGTGGTGGCCATGACCATGGTAAGACGGATCATGACGGCAAGCACGATCACACACGAAGATAACCCGCAGCAAGATGAGCCCTTGAGACTTGGCGTCACTAGAGATCTGAGATGTGGGGATGACCAAAAGTGAAAGGAATTGGGAAGAGGTAAATAGAAGTGATAGAAGCTCGACCATGCAGATAGTTCTAACTACAAAGCCACCTTGAATACTTATGAACTAGATTTATTATGGGTGTTTTCAAATTGCAACCGCCTCCACCACGAAAATAACCGGCTCCACTGGATTATTAGAGGTGGCTCTGTCACGTAGGGTCGTAACTGCCTCCCGATGCCGTTGTTAATGTTAGTTTTTCTAGTAGTGATAAGATAGTCGTATCTTTTGCCATTTCTATAATCTAGAGATGACAATAAAACATGTGTACCATGAGTTATCTCCCAGTCGTATCTAGTACTGTAACTAGTTATTTCTAAATATGTGATGAGACAAATTATGCTAGAAGTACATCTCTTATCTTAATTAAAAGAAGGAAAACATTTTTCATAGTTCATATTCATTCAACTTAGTATTTATCATACCCCGCAAAAAAAACTTAGTATTTATCATATGTAACACTCCTAAAATAATACAGCCGTATATGGCTTAACTTTATCGATGCCTTGAGCAGTCTTGTGTGCAATGGTAGGTACTAACTATCTCTTCCCGTTGTGAAGATGAGGACACAGATTAGTGTTGCATTTTCTATGCACAAAGACATGGCAAGGTTGTAGGATAAAAGGTGGTGCGATGGATACACCACTGCTTATGGATACCAATCATGGCAAGTCAGCTGAATACAATGGATAATGTGCATGTGTAAAACTGCAACTTCGGCTGCTTCGTGCAATACATTCACGTGGTGCGTGTTAACATACATCTCCATGTCCAGTGGAGACAGTGTGTTCTTTAGAACACAGTACAGACATAGACTCTCATATATACATACATACATTCATCTTTAAAAACACACGCAGATCTTATGAATAATGTGCATGGTTAAAACCGCAACTTAGGCTGCTTCATGCAATACATTGACTTGGTACGTGTTAACATACATCTCCACATCTAGTGAAGACTGTGTGTTTTTTAGAACACAGTACAGAGGCAGACGCTCATATATACACGCATACACTCATTTCTATGAACATATGCAAATCTTACCTCTATGAGCACCTTTGAGAGACTGAGCCGGCATATCATCTTGAGATTGACGAAGTCATCACAGACGTCTCGTAGTCGACGGGAACGTCACCTCCCACTGAACGCGCATCGCCGAAAATCTGTAATCCATTTTTATGTTCAGTTTGATGCACCAATCAATAACACTTCAGTTGGATCAATTTATAGCATGCAAATACACATATGGTATGTTTGGTCCAAGCCAAAGTTTATTCTGCTCTAATAAATATTTGACTGCCCCAGAAATATTTTTTTACTGTCCCAGAATTTAGTTTAGGTTTTTCGTGCTTATGGTTGTGGCTTAGGTCCATTAGATACCTCAAGCATGGGCCATTTGCTATTGCTCCTTTTTGATAAAAGGGCGTTTTTATTATCTCAAAATGTAGTATCAAACGAATACAAAACATTAAGAGTATCACCCAGCCTCTACACACAGTTAAACACTAGTAGTCTGACAAACAGAAAGGTAAAAGACCGACAATTCGGCAACAGTAGAGTCCATAGACCGACACTATGCCTATGTCGAAAGAGATGGTGGACCGATCTGGAGATTGTGCTGCCACCCATGTTGGGTAAAAACCTCCGTAGCCACCTGCTCCAACATCGTACACATCGTACGGTTGGTACTCCGCTCGTTGTAGCGTACACCACACACGAAGCGAGTGCGTACAACGAAAAAGAACCTTCAAAGGAGAAGCTTTTTTGTCATTGAAAACAACATCATTTTACATAGCCAAAGTGAACATAGTAAGGCATACGCTCCCACCCTTATTATCATTTTGTACCTATTTGAAATACCATCCAGTCAATGACCAAAAATACTGGCAACACTTGTGTGCGGATACAAATTTGACGCTATTTGGATGACCGACCATGTAGAACGCATAAACTTACATTGGAAAAAGAGATGTTGAATTGTCTCTTCATGAGTACAAAAACAATACTTCTTACATCCTGACTAGTTGCGTCGTGCGAGGTTGTCTTTGGTTAGCACAACTTCCCTACAGAGATACCACATGAATATCTTCACTTTAAGTGGTACCTTCGCTTCCCAAATTATTTTGTTATTACTCATCGGTACCTCAGAATGCGTTAGTGCACGATACATATAGTCTACTATGAAAGACCCCGATGTAGTAAGGTTCCAGCGAAACACATCCCATCCTTGTGTCAGATTAATCAAATCCAGATGGGACAAGAGATTATTCCATGACATAAGTTGAGTGCCAATCAAATCCCGCGTGAAGGAAATATTTGGCGGGGATGAGCTGAGCACTTGTGCAATAGTATTATTCTTATCGCGTGCAATGTTGGATAAGGCTGGGTATTGTTCTCGGAGACTAGCGTTGCCTAGCCAGATGTCTTCCCAAAAACGAATCTCTGACTCGTCCTTGACCGCGAAAGACCCAAAGCGAAAGATATTGTTCTTTCCAGCCATTAGGCCAGCCCAAAAGTGTGAGTCTCCACGTTCCCAATATGCCCGAGACACCGCCTTTAGGCCTATATACTTGTTGCGTAGCATGGTTTGCCAAACAACATCCTCAGTAAGAAGTTTGAACAACCATTTACTAAGTATGGCCTCATTCTTGACCTGCAGGTCATGAATACCAAGGCCACCTTGGTCTTTCGGCCTACAAACCACGCTCTTGCTCCTAGGATTATCGTGGTGCATCCTTCAAAACATGGCGCATGCGTGAGGGGGAGGGAGGCGAGCACCTGATACGTCCTACATGTATCTATAATGTTTCTAGCTTTCATGTTTATTATCACTAAATAAGTGACGTTTTATGATTTATTTGGCCTAACATATTAAGGAAGTGCCAATAGGTATATTTTGCAAAATGGAAAAGTCCAAACAAAAGAATGTTTCTAACGTCAAAAGAGGACACCAGTTAGAAGATGAGGCATGTGTAGGGCCCATGCCCCCAAGCGGCCAAGACTGGGGCGCCTGGCCAGAGGCACATGCGAGCTGTTCACCTCTCCTCCATGACTTTAATGCCCGTGTTTCTTATATAACTCAAAACCTCGTCCGTAATTATATCATAAATTTTTGGCACCGCCACTTCGTATTTTGATGTGACCTAATCTACAACCCGGTTTTGGTACTCCGCCGGAGGAGGAATTCATCGTCTGCTTCATCAACATTGATGTTCGCTACTCCCAAGATGAAGTTTGAGTAGTCCAACCTTTGGACATGGATTCATAGCAGCAGGCATGATGTAATCTCTCCCCCATCCTTAGTACGATGGTCACATGAGCTGGCTAATATGATTGTCATCCATCTGATGTATTCTTTGCGGTATTCTCTATGTGGTGAATTGTTTCTTAACTAGATGACCCATTGCACCAATTGGCATAGAGACCAACTCCAACCTGCAAGTTAAGCAAACTATATGACACTTAAAATGGAAATCAAGTAAACTATTTGAAGAGACCAAGAAGAGAAGCAACTAATACAATAAAAAATTAGGTGAATTGTTTGATGGATGTTTGTATCCGCATCGCCCATACTGACTGGAAATTAATCAAACTATTTGTAAAATATTTTAGGGTTGGTTGCCTCTTAGCAATGTTTGGCTGGTGTTCATAGTAGTTTAGCCAAGAAAAGAAGCTCTGGCTAGTTCGACCCGGAAGAACGAAATCCCGACATGCGGGTAAGTTGCCGAGAACAACTCAGACATCTCCGGCTATCAACTGCACTCCAGAATTAAGTCAAATATTTGAAACATAAAAAGGAAGTTAAGTGAATTATTTGAAGGACATTTCTCATAAATAGTCTAAAAGTGGTTATGTTTGTATTGCATTTGTTCCCACCCCATACATCTACCAACGACAAACAATGATTATCTTTGCTGGTCATGTCAACCCAACAGACAAGTCAATAGAGAGGTTGACCGCAGTCCCCCATGGTACATACATGAACCATTGGACTCAGTGACTCTTGCTCGGAATTACCAAGGCGACTTAGGACCATCTGGGCAGACCACATAGTCCAAATACCGTGCAACTGAGGCCAACTGAAGCTCAGAATCAAGCAATATACGAATAACATTATTTGCCAACCATATCAACCCAATAACAGAGGCGAGAGATAAAATGATTGCACCCCGAGGGATTCCTACACGGAACAACTAATGCGGTAGGCATCATCAGGGAACACCAGAGAGTCCAAATACCGGGCAGTGAACTACTATTTCAAGGAAGTTTCTGCATTATGTCCGTAATGCATTTGTCTTTTTGATGTATGTTTACCAACGATAAATAATGATGATCGTTTCCCGCGTCCTTCTTTGGCCCGCCTGGGCAACCCAACAACCGATTTGCTCGACTGTCTCCTAGATACCCTTCCGCATCATGCAGAGGAAAGTACTGAAGGTGTACATCATGGATTGGAGACATGATGACCTTCGTGCTCCACCATGGACGTGTACGGAATTTTCTCTTCCTCGGTTTCATTTATGCTAAACAAGATGAACCATTGGAAGGATAGGTTGTGCGATGATGGGACTCATAACCTCACATGTCATCAAAGTGAGGTGAATGAACTGGGCCCCAAGACAAGCATGCACAAGGCAAGGAGGGTGAAAGGGAGGTTCTTGGCAAGTCGGCTTTGTTTGCGTGCGGTCAGGTGATGTCTACTACACAACTTTATTCTTGTAGACTTTGTTGGGCCTCCAAGCGCAAAGTTTTGTAGGGCATTAACAAATTTCCCTTAGTGGATGACCTAAGATTTATCTATCCTTGGGAGGTGTGGGATGAACATGGTTCTCTCTCAAACAATCCTGCAACCAAATACAAATAATCTCTTGTGTCCCCAACATACATATAATTGTTAGTTGGATAGGTGCACTAGTTCGACAAAGAGGTGATGATAGATGTGTAATATGGATGGTAGAAATAGCTTTTTATAATCTGAATAAATAAAAACAGTAAGGTAGCAAGTAACAAAAGTGTGTGAAAACGGTGTCTCAATGCATAGAAACAAGGCCTAGGGTTCATACTTAGGTGCACTAGTTCGACAAAGAGGTGATGATAGATGTGTAATATGGATAGTAGAAATAGCTTTTTATAATCTGAATAAATAAAAACAGTAAGGTAGCAAGTAACAAAAGTGTGTGAAAACGGTGTCTCAATGCATAGAAACAAGGCCTAGGGTTCATACTTTCACTAGTGCAATCTCTCAACATCACTAACATAATTGAGTCACACGATAATCCCTCAAAGTGCAGCAAAGAATCACTCCAATGTTCCTATTCCTATTGGAGAAAGTAGGATGAAATCACGTACCATCTTTCCAATCAATCTTATGAACTACCCCCAAAGTGTCACGAATAGTCCTAGATCATACTACGACAACACAATAAGATAGACATCGTTCAACTCTTATGTCACCTAGATTACCCCAATGTCACCACGGGTATCCGCGAGTTAGACATGCATCAAGAGATCTTAAATCCAAAATATTCGATCCAACATAAAGAAACCTCAAAGTGCAAGACTCAATTCACCATGAAAATAGATATAGGGGAAGAACATCATAAGATCCAACTATATTGATAAAGCTCATGATACATCAAGATCATTCTAAATCAAGAACACGAGCGAGCGAGCGAGTGAGAGAGAGAGAGACACACACACACACACACACACACACAGAGAGAGAGAGAGAGAGAGAGAGAGAGAGAGAGAGAGAGAGATCAAACACATGGCTACTGGGTACAAACCCTCAACCTTGAGGATGAACTACTCATGCGTCACCATGGAGGCAGCAAAGATGATGAAGATGGTTTCCTGATGGCTTCCCCCCTCTGGCAGGCTACCGGAGAAGGCCTCCAAATGAGATCATATCGGAACAGAGGCTTGCGGCGGCGGAGTAAAAGTTCTAGTTTTCTTTGTGGGGGTTTCTCAATTTATAGGATTTTCAACGTTCCAATTACGCCAAAAGGAGTTGCATGGGACCCACAAGCTCAGGTGGCCCTTCCTACCCCTAGGGCACGCCACCTGAGCTTATGGCCACCTTGTGGGTCTTCCGATCCTCCCCCGAAGCTTCATGGTCCCTTCTGTTTCAAAAAAATCATCGATTTTTTGCCGTGTTTGGACCTTCATAGGTACCACTTTTCTATAAAACAAAAAATAAGCAGAAAACAGTTGTTAGTGCTAAATTCGGCATATCTCGAGGTAGGGGGGGGGGGTCCAAAGCTAGGCGTCTTGGAGTGATGGTAACATGGGCACAAAACTTTACCCAGGTTCGGGCTCTCTCGAAGAGATAATACCCTACGTCCTGCTTTCGATTGTATTCATATGGGGGATAGTATATAGTAGAAGTATCTACCACGAGATTGTTGTGTATGATTCTAATGATCTGGAATATGGTCCATCAACTAGCCTTGCCTTGGCTTATATGATGTATCGGAGGCCTAGGATTTGGAGGAGTCCTCGTCTTGTGCCCCAAGTTTTGTGGAATCTTCCTTGTATACGTCATGGGCTGCCCGGAGTGGCCCATTAGTGAATCGCCATGGGGGTCCTCGGCCCAATCCACCTAGTCGAGAGACGACGTGGTGAGTACCCCCTAGTCCAAGACTCCATCAATAGCCCCCTGAACCGGTCTTCAAGTTCGAGACGCTCCTCGGTTGTTCCGAACTATTCTTTTATCTTCGGTCATCGGTCTTGAAAGTTGGTTCAACAAATCTTCCCTTCTCCGGTCTTGAGAATCGTTGAGGATGTATCCAAAGAGTTCATGAATCGGGCAGCCAAGGAGTTCATACATTGCGTATTCGAGGAGCTCTTTTAAGTTCTTGGCCTTTACTAATGCCTTGTTATATTTACGCCGCACCTCGGGTTCGAGGTTTTTCCCATGCGGTTGTGTCCTCTTGCAGCCGAGCTCCAACGCGGGACTGGATCCATGGTGTCTTTTAGCAACCGAGCTCCAAAGTTGGTCTGCATTAGAGGTGTCATAGATTACCTCGATTTGAAAAAGTTGAAGAAGTTCAGATGAGCTTAATGCCAGAAAATCCCTCTATGGAGCCAGCCATTCGGATCCGAGCTTTATGACAGACTGCTTCCGAGGTGGCGCACCACCTCGGCCTTGGGCTGATTTTTTGTAGAGTATATTTCCAATCGGTGCAATTTATTTATTGCTAAGAAGGATAGCCTGTAGCCCTCAAAGTGCGTGTTGGCCTAAAATTCGAGATGCACCTGAAGGATAACAAAACCGATGATCCCAGTAGCCCCTGAGACTCAGGTTGCTTCGCAAAATAGGCCCGAGGATCAAGTCCTTACTCGGCAACATACTTTAGGAATAGAAACGTAGTGTGAAGTAGCCCCCGAGACTCAGGTTGGATGTGGCCAACCAAACTAGGGATCGTAATCTCCTCGAAAACCATATTGCACTTTTAAATTTACTGCATTGAATCATCAATGCAGTAGCCCCCGAGACTTGGGTTGGGCAACATGGCCGACCATAGGATCGTATATCCTCGGGAACTAGTCCAGATGTCGTGTGTGTTTTGCCAACGCTGAGGTGCAGGTCGGTAGGAAAAATTCCGAGCTGGGGGTCGGAAAAGATTCCCCGAGCTAAATTATTATGTAGGGTACCTCGGCCAAGAGGATGCCCCACCTCCTGAAAGAAAAACATACAAATGGCTGCTACCTCTTGAGCATGAGTTGGTTTTCCCTTGAAGAGGAAAGGGTGATGCAGCAAAGTAGCGTAAGTATTTCCCTCAGTTTTCGAGAACCAAGGTATCAATCCAGTAGGAGACAACACACAAGTCACCTAGTACCTGCACAAACAATCAAGAACCTTGCAACCAACAAAATAAAGGGGTTGTCAATCCCTTCACGGACACTCGCAAAAGTGAGATCTAATAAAGATAGTAAAGTAAATATTTTTGGTATTTTTGTTGTCTAGATTGGAAAGTAAGGATTGCAAAATAGTAAACGAGATGCGAGGTAAATAAAAGAGATGCAATATAATAAGAAAGAGACCCGGGGGCCATAGGTTTCACTAGCGGCTTCTCTCAAGATAGCATGTATTACGGTGGGTGAACAAATTACTGCCGAGCAATTGATAGAAAAGCGCATAGTTATGATAATATCTAAGGCAATGATCATGAATATATGCATCACATCTGTGTCAAGTAGATCGAAACGATTCTGCATCTAGTACTATTACTCCACACATCGACCGCTATCCAGCATGCATCTAGAGTATTAAGTTCATAAGAACAAAGTAACGCATTAAGCAAGATGACACGATGTAGAGGGATAAACTCAAGCAATATGATATAAACCCCATGTTTTTATCCTCAATGGCAACAATACAATACGTGCCTTGCTACCCCTATCACATCGGGAAAGGATACCGCAAGATTGAACCCAAAGCTAAGCACTTCTCCCATTGCAAGAAAGATCAATCTAGTAGGCCAAACTAAACCGATAATTCGAAGAGACTTGCAAAGATATCAAATCATGCATATAAAAATTCAGAGAAGAACCAAATAATATTCATAGATAATCTTGTTCATAAATCCACAATTCATCGGATCTCGAAAAACACACCGCAAAGAGTATTACATCAAATAGATCTCCAAGAACATCGAGGAGAACTTTGTATTGAGAATCCAAGAGAGAGAAGAAGCCATCTAGCTAATAACTATGGACCCGAAGGTCTATGGTAAACTACTCACACTTCATCAGAGAGGCAATGGTGTTGATGTAGAAGCCCTCCGTGATCGATTCCCCCTCCGGCAGATCGCCGAAAAAGGCCCAAAGATGGGATCTCACGGGTACAGAAGGTTGCGGCGGTGGAAAAGTTATTTCGTGGCTCTCTCTGATCGATCTAGGTTATAACAGTATATATAGGGAAAAGAAGTACGTCGGTGGAGCTACGAGGGGCCCACAAGGGTGGGGGGCGCGCCTACCCCCTGGGCGCGCCCTCCTGTCTCGTGGCCACATCGTGGTGTTCCAGACGTCAACTCCAAGTCTTCTGGTTTGCTTTCGGTCCAAGAAAGATCATCGCGAAGGTTTCATTCCGTTTGGACTCCGTTTGGTATTCCTTTTCTGCGAAACTCTAAAATAGGCAAAAAAAACAGAAACTGGCACTGGGCCTCCGGTTAATAGGTTAGTCCCAAAAATAATATAAAAGAGCATATTAAAGCCCATTAAACATCCAAAACAGATAATATAATAACATGGAACAATAAAAAATTATAGATACGTTGGAGACGTATCAAGCATCCCCAAGCTTAATTCCTGCTCGTCCTCGAGTAGGTAAATGATAAAAACAGAATTTTTGATGTGGAATTCTACCTAACATAATTATCAATGTAATTTTCTTTATTGTGGCATGAATGTTCAGATCCGAAAGATTCAAGACAAAACTTTAATATTGACATAAAAATAATAATACTTCGAGCATACTAACAAAGTAATCATGTCTTCTCAAAATAACATGGCCAAAGAAAGTTCTCCCTACAAAATCATATAGTCTGGCTATGCTCCATCTTCATCACACAAAATATTTCAATCATGCGCAACCCCGATGACAAGCCAAGCAATTGTTTCATACTTTTAATGTTCTCAAACTTTTTCAATCTTCACGCAATACATGAGCGTGAGCCATGAATATAGCACTATGGGTGGAATAGAATGGTGGTTGTGGAGAAGACAAAAAGGAGGAAGATGGTCTCACATCAACTAGGCGTATTAATGGGCTATGGAGATGCCCATCAATAGATATCAATGTGAGTGAGTAGGGATTGCCATGCAACGAATGCACTAGAGCTATAAGTGTATGAAATCTCAAAAAGAAACTAAGTGGGTGTGCATCCAACTCGCTTGCTCACGAAGACCTAGGGGATTTTGAGGAAGCCCATCATTGGAATATACAAGCCAAGTTCTATAATGAAAAATTCGCACTAGTATATGAAAGTGACAACATAGGAGACTCTCTATCATGAAGATCATAGTGCTACTTTGAAGCACAAGTGTGGTAAAAGGATAGTAGCATTGCCCCTTCTCTCTTTTTCTCTCATTTTTTTATTTGGGCCTTTCTCTTTCTTTATGGCCTCCTTTTTTTCGTCCGGAGTCTCATCCCGACTTGTGGGGGAATCATAGTCTCCATCATCCTTTCCTCACATGGGACAATGCTCTAATAATGAAGATCATCACACTTTTATTTACTTACAACTCAAGAATTACAACTCAATACTTAGAACAAAATATGACTCCATGGTGAATGCCTCTGGCGGTGTACCGGGATGTGCAATGAATCAAGAGTGACATGTATGAAAATTATGAACGGTGGCTTTGCCACAAATACGATGTCAACTACATGATCATGCAAAGCAATATGAGAATGATGGAGCGTATCATAATAAACGGAATGGTGGAAAGTTGCATGGCAATATATCTCGGAATGGCTATGGAAATGCCATAATAGGTAGGTATGGTGGCTGTTTTGAGGAAGGTAAATGGTGGGTTGATGGTACCGGCGAAAATTGCGCGGTACTAGAGAGGCTAGCAATGGTGGAAGGGTGAGACTACATATAATCCATGGACTCAACATTAGTCATAAAGAACTCACATACTTATTGCAAAAAATTATTATTTAAACAAAGTACTACGCGCATGCTCCTAGGGGGATAGATTGGTAGGAAAAGACCATCGCTCGTCCCCGATTGCCACTCATAAGGAAGACAATCAAAAAATAAATCATGCTCCGACTTCATCACATAACGGTTCACCATACATGCATGCTACTGGAATCACAAACTTTAACACAAGTATCTCTCAAATTCACAACTACTCAACTAGCATGACTCTAATATCACCATCTTCATATCTCAAAACAATCATAAAGAATCAAACTTCTCACAGTATTCAATGCACTTATTATGAAAGTTTTTATTATACCCATCTTGGATGCCTATCATATTAGGACTAATTTTATAGCCAAAGAAAATTACCATGTTGTTCTAAAAGACTCTCGAAATAATATAAGTGAAGCATGAGAGATCAATAATTTCTATAAAATAAAACCACCACCGTTTCTAAAAAGATATAAGTGAAGCACTAGAGCAAAATTATCTAGCTCAAAAGATATAAGTGAAGCACAAAGAGTATTCTAATAAATTCCGATTCATGCGTGTCTCTCCCAAAAGGTGTGTACAGCAAGGATGATTCTGGTAAACTGAAAAGCAAAGACTCAAATAATACACGACGCTCCAAGCAAAACACATATCATGTGGTGAATAAAAATATAGCCTCAAGTAAAGTTACCGATAGATTTAAGATTTAAAGAGGGGATGCCTTCCGGGGCATCCCCAAGCTTAGGCTTTTGGTTATCCTTGAATTTTACCTTGGGGTGCCTTGGGCATCCCCAAGCTTAGGCTCTTGCCACTCCTTATTCCAAAATCCATCAAATATTTACCCAAAAACTTGAAAACTTCACAACGCAAAACTTCAACAGAAAATCTCATGAGCTCCGTTAGTATAAGAAAATAAACCACCACTTTAAGGTACTGTCGGTGTACTAGGAACGGGGGTCCCCAGACTTTCCTGCCTGCGGCCCACGGCATGGCTAAGCTAGCGGGCCGTACGACCCATCTTCATCAACAAGGAAATAAAGACCTTCGCGAGGGGCCAAGCCTCGCGAGGCGGACGACGCAAGACCTCCTCAGCAGCGGCCTAGCCAGGCAGGCTCACGAGGAGCAGAGATATCAAGGTGAGGCAAACCTCACGAGGCTCTCGTCATGTGAGCCATGACGATCGACACCAGGCTGGCGCCAGGGTGCGCAACGTCCTTGTTTCCTCTTTGGTGCTAAGAGGCAGGCGCAGGTGCGGAGTACCGAGGCGTCAAGCAAAGGTTTCCATATCGGTGCAATGAGACCAAGACCAGCAGGACGGCAAGGCGGAGGTCACCATGGAGCCCAAGACGGCGTCATCGTCAGAGCCTTTAGCAGGCGAAGACCGCTTTTGTCAGGATAGCTTGTAGTAGCTGTCCCCTTTCAAATTTGCCCGCCGTTGTTGGCTCCGTTACCGCTCAATATTTGGGGAGAGGACCAGGGCCTATATAAGTAGAGCTAGCCACCACAGTAGGGGCATCAAGCCGTGCTATCACCGCACAAGTTCACCAAGCACAAGAACACCTCAACCTCAGGAGGCTGTTCTTCCCCTTGTACTGCTCATCATCAGCCCAAGAGGCAATCCACCACCACACACTGGAGTAGGGTATTACACCACAACGGTGGCCTGAACCAGTATAAATCTCGTTTCTTTCTGTGTTGCGAGTTTGTCGAGTTCATTCGTGAGATCTTAGCAAGCTAGGGCATGGATCGGTAGGAGGGAAAGAACTTCGCGCGCACCCCAGAGTTTGAACCTTAAGGGTTTTGCCGGAACCTGAGATCTGACATTTGGAGCGCCAGGTAGGGGTGCACCGTAGCTTCCCTTTGTCGATCCATAGCTCCGTTGCTCCGTCGTTTCCATGACGGACGCTCGCCGCGCTCGGGCTGAGTGCCGGGCTGCCCTCACCGCCCGCGTTGCTCAGACGACTCCCGTCGGTTGGCCACCTCATCGTTCTCTGTCTCCCGCCGCCAACGCCGCTACTGGTCCGGCGGGGAATGAGCAGCAAGCATCCTTGCTGCACCCATTGGTGCGGCAGGACGGCCGCACTGCCACTCCATCGCTGACTCCGGCCGGTTCTTCATATCATGCACGCCGCACTCCCATGGATGTGCGGGCCGCGCTCCTCGCGGCAAACGAGCTCCTGCGCTACTGCCTGGTCTACGACCTCTACGAGGAGTGGCTCGACCGTGTCGCCGAGCTCGTCCGTGCCACAGGGGGCTCCCCGGCGCCGTCCCCCTCTCTGCCTCACCCTCCGCCAGCAACGGGCGATGTGACCCATGGCGCGCCTCCACCACCTC
The DNA here is from genome assembly GCA_021605145.1 of Aegilops bicornis. NCBI lineage: Eukaryota > Viridiplantae > Streptophyta > Magnoliopsida > Poales > Poaceae > Aegilops > Aegilops bicornis. The sequence goes on from CM038669.1 coordinate 517,862,819, forward strand.
TTGTCAGATTTCGGTTTCCGGCAGACCCTTGAGGTTCGAACACTGGGGTGCGCGCGGAATCTCACCCTCTACCTACCTGCACCCCGCCGCCTCGCTTGGATCTAAACTACGAAGGTTTATACTAGTTCGGGCCACCGTTGTGGTGTAATACCCTACTCTAGTTTGTGGTGTGGTGGATTGCCTCTTGGGCTGATGGTGATGAACAATACAAGGAAGAACAGCCTCGCGAGGGTCTGTTCTTGGCCGGGGCGAGGAACTGCTTGGGGGAGTTCAGTCGCCTTCTCTCTCTCCCTCTCTCTTGGATCCAGCTCAAGCTATTCCGGATTGGATCAAGATGCCCTAGCTCTGTGTGTGGCTAGTCCTATTTATAGGCAAAGGCCCTGGGCCTCTTCCCAAATATTGAGTGGGAAGGGCGCCAACAATTGGCCATTTTGAAGGGGAACATCTGGTACACTTATCCTGACTAAAGTTGGTCCTCGCCTGTCAAAGGCTCCGGTGGTGACGCCGGCTTGGGCTCCACAATGACTTCCTTCCTGCCGTTGGGCTGGTCTTGGTCTTGTTGCACCGAAATGGACGCTTTTGCTTGATGCGCTCGCCAAGCGCTTGCTCCCTTTGCACCAAAGAGGAAAGGAGGACACTGCTGGCCGGCGCCTCACCGGGCGCCTCTTGGTCGTCATGGCTTAAGCGCCATGGGCACCTCGTGAGGTACCCCACCTTGATCTCTCCGCCTCCTCGCGAGCTAGACTGACGAGGCCGTGCCTGAGGAAGCTCCCTGTCGTCCGCCCCGCGAGGCTTGGCCCCTCGCGAGGGTCTTGAGCTTGTGTTAATGAAGATGGGCCGTGATGGGCCCCCTTTGAGCCACGCCACAGGCCGCAGGCAGGCAAGTCTGGGGACCCCCGTTCCCAGAACACCGACAGTAGCCCCCGGGCCCAAGGCGCGCCCGGACTTGGCCGAGCAGAGAAGCGAAGGGGCAAGTGCGAAGCGCTGCGGGCCCTAGCAGCCTGTGGCCTTGGGCGCCGCGTGGCGGTTGATTGGACGTGGGCGGCACTGTTCCCCCACGCCTCCTTATTTTGTGCCGTGCTAGGCGGGCTCGTAGCCGCACACAGCCGCTCCCCTTTTCGCTGCTCGACCGTCCCCCACTCTTCCTCCTCTTGAACTCCAGCTTCTGCTCCCAATCCAATCTCGAACCTTCCTCCCCCCTTCCATTGCCATGGCTCCGACGAAGAAGGGAAGAGGGAAGAAACCCATGCCTCTGCCTCGCTCGCCGTCGTCGGCGGCCCCCGCCATCGATCGGTCAATCATACTCAACCGAGAGGGCCTGGGAAAGGTCAGCTCGGCTTTGGCCACCATCTTCAACGAATGCGGGCGGACGACGGCCTGGCCCGCGTCCCACTTCGCCATCGACAGGATAATCACTGAGGTCCAGTATTTTGCCGACGCCCTATGGGCGGGGCTGGTTCCCCTTCTCCGATTTCTTCAAAGGTTGTGCTCTCCCACCGCCGGATCCATATGATGCACTTGGGTCCGGAATCCATCACTCTTCTTGCGGTCTTTGCCTTTGTTTGCGAGGCGATGATGGGCATCCTTCCCTCGGTGGCCTTGCTGCGCCACTTCTTCTCTATGCGCCTTGTTGACCCCACCCAATGTTCAGGGTGTGTGAGCTTCATTGCCGCGTCTGAAACAAAGGCTTCAGGGATCGACTTCAGCCTTCCTACACCCGCGCCTGGGTTCCATGAGCGGTGGCTGTACGTGGACGTGGGGGTGCCCAGCCCCTGCTGTCGGAGCCAACATCACCCGCTGTCCCCAATTGGGCCGGGCCAGGAGGCGCCACGAGCCCCGGCTCGCCTTCGTCTGGCGCCGCGTTCTCGAGGGCGCTGGCGTGATGGTGCCCAAAGTGGTGAAGGAGTTCCTGTTATGCCGCATTGCCCCTCTCCAGCGCCATTCCCGCCGGATGTGGACTTTCAGCGGGCGTGAAGACCGCATGAGGCTCCAGGAGGAGGACTTGACGCCTGAAGCGCTGAGGAAGGTGCTCTTGGTCTTGACTGGGGACCCCACCCCTGGCAGCATCCGGCAAGGGGGTGCTTTGCTGTACTTTTGCTCAAGCAGGGGTGACTTTGTGAAGCAGATGCCCAGCTTCGACGAATGGGGGCTGCGCCCCGCAGGCCTCATGGGGTCTCGCGAGAACCCGGTGGTGGTGACTGCCCTTCCAGTCGGCCATGGCGGCTCTTCCTCGAGTGGCGGAGCAGGGAGGCACGAGCCGCTGGAGGCCGAGGGGGCCTCCGCAGGGGTGACGGTGCCAGGCGGCGCTCTTGAGGGAGCAGCTCCTGAGGCCCAGGCTGCCGCGGCTGGGGGTGGCGAGCAGCTGCCCGTAGTGCTCAATGGCCGAGGCCCCTAGGCCCCGCCATTTTTCTTGGTGAGGTGACCGGCGGCGCGCATCAGGTAGACGCACCCGACGCGGGTCGTCTCGACGCTCCTTCCTCGTTGCAGGTTGACCCCTGCGCTCAACTCTTGGGTCACTTCCGCGTGGACTTTGAGGCTCTCTGAAAGAGGAGGGAAGCCTTGGGCGACGATTACCCTTGTCGCCTGCTGAAGCACAGGAAGTACTTCGCCACCGATGAGTAAGCTTTCCCCTTTTCTGGCTCCTGATTCTTCTGTTGCTTCTACTGATCCTTGCTCCGCAGGGCCCTTCCCGCCGAGCTCACGGAGATGGCTGAGGAGCCATCCCCCTGGGCTCCGCCTTCAAGCGCTCCGAGCAGCAGAGCCCTTGTGGTGAGGCCGGCCGGAGAGACGAGCCATCCTGAGGCGCATCGCGTCCCCCCGCGCCTCGCGACCCTCCTTCGCGAGCCTTCTCGTGGCATAGCCAGCCTGCCATGGGCTTCTCGTCTGGTCGTCGACCGTGATTGGCTGAGGCATTCCCTGCGCTCTTCTTTGGGGGATGGGCTGGCTCCTGGTCGGGCTTCTGGCGAGGTGTGCCCGGCCGTGGCGAGGGCGCCAACCCCAGCCCCGCCCCTGCAGGGGGAGTGCTGATTCGTGGCCCTCGGCGCCTGGGCGGATGATGGTGTGGAAGACATACTTGAGCGCCGAGCCGCCACGCTCTTCGCCAAGGGTTTCTTCGGAGGGCGGCTGATGCGGTGAGCCTGCTTGGTGAAGAGCTCGCCGATGAAGACGCGCGCCTCGAGGCCGAGGGCCTGCGCCTAGCCGCGGAGAGGCGCGAGCTGAAGGCGGCTGTCGCCCTTGCGCGCCATCAGCGTGGTCTTGATGATGAGGAGGCCAAGGCGTCGCTGGCGGCCTCTCGGGAGGTCCGTTCTCGAGCCGTTGAAGAGGCTCGGGAAGCTGACCGACGGCGAGAGGCGGCGGAGGAGCGGGCGCGGGAACTCCTGGCCCGATGCCGCCATCGAGGAGCAGCAGGTGGAGCAGCCGAGACGGGCCTTTGCGCCGATGAGGGTGGCCTCAGCGACCCAACAGAGCTCCAAGAGGGAGGAGGCGCCGCGCTGAAGTCACTGAACGCGCACGCCGAGTACGTAACGCCTGGAAACAAGGGAGCTCTTGGTGACGAGGGCGGAGGATGATGTCGCCAGCGCTGGGAGGCCCATGTCTGGAGGAGGTCGGGCGCCGGGTGGCGACGTGGCGCTTGAACCTCGAGCGAAGTTCGAGGAAAGGCTGGGGTTGATCCGGCCGAGGCCGAAGATAGGACCGCTGCCTTGAGGGCCAAGCAGGAGGAAGCGACGCGCGGGCCGATGCTTTCCGGCCGCCCTTGAGGTGGCGCAGAGGAGTTAACTACCTCCCGTGTGGAGGTGCTTCTTCTTCGCCAGCCGGGTGGACGAGGCCGAGGCCGCCGCGCATGTATCGCGGACGAGATACGCCAGCGGCGGATCCTGGAGCATGAGCACGGCCCCATGCTCACCACACTCCGGGAGAGAGCCAACACGGCCTTGGGTAACATCTGCGAGGCGGATGTTGGCGAGCCGCACGCAGTTAACTACGCCGGCAACCTTCAGTTCTTCACCGACGTGGTGACTCGGCTGGAGGCGCGGTCGGTCAGAGCCAACAGGTTGGTGGAGGAGAGGAACCGCGCCCTGCTCGGCGCCGCTTTTCTCGCGTCTTCAGCCATCTCCGGGATATGGACCCCACTTCGACTTCGACATCGCCATCGTCTTCAAGACCCGTGCCGTCCGGGACGACCTGGCGCACTGGGTGGAGGACAACGTGGACGCCCTTGTCAGGGCCTTCGCTTCAGACAACGATGGCGTGATCGTGGCTGCTGATGAAGGCGGCGTGGTGAACGGCCCTGACGCCGCTGGTGACGACGCAGAGAGCGACGGCGAGGCCAGCGACGCCAGCGACAATTCAGGAGGTGCCCCTGAGGATGCATTGGGGGTTTTATCCGATCGATCGCGCATCGTTCGCTTTCCTCGCATTTAATAGAGAGGTTTTGCCCTGACGGTTGTGAGAGCATTTTGGGAGGGGGAGCCCCTCATGTAAAACTTGTGTTCTGCGTATTAGTAGATGCTATATCACCCGTACGCCTGTGCCAAGTGGCTGGCTAGTTTACCTTTGTCCCGTGCGGGCCCCGAGATAGCCTGTGGAGGGCTGTGGCGTCTCGAGTGTCTCCCGATCGAACCCGTAGGATCTGCAGTAAAAGCCTCCTGAGAGGATGCGGCGGCGGCAGTCTGGGCTGCACGCAAGCTAGGCCCAACCCGACTCGCGAGGGGCTCACGAGGGGAGGCAGCTGAGGCAAAGCGGTGACCGGAACGCGAGAGATTGCTCGAACGAGACTAAACACCCCCTTCCCAAAACACACGCAAATCTCAAATTCGAATCCAACTTACATCCAGCGGGGGAAAGTGACAACCAAAGGGAAAACAATGAAAGCAAACCAAAAAAGGCCGCGTCCGGAACCTAGTCTAGTCTTGGACGTCTTCTCACCAGCGCGGAGCTAAGTGCTGCCACTGGGTGTGGGAGGGAGCCTCAGGGCCTGAGGCCGCACCTCGAGACTCCGGGCGTGTACAGCCCCACTCATTATTACGTGAGAGTGTCACGGGCGGCGAAGCTTCACAGGCACCGGGCCTTCTTCAGTGTACCGGCCTTGCTTCATATCGCCAGACGAAGGCCCCGCTTTGCGCCAAGATTTAGTGCCATCAACGACGACCGGAAACCAGGACGCCGCCGATGGGGTAGAGCGGTCGCCAGTGGTTCCCCCGACGACCACGGGTCCTCCGCCAGGGGCAGGCCCTGAGGCACCTCCCCAGCGGAGGGCCTACCTCCTGAGAACGCCTTGCTCCAAACGCCGCGGTGGTTATGACGGATCTCGGCCCCTCTCCTGCAGCCCCCGACGCCCTCCTCCCAAGGGGTAGGAGACTGCGGGAGCGCGGCAGCCGCTCGCTGTGGTGACCTGCACCTCCTGCGATTCATGATTAACGTATGCCTGCTCCTGAGGAATTAGTGGTACCCGGTAATCGTCGCTTCCAGCGTGGCCGGTGGGGCCTTCACGAGGCTCCTGGAAGAGCTCAGCTTCTGTCGCCTCGTCCCCCCAGCTTGGGCTTAGGAGCGAGCCTTGTTCGCCTTCGTGCTGGTGCCCTTGGTCCATCATGTGGGGCACGTATTCTTCTGGGGCCGCCATCTCGAAGGCCGCGTCATAGTGCTCACAGCGTGCCATGCGGTTCTCGCTTGAAGTGCCCACTGGGTGAAGCGCCGCGGCCCATCAGGGCCGTGGGTCGCGGGCGAGTCCTTCTTCGCTGGTCGGGAGCGGAGGCAAGCGCTGCCACGCCCGGTGGCCGATAGCTTCACCGGGCGTTGAGTAGCCTTGGGGCCCGCGGGCCAAGTGTGGAGCCTGCACGGGCCGCCTGACCCGAGGTGGGAGCCGGGTGCGAAGGGATGAGCCCCGAGGCGGCAAAACCAGGAGCTCTACCACCGCTCTAGCAAAGACGTCATGCCGCCTTCCAAAGAGCTCGCACTGCAGTAGCTCCCGGCCACCGTGAGCGCGCCTCGAGTTCGCTTCGCCCGGCGGTGTACGCGCCGCTGCCGCTGGGCGTGGTTGGAGGCCCTCGCTGCCGACCGCGCCTGCCGCGTGTGAGAGTTGTCGGCTCGTCCGCTGCCGCCATGCCCGCAGCGCCTGTGGACCGCTAGCTGCCTGGGTATGGTGTCGCCTCAGCGAGCGGGAGCTGCATGGGCGGGCAAGCCGCCTAGGGATCGGGTTGCTCACTGGTCACGGACATGATGATGACGATGCGATGGGACACGAAGCGGCAGGAGGTGGATCCCGGCGCACCCCTACATGGCGTGCCAAATGTCGGATTTCGGGTTCCGACAGACCCTTGAGGTTCGAACACTGGGGTGCGCGGAATCTCACCTCTATCTACTCGCACCCGCCGCCTCGCTTGGATCTAAACTACGAAAAGGAACAACACAAGAGACACAAGGTTTATACTAGTTCGGGCCACCGTTGTGGTGTAATACCCTACTCTAGTTTGTGGTGTGGTGGATTGCCTCTTGGGCTGATGGTGATGAACAATACAAGGAAGAACAGCCTCGCGAGGGTCTGTTCTTGGCTGGGGCGATGAACTGCTTGGGGGAGTTCAGTCGCCTTCTCTCTCTTTCTCTCTCTCCCTCTCTCTTGGATCCAGCTCAAGCTATTCCGGATTGGATCAAGATGCCCTAGCTCTGTGTGTGGCTAGTCCTATTTATAGGCAAAGGCCCTGGGTCTCTTCCCAAATATTGAGCGGGAAGGGCGCCAACAATTGGCCATTTTGAAGGGGAACATCTGGTACACTTATCCTAACTAAAGTTGGTCCTCGCCTGTCAAAGGCCCTGGTGGTGACGCCGGCTTGGGTTCCACAATGACTTCCTTCCTGCCGTTGGACTGGTCTTGGTCTTGTTGCACCGGGCGCCTTTGCTTGATGCTCTCGCCTGTGCTTGCTCCCTTTGCACCAAAGAGGAAAGGAGGACACTGCGCGAGCTGGCACCCGCCTGGTTCCCTTGGTCGTCATGGCTTGCGTCATGGGCACCTCGTGAGGTACCCCGCCTTGATCTCTCCGCCTCCTCGCGAGCCAGCCTGATGAGGCCGTGCCTGAGGAAGCTCCCTGTCGTCCGCCCCGCGAGGCTTGGCCCCTCGCGAGGGTCTTGAGCTTGTGTTGATGAAGATGGGCCGTGATGGGCCCCCCTTTGAGCCACGCCGCAGGCAGGCAAGTCTGGGGACCCCCGTTCCCAGAACGCCGACACCTCTGCCCCAAGAGTGCGCCTTGGCGCCAAGGCGCGCGGCCCCACGCCGTGATCCACCACGCCCGGTGCCCGCGCGGGAAGAGAGGAGCTTCCAAGAAATCCCTCGGCCGCGAGAAGCTGCACCTGCGCTCCCCGCACCGCCTCGTCAAGACCGCGTGCTGCCTGCGGTGGCGGCGTGTGGACCTCATCAAGACCAGGCTCCACTTCTGAGGCGAGCCCCGTCAACCACGACCGTCTGCCGCACCTTTACCCCCGAGCTGCGTAGCGTCGCCTGGTCGGGCAAGTTCAAGCTCGATCTGCCCCTCGTTATGACGGCACCGCCGACTCCGCAGAGTTCCTGCAGCACTACGAGCTGAGCATCAAAGCAGCCAACGGCAACGAGAAAGTCATGGCGAACTGGTTCCCTATGGCTCTCAAGGATGGTGCCCGCTCCTGGCTCCTGAACCTGCTGCATGGCTCGGTCTCCTCCTAGGACGAGATGCGTGACCGCTTCGTCGCCAACTTCCAGGGCACCCGTGACCGCCCGCCGGCCGCGGGCGACCTGCGCCGCATCAACCAACAACCAGGAGAGACCTTCCAGAAGTACATCCAGTGCTTCAACAACACTCGCCTCAAGATCCCCAAGGCCACGGACGAGGCCATCACTCCGCGTTCTCCGACGGCGTCTGTGACGTCAAGATGAAGGAAGAGCTCGCTATCCACGAGGAGCTGTGCATGTCTCAGGAGCTATTCAACCTAGCGACCAAGTGCGCATGAGCTGAGGAGGGGTGCCTTTCCCTCCTCGAGCTACCAGCTGCGGGCACAGAGGAAAAGAAGGCCAAGGCCAAGGACGTGAAGCGCAAGGAAGCGGCCGTGCTCGCAGTGGAGCCCGACACCAAGCGGGGCACAGATCAGCCCGAGTCATCCAAGAACAGCCGGCCGTTCCGCGCCTTCCACAACCTGAAGACCCACAACACAAGTGACTGTCAAGAGCTCAGAGCCATCCGCGAGGGATGCTTCGGTCGACGCCCCGAACGCAGCGACCGTGGCTACGACCGTGGAGGAGGACGTGGTGGTGGATGCTGGGACGACCGTGGCCCACGCCAGGAGTGGCGTGACCGTCCTCGTGAGGACCGTTGGCAGGATCATCCTCGCGAGGGCGCCTGGAGAGACCATCCTCGCGAGGACCTCCGTCAGGGCAATGCTGGTCTTCCCCCGCTGCCGCCGCCGCCAAGGAGGAACGACGACCACCACCAAGATGAGGGGGCTGGGGGCTTCCAGGAGCCGCGTGCAATCGCCTGTATCTTGGGCGGAGCTCAGGCCCCAGCCTCGCAGCGCATCTTCAAACAGTTTGCTCGTGGAGTGAACGCAGTCCTCCCCAAGCTCGAGGCCATGCGCCCGCTCAAGTGGTCCCAGTGCGCCATCACCTTGAACTCGGCGGATCAGCTCAAGTGCGCAGCCATCGCCGGGCGCCCCGATGCTTTGTTCCCTACCATCGTAAACGCAAGTTACCAAGACCCTCATCGACGGCGGCGCCGGACTCAACGTCCTGTCCATCGACAGGTTCGACAACCTTCAAGTACCCTATGACCAGCTTCAGCCTACCAAGCCTTTCTCAGGGGTGATCGACGGTTCCACCACACCGATTGGGCAGGTCCGCCTCCCTGTTACCTTCGGGGAACGCAAGAACTACCGCACCGAGCTCATCGACTTCGACGTCACCCACATCCGTCTGCCATACAACGCCATCCTCGGGTATCCAGCCCTGGCCAAGTTCATGGCCGTCACCCACCATGGCTACAACGTCCTCAAAATGATAGGAAGCGATGGAATCATCATGGTCCCATGCGAAGAAAGAGATGCGGTGTGCTCCCTCAAGCGTGCCTTCCAAGCTACAGCAATCGACGACCCCGGCAGCAGAAGTGAGGGCCCTCCGGAGGCCATCCCCAAGAAGAAGCAGCTGCGCCGTGCCGGGCCTCAGGAGGGTGGCATCGCGGCTGGAACCTCGTCAGGATCAGCGCCCGCTCTAGGGGCGCCTCCCTCCGTCGCATAGGAAGGCGCGCCCGGCGCCCTCCTCGGACAGGGCTCGGGGGTTTCTTCTGGAGGGCCTCGGACCTTGCCCACATCACGAGAGAGGAGCTTGGGCACCACTTGGAGGCGTGCTTCGTGACACGTTTCCCTCAGGAGATCACAGGAAAGGGAGCGCCCACCGCTCAGGAGTTCGTCACCAAGACCACTCAGGAACTGAAAGACGCAAGGGTCATGCGCGGCGACCACCGCTCACGAGGCATAGCCCCCAATCGAGGCGAGGATCCCGGGTTGCGTGTTTGCATCGACGTCCCAGGGCTCAACAGGGCCGCATCTCAGGAGCTCTTCTGGCCTTCGTGCGTGGGACGCTGCGAGGGTCCACCGCACAGTTACGCTCGCATGCCTTTTGGCCTGCCGAGCGTGTCGTCAACCTATCAGCGCAACATGCGGTGCACCATGGTAGCTCAGGAGGCCAGGCACCACGCCGTCCTTGCGGAGATGGAGATGGGCCTCAGGGAACCACCTGAGCCCCCAGAGCCTCCCGAGGCTCAGGGCCCCGGTGGCTCATGAGGAGTCATTCCTTCGACGCACGCCTTTAGCTGCACCAACTCTTCTTCGTCGACAGAACCAGGTGACATTTTCCAAGTTCATTTAGCTGGGAGCGCCCCTCGGGCTGCATTATTCCCAGGCCGCGTGGGTCCGTCCCTGTGGCATGTATCCTTTTCTTATATCTTTAGCTTACCTTGATGGGGGCGCTCCTCGGGCTGCATCATCCCCAAGCCGCTCGGGCCTGACCCAGTGGCATGTATCTTTCTGCATTTACTTAAGCTGGCTTGCCTTCTGTGCTTAACCTACCTAATTGCTACCTGCTCGATCGCCACCCACCACGGGTCCATTCATCTCGTGAAATTCGCTTGCGCGTTAAAAGGGGGGCTCCTGAGCATCGCAACTCAGGAGCTCTTACTGGCTCTCCAGCCCTCACACCCTGGCCTTGACCACGGCATCGCGACCTGGCATACCAGCGGCGGCTGAGCTCGCTCGAGGGCCGGGACCTGAGGACGTAGAGTGCTTGCACCTAACCGCATTGCAGGAACATACAGCCATCAAGACTCAAGACCAGGCGCAACCCGCCTTGAGGTAGGGCCTCGCGAGTCCCGCGCTGGCTCATGAGTGCCCAGATACACCTCGCAGCCCTACCGTGCAAGCCATGTGTCAGGGCGGGGCTGTACACGCCCTGGGGGCTCCTCCCGAAGGCCCCCCTCCCACGCACAAGTGGAAGCACCATGCTCCGTGTTGGCCGTCGACACTGCCGAGGAGCGGCTATGCCCGTGCACAAGCGGAAGCACTATGCTCCGCGCTGGTGATAACAACTGAGGGCGGCTCATGGTCGTACCAACCTCAGGAAGCCCCAGAGCTCAGCGTCTGGCCTCACCGCAACGCCTCCCCTCGGGAGAGCCGTGCGAGGGGGCTTGGCATGGGGGCTGCGCTCGGGTCACGTCCAAGCGCACGCCACCCAACCAGGTCTCCCGGACCTGGTCGTCGCACGCCCCTCCCGAGGCCTCGGGGAGGACAGGTATGGAAGCCGTTTGCACGTCAAGGGGGACTCCTGAGCATCGCGACTCAGGAGCCTAACTGGTCACGTAGCCCCTCACTCATTGTTCCGTCCTGATCTTCAGTCGGCCCAATGGCGGTTGAGGTATGCGCGGGGCCGGGCTCTACCGACGTAGAACATTAATCTATCCCCACGATCTCTCCCTATAAGTTGTTTGCATAATTGTCTATTATTCATGCTATAATTGTGTTATCCGGAAATCGTAATACATGTGTGAATACATAGACCACAACATGTCCCTAGTGAGCCTCTAGTTGACTAGCTCGTTGATCAACAGATAGTCATGGTTTCCTGACTATGGACATTGGATGTCATTGATAACGGGATCACATCATTGGGAGAATGATGTGATGGACAAGACCCAATCCTAAGCATAGCACAAAGATCGTGTAGTTCGTTTTGCTAGAGCTTTTCCAAATGTCATGTATCATTTCCTTAGACCATGAGATTGTGCAACTCCCGGATACCGTAGGAGTGCTTTGGGTGTGCAAAACGTCCCAACGTAACTGGGTGGCTATAAAGGTGCACTACGGGTATCTCTGAAAGTGTCTGTTGGGTTGGCACGAATCGAGACTGGGATTTGCCACTCCGTATGACGGAGAGGTATCTCTGGGCCCACTCGGTAATGCATCATCATAATGACCTCAATGTGACCAAGTGGTTGATCACGGGATCATGCATTACGGTACGAGTAAAGTGAATTGCCGGTAACGAGATTGAACGAGGTATTGGGATACCGACGATCGAGTCTCGGGCAAGTAACGTACCGATTGACAAAGGGAATTGTATACGGGATTGATTGAATCCTCGACATCGTGGTTCATACGATGAGATCACCGAGGAGCATGTGGGAGCCAACATGGGTATCCAGATCCCGCTGTTGGTTATTGACCGGAGAGTCGTCTCGGTCATGTCTGCATGTCTCCCGAACCCGTAGGGTCTACACACTCAACGTTCGGTGACGCTAGGGTTGTAGAGATATTAGTATGCAGTAACCTGAAAGTTGTTCGGTGTCCCGGATGAGATCCCGGACATCACGAGGAGTTCCGGAATGGTCCGGAGTTAAAGATTTATATATAGGAAGTCAAGTTTCGGCCATCGGGAAGGTTTCGGGGGTCACCGGTATTGTACCGGGACCACCGGAAGGGTCCCAGGGTCCACCGTGTGGGGCAACCTATCCCGGAGGGCCCCATGGGCTGAAGTGGGAGGGAACCAGCTCTGGTGGGCTGGTGCGCCTTTGGGATTCCCCGCGCCTAGGGCAGAAACCCTAGGGTGGGGCGCCTGGCTTGGGGGGGGCAAGCCACCCTTGGCCGCCGCCCCTTGGAGATCAGATCTCCTAGGGCCGGGCGCCTGTGGTGCCTATATATAGTGGGGGGGGGGGGGAGGGAGGGCAGCCGCACCCTAGCCCTGGTGCCTCCCTCTCCCTCTCCAACACCTCCTCCCTCTCCGTAGAGCTTGGCGAAGCCCTGCCGAGATCCCCGCTGCATCCACCACCACGCCGTCATGCTGCTGGATCTCCATCAACCTCTCCTTCCCCCTTGCTGGATCAAGAAGGAGGAGACGTCTTCCCAACTGTATGTGTGTTGAACGTGGAGGTGCCGTCTGCTCGGGCGCTCGGTCATCGGTGATTTGGATCACGACGAGTACGACTCCATCAACCCCGTTCTCTTGAACGCTTCACCGGGCGATCTACAAGGGTATGTAGATGCACTCCTTTTCCCCTCATTGCTAGATAACTCCATAGATTGATCTTGGTGATGCGTAGAATTTTTTTGATTTCTGCTACGTTCCCCAACACCGCCATGGGGGTCCTCGGCCCGATCCACCTAGTCTGGAGAAGACGTGATGAGTACCACCTAGTGCCGGACTCCATCAACCACAACTGGCACTAGGCACTATATTAATATGCTAGTCCATAATAAATATAGAAGTGTACCAAAACCATATAGAAATCATGTAAATTTAACATGAATACTTCATAAATTATAGATACGTCGATGACGTACCAGCATCCCAAGCTTAATATCTGCTCATCCTCAAGTAGGTAAATGATAAAAGAAGTAATTGATGAAGCTTGAATGTTAGAATATAACAGACCATTGATCACATAGGTAATGAACATAGGTTTATATCATTGGATTCGCATTTGAACATAGTTTTCAATGATATTATTTTTTATGACATGCATTACATTTTGTTAGTTAAAATTATGGTCAAAATTTGGCATAAATACGGAGGAGACCAAGGGAAGTAGCAACTCCTGATTTGACTATTCGCATGCATGCAGTGGAGTGGCAATGTCATTCTCAACTACTTCCTCCCTCGCGTCCACTCAATTTGCATGTGTTGTATTGATTGACCATGCATTAAGTGAACGACTATACACACATCAAATTATCACATGGGGTGGATCTTCATACAAAAATGCGTTCCACCGTGTACCTGCGTGTGCGTGTGAGGGTATGAGTGCGTGCGTGCACATCTTCTCTTCATGCACGTACTCCACTAGTGTGTGTGAGAGAGGATGAGTGCATGTCTATATTCTTCTGGAACCAGCAGCATGTCACTATGATCAATCCACACAAGAAGGTCACAACAACACCTCCACAATTGCCACGTGGCTTCATGAATGACCCCACACCATTTTAATCATAATATACTGATTTAAAAAAGGAGACACTTTGTAGAGTGCCATTGGAATTCTAATTTATGTGTTTTGCACATACTGGAAGTGCCACATCATCTAAAGCCTTTCTACACGCACATTTCTTGTACAAATGTGCTCCACCGTGCACCCACGGGTTTGTATGTGGGAACGAGTGCATGCGCGCACCACTACTCTTTCGTACACATAGTCCATGTGTGTGTGTGGCAGATATGGTGTGTGCAAGAAACCATGAGAGATTCGTGAATTTTTGTTGGGGGGGGTGGGGTATAGAGGGAATACGTGTCAATGCAATTTGTGTGAAAGAGAGGCCTACATACATACATGTATGTGCATCGGGGCGATATACGAGAAGGGAGGGGAGGGGTCGTCTGCGCGAGATATCGATAGAGACAGATAGAGGGAAGAGCTCGACGAGCATACAAGCACTGGGATAGGGGGTGCTGGAAGATGGTGCGAGGGGCCAACTAAAGGGAGACAGGGAAGGAGTGTAAAAGTGAGAGAACGATATTTAAAGAGAGGGTCGAGAACGTGCATGGTTGCAGGCAGTGGCGGAGCCATGAAAATTAAATGAGGGGGACCAAGCATGGCTAATCCTTGTTGGGAAGGGCCAGTTCATTAGATTAAACCAATTTACTAGCAATTAATCTGCTGATCACATGTATATTAGCCTCAATATAGTGATGTTAGGGGGGGCAGGCCCCTTGCTGCCCCCTGTCTCGGTCATTGTGCGCGTGTCTGAGAGATGAGGTGGAAGGCATGGATGATGAGAGGGGAGACGATGGATAGATAGTGTGCGTATTAGCTATGCAGACCTATCTAGAGAGATAGATTGATTGATGTGTACGTGGGGAAGACAACGAGACCTGACTAGAGATATAGATCAAATGGTTTGTGTGGAAAACAGGGAAAGACCTAGCTACACACACACGTAGAGGAATATCGATCGTTGCGCATGCAAGCAAGAGATAAAGAAAGCCCGAAGTTACAAAATGGGGGAGGTGTGTGTGCATGCATGGGAGACTGACCTGAAGAAAAAGATTGTGTGTGTGTGCGATGGATAATGTCGAGTGGGAATGTGTGTGCATTGCACGAGAGAAAGTCAGTGGTACAACTATAAAGAGAAGACGATTATGTGGATGTAAAAGACTTGGTGATGTAATAATCAATATAAAAGTGAATTAAAATATTTGAATAACAGATCATAATGTTTGAAACCCATGCATGCATGAAAAAAATTGAGACATGCGTTGTGTGGTTTGAATCAAGCATGCTATAATGTATACACATTTAACAAGGTCAAACTGATTTGAACTTGAGATACTGATGGCAGGCATTGTTTGGCCAGATTGCATCCATGCATCTGACACAACTATTCAAATTGGAGATGATGGGTGGCTTTCGCAGCTCATTTCTAAATGGGGGTTATGTGTGTTGTGCGTGCTAAACATAGTGTACATAGTATCAAACATGGTTTAGATTCTGAACATCTAGCTAGAGCATACATGTACTATGATTTAATTCCATATAAAATGGATACATGTATTTGAATTCGAGATCGTATGTACGTGTAGTTCATATTTAAATGGGAATTTACTACTCCTGTATTCATGCCATGTGTTGTGAAGATAATATTTAGATGGTGGTATAACTAACCCGAGTACAATCCCATTCAAATAGGGAAAATGGACTCAAATTTAGTCCATATGCTAGAAGGTGCACATTGTTTTTTTATTGTTGAGGGAAGTGCAAATTGATTTGGTATTGTACACGTTAAGCTTGTTCTCCCGATTTTTTTAGTCTGTTGTTGTTTTTTAATGGCATTTGTAGTAATATAGTAAAACGGGGCATGACTCTCTCTAGTGTGGTGCGAATTGTCTTTTGTTTTGTTTTTTTGTACATGTTAAGCTTGGTCTCCAAAAATTTCAAGCTAGCATCTCTTTGTCTATTGTGCTACGAAACTCCCACCTCTTGGACCCACACCTTGTTATCCCAAAATTTCAACGAGCACGAAAACTCCCTCCTCCTCCGAAATCTGCCGTGTCACCCAGACACGCGAAATCCCCCTTCTACCCCTCATCCAAAAATCCTGCCTTGACGTCTCATGGTCCAAACAGGTAGGGGTACTTTCATAACTTACCCCACATTTCGGACAAACGCGTCCCTAAGCCATGGTTCCCCCATCCCATCCCCTCCGCTCCCCCCATTCGTACACTGAGACCGCCAAAACCCGCGAAGCCCCGCACCCGCCTGCATCCGCCACCTAACCACTGGCCAGCCAGAGCCTCTTCCCCGACAATATCATCCATCATAATAGCTCGACGCCCCTCATCCACCGCACCGGATGAGGACCCGTCGTCGATCTCGTCGCCCCACCGGTTCAGCTCCCCGTCCTCCCCCTCCAAGTAGTTGCCCCGATCTTCGCCTCATCTATCACGCTACCTCCATTCCCACAACATCGTCTTCACCTGCACCATCGGAAGAACATCACCATCACTGATTCCTCGGGTGAAGCTGAGGCCCAATCGGCACCACGAAAGAGGTTCTACTCTAATCGCTGCATTTTATCCTTGATTTGATCTAACGGTGCAGCCGACGCTCGATCTCGAGCCGCCATGGCATGGCTCCATCTAATGGCGGCATCGCGGGCAACTTCCTCCATGGCGTCTCTCCGCCATGACGTCGCTCCCTCGGCGGCGACGTCCACATCAGCAGGGGCTGTTGCTGCTGCTGCTCTGGATCTTGCTGGCCTTGTTACTGTTGCTTCGGCTCTCGCTCGAGTTGCTGCCCTACTATTGCTCTCGGTCGTGTGCCCGGTCCGCTCATGCTCTTGCTCACGCTGCTGCTCTACTCTTGCTCGCACTGCTGCTGCATGAGCAGAAGCTCCGGCTCTCGCTCGCGCTCCAGGTTCTGCTACTCGAGATGCTGCTACACGACAAGCCGCCCCAGCTCTCGCACGCGCTGCTGCTGCTGCACGGCCAGCTGCCCGGCTGCTCTCTAGTAGTACGTTCCTTGCTGGAGCGGCTACCGATTTAGATCACTGCTACTCTGCCACTAGTGCTCGAGCAGCCAAAACTATTAGTGCACTACTTTTCTGCTACTAGTGCATCCAGTTTCGACAGTAAAGTTCAGTTCCCATGGCAAAATTCAGTTTCGACAATAAAATTCAGATTCAACAGATAAATTCGGTTTTGACAGTTAAGTTCAGAGATGAGCGACTGATGCATTTGACATCCATCACATCGGAGCAATTGATACATGTCCAACATATATATAATTTTTTATTGTTCCATGCTATTATATTATCTGCTTTGGATGTTTTATATGCATTATTATGCTATTTTAAATTATTTTTGGGACTAACCTATTAACCTAGAGCCTAGTGCCAGTTTCTTTTTTTCTTTTTTTTGAGTTTCGTAGAAAAGGAATATCAAACAGAGTCCAAACAGAATAAAACTTCATGATGATTTTTCTTGAACCCGAAGACACACAGAGGACTTGGAGTCCAAGCCAGAAGAGCCACGAGGCAATGGCAAGGGTGGAGGACGCGCCCTAGGGGGGGCGCCCCTGCCTTGTGGCCCACTCGGGGATCCCCTGACCTACTTCTTCATCCTATATATTCACATATATTCCAGAACCCTCAGAGGGAGCCACAAAAATACTTTTCTGCTGCCGTAACCTACTGTTCCAGTGAGATCCCATCTTGGGGCCTTTTCCGACATCCTGCCAGAGGGGGATTCGTTCACGGAGGGCATCTACATCAACCCAACTGCCCTTCCGATGAAGCATGAGTAGTTTACCACAGTTCTACAGGTCCATAGCTAGTAGCTAGATGACTTCTTCTCTCTCCTTGGTTCTCAATTCCATGTTCTCCTCGATGTTCTTGGAGATCTATGCGATGTAATCTTCTTTTACGGTGTGTTTGTCAAGATCCGATGAATTTTGGATTTATGATCAGCTTATCTATGAATATTATTTGAATCTTTTCTGAATTCTTATATGCATGATTTTATATCTTTGTATTTCTCTTTGAATTATCGGTTTTGTTTGGTCAACTAGATTGGTTTTTCTTGCAATGGGAGAGGTGCTTAGCTTTGGGTTCAATCTTGCGTGATTTCACCCAGTGACAAAGTAGGGGTAGTGTCGTGGAATTGTCACGGCAGCTGTCCTAGCGAAAGGACTTAGTCATGGAGCCATCGCAATGAGGTTAGTTTAAAGGGGTTAATCGGGACAAAGGACACAAAGAGTTTATAATGGTTCGGCCCCTTGCGGTGAAGGTAAAAGCCTAATCCAGTTTGAGGTGGTATTGCTAGGGTTTTGATTACCAGGGAGCGAATACGCTTGGCCTAATTCTCAATCTCTTGTTTCTTGCCCTTAACCACCGCCGGGTCGTCCCTTTATATACACAGGTTGATGCCCGTCGGCTCACAGAGTCCCGGCCGGCTTATACACAATGTGTCCGACTCGGTGACTATCAACGCTTGCCTTACAATACAAGTCATACATACATGTCGGTCCATCCCCTGAGCCTTAAGTCACCTTTGGTCTTGGGCTGTCAACGGGCTTGTATGATCCGCCATCTTCATTGGTGAGCCGCCAGTGGTATAACCCGACCCCTCCTGGGCGGTTCATACCCAGTAGTTATATCCCCAACATTAGGCCCCAGGTTGATTTGAACTTGTTCATGTCAATATTCAACACTTGTCAAAGTCTTGCATCGTCTTATTTGATAAACCTTGCGGTAAACCGCCATGTCGTCAGCTCGTAGAATTTTCTGAAGCCGCCATGATGTCATTTCACATTAATATTGCATGAGTCCCAGAGCATTTTAATTGATACTTATCTTAATGAACCTCCCGAAAACCGAGGCGTCCATATAGCCATATAATGATTTTGGCCTCCTCGATTCCTGTGCATGCCTTGTATCCATTGCCTCATAAATAGGGACAGGGGGCCCCTATTTTCATTTTGACCCCCTGCCGCTGCTTCCTCTTCTCCTTCCTCTCAACGCTAGCGCAACCAGAGCTCCCCCGCCACCGTCAAACTTCCTCCACAACCCGAAGCCAGCTCGCTGCATCAACCTGAACGAGTCCAGAAATCGTGTCACTTCTCCGCTGTCCATCAGCGCCAATAGGTATTCATTATCCCTTGCTACAGATCTACATTAGGGTTCCACTGTTAGTTGGCGTTCTTGCCATTCCTCATTCTTTCCTCTCTGCTCTTCTCTAGATCGTGTAGCTGATTCTGAACATGATACTGAAAAACGCACAGTAATAGTTTTACAATCCTTTTTCCAATCGTAGTAGGTACTTTCCCTGCACAAGATCCATCTGAACACATAAGTTCCTTCACCGCCCTCACTTTAGGTCTAGAATTTTATTTTATTTTCAAACTTCTGTAGATCCAAATTTTCAGCACCAATCTGTAGAATCTGTTTGTCCAACACCTAGCCATTCCCCACTTATAGATCTGGAATATGACCACTGTTCAGGCGGCTTAACTAATAATTCATAATCTGCCATCTGCAGTATGTCTTGATTTTTAGACTTTGCCTGGTTTAACAGCAGAACTCTTAATCCGCCAGGTACCATTAGTCCCCACTTAAGCTGCCATTGTGAATATCGGCATACTTCAATGTTCATCCTCTGGTTTAAACTATTAGCCTCTTTTAACTTTTTACCCTTAAATCAATGGCCTGATTTAATAGCATGATACTCAAACCGGCAATATCTTTCTTTGCAATAAAAAACGTCGAAGGCAAAAACTGTCACCTCCTGCAACTGGGTCGTTTCCAGGGTCACTCAGGAAGATTTAAATGAATATGTGCAAACAGGCGTCCTGGCCAAAAAGGACGTCATCCATTGGAGGGTCCCAGGTACCGAGATTCTCCCTAAGCCGAAGAATGTTGAAGTAGTGGTTTTCAAGGATCATATGGACCGGAGCTTCAGTTCTCCCGGTTCAAAAATTTTCCGAGATGTATTGCATTTCTTCAAGCTCCACCCACAGGACATCGGACCAAATTCCATCTCCAACATCTGCAACTTTCAAGTACTCTGCAAGGTGTACATTCAACAGGAGCCCACCGTAGAACTATTCAGGGAGTTCTACTAATTAAACCGGCAAAATGAATTCACTGACGGGCCTAGTCTCGAATTAGGCGGCATATCCATACAACGCCGGAAAGAGGCCACCTTCCCAGCTGCTGCTCTTCCTTGTCACCCCAAAGATTGGAACCAGACTTGGTTTTAATGCCAAGATACTTCACCAGAAGGAGAGAATCCCCTGTCGGGTTATCATGCCAGCCGACTTAGTAGCAGACATCATCTTCCGGATTGTATCAGTACAGCAGAACGGAAGAAACATGTGTCCGTTTTTGCAAATATCCGGGCCTTTATGGCCAACGGCCTGACTGGTATTGATCTAGTTCGATGCTGGGTCGCCTGGAGAGTCTTGCCTCTAAGACGCCGACCCAGTTTAATGTGTGAGTACACAGGCGAGCTAATAGATCCTCAGCGCCACTGTCAGATCGAAATCATTGAGGAAGACATCAATAACATGACCAAAACTCTGCTAAATGAGTGCCTGGAAGATTGCAGTCAATTCGGACTGAGTCCTTTCTGTACTCTGAATAAGCCGCCAGCTGTAAGTTTTTGAATCAAGCTCTTAGTTAGCTCATATCTTGATTTATACTGTCTGCTTATACTTACTGAAATGTTTACAGGCCGATTCACCCTTTTGGACCAAGATGCTTCAGGAGAAACCAAAGAAAACTCGGGCGAAGAGCAAGGCTAAAAGCCTGTTAAAAAGAAAACCAAAGCCATCGAGTTATCCGATTTTGATGAGCTTGATGATGATGAGCCGGAGGTAGAACTTGATTCTCTTAGCTCATTTTTTGTACATCTTATTGACAATGACTGTTATTAGGATGATGCGGAAGGTAGCCGTGCAAATTATGATGAGGTAATTATCCTTTCCTCCGGCTCAGAACCTTTGCCAACACAGAAAACTCGACAAGCAAGCCGGAAAGTAAGATTTTCTCACCCTTTAGCTTACTTGGATCCCAACTTTCTTTTGAAGAAGTAGTAACATGAATCTCGCCGCACAACCCGGAACAGTGGCGGCGGAGTATTATCCTCCGGCTTACCTAAGACCCCAGCACCTCGCAAACGTCGACCGGAGGTTTCAAAAATTTCTGACTTATATTATCCCAAGGCGGGTCTTTTTCATCAACCCCTTAATCCATCTGATTCAAATTATCAGGGAACATCTCATTCCTCCTCCTCCGACTCGACGGGGACTCAAATCCCAACCTTCAAGACTGTGCCTGGGTTAGTGTATATTCAATCATTCAAACTTCATGCTTAATCAATATGGTGACATCTTTGTAATTTATTTTCAAGTGGTATGGCCAAGCCCAGCAAGAAAGCAAAACTGAACAAACCGACCTTAGACTCCAACCCTTCTGAGCCGGAAAAACAACTGCCAACGATCTCTTATCCAACCGCTGAGGCCACCATTGATGATTTGCCACCAGAAAAGCACGACATTACCATCGACCGTGTGGTCGTTGATCTGGTCATCCCTAATCCGCCGAGTCCCATTAAGCCTACTGAAGAAAAGGCTGATGATGTCATCGTCACTGGGTTTGGGTACACAGTACCGGGTAACCCCACTACTTTATCTAAGCACAGCGCCAAGGAGGAAATTTCTGCTGCTGATAAAGGCAAATGGAAAATAGACTTGGAAGACTACTCTCAGTTCGGTACCCAAGAAATCCACTCTGGTTATTTGAACCGTCTATACACCAGCCGTGATTTTGAAGCCGGCTTAGTTAACATGATGAAGGAACGCTATGAGGTAATTCAATCAAATCCTCATAAATATATCTTTATCTCTATTAGTCGCCAGGTCTGTAGAGTATGAAAGGATTGAATATTCTGTAGATTTTCAAATAGTCGTAAACATATGAACACCATCACTAGTAGCCCCCAAGGGCCGACTTAAACTTATCAATATAAGCCGGGTCTTCTGATAATCAATTTTGCACCAGTAGCCCCCAAGGGCCGGTTGAATCTATATGATTAAATCGGGACTTGTCATTATCAGATAATAAACTTTTAGTCACTCATGCAAACCGGGTTATCTTTGAAAAAAATATAAACCGGTGCCAACTGCCATTGTATCATTAAAAGAAAACTGCGCATGCATTAGCCCCCAAGTTCCAAGTGCTCTTGCTTGCAAAGGTCTTGGGACTTAACAATATAAATATGTATAATATGGCATAGAGAAACTTTCTGCACACATTAGCCCCCAAGTGCCAAGGAGAATACTTGTATTGTGCTTGGGACTTGAAAAACAATCATGATCATAATACCTTCCATGTTTGTTCATGTCACAGGCTGAACTGACTGAGAAAGACTCACAACTCAAGGATCTGAGGGCCAATATTGAAACTCAGCAATCTGAAACATTCAAGGCCAAGTCAGAACTGAAGACTGCTTTGGAAAATATTGAACAATTGAAACAAAGCTTCAGCACTGACAAAAAACGGCTGGGAGACCGAGAAGGTGGCTCTTTTAAAGAGAGCAGAAGACGCTGAGGCTGCACTTAAACCGATGACCGATGAGTTATCCAGTTTAAAACATCAGATTAACAACATGACAACAACCATCTTCGGTAAGTAGTAAACATGACTCCTTTATATGAGCAAGCATATCATAATCACCTACCGGTTTACCAGTATCTTTATCAACGCAGGCTCTCGGAGCGTCAACATAGGCTCAGACACGCGCATCAGGCTGAAGGCTGTCTACACTCTTGTAGAACAATTATATACTGGCGCTCAACGGGCCATTTCTGCTGCTATTCTTAAGAAATAGCCGCCCACCCTTATCAAGGAAACATTGGAGAAGCTGTCAGTACTGCCTCAAAGGATTGAATAACTGAAACAAGCATCCGCCAGAGCCGGCGCCCTGACTGCTTTAAGCCGGGCAAAAGCATGGCAAGCAGATCTTGGTCCGGAGGACTTGGACAATGGTTGCCCAAGTGTAAAAGAGGATGGGTCACCCTTCAGTGCTGATGACTTTGTAGATATAGCAAGAGCAATGCGCCCATTAGCGACCCGGCTGGATGAAGAAACCAGTCTAACTCAATATCAGGCGGCTTATGACGCTGATAACAAGAAGATAAAGGCGCCGGTTAATGCAGAGGTGGACCTGATCCCACCGACACGTAAGCATAACTTCGCTCCTGACATTGATCCATACAACCTTATTGATGATGAAGCTCTGTTTAGAGCGTTGTCCGGGATCAACTGGGCTACACCTGACTTCCAGCTGATGGATAATCAAGGAGCTGAAGAGGAAGAAGAGGCACATGATGATCCGGAGGCTACAAACCGCCAATATTCATGAGCCGTTTTATTAAGTGAGGGAGTCCCGGACTAGGGGTTGTCCGGATAGCCGGACTATCGTCACGGCCGGACTCCAAGACTATGAAGATACAAGATTGAAGACTTCGTCCCGTGTCCGGATGGGACTTTCCTTGGCGTGGAAGGCAAGCTTGGCGATCTGGATATGTAGATCTCCTACCATTGTAACCGACTACTGTGTAACCCTAACCTATCCGGTGTCTATATAAACCGGGGGGTTTTAGTCCATAGGACGAACCACAATCATACCATAGGCTAGCTTCTAGGGTTTAGCCTCCTTGATCTCGTGGTAGATCTACTCTTGTACTACCCATATCATCAATATTAATCAAGCACGAGTAGGGTATTACCTTCATCGAGAGGGCCCAAACCTGGGTAAAAACATCGTGTCCCTTGTCTCCTGTTACCATCCGCCTAGACGCACAATTCGGGACCCCCTACCCGAGATCCGCTGGTTTTGACACCGACATTGGTGCTTTCATTGAGAGTTCCTCTGTGCCGTCGTCATCAGGTAGGATGCCTCATCTCGTCTTTAAAGACGATACCATCGCCAAAGGAGCCTTGGCCACTGGTCAGACTCTTCGGCTAGGCGGTTTTCTCATGACCGCTAGTTCGGCCGTCGCGTCGACGATGACCTCTCGAGTCATCGAAACCAATCTCCATGTCGGTTGAACTTGCCGAACAGTTAGATCCGATCGAGCTCTCCTCCGTAAAGAGCTCTTGGATCGCATCGCCGCCTCGAGTCGCCACAGATTACGACCGGATCGGGCCTAAAACCGATCTGAGAGAGATCAACTCTCCCCAGGCTACCCATCATGTGGCTGTGATAGAGGAGCAATGCGGCGACTCTTCTTCTATCTTAAGGACTAGCTACGTCCGGATTCCCGATCCCTCCATGCCGGATTCCTGCGGAGGGACGGATGTCGATCAAGCCCTGAACTTAAAGTCAGGCGGCGGGTCGGACTCATTGGATAGCACTCAAAAATCCAAGCTTCCGAGTTCGGAAACTTCCCGGCCCTTGAGTCCTAAATTGGACGGGGTTCCGGATTTAGTGCCACCCGCCCACCCAAACATTAGCGATCTCTCTCGAATTCGGCAAGAGCTCGCCGAAACAGTACATCATTACTGGGCCAGGTTCCTCCTGGTTATGAACAGGATAAAGGACTGCCAAGAGGAGGACGCATTACCAATCTTCTGCAATAATTGCACGGACAAGGGAATCCTAAACGCCATAAGTCATCGCGAAATCACACGCTTTTCTGACTTGGTGACCATCGTACAAAAGTACTGTGCGATGGAGAGCGCCTGGAAAACCGAAAGTAAATTTTGGGATAACCCGACCCCGAATACATCCCTAGTCCGGAATAAAAGGGTGCATCACTATCAAGCACCTGGGTTGAATACCAAAAAACCAAAACCCCTAAAGGGTACGGAAACGTACTAGAGGGTTGGCTAAACGGACCCTGCAAAATTCATAGCACAGAGGGTGCCACTCCAACTCATAGCCTTCGAGCATGTTGGATACTACGGCAGGTGGCCAAAAGTGGCGAAGAGCTTCTAGCTTCAGAATCCCAGCCCAGCAACACCAGTACGGTGTTAACAGTCTTTGAGACTTTCGCATCAAATAACATGCGAAAACAACAGCTCCGCAACCTTGCCGAAGTCTACCAAGTAGCAACAATAAATCCATGGAGTGACACAGCTATTACCTTCAATGCAGTGACGAACCTAAATTCCGAACTGCCCGGGCACCAGCCGCATTGGTCCTCAGCCCGATAATAGATGGCTTTCGCCTTACTAAGGTACTCATGGATGGCGGCAGCGGACTAAACCTCATCTATGAGGAAACCCTATGAAAAATGGAAATAGACTGGAACCGTATTGAGCGAAGCAGCACAACCTTTAGAGGAATAATCCCCAGCCGGGAAGCATGCTGCACAGGAAAAATCACGATGGACGTAGTGTTCGGCTAGCCGGACAATTACAGGTCCGAGGAAGTCACATTTCAAGTGGCCCCGTTCAACAGCGGATACCATGCTTTATTACGACGAGAGGCATTAACAATTTTTCAAGCTATACCCCATTATGGGTACATGAAGCTTAAAATGCCCGGTCCCAACGGAATGATCACTCTCGCTAGTGATCCGAACATAGCACTCTGCGCCGAAAATAAGACGGCCGCACTAGCCCTCGAGGCACTATCCGAAGCCCTAAAAGCCGAGGAACTAACCGCGATGCGCTCCACGATGAACAGGGACGATGTGATACTTGATAAAAGATCCAAGTCCACCTCTTTGAAACCAGCGGACGAAATAGTCAAATTCCAAGTCCACCCAACGGACCCTGCAAAGACGGCCCCCATCGGGGCACAATTAAACCCTGATGTAGATGCCGCACTACGAGAATTTCTACAAGAAAACTGGGACATTTTCGCCTGGCACCCTTCAGACATGCCAGGAATCCCACGTCAGCTAGCTGAGCACAGCCTAAACATCTTAAAAGGATTCAAGCCGGTCAAACAGGCTCTTCGGCGCTTTTTCGAACCCAAGAGACAGGCCATGGGAGAGGAGCTAGCCAAACTTTTGGAGGCCGGATTCATCAGAGATATAAAACATCCGGACTGGCTAGCAAACCTGGTGATGGTACCAAAGAAGGATAAATCCTGGTGCCTATGCGTCGATTTCAAAGACCTTAATAAGGCTTGCCCAAAGGATCCCTTCCCCCTCCCTTGAATTGATCAAATCATTGATGCTACAGCAGGACACGACTCATTGTGCTTCCTCGACGCATTACTCCGGCTACCACCAAATCAAGATGGCGGAGCGGACCAAGCTGCAACAGCATTCATCACTCCATACGGCCCGTTCGCTTCAACACAATGCCCTTTGGGCTCAAAAACGCCGGCGCAACATATCAGCGCATGATTCGGACATATGTCCGCAAACCAGATCGGCAAAACAAGGAAGCATATGTAGATGACGTGGTCGTCAAAAGCAAGCACGTCGAAACTCTAGTAGACGACTTGAGGCTCACATTCGACAATCTTGAAAATATGACATCAAGCTCAATCCGGAAAAATGCGTCTTCGGCGTTCGGTAGGAAAGCTCCTGGGCTTCATTGTGTCCGTAGAGGAATTGAAGCAAACCAGTTGAAGATTCGAAGCTCTGTCACAATTGGATATTCCAACAGACCTCAAACAAATACAAAAATTGACGGGATGCGTGGCGGCTCTAAGCCGCTTTATCTCCCATTTAGGAGAAAAGGCATTACCTCTTTACCGCCTCCTCCGCACCGAACACTTCGAGTGGGCGGATACGCCATGGCGGACTCAAAGAAATAAAGGCCATTTTGGCAACAAATCCGGTCTGGCCGCCTAACGTGGGCGAACCAATGCTATTATATATCGCCGCAACACATCAAGTTGTCAGCACGGTGCTCGTTGTCGAACGAGAAACAGACGGACACCGGTTCCCTATTCAAAAACCAGTTTATTATTTGTCCACTGTCCTAACTCCGTGCAAGTCCCGGTACCCACACTATCAAAAGATAGCATACGCGGTGTTCATGGCATCCCGGAAGCTGCGACACTACTTTCAAGAGTGTTCGATAACGGTAGCCTCCGAAGTACCTCTTAATGACATTATAAACAACCGCGACGCGACGGGCCGGATTGCTAAATGGGCCATAGAGCTCCTCCCATTCGACATAACTTATAAGCCTCGACAAGCTATCAAGTCGCAGGTTTTGGCCGACTTCGTGGCCGAATGGACTGAAACCGAACTCCCTAAAGAGTACGGCGCATACTCCAATTGGATCATGCACTTTGACGGCTCCAAAATGTTGGCTGGCCTGGGGGCTGGCGTCGTCCTGACATCCCCAACCGGGGACACAGTCCAATACGTCCTTCAGATAATGTATACGGACTCCAACAACGCAGTCGAATACGAGGCCCTCCTGCATGGCCTCCGGATGGCAGTCTCCATGGGCATTAAACGCCTAGAGGTGCGCAGGGATTCAAACCACGCAATATCCCAAATAAACGGAGACTTTGACGCCAAAGATCCGAAAATGGCAGCATACCGCAACGCGGTCCTAAAAATGTCAGCACGGTTCGAAGGGCTCGAATTTCATCATATAGCCCGGGATAACAACCAGCGGTGGATATATTGGCGCGCATCGGTGCAAAACGCGATGCCGCCCCACCCAATATCTTTTGGAACGGCTGTTCAAGCCATCCGTACTATGGGAAGGGAGTCCGCAATAACAATCCGGACCCAACCGCACCGCTGACGCCAACACTGACACAACCGAGGCTCCGCCCCAGATAACACCCTCTGCTCACGAAATAATGGCGGTTATCGCCCGTGGGCCGGAACCATTCCTAGCCTACCTAACCAGGCAGGAACTCCCCGAAGACCAAAATGAGGCTCGCTGCACAGTATGGCGCTCTAAAGCCTATAATGTCCACGAGGGAGAGCTTTATAAGAAAAGCACTACCGGAGTCCTTCAAAGGTGCATCTCCGAAGAGGAAGGGCGAAACCTCCTGGCTGAAATTCATGCCGGACTGGGTGGGCACCACGCTGCAGCCCGGGCCCTTGTAGGCAAGGCCTTCCGTACATGATTTTATTGGCCGACGGCCCGGGCAGAGCGCAGGACTTAGTCCAACGATGCGTCGGTTGCCAGCTTTTGCTACCCAAAGCCACATGCCACCCACCGCCCTTAAAACTATACCCATCACCTGGCCGTTCGCGGTCTGGGGGCTTGACATGGTTGGACCCCTCAAGGGAGGAACCCACAAGCAAAGATACCTATTGGTCATGGTGGATAAATTCACCAAATGGATCGAGGCCAAACCTGTTAAAACGGCCGAATCCGGACCAGTGATAGACTTCATATCAGGGGTAGTGCACCGTTACGGTGTCCCCCACAGTATCATTACTGATAATGGCACCAACTTCACGGCCGATGAGGTCAAATCATGGTGCAAAAACATGCGCATCAAGCTTGATTACGCCTCAGTCTATCACCCTCAAACCAACGGCCAAGTCGAACGGGCAAACGGTCTAATAATGAGCGGCATTAAACCCAGACTAGTGCGGTCCCTCAAGGAATCTAACACGCACTGGGTTGCGGAGCTCGACTCCGTACTCTGGGGGCTGCGAACCACGCCGAATCGTACCACCGGATTCACTCCATTCTTCATGGTGTACGGCGCAGAGGCAGTCTTGCCCTGCGACATAATACATGACTCACCTCGAGTGCGCATGTACGAAGAAAGAGAAGCCGAGCTCGATCGGCAGGACAGTTTGGACGCATTGGAGGAGGAGCGCGACGTGGCAAAAGCTCGTTCCGCATTCTATCAACAGCAGGCTCGAAGATATCAAAGCAGGAAAGTACGGGCCAAAGCTTATAACGTTGGTGAACTAGTTCTACGCCTGCCGGACAAGAAGAAGGACAAACTCAAGCCCAAGTGGGAAGGTCCCTTCATCATCGACCAGGTCCTGACCGGCGGAGCATACCGTCTGCGAAACGCATCGGATAACCGACTCGAGCCGAACCCATGGAACGCAGCCCGTCTACGAAGATTCTACGCCTAAGTGCTGGACTCCAAGTTCGTCTCCTTCCTCCGTCCGCATTCTTTATTTTTTTCTTTTTGCTGTCTTCTATTTCTCTCCTTCCCCCTTCTTCCTCTTGTAGCCTCTCGAGGCTCGCTCGCTTTTTCAAGACACACTTGACGACCGTCCGCTCATTATACTTCGGGGCTTCTTTAACAGAAGCTTATTTATACGGGCTCTCATGCCCAACACATGCGTTAAACTTCCGCATGTGCCTTTTATTCACCATTATATGCATCGATATGACTTAAGTTTTTGCCAAGCTGGGTTGCCTGGCTCCTGTGCTTACCCCTACGTTCCCGATTGTTCGGCTAGGTGGTAAAGGGAGCACCTCTGCGATTATTCTTGCCGGGTCACCGGATGTGTACCTCGGTGGGTGAAGCCGAAAGCTAGCGTTCTTAAGGGAATATTCGGTCGGTGAACTAAAAGATGATTTTAAACTATTTACACATCTGCCCCCAGATGATTTTCTGCTTTTATAGCAGCTTTGACATGCACTTTAGGGCATGCATCCCAGCGAAAGGAACCCCTAACGGAACTATTCTCCCTGGAAGATGTTTCTTACTACCCATGTAATATAACATAACTAGTTGGGCACTTGTCTGATGCAGCAACAATGACCCCTACGCCTGGTCTCTATGCATACCACGGTTCTTATATAACCACGAAGGTATTCAGACACACTCCGGGCTATTGGGTCCGGATGTCGAAGCGAAAAGGTCCGCTATGAAAAACGATCTACAATCCGGCTAGAAGACATTCTTTCATGTCATATTTTTTACATAGTCAACTCGACTCATTGTATTCCTCCTCAATGCCATCTAATAGGCTATCTAATTTACAATCTTGTTGGGAATACTTGGCGGCCAATTCTACTTGGCCATACACTAAGCTTACAGGGATCTCCATCCCATCCGGCCCCACAGGTCCGACCTCGGCCATGTGGTTTGGGTCAGCCTTTGTGTACCGCGTCTTCACCATGGCCCAGGCCTCCCTGGCGCCTTGATGGCAGGACGATATCTTCCATAGCCGGAAGCACCACCGTGCTCCTTGAAGCCGCTCCGCCAGCTCCCCAACGCCTTCGGGCAGGGAGATAGATGGCCACAAGGCTTGGCCGATGCCTTTCATCACCTGCCGGACTCGTTCATGCAGCTGACGCAATTCGGGAAGAAGATCACCCGAAGAACTAGGCATCTCCTCCTCAGGACGACCTGTGAGCAAACCTACAAACATGATTATGTTAGCGGCCTTCCTCGCCGAACTCTTTTCAAAGTTCGCTCAAGCACTTACTGAAAATGCCGCGACGAAGCCTCCGATTCTCCTTTACAGAGTCAGATAACTGGGCACGAACGTCCTTTAGTTCCTCACCCAGCTTGGTGTTGGCATCTTGGAGGTTATTCTTCTCCTGCCGCACCCTCGTAAGCACGCTCTCGCCGGCCTTTAACTGGCGTAAGAGTTGTTGCTTGTCCGGATCTAGTCCGGCGCCATCTGCAATGTTTTTGTCGATTTACAGCCGCCGTGACTTCATAAATTATTTATCTTCTGAAGCGTATATTACCAGAGGGGGTCTCTGTGGCTCCCCCCGTAGCGGCTTGTGCGGCCTCAAGTTGGGCCCTGCACTCTTCCAGCTTCTGGGACAGTTGGGTACTCTTTTCTGTAAGATCCTGCATAACAAATGATCCTTAAATCAGTTATTCTAACTATTTTAAGTCTCGGGGGCTACTGGCATATATAACTGTCAAATTTCCTTACCCGTATGTCCTTCACATACTGCTCCGTGGCTCTGGCTAGACCATCTTGAGCGGCACGGAGATGCGCATCTCCCGAATCAAAGGCATTCAGGGCCTCTGGGGAGAAACATGCATCACGAAGAACTGTCCGGCGGCGCCTGTGATTCAAAGCTCTCCACCTCGGAGTTGGTGGCGGACAACCTGTCGGCATCCTCTGTCGGAGGAGCATCCGACGCACGTCTCGTGCTCGCCTCAGCCTCCGGACCCGGCTTTGAAGCTTGTCCGGTGAAGGTTCGATCGGCATCCTCTCCGGGCTCAGTCCGGCGAGCGCTCTTTTTCCTGAAAAGAGCATCAACATTAGTACGCCTTTCCGGAATCAATCCTGGAAGTATGGTGACATGCCATACCGTTGCGGCGGAGTTTCGATCCGGACCGCACTTCTTTTTAGCCTGCGGGGCCGCACTGCCCTTTGTTGGCCGATCGCCCGGGCTTGGCTTCTGCGTCGAAGGTACCCCCTGAGCGCCATTGGTATACTGGTGATCAAAAAGTCAGCATGGATGGGTCATTATCGGGGTTTTGGGATCTTGGTCTCGATTACGTAGGCAGGAAGTATTCTGGGGTAATCGGCCGTAATGGCTACCAAAGCATTATCGATGCTAAGTTGGTAGAACACCCCGTCGATCAACTCCACCGTTATGTCCGGATCCTCTTCGGAGGTCGGATCGAGGGACCGCTCCGGATCCTCGGGTTGTGGGGGCGGGCTGTGTATCTTCTCCACAGTCCGGCGCAGTTCCTGCGCAAAAATTATAAAATGAGATATTTAACTACGGGAACATGGATCAGACAGGTGACAAGGATGTTTGCTTACCCAGCTTCGAGGATTAGTCGAAGAAAACTCCTTCAATGGGTTGACACGGAGGAAATCCTCCTCCTCTCCTTTGTACATGGCAGACAAGATCTTCACCAGTTCGGTGACCGATCCTGGCCCTTTGCGGCCATGGCGGGTGGCATCGTCCTCCCCGTTGAAGTCCCACATGGGGTGGCCCTTGTATTGGAGCGTCTGCACTCCCCTCATAATGCAGATTGCCATGACTCCTGTCATGGTCAGTCCGGCATGAGCCAGTAACCTTATTCGGCTCATCAAATAACGGACATCCCGGTCATCTTCTCTCCGGGGGCTCCGAGGGCGCCAGCTTAGGCGCTTCTTCAGTGGAGCATTGCTGAACTCCGGAAGGCCGATCCGGACAGGATCCGGCAGCGAGACGTCCTCCATGTAAAACCATTCCGAAGGCCAGTCTTCGGACGCCTTCTTTGGGGTTCCGGACAGGTATCCGGTCCCGGCGATGCGCCATAGCTCGGCTCCGCCCACTTGATATATTGACCCCTCATGAGAACGGGGAACTAGGCAGAATATTCTCTTCCACATCCCGAAATGAGCCTCAACGCCCAGGAACAGTTCGCAAAGGGCCACGAAGCCCGCGATGTGCAAGATGGAGGCAGGAGTAAGATGGTGCGCTTGGAGGCCGAGAACTCCAAGAGCCCCCGGAGAAATGGATGGATTGGAAATCCGAGTCCTCTTACTAGATAAGAGATGAAGCACACCCGCTCTCCTTTAGAGGGATCGGGGGACGCTCTCCGCTTGCTTTCCGCCCTTGTAGGTGGCAAGTCCGGCTCGAACCGGAACCATGAAGGCCGGAGGGAGAAATCCCTTGGCTTGAAGTATAACTAGCTCGCTATGCGGGACTGAGCATCTCTCCCAATTTCCTGGCTGAGGGCAGGGAGCGCGAGAGGAGGAGCCGCGTCGACTGTCCATGATGGAATGGGCTTTGGTCAGAGGCGCTCCGATGAAAGCTCGCGAAGGGGGAATGGTGTGACTCAGATCTAGATCCTTGCCCCATTTATAAGCGGCTCCTTTTCGCGGCTAGGAGGAATATTGTAAAAATACCCTGGCTTTTCGCATTCATTCAAACACGTGGAAGATGGCCATTATTGGGCGTAGAAGCCGAGGAGCGCAGCATTTATCAGAAGCCGGACACTATTCGGGAAGTATATGGAATTTGGAGAAAAACCCGCCTCGCAATGTCGAAGACAATCAACGCACCGGACTCATCATCATTGAAGCCTGGTTCGGGGGCTACTGAGGGAGTCCCGGACTAGGGGGTGTCCAGATAGCCGGACTATCGTCAAGGCCAGACTCCAAGACTATGAAGATACAAGATTGAAGACTTCGTCCCATGTCCGGATGGGACTTTCCTTGGCGTGGAAGGCAAGCTTGGCGATACGGATATGTAGATCTCCTACCATTGTAACCGACTGTGTAACCCTAACCTATCCGGTGTCTATATAAACCGGAGGGTTTTAGTCCGTAGGATGAACAACAATCATACCATAGGCTAGCTTCTAGGGTTTAGCCTCCTTGATCTCGTGGTAGATCTACTCTTCTACTACCCATATCATCAATATTAATCAAGCAGGAGTAGGGTATTACCTTCATCGAGAGGGCCAGAACCTGGGTAAAAACATCGTGTCCCTTGTCTCATGTTACCATCCGCCTAGACGCACAGTTCGGGACCCCCTACCCGAGATCCGCCGGTTTTGACACCGACATTAAGCATAATACTTTGCTGTTTTATGTCTCCAAAACATTTATTATCTTTGGGCCATTAGATGCCTTGTAATAGGCTAGTTAAACTCTTGATCTGCCGTGCCATCATGCACATTTTGTTTTGCCTAATACTGCTTATCCGCCAGTCGAAGATCTGCCACTTATGCTTATGTTATCATCAATGTATGCAGATGAGACTTATCATTTTCCTGCAGACAAAACAAGTTACGAGTGCCCCGTGATATTTTAGTCATTCCGCCGGTTCATCATATATCGTGCACTGAGGGTAATAACCCGGAAACAAATCACAACACCTTTGTTCAATTATTCGTGCTGCCGGCTTTTAACGCTGCATGCAGCGAATGACATTATCCCATAACCTAGAGCACAACACTCCAAGCATATCCTGGTGACGTATAGTCCAAAACCAGGCTGGGTGAAATAAAACCCAGAGAGGTTCACAATATGAACCATAAGGCATAAAATCCATCATCAGTTTCCAATCATGTATCAATCATGTCACAAGAGGCAAACCTAAAAAAATAATTCCCAAATCAAATAAAATCAGAAAACAAGGCTTTCATAGGCGGCCAGGCCTAAAACCCAAGTGCTTTTCATGGGCTTGCACAGGCACGAGCTAATCCATCAAACCTTGTAAGCCGGACCTCACATGATCAACTGCCATTTTAACCTTGACAAGATCAGGGTCTTTAATAAGATTGACTATTTCAAGAGTTCGACGGGTCATTCCAGGATTACATGGGCGGAGTGGTAGATGTACAAGGCAGGATCAACAGAAATTCTTTGGTGTTATACACCTGGCGTTTCAAGCCAAGAAGGGGTTATCAAAGCTATGTTCTGTGAACAGGGAGCCCCCAAGTGATATATTTTTGAGTTGTGCTCGCCGGGTACCTATGTTTGAGCTATGTTTTGCAGCAGACTCTCTATGGTCCCTTTAAACCGGGCATCAATCCTCCAAGTGATTATATTAAGCGACAATAAAGACTCATATTCTGAGAAATGAAATGACAGAGGCCCTGAATTATCAGGGATGCCGACTTTATTATATTCGTCATAATATATATAGTGATATAAATATGAACATCACAAGTGCCAATGGCTCAAGTGTAATAAGGCCGAAGATGAGCAATATTCTGGGGCCGGTGGGTCTCTTCCTCCGACGTGCGTGAGTCCTTGTGGTCTCGAACATCAATAAGGTAGTATGACCCGTTGTTTAGATTCTTGCTGACCACAAAGGGCCCTTCCCAAGGTGGGGATAGCTTGTGAATATCAGTTTGATCCTGGATAAGCCGATGCACCAAATCGCCTTCTTGAAAGGTCCTGGTTTTAACACGGCGGTTGTGGTAACGACGCAGATCTTGCTGGTAAATCGCTGAACGAGCTGCCGCAAGGTCACGCTGCTCATCCAACAAGTCAAGTGCATCCTGACGTGCTTTTTCATTATCAACTTCAACATAAGCCGCCACTCGGGGCAAGTCGTGACGTATGTCATTAGGGAGAACCACCTCTACTCCATAAACCATGAAGAAAGGCATGTAACCCGTCGATCTGTTGGTGGTAGTATTGATACTCCATAACACTGAGGGTAACTCCTCGACCCAACAACCCGGCGTCCTCTGCAAAGGGACCATAAGCCGGGGCTTGATTCCTCTCAAAATTTCTTGATTGGCTCTCTCAGTTTGACCATTGGACTGGGGGTGAGCCACCGACGATACATCAAGTCGAATATGCTCTCGTTGACAAAACTCTTTCATAGCACCCTTGGACAGATTAGTGCCATTATCAGTTATAATGCTGTGGGGAAAGCCAAAATGGAAAATCACCTTTTTGATAAATTGAACCGCTGTTGCCGCATCACACTTACTAACTGGCTCTTCTTCAGCCCACTTTGTAAATTTGTCAACCGCCACCAAAAGGTGGGTCTTTTTATCCTTGGACCTTTTGAAAGGTCCAACCATATCAAGCCCCGAGACTGCAAACGGCCAAGCAATTGGAATCATCCTCAATTCTTAAGCCGACACATGAGCTTGTCGTGAGAATTTCTAACAACCATCACATTTACTGACCAAATCCTCTGCATCAGCATGAGCCGTCAGCCAATAGAATCCATGACGGAAAGCCTTGGCTATGAGAGACTTAGAGCCGGCATGATGACCACAATCTCCTTCACGAATCTCTCGTAAGATCTCACAGCCTTCCTCAAGAGAAACACAACGTTGAAACGCCCCTGTGACACTGCGATGATGCAACTCTCCATTGGCGATAGTCATTGACTGAGAACACCGGGTTATATGCCTGGCCAAAGTTTCATCCTCAGATAACTCGCCCCTGGTCATATAAGACAAATATGGGACCGTCCAATCCGGAATAGCATGAAGAGCCGCCACCAATTGTGCTTGCGGGTCAGTAATGGCAAGATCTTCCTCTGTAGGCAATTTGACTGAAGGGTAATGCAGGATATCCAGGAATGTGTTAGGTGGCACCAGCTTACACTGGGACCCTAACCGGCTCAAAGCATCAGCCACCTCATTTTTCCTGCGATCAACATGTTCCACTTGATAACCTTTGAAGTGACCAGCAATAGCATCAACCTCATAGTGATAAGCCATCATGAGCGGATCCTTAGAATCCCAAGGGCCTGAAACTTGCTGAGCCACCAAATCTAAGTCACCAAAACACCTCACCCGGCTTAAATTCATCTCCTTAGCCATCCGAAGACCATGGAGCAAGGCTTCATACTCAGCTGCATTGTTAGTATAAGGGAACATCAACCTTAAAACATAAGAAAATTTATCACCTCGTGGGGAATTTAAAACAACTCCAGCCCTCGAGCCTTCCAACTATCTGGATCCATCGAAGTGAATAGTCCAATATGTGCTATCCGGCTTCTCCTAAGGCATCTGCATCTCTGTCCAATCATTTTTGAAATTCACAAGTGCTTGAGACTTGATGGCTGTGCGAGGCATATACTTCCAACCATGGGGTCCAAGCTCAATGGCCCACTTGGCTACCCGACCTGTGGCTTCTCTGTTTTGAATAATATCCACTAAGGGAGCAGAACTAACCACAGTAATGGGATGACCCAGAAAATATTGCTTAAGCTTTTGACTAGCCATGACCACCCCACATACAAGCTTCTACCAATGCGGATACCTCAGCTTGGACTCAATGAGCACTTCACTGATGTAGTAAATCGGCCGCTGAACCGGATATTCTTTGGCTGACTCCTTCCTTTCCACCACAGTCGCCACACTGACAGCTCGGCTATTAGCAGCCACATACAACAACAAGGGCTCTTTATCAATGGGAGAAGCAAGAACCGCGGCTCATTAATCGCTTTCTTCAAGGCCTCGGGGCCTTTGATCAAGAGCATCACCTGCATAAAGTGATATGTCTTCTTCATCATCTGGTATAGAGGGATAGCCTTCTCACCCAACCGGCTTATGAACCGGCTTAAGGCCGCAATACGACTCGCCAAATGCTGAACATCATTGGTACACGCCGGTTTAGCCAGGGAAGTGATAGCCTTTATTTTCTCTGGATTAGCTTCAATACCCCGTTCAGAAACCAGAAAGCCTAAAAGCTTGCATGCTGGCACACCAAAGACACACTTGGCTGGGTTAAGCATCATCTTGTAGACCCGGAGATTGTCAAAGGTCTCTTTCAAATCATCTATCAGGGTTTCCTTCTTCATGGACTTTAGCACAATATCATCCACATAAGCATGAACATTACGCCCAATCTGATCATGAAGGCAATTTTGCATACACCGGTGGTAAGTAGCCTGGGCACTCTTGAGCCCAAAAGGCATAGACACATAACAGAAGGCCCCAAAGGGAGTGATGAAAGCTGTCTTCTCCTAGTGCTTAACTGCCATTTTGATCTGATGATAACCAGAATAAGCATCCAAAAGCTCAAACATTCACAACCCGCCGTAGCATCAATAATCTGATCAATACCGGGGAGAGCAAAGGGATCAGCCGGACATGCCTTGTTTAAGTCCGTGTAATCCACACACATACGCCAGGTACCGTTTTTCTTAAGTACCAGCACCGGGTTAGCCAACCACTCAGGATGAAAAACTTCAATAATAAAACCAACCGTCAAGACCCGGGCCACTTCTTCACCAATGGCCTTGCACCTCTCTTCATTGAAACGGCGAAGGAATTGCTTGACCGGTTTAAACTTCAGATCAATATCGAGAGTGTGCTCAGCGAGTTCCCTCGGTACACCTGGCATGTCTGAAGGTTTCCATGCAAAGATGTCCCGGTTCTCACGGCTGAACTCGATGAGCGCGCTTTCCTATTTCTGATCCAGATTAGCACTGATGCTGAACTGTTTGGATGAATCACCAGGAACGAAGTCAACTAGCTTAGTGTCATCTGCCGACTTAAAGTTCAACAGGGGGTCATGCTCTATGGTTGGCTTGTTCAAAGATGTCATATCCGTCGGGTCAACATTATCCTTGTAAAATTTCAATTCTTCTGTTGCACAGAGAGACTCAGCATAAGCAGCATCGCCTTCTTCACATTCCAAGGCTATCTTCTGGCTTCTATGCACTGTGATGGTGCCATTTTGACCCGGCATCTTAAGCTGCAAATAAACATAACAAGGCCTTGCCATGAACTTAGCATAATCCGACCGCCCAAACAGGGCATGATAAGGGCTCTTGATTTTAACCACCTCAAAAGTCAACGTCTCAGATCTGGAGTCATGATCATCTCCAAAGGCAACTTCCAAAGATATTTTTCCCATTGGATACGCCAACTTACCTGGAACCACACCGTGAAAGACAGTGTTTGACGGCTTAAGATCCTTGTCAGTTAAGCTCATGCGACGAAAAGTTTCGTAATATAGAATATCGATGCTGCTGCCCCCATCCATGAGTATCTTAGTAAATATGTACCCTCCAACCTGAGGTGCCACCACCAGAGCCAAATGACCCGGATTATCAACCCGGGGCGGGTGACCCTTACGACTCCAGAGAATAGGGTGTTCAGACCATCGCAAGTAACGAGGAATCGCCGACTCAACTGCGTTCACCGCCCTTTTATGGAGCTTCTGATCCCGCTTACATAAACTCATGGTGAAGACGTGGTATTGTCCACCATTCAACTGCTTTGGATTACTCTGATAACCAGTCTGCTGCCGATTCCCTTGACCAGATTGTTGATTAAAACCACCTTTACTGCTTTGGCCCTAGAAGCCAGAGTTTGAACCGCCACCACCAAAGCCCGGTCCATGAGAGCTGTATCCTTAACCGCCGTTCGCGCCATGATTGTTCTGGAAATGATTGGAATCACTGAACTCCTTCATGATAAAGCAATCCTTCCACCGATGAGTGGACGGCTTCTCGCATGTACCGTGCCTCGGACAAGGCTGATTCATCACTGCCTCAAGGTTGAATTTTGATCCTCCAGACTAGTCCGACCTTCGCTTGCAACGCTGATTATTATTCTGCACACTAGTGTTAGGCACAAAGTCTAGATTTCCGTCGGCCTTACACTTACCATTACCACCCTGACCTGCTGTATTATGCTGCCGCCCCTTTGTATTGCCGCTCTTCTTCCCCTTACTTGCCTTCTCTTCATCAGATTTAGGGTCTTTGGTACTATTAGAGTCGGCATACTTGACAAGAGCTGCCATGAGCTCCCCCATGTCATTGCAGTGGCGCTTAAGACGTCCAAGCTTCTGCTTGAGGGGGAGGAAACGGCAATTTTTCTCCAACATCAGAACAGCTGAGCCGGCATTGATACTATCTGATGAGTGGATAATAGCTGAGATCCGGTGCATCCAATGGGTTGTTGACTCTCCCTTACCTTGGACACAAGGATTGAAATCCAGGATTGACATAGGTTGCTTGCACGTGTCCTTGAAATTTTGGATAAAACGGGCCTTCAGCTCCGCTCATGACCCAATGCAGTTGGCGGGCAGCCCTTTCAACCAAGTGCGAGCCGGCCGTCCAACATCATGGTGAAATACTTAGCACAAGCAGCATCGCTAACATCCAGCATCTCCATGGCCATCTCATAACTTTCAATCCAAGCTTTAGGGGGTTGATCTGCTGTGTAATTAGGCACCTTGCAAGGAACCTTGAAATCCTTGGGCAAACGCTCGTTACGCAGAGCCGGCACTAAACAGGGCACACCCAAGATCCTAGAGGTTACGCCTGCCTCCACCGAAGCTGCCGGATAAAGCAGAGAATACAAATGAGCCGCTTGCCGAGCCGCCAGCTCAGCCTCCCGACGCGCTCTTCCCTGATCCACCAAAGTCTGAGCATTGGCACCACCATGCGCCGGGTCATGCCCACGAGGTTGGTTACGGCCTTGTTCACTGCTTGAAACTGCTAGTGAGTCAATGTGCCTGCTATAACTCCGTCTTGGACAGGTGGTTGAGTGTATTCACTCGCGGCTGTAAGAATAAGCCGCCTGTTGAGCCACAACTGTTTGAACAAGATCTCTGGCCCTCCGTGTCTCTATCGTTGTTGGAGACTCGCCTTCAATTGGTAGAGCCACCAGTCGTGTTGCCGCAACAATCATATTATCCAATGGGTTAGAATAATGAGCCGGAGGAGTCAGTACATGCTGATGCGGAGTATTATTCAATCTGGTAGGTCCATCGCATGCGACTAAACCGGCACTCCAGTCCCAGGCACTTCGACCGCCCGGTTCACCACCGGCGGGTCACGATCCCTACTCCAGGCATGTTGAATAGGTTCCTCGCCTCATAAACCGAAGGTAAATGAGTCTGATGCCTCCTCCTCATGATTTCATTTGAAGCGTTCTGATCCAATGTGAGCCAGAAGGAATCCGCTTGAATCGGCTATGCCTGGGCGTCCAAAACAGCCCGTTCTGCAGCCATCCTAGCATTCTCAGCCGCCAGCTCTTCTTTGGCTTGAGCGATCTCATCTCGCAGCTTCGCCACATCAACCTTATGCTGCTCCTTGTTCTCCGGGGTCACCTCTACCCCCATCAAAGTCGCCAGATCCTCCAACAATTCTGTGAGAACTTGAGTCGGCGGATGCGTAGAACCGCTAGCACCAGCCGCCGCCGCAGCCATTGAACTGGAGGTCATAGCCGCGACGGTTGTTGAACCAAGCACCGGCTGTGTACCGGCCATGAAGACCGCGACCCTGTTCGGCGGCTCATAGGGGTCCAGAATACTGTCACCATCGGAACAGCCCCCAAGCCGGCCGTCTTGCAGTTGATACAATGAATTAGTCTCGCCTGTGGACGACTCACCATCAGAGTAGATGGTCGTCTCACCACCAGACATAGATCCTTCCCCGCCTTCCACCCCATGGATGAAACCAATGAAGGCGTGTTTCTCGGCAGGCTGAACCTGGGCGGGTCATGCACGCTGAGCCTTCTCGATGATGTCGGTGCAGAAGTCCGGCTCAGGGCCCGGTTCACCGATCTTCACGATGAAGACGTGGATTCCACCGAAGGGGACCTAGTACCCGTACTCAATTGAGGCGGCCTTGGGGCCCTAGTCTGCATCATTGATGTAGAGCTTGCCGCGACGACTCTTGGTCATCCGACCCACATCGTATCCCTTGGTCCCTTCGAAGCTGCCCTTCAAGAACTCGAAACCACCATGCGCTGGCCCCACGGTGGGCGCCAACTGTCGTGGAATTGTCACGGCAGATGTCCTAGCGGAAGGACTTAGTCATGGAGCCCACAGAGAGTTTATAATGGTTCGACCCCTTGCGGTGAAGGTAAAAGCCTAATCCAGTTTGAGGTGGTATTGCTAGGGTTTCGATTACCAGGGAGCGAATACGCTTGGCCTAGTTCTCGATCTCTTGTTTCTTGCCCTTAACCGCCGCTGGGTCGTCCCTTTATATACACAGGTTGACGCCCGTCGGCTCACATAGTCCCGGCCGGCTTATACACAACATGTCCAGCTCGGTGACTATCTACGCTTGCCTTACAATACAAGCCATACATACATGGCAGTTCATCCCCCTGAGCCTTAAGTCACCTTTGGGTCTTGGGTCATCAACGGGCTCGTATGATCTGCCATCTTCATTGGTGAGCCACCAGTGGTATAACCCAGCCTCTCCAGTGTTAGCGAGACACATATTGAATTGTTGCCATTGAGGATAAATAGATGGGGCTTTCATCATATTGCCTGAGTTTATCCTGCTACATCATGTCATCTTACTTAATGTGTTACTCTGTTCTTATGAACTTAATACTCTAGATGCAGGTAGGAGTCGATCGATGTGTGGAGTATTAGTAGTGGATGCAGAATCATTTCGGTCTACTTGACACGGACGTGATGCCTATATGCATAATCATTGACTTGGATGTCGTCATAACTTTGCGCTTTTCTATCAATTGCTCGACAGTAATTTGTTCATCCACCGTATTACTTTACTTCAAGAGAGAAGCCTCTAGTGAAACCATGGCCCCCGGGTCTATTTTCTATCATGTTTCCGATCTACTATTTTTCAATCTTTTATATTCAAATCTATAAACCAGAAAACCCAAAAATATTTAGTTACCTTTTTTTTATCTATCTCTACCAGATGTCACCTTTGCAATTGACCGTGAAGGGATTCCCTTTATCGCGTTGGGTGCAAGTGTTTGATTGTTTGTGCAGGTGCATAGATTGGGGACTTGCTTGTACCTCCTACTGGATTGATACCTTGGTTCTCTAACTGAGGGAAATAGTTATCTCTACTTTGGTACATCACCCTTTCCTCTTCAAAGGAAAAACCAACGCAAACTCAAGAAGCAGCAGCAGTATCCTCGGCTCCATATCCAGACGCCTAAGATCTTCTTCCCCGCCCCCGACAGCCATATCAGCCGTATGATCCTCAGCGACCAACCCAATGATGTTGAGGTCGACATGGCTTCGCCAAAGACGTTGTACACTTGTCGCATCATTTTTTACTCTACATGTTTTATATATTGTCCACTGAGCACGTGTAATAATGAGAAATACGATTAGCTTGTCCTATATGACAAGCAATAAGGTACTAGGCAACTTAGCTATCTGTGATGGACTCTCTCGA
Organism: Aegilops bicornis; assembly: GCA_021605145.1. NCBI lineage: Eukaryota > Viridiplantae > Streptophyta > Magnoliopsida > Poales > Poaceae > Aegilops > Aegilops bicornis. The sequence continues at coordinate 517,904,741 of CM038669.1, forward strand.
AAGCCATCATTATTTATTTCCGCGCGTTGGAGATGTGCATGTGTAGATGGGCCTAGGAGTTGGGCTACTAGGGCAGTGGCATGGGTCCAGAGTAGTAGAAGTAGTACAAAAACATTTTTGAAGTGTAGGCTTTTGCCTGTTCAAGCCTGCCTACTAGAATCGCTAGTGGATGAAAGGAAAAGTGAAGGAAAAACATAGGAACTGGAAAGTTTCCTATGGTAGTATGGTACTACCATACTACCATAGGAAAAGTGAAGTAGCATAATAGAATGGTACTAGGGCAGTGGCATGGGTCCAGAGTAGTAGAAGTAGTACAAAAACATTTTTGAAGTGTAGGCTTTTGCCTGTTCAAGCCTGCCTACTAGAATCGCTAGTGGATGAAAGGAAAAGTGAAGGAAAAACATAGGAACTGGAAAGTTTCCTATGGTAGTATGGTACTACTATTCATGCATTTGGTTCAAAGGAATGGAGCAAAGGAAATTGTAGGATTTTTTCCTTTAGTGTCTCTTTCAAAGAAAAACCGCTGGAATTTTAATATCCACTTGGCCCTCCTTTTCAAATACCTATTCATGAAGAACAATACTAAGTGATAGTAGCATAATAGAATTATAACTGTACATTTTCTTGTGGTTTGACTTAATTTGACCATGCTTCTTTACATTCCCGTGATCTTCCAATTCCCGTGAACCAAACATCCAGATTGACAGAAATCTTGTGTTTACAAATGCTCTATTTTGCGCGTGCATTCCTACCTTATTCCTGTGTATTTCCTATCCCTGCATTGTTAGAATCCTCCAATTCAAACGAGCCCTTAAAGAATTACTTCTGTTACAGATAGGTGTCAAAGAAAACCTTGTGTGGTTTCCCGTGCTCCTGCCATGCCATCGTCCACCCCAGCTTAGCTGCTCCAAGACGGAAAGGGTCTACCACAGCCGGGATCCGCCCTCCAGACTGTCTTTCTCTGCCTCAGATCTTCTTCCCCGCCGCCGGCATCCACCACAACTGCATTACCATCATCAACTAAGCAGATGACCTTGAGGACTATACGGGTCCACAAGAGAGGTCATACTCTTTCGTATCTGCTTACTTTATGCATCACTTGATATTACCTGCTACTTTATCGTCTTGTTGACCTCTTAGCACTACAAAAAAAACACTTATGTGATGATACGTCTTTGTCATAGTAGGTCACGTTTTCTGTCATGCATGTACATCCATGACGATTATATGACAGAATCAATATAGTCATACTTGTGCTATCATAGAAGTGTTCCATGACAATACCAAAATTATCATCATGGAAGTGTCCACTTCCATGATGATAAATGGTGCGTCATGGAAGTGCTTTCGTGAAGGGTAACCGGCACATGGCATCCATTGTAACGGGTTGTTGTTAAGCTATCGGGTCCAATTTTGGATCCAATAACCAGCTAACGGCCATGACCAATGGCGATTTTCCACGTGTAAAATTCTCATTGATCGACGGAACCACGTGTCAGCTCCGCGTTACGACAGATGTCAACCGTCCAATGAATAGGATGCGCCTATGATGCGTCGACACATGGTGAGGCCAACAACATCCCATTTAGGTTAAAAAGGTCAGCCCAGCCAAAGGCCCACAATATTTTATCAAACACTAGTGGGCCGACCCGTTAACAGCCTGCCATGCTTTAGGTGAAATTATGACCCATATCAGATATGGCCGGTTAACGACCTGATATGTCTTGGGCCAAATAATGGCCCACATCAGATACAACCCCTCAAAAGCCTGCGATATTATGGGCTAGTTTACGGCCCGTATCAGATCCGGCCTGTTAACAACCTGCAATTGTTTGGGACAAATTACAACCCGTAAGAGATACGACCCGTTAATAGCTACTGTGCCTTTGGGCCCATTGGGGACTTGATTAGTTATTCGACCTCTTATTGGCCTGTTTAATAGTTCGGCCCGATATTAGTTTCGGTCTGTCAGCAGCCCTGTGTACATATGGTCCGCTTTCGGCCTGGTTACACTTTTGGCCATTTAAAGCCCGAGTTGCATCTGGGCCTATTTCTAGTCCGTAGTGATTTTTGGTCTCTCAACGGCCCATATCTTCCTGGATACATTTTAGCCCAAACAGCCTACCGGCCCGTTAAAGGCCCTAATTTTGGCCCGCTATGCATCCGGCCTGCTTTTAGACCGTCATGTGATTGGGCCAACCAAGGTCCAACTACATTTCAGCCTGTTAAGGGCCCGTCATACCTTTGGGCCAATAATGGGCCGATGTATATTCCAGCCTGCTGTCGAGCCGTGATTTATTCGGCTCAATTTATATCTCAGCCTATTAAAAGCCCATTTTATTTTTTGTCCCAATTAAGGCAACCAGTTTACTTGGCCTTTTAAAGGCCCGAAACTAACATGGGCCAGATTAAGTATAGGCCTGCTAATGGCCCAAGATGATTGTAGGCCCACGGTTCGGCCCATTTATAGCGATTGGCGGCCAGCCAGTTCTAGTACCGATTTTTTTATATATAAGCCTAATGTAATGTCCCATTGCACTCCGTTCGAAGATTATGACCATTTCAAAGAGCGATGACAGCATATACAGCAAATAAATTACAGCACCATGACGAAGAATAAACCTAGACTATACAACAAATAAATTAGAGCATATTACATCCCCTGAGCATCAAAGTTCACCGCCGGTGATAATAAAGGGCAACCAGACAGCAGATAACATACACTCGGCATCAAAGGTCGCCACCAGTGGAAGTAAACACGTCGAAAAAATAATAGACAGAAACGACAGAACTTCAACATAATTCAAGAAAAGTTAGCCCTGCGCAGGAGCTGCAGCGCAAGCAGCTTAGCAACCTGATGGGACTGCGCTTGTCTGACGCTTATATCCACCAACTCAAGCTGCATAGCATCAATAGATGTCCTGTAATTATGGTTAATCTTGCATAGTGATTGGATTTCTAGTCGGATTTGAGCGAAAGCATGTCTTTCTGCTTGAATTTTAGACTGAAGAAGTCGAACAGATTTAGGCGGCGACTTCATTGAGCTTGTGTCATTGCTATTAGCGAGTAAGTTCGACACTACGTCAAGACATGACTTTGGGGTTTTATCGCTATCCTCAATATGTGTTGCCTTCTTCTCTGGAATATATGTTAGAGGGACAAGCAATGGGTTCGTCTCACTATCATTGTGGCAGTTCTTCCTAGGATCAGTGATGTCACCCTGAAAGAGAAACAAGTAGGTAGATAACATGTTTTGCACGTATAAGCCGTAGTGTTGTCAATTCATGTAATTTCTTTGTCAAAAATAAAGAGACACGGTTTAAAATAGCATTAACATAATAGGCATTGTTCATAGTTAAGACGGTAGGAAATGGCATTGTGCAGGAGCGGCCAGCTTCACCACACCACTGGACTACATATCAAGAACACAAGCATACATGTAGTGCTAAACAACGTATAAGCATGAATGGTGAGTGCACTTCTAGTTTATCCCATTTCATATTGGTAAATCTAGATACATGATTAAATAAAATCAACATAATATGGCATTGTTCATAGTTAAGACATAGCATGATATGACATTGTGCTGGAGTTAGTAGTTTCACAACACCACTGGATTACAGATCAAGAACACAAGCATACATGCAGTGTTAAAGAACAAATTCGGCATTCCGGGAACGGGGGTTCCCAGACTTGCCTGCCTGTGGCCTGCGGCGTGGCTCAAGGGGTGGTCCAGCACGGCCCATCTTCATCAGCACAAGCTCAAGACCCTCGCGAGGGGCCAAGCCTCATGAGGCGGGGCGACGAGAGCTTCCTCGAGCACGACCTCGTCAAGCTGACTCGCGAGGAGGCGGAGAGATCAAGGTGGGTACCTCACGAGGTGCCCATGACACAACCCATGACGACCAAGGCGCCAGCGGGGCGCCCGATTCATGATGTCCTCCTTTCCTCTTTGGTGCAAAGGGAGCAAGCGCAGCGAGAGCATCAAGCAAAGGCATCAGTTTTGGTGCAACAAGACCAAGACCGTGCCGTGAACGGCAGGAAGGAAGTCATCGTGGAGCCCAAGCCGGTCACCACCGAGCCTTTGACAAAGCGAGGACCAACTTTAGTCAGGATAAGTGTACTAGATGTTCCCCTTCAAAATGGCCAATTGTTGGCGCCCTTCCCTCTCAATATTTAGGAAGAGGCCCAGGGCCTCTGCCCATAAATAGGACTAGCCACCCACAGGGTAGAGGCATCTTGAATCAGCAGAGAGAGAGCGACTGAACTCCCCCTAGCAGTTCATCGCACCAGCCAAGAACAGACCCTCGCGAGGCTGTTCTTCCTTGTATTGTTCATCATCAGCCCAAGAGGCAATCCACCACACCACGCCTTTGGGTAGGGTGTTACACCACAATGGTGGCCCGAACCAGTATAAACCCTGTGTCTCTTGTGTTGTTCCTTTCATAGTTTTAGATCCTAGCGTGGCGGTGAGGTGCAGGTAGGCAGAGGGCGAGATCTCCGCGCTCACCCCAGTGTTCAAATCTAGAGGGTCTGCCGGAACCCGAAATCCGACATTTGGCGCGCCAGGTAGGGGTGCGCCGGAATTCGTCTTTCGCCGTCCTGTTCTTCGCCGACCATCCCATCCATTTAGACGCTCGTTGGGCCCGCGCCGAGCGCCGAGCCGCTCTCGCTTCCCGCGTCGCCCAGATGGCCCCCGTCGGCGGCCGCCCCCGCCGTTCCCCGTCGCCTGCCGTCAACGCCGCCACCGGCCCGGCGGGGACCGAGCAGCAAGCATCGTCCCAGCATCCATCCGTGAGACGAGACGGCCGCCCTGCTACTCCCTCGCCCCAGCTGGTTCTTCGTCTCGCGCACTCCGCGCACCCATGGAGGCTCAAGCTGCGCTCATCGCGGCAAACGAGCTCCTGCACTACCGCCCAGTCGACGACGTCTATGAAGAGTGGCTCGGCCGCGTCGCCGAGCTCATCCGTGCCGCAGGGTACTCCCCCGCGCCGTCCTTCTCGCTGCATCGCGCCCCACCCTGCGCGGGCGATGAAGCTCCAGGGGCGCCTCAGCCGCCTCCCCCTCAAGAAGGTGCCCTGGCCCCAAGGCACGTGGCCTTTAGGCAGAACCCACTCCGTCCGGCGCCAGCGCAGCAAGAGCAGAGCTGCCAAGAGGTCCCTCGCCCCCAAGAAGCTGCCCGAGTGCTCCCTGCACCGGCTCGTCACGACCACGCTCCTGCTCCAAGACGCCTGCATTCCCACGCTGCTCCAATTGTAGAGCATGGGGATCTGCAAGACCAGGCTCTTCGTCGCCAGAGGCCTCCCGTGGCCATAGCAGGCTGCGGCGCCTTCAACATCGAGCTGCGCAGCGTCGCGTGGCCCGGCAAGTTCAAGCCAGACCTGCCTCCTCGCAACAACGGCACGGCCGACCCTGCGGAGTTCCTTCAGCTCTACTAGCTGGGCATCAAAGCCGCCAACGGGGACGAGAAGGTCATGGTGAATTGGTTTCCCATGGAACTCAAGGACGGAGCCCAAACCTGGCTCCTGGCACGATCTCCTCCTGGGACGAGATGCGCACCCGCTTCATCGCCAACTTCCAAGGTACTCGCGACCGGCCTCCTGCCGTGAGCGACATGCGCCGCATCAAGCAGCAGACACAGAGACCCTGCAGAGGTACATCCAGCGCTTCAACAACGCATGCCTCAAGATTCCCAAGGTGACCAAGGAGGCCATCATCTTAGCCTTCTCCGACGGTGTGCGTGACGTCAAGATGAAGGAGGAGCTGGCGATGCATGAAGATCTGTGCACTTCCTTGGAGCTGTTCAACTTGGCGACCAAGTGCGCCAGGGCTGAGGAAGGGTGCCTTTCCCTCCTCAAGCTGCCAGCCCGCAGACCCGAAAGAGAAGAAATCCAAGGCCAAGGACATGAAGCGCAAAGGGGCTGCCGTGCTTTCATGGCGTAACCAGACATCAAGCGGGGCAGAGATCAGCCCGAGTCTTCCAAGGGCAGCCGATACTGTGTGTACCACGACCTCCACACCCACAACACCAACGAATGTCAAGAGCTCCGAGCCGTGTGAGAAGGGAGGATTGGCCGACGCCCCGACCGCAACGATCGAGGCTACGGCCGAGGAGGAGGAAGGAACCCATGACATTGGGAAGACCGTGGGCCTCGCCAAGGGTGGCGCAACCGACCTCGCGAGGATCGCTGGCAGGATCAGCCTTGCAAGGGAATCTGGAGGGATCAGCCTCGCGAGGATCGTCCGCAAGGAAATGCAGGCCTCCCTCCTCTGCCGCCGCAGCCAAGGAGAAACGAGGACCATCATCAGGACGAGGGGGCTGGGGGCTTCCAGGAGGCGCGTGCGATCGCTTGCATCCTGGGCGGAGCTCAAGCCCCAGCCTCCCAACACATCTTCAAGCAGTTCGCCCGCGAAGTGAATGCAGTCCTCCCCAAGCTCGAAGCCACGCGCCCTCTCAGGTGGTCGGCATGCACCATCACGTTCAGCTCGTGGATCAGCTCAAGTCTTGTGCCACAACCGGAGTCCTCCCGATGCTTTGTTCCCCAATCATCAGCAACGTCCAAGTCACCAGGACCCTCATCAACGGCGGAGCAGGGCTCAACGTCCTGTCCGTAGAGACATTGAACAATCACCAAGTGCCTTACAATCAGCTTCAGCCAACCAAGCCTTTCTCCGGAGTCACCGATGGCTCCACGGTTCCGATTGGGCAGGTCCGCCTCCCTGTCACCTCCGGGGCGCGTGACAACTACCGCACCGAGCTCATCGACTTTGATTTCGCCTACATTCGCCTGCCATACAATGCCATCCTCGGGTACCCAGCTCTGGCCAAGTTCATGGCCGTGACTCATCACGGCTACAACGTCCTCAAGATGCCAGGAAGCGGCGGAGTCATCCGCAGTGCCTTGTGAAGAAAGAGACGGTGTGCTCCTGAGCGAGCTTTTCAAGCCGGATCACTTGAAGACCAAGATCGCAGGAGCGTGAGGCTCCCTGAGACCGCTCCCAAGAAGAAGAAGACATCGCCAGGCCCGACCCCTCAGGAGGCAGGCCCCTCAGGGTCCGCGCCTGTTCAGGGGGCACCTCTTTCTGTCGCATAGGAAGGCGCCCGGCGCCCTCCTCAAGCAAGGCTCGGGGCTCTCTCACGGAGGGCCACCGACCTTGCTAAGGTCACTGAGGCGCTTGGGCACCACTTGGAGGCGTGCTTCAAAGCACGTTTCCCTCAGGAAGGAGCAAGGCAAGGAGGGCCAAACCCTCAGGAGTTCGTCAGCCAGATCATTCAGGAGCTGCAGAGTCAAGAGTCATGAGTGGCAGCCGCCACTTACCAGCCGTAGCTCCCCATCCAGGCGAGGATGGCGGGCTGCACGTCTGCATCGACATACCAGGGCTCAACCGAGCCGCCTCTCGAGGCGCTTCTTCCCTCACGCGGGCGCCGAAGGTCCGCCCAGCTACGTTCGCATGCCCTACGGCATGCCGAACGCGGCCACCACGTACCAGCGCCTCATGGGGAGCATCCTGGAGGCTCAAGAGGCCAGGTGTTCCGCAGTTCTGGCGGAGATGGAGATGGTCCACGAGAGCCACGGCGCCTTCGAGCCTCCCGAGGCTCCTGGGCACAGGGCTCGTGGAAGATCGGATTCCGCAGCCCATGACGTCCGCTACTTCAACATCCCTTCGTCTTCAACATTATCAGGTGACATCCTTCAAGTTTCATTTCCAGCTGGGAGCGCCCCCCAGGGCTGCATTATTCCCAGGCCGCGTGGGTCCGTCCCTGCGGCGTGTATCCCCTGTACTTCATGTTCCTAGCTTACTTTGTTGGGGGCGCCACTCGGGCTGCATCATCCCCAAGTCGCTCGGGCCAGACCCAGCGATGTCTGCCTTCCCTGCATCTATCCAAATGAACTTGCTCCTTCATGATTAACGTGCTTGACCTAGTTACCTACTCAACTGACACCAACTGATGAAGCTGCTCCCCAACGGCACGACGCTTGCGCATGGGTCCGTCCCTACAACGCCGACAAACCTAAATGGCTGAGCTCTGGCCACGACAGCCCCGCGCAGCGCCACCTCGTCAGGCCTTCAGTGCCTCGTCACCCCTCCAAAGCAACCAACGGCTGACCGTCGCTTGTCATAGCGGACTCTTGTTCTTCTTGTGGTAGGCCTGCAGGATCCCTTCAAGGAGCAGCGCCGGGCGAGGCCCTCACGGTGTCTTCTTCACTCTCGTCCGCACGAACCGCTTGCACGTTAAAGGGGGGTACCTGAGCATCGCGACTCATGGGCTCCTACTGGTTCTCCAGCCCTAACCCTTTGGCCTTGTCCACAGCATCGCGACCTGGCATACCAGCGATGGCTGAGACCTGCTCGAGGGCCGGGACCCGAGGACGTAGAGCAGAAAGGGGACCAAAGTCGAGAGGGAAGAGGCACGCGGGGACCTCGCCAGGCAACCCCTCGCCTGCCGATGCGCGGACCTAGCATCGCACCAGGAAGCGGTTCCTGACTCTCGAGATAAGTCACCCTCCAGAAAAACTAGCTATCGCAGCACCGTCTCCGCACCCGATGCAATCCCGTGTTAGCAACGTCGCGCTCCTTTCTCACCGAACGATGGCTCCTTGAGCGCTAAAGGGGACCTCCTGAGCATCGCGACTCAGGGGCTCTTACTGGACCCCGGGCCGCTCACCTCCTGGCCTTGACCGCGGCATCGCGACCTGGCATACCAGCGACGGCTGAAGCCTGCCTTGGGACCGGGACCTGTCGGCGCAGAGCACCAAGCCCTCGTGAGGTTCGAAAGGAAGAACTAAGCTAGGACGGAATGAGCATCTCGCACTACTTCATGGCAAGGACTATATTAACAAACAGAACCACAGGCACCTTACAAGCCCCCACGGGGCGCGCTTTTCGATTCCTCGCAGGGAACAGAGGGAACAGATCCTAAAGAACGCTAACTACACGCGCCTCCGCAAGAGATGCCATCATCAACAGTGGACCGTCAAGCACCGGCGCCAACCTCATCCAAATAAGAGGCGGCGGCGACCTGCCGAGCCCGTCCTGCTCCGAGAGCGGCGCAGGCTCGGGGGCTCGTAGCTGACGTCGCTCATCTCCGGAGTCGCGAAGAGCTCGGCGGAGTCACTGGATCCTCCGCCGCCTCCGCCGCCTAAGGAGCTGCTGAGTGAGCGATCGGCGAGCCTGGTCCTCGCCACGGCCGGGCCACGACCACGTCTCTCAGGGCAGCACTCCAGCCGGCGTCCGTCCGCGCTGAAGACCTTGAAGAGCATCATGGAAGCGCCGTCGTACTCCTGTGGATCGCGAGGGCGCCTCGTCATGCAGACCAGGCGATCTCGCCCCAACCTCGAAGTCATGAAGACCTTGCCCGGGCGGCGACCGCGACCTCCGCTTGTCGCGAGGGTGTTGCAGCCTGCGTGCTGCAACCAGAGCTCAAGTATCCCCTGCGGCATCTCTAAGGCGAAGGAGGGAGGATGGCGACTCCAAGACTGAGTCGGAATGGCGGCGTGGAGCACAAACTCTCGGGAGGAGTCCTCGGTGTGAACTCCAGGAGGGACAACGCGCACCGCCGTGACCCGCCGACGCCGACGATGGCGTCGTCCACGGCGCTCGGTGGCAGGGCCCTCAAGGTGGGCGTACAAGGGCAGCGGGAACCCTGGCGTCGGCCGCTCGCACCAAGGCCTCAACACCTCCTGCCGGGTGCCCTCATCTCGAAAGCATAGGGCTAGCCGTTTCTTCGGCGGAAGCGGGTCGGGACCCTCTCGGGGAGCCTTTCCCTTCTTTTCCGCGGAGAACCGGCAGATCGGAGCCATTGCGGCAAGGTGGAGCAAGGACGGAGAAGAAGGAGAAGCAAGAAGAGATGGACCGAAGGGCACGCGCCGTTCCGTACTTATAGCCGGGGAAGGCCAACCGTCGACCTCCACGATCGCAGGTAATCATGACCCGCTTTGCATGCAGGGACTTGTCAATTCGTGCAGTCGCCAAGGCGCCGTGGGGAAGCAGGGGCGCCCACGTCCAACCAACCACCACGCGGCGCCCAAGGCTGCATGCTGTTAGGGCCCGCGGCGTTTCGCACTTGCCCCTTCGCTTCTCTGCTCAGCCAAGTTCAGGCGCGCCTTGGGCCCGGGGGCTATTGTCGGCGTTCTGGGAACGGGGGTCCCTAGACTTGCCTGCCTGCGGCCTGCGGCGTGGCTCAAGGGGTTGCCCAGCACGGCCCATCTTCATCAGCACAAGCTCAAGACCCTCGCGAGGGGCCAAGCCTCGCGGGGCGGACGACAGGGAGCTTCCTCAGGCACGGCCTCGTCAAGCTGACTCGCGAGGAGGCGGAGAGATCAAGGCGGGGTACCTCACGAGGTGCCCATGATGCAAGCCATGACGACCAAGGGCGCCAGGTGGCGCCAGCCCAGCAGTGTCCTCCTTTCCTCTTTGGTGCAAAGGGAGCAAGCGCAGCGAGCATTAAGCAAAGGCATCCGTTTGATTGCAACAAGACCAAGACCGTCATAGCGGCAGGAAGGAAGTCATCGTGGAGCCCAAGCCGGCGTCACCACCAGAGCCTTTGACAGGCGAGGACCAACTTTAGTCAGGATAAGTGTACTAGATGTTCCCCTTCAAAATGGCCAATTTTTGGCGCCCTTCCCGCTCAATATTTGGTAAGAGGCCGAGGGCCTCTGCCTATAAATAGGACTAGCCACCCACAGGGTAGAGGCATCTTGAATCAGCAGAGAGAGAGCGACTGAACTCCCCCTAGCAGTTCATCGCACCAGCCAAGAACAGACCCTCGCGAGGCTGTTCTTCCTTGTATTGTTCATCATCAGCCCAAGAGGCAATCCACCACACCACACACCGGAGTAGGGTGTTACACCACAATGGTGGCCTGAACCAAGATAAACCACAATGTCTCTTGTGTTGTTCCTTTCATAGTTTTAGATCCTAGCGTGGCGGTGAGGTGCAGGTAGGCAGAGGGCGAGATCTCCACGCGCACCCCAGTGTTCGAACCTGGAGGGTCTGCCGGAACCCGAAATCCGAGAAACATAACTTGCTATGGTTAGTTTAATTTGCATGGTAAGAATAAGGAACTAGGTTGTACAACTAAAAACTGAAATTGAGAAGGACAAACTTATGTTTATGTACTTCTTCGTAATAAACCTTGAACATGCAATTTGATGCAAATGACAAAAATAGATACCCAAATATACACAACAAAGTTTTAAGGCTCGAGGAGGACAAACTTACATTAGTAGTGAAGAGCGGTTCTATAAAGCCCTTGTCCATATTGATGGGGGGGGGGGGGGGCAATTCAATAAGTTTACCACAGACTCTCCTTCATGAGCATTGCCTTTATTCTTCATTTTGTTAAGAGTAAATATAGAGGTGATAATATAGGAACAAATGGAGATTATTTAAGCTAAGATGTAGACTATAAATGTAAGTACATCATACACGCAAAAGACACTGACAAGAGCAATGCATAGCTAAACTTCTTTAGTGGCATTGGTTTTATTCAACATTTTGGCAAGAGTAAATATAGATCTAATGTGTATAAAATGGAGGGCAAGGGAAAATACGCTGCAAAGTGTACACGAACAACTAGCTGACACTATAAGTACAGTGATGAAGGACATCAGATACTTACAAGAACAATGCAGAGCTAAACTTCTTCATAAGTATTGGGTTTATTCTACATCAATGTATGCATTAATATATATCTGATAATTTCGAGTGAACAGTGGACAAAAAGCTATAATGCACTATGATGTCACATAAATCCACCAGGTATGAATGTAAGTACAGCGATAGGACAACATGCACTAACAAGAGCAAAGCAACGAGCAGCATAGTTGCGATATCCTAGGTTTTGCGGCGCTAGTTCTATCGCCAATATAAGTGGGTTGCTATCAGATTTCTCTGGTACCACCAACTTTTTGAAGGATTTTGCTTGTGCTCCTTCAGGTTTTGCAATCACCCTCTTCCTTTCGGATGTCTGAAATACAAGAACAACATTTGAATGGAAAAACATGGTATGCCGACAAAGGGAATATGTATTGATAATGGATGTGCATGGCATCTTCACATATATCATGAGTAAACTAAGCAAATGGCGGTGAAACGAAGCAGAAGAAATGCAAGACACCGTATGCAAGATAGGTGCAACCAATAAAACCTTGCCAAATTAGAACAGGTACCTTATTGGGTGAATGATACATCTCCAACGTATCTATAATTTTTTATTGTTCCATGCTATTATATTAGGGATAATTAGATTTATGCCCCTAGTTGTGTCCCACTCGGCTGTTTTACCCCTAATTTCCAAAAGTCACTGCTTCTGTCTAAGTCACTTCGCTCTTCTTATGCTTTTGCCCTTTGACGTTTGACCGTTAGTTTGAAAACTTCATAACTAATTCATACTAAATCAGAATAATGCAAATAAGATACCAAAATGTTCGGAAAAACATCACATATATGTCAGTGTCATTTGCATTCTTGAAAATATGTTTTAAAGTGCCCATCCGAGTTTTAGCTCTTATGCTACCACCATGAATAGTAAAATCTAAAAAAATTCAAAAAAATGGTGCCAAAGAATGACAAATGTTTTAAGTGCTTGCCAAGTTTCATCAGGGAATGGCATTCATGGGTGCCTTGGCAAAAAAAAAACAATCAGCACTCCAAAATAGATTAATTTTTTGCCACGACTTCCACGAATGTCATTCGCCGATGAAACTTGGCAAGCATTTAGACCATTTGTCGTTCTTTGCCACCATAATTTTTTTTATTTTTTTATTTTACTATTCATTGTGGTATCAAAAGAGCTAAAACTCAGATCTGCACTTTCCAACACTTTCTTCATGAATGCAAATGACACTGGCATATAGGTGATGATTTTCTGAACATTTTGGTATCTTATTTGCATTTTTCTCATTTAGTATGAATTAGTTATGAAGATTTCAAACTGATGGTCAAACGGTCAAAGGGCGAAAGCATAAGAGGAGCAAAGTGACTTGGACAGAACCGCTGACTTTTGGAAATTAGGGGTAAAACAGACTAGTGGGACACAACTAGGGGCATAAATCTAATTATCCCATTATATTATCAATATTGGATGTTTTATATGCATTATGGTACTATTTTATATCATTTTTTGGACTAACCTATTAACCTAGTGCCAGTGCCAGTTGCTATTTTTTTCCTTGTTTTTGTCTTTTACAGAAAATCGATATCAAAAGGAGTCCAAACGGAATTAAACTTTACGATGATTTTTCTTGGACCAGAAGAAACCCAGGAGACTTGGAGAGAAGGCCAGAGCAGCCACGAGAGGGCCACAAGCCCTGAGGGCACTTGTGGGCCTCTCGTGACTGCCCTAACCCTAATTCTTTCTCCATAAATATCCAAATATTCCATATACCTCAGAAGCGTCCACAAAATACTTTTCCGCCACCGCAAGCTTCTGTTTTTGTGAGATCCCATCTTGGGGCCTTTTCTAGCACGCTGCCGGAGGGGGGATTCGATCATGGATGGCTTCTACATCAACCTTGTTGCCCTTCCGATGATGTGTGAGTAGTTTACCACAGACCTACGGGTCCATAGCTAGTAGCTAGATGGCTTGTTCTCTCTCTCTCTCTCTCTGATCTTCAAAACAATGTTCTCCTTGATGTTCTTGGACTTCTATATGATGTAATATTCTTTTGCGGTGTGTTTGTTGAGATCTGATGAATTGTGGGTTTATGATCAGATTATCTATGAATATTATTTGAGTCTTCTCTGAACTATTTTATGCATGATTTAAATAGCTTTGTATTTCTCTCTGATTTATTGATTTGGTTTGGTCAATTAGATTGATCTATCTTGCCATGGGAGAGGTGCTTTGTGATGGCTTCAATCTTGTGGTGTCCTCACCCAATGATAGCAGGGGTAGCGAGGCACGTATTGTATTGTTTCCATTAAGGATAAAAATATGGGGTTTATATCACATTGCTTGTGTTTATCCCTCTACATCATGTCATCTTGCTTAATGCGTTGCTTTGTTCTTTTGAACTTAATACTCTAGATGCAGGCAGGAGTCGGCTGATGTGTGGAGTAATAGTAGTAGATGCAGAATCCTTTTCGTGTACTTGTGACGGATGTGATGCCTATATTCATGATCATTGTCTTAGATATTGTCATAACTATGCGCTTTTCTATCAATTGCTCAACAGTAATTTGTTCACCCACCGTATGTTTTTTTTCAAGAGAGAAGCCTCTAGTGAAATCTATGGCCCCCGGGTCTATTTTCCATCATATATTTTCAGATCTACAAAACCAAAAACCCAAAAATACCTTGCTGCAATTTATTTACCTTTACTTTATTTCGCCTTTTGTTTATATTTTATATCTAACTCTATTAGATCTCACTCTTGCAAGTGACCGTGAAGGGATTGACAACCCCTTTTTCGCGTTGTGTGCAAGTGTTTGTTAGTTTGTGCAGGTGCATCTATTAGAGACTTGCTTGTTCCCCCTACTAGATTGATACCTTGGTTCTTAACTGAGGGAAACACTTACCTCTACTTTGCTGCATCACCCTTTCCTTTTCTAGATAAATAACAACGCAAGCTCACTAAGTAGGAGTGAACATGATAGACCATCTGCCTTTGACTCCTTGAGCTCAGAATAGTCATTAGGATCATATTCTGAATACGAATCTTTAGATCGGGAGCATGTGGGTTTCATTGCATCCAGAATGGAACTCAATCCCTTGATGCTAAGTTTGTTACCCATTAAAATATCCCGCAATATTCTTCTCACGTGCGCATTCTTATATTCATTATGATTACGTACAATATCTGAGAAGCATGAAAACATAAATAATAGTGAGATTATCTTTGTAATGCAGAGGATATTCTAATATAATAGGGGCTCCCTGTAAACCCTTGTGTGCTATCACTGGATTCTGATGAGAGAGCCCATGTGTGCTATAATATGGTGTGCACATTAATATAATCTGGCACAACTACACAAAAAATAGGCTCCCTATTGGGAGCTCTAGATGTAAGGATAGTCAACAGATGATAGGTTCATAATATACCGTATAGAAAGTTTATTGGCACACCATGATAATGAGAGGGCACAACCACTAGGCAGATCACAGTGTAGATAAAAGGGGTACACCATAACCATCATAAATAAATCGGGAAAGTGGAACTGGCTGGAAAATACGGGGTTGAAAATTGCACCTACTGATTTAAAGCCTATCAATGACCTACAAGCCAGGTCTATTCATCTGAAGGTGCACTAGTGTTACTATCAGTCTAGTTACCAAAGACCACACAACTCCCACCATTTCCTAGATACTATGGCAGACCAACTCGAAGTGCTGAAATCATCTAGTAGAAGCGGGCCAATAGAGCTGTCCACTGCAGATGTCCCTGCTCCCCTTCCTTAGAAGGAACATACTGTACTTATTAAAGAAGAATAGAAGAGGAACATGTTAAAGAATAGAAGAGGAAGCATATTATGTAGACTTCGTTTCTTTCTATACAATGTTGGTTGCCCACCCATGACGAATCAGAGCATCCAAAGAAATGCAATTCCATGCTCTCTCTCTCTCTCTATATATATGTGGCCACATGCATTTGGAAACTCAACTGGGATCATTAGCTTACCAATTAAATGTATGTCTGTTAACTAATATGAATATCATTTCACATTCGTATTGGAACAACTAAACTTTGGAATTATGATTGGTGTGTTATTTAGCTTTAAAGGGTGGACTGCTGCTAGTAGGACACAAAGCACCTATGCCGATGATAGTGTAGATATAACGGGAAAACCCTAAGCATCAGGAGTAAAATCAGCAAAGTGGAACTTGCTGGAAAATATGTGCTAGTATTGCCGGTACGGCTAGAAAGGCTCCGGATACCAAATCCCTACAACTTAAGGCTCAATACTGTTACTATCAGTCTAACTCTCAAAGGCGACACATATCACCGAATAGGAAGAGTTGAAAGCGTCCATGACAAGCAACATGAAGACCAACATGAAGAGTTGAAATCGTCCATGACAAGCGACTGAATGGACCTGTACACTTCAAATATCCCTGCTCCTCTTCACTACAAGGAACATATTGTACTTCTATTATACTCGCTGTGTTCCTAAATACAAGTCTTTGTAGAGATTCCACTATGGATCACATACAGATGTATATAGATACATTTTAGAGTGTAGACTCACTCATTCTGCTCCATATGTAGTCCATCGAGGAATATCTACAAAGACTTATATTTAGGAATGGAGAGAGTACTTATTAAAGAAGAACATAAGAGGAGCATGCTAAAGAAGAGCAAGCAGATTTTGGATAATAAAATGTTCGTTGCCCACACATGATGAACCAGAGCGCATAAAGAATGCAACTCCCTGCTGACCCTCGATATGTGGCACACGTGCTTTTCGAAAGTGAAGTAGGAACATTAGTTGGCCAGTTGAACATTCTCTGTTTTAGTACATGTCAACATCATATCAGATTCGTATTTGAGCAACTAAGTTTGGAATTATGAGTGGCATGTTGTTTAGCTCGATGGGTTGAGGAGCACTGCTTGCACGTCTCGAAGCATCTACGATGATGGTACTGAATCTATGGGAATGTTTACATGCAAGTTGCCTAACTTTTGTCATTTGGGTCAGTCGACCATTTCAGGCGGTTGGATGAAGATCCTACGTCTCCTAAACCTTCTTCTTCCTCGCCTCTTATTATTCACCTACAGACCACCGCACGGGCCGCCAGCCGAACCATCGTCCCTCGCCCTCCCCTAAACCGCCCACCACCTCCTGTTTTCTACCGCCCCCGACCATCCCTCTTGCTAGCCCCACCCCCACCCCCACCCTCGTCGATTTTTGCCTCCGACGAGGCCCCACCATAGCTAGATGAACGCCCCCACTACCACTGTCCCCACCCGAAACCCTAAGATAGATAATGGGGCAGCCCTCCGGCGAGCCCCTTCCTTCCCTCTGGCGAACTCTAAAAAATGGGCTGACTCCAAATTGAAATTCAGTCGACTGTCATTTAAGCTAAAGTGGAATATAGAAGGGGAAAACCATAAGCATTATGAGTATAGTGGTGAGCATGCCATGGTGGATCTGAAGGTGCAAACCGGACAAAGGCAACTTCGCAACCAATGTTTGGTTTCAACTAACAAGTAAGATTCTAAGTGATGGACAAGAAATCATAGTAAAGTAGTGGCAATCTACTTTCTTGCTGAGATAAGTAACTTGAGTAGATACGAAAGAGTACCACCTATGGTGTGGCACCGTGTAAGAATCTGCTGAGATGTTGAGGTTGTTGCGGTAGCGATGGCAGTCGGCAGTGTGGAAGCAGATCTAGGAGGGCAGACGGTGGCGGTGATGGAAATATTATTGCGCGATGGACAAGACGGTCGTACGAGCAGCCTCGACAAGGTGGACGACAGCGCGCATGAAGCGAGAGGATGCGATGCAAGGATCCTGGTCCGAAGCCGTGGATGAGAGAGGCCGATCTCTTGTAATGGACAATGATGTCGGGGTATCAGCTCCGGCATGGTGGAGGAGTACGGCGGTGGATGGGGTGGCAGACGGAGGAGACTGCGGTGGAGAGGGTGTTTTGGCGCCCACGGAGTATGAATGGAAAAAGGGAGGGAGTGATGTACGGGGGAACCAGGTCTTCAGGACGCTCCTGTCTCAAATGCGAGGAAATTTACAAACTTAGCTCCCGTTTAATATTTCCTACATCGCAACAATATTGGTTGGTTGGGGATAGGACGGTAATCTCGCATACGCTGAATATTTGCTGACGAAGATTTCGGCCGACGAGAGTTTGTTTTGGCACCCACCGTGTATGAATCGGGGTGAGATGCGATTTCGGCCGAGGAGAAACTGTGTTTTAGCACCCACCGTGTATGAATCCGGGGAGGTGACAGGCGGAGGCGGTTATCTCACATTTGAGTGAAATTACAAGCCTACCCCTATCGAAACCTATAGAAATTGAGCCGATAGGCTTTGCGTGTCAGGGATAGGTAGTAATTTCCATCTCCCAGATTTTGGTTTCGGGCGGTTAGCTGCGAGTTTTGCCGCTCAGCTCAAATTTTTGGAGAAAAAGATTGCACGTTTACCGTGCCAACTCAATTCGAATCCATTTTGTATTCTTTTTTGGGGGGCAAAATCCATTTTGTATTCGAATACAAATCTATATACATCATTTTTTATATATACTTTCAAAAGCACAATAAAGAATTCTGCTCCTTTATATGTAAAATATGGTTTACAAATGCAATGATCTCAAAATCATAAGGTTGAATTCAAAATTTTGAAACCAAATTATGTTCAATGTTGAATTCAAATTTTTCAAACCAAATTATGTTCAGCTCAAATGTATGGATCGGCAATATCAATATATTAAATAACATACAAGCGCGCAAATTCAAATTAGTATGCATCTTTGATAGATCAATTTTGGTTCGAGTATGAATTGCATGTACCATCATCTGGAATTCAAATATTTGAATCCCTTTTATGTTCTATACACAGAACTAAATATTTGAATCTCGTTTCATGCCCATCTCTCTCTAGGTCTCTCTCGCGTGCTCCTTCATGTAGCTATCACTCTCTTTTCTCCATCTCAACCGCACGCTCACCACATGCTTCTCCCTTTTTTGCAAACACGGTCTCTTGTCGTCTCCCTCGAGAAGTGTTACACTCTCTCACTACAAAAAAAGACACTTCCGTGATGATACGTGTTTGTAACAGTAGGTCACGTTTTCTGTCATGCATTTACATCCATGAAAATTTTATGACAGAATCAAGATAGTCATACATGTGCTGTCGTAGAAGTGTTCCATGACATTATCAAAATTATCATCACGGAAGTGTCCACTTCCATGACGATAAATCGCGCGTCATAGAAGTGCTTCCGTCAAGGGTGACCGACACGTGGCATCGACCGTAACGGTTCGCCGTTAAGCTATCGGGTTCGGTTTTGGATCCGATAACCCGTTAACAGCCCAGACCAATGCGGATTTTCCACGTGTAAAATTCTCATTGGCCGGAGGAAACACGTGTTGGCTCGACGTTCGGACAGATGTCATCCACTCATTGGACAGGAGGCGCCTATGATACGTCGACACGTGGCACGGCCCAACAGAGGTTAATTTTGGTGAAAAGACCGGCCCAGCTAAAGGCCCACCATGTTTTTTCAGACACTAGTGGTCTGGCCCGTTAACAGCCTGCCATGTTTTGGGTCAAATTGAGGCCCATACCAGATCAAGCCCGTTCACAGCCTGCCGTGTTTTGGGCCAAATTACGGCCCATATCAGATCAGGCCCGTTAATAGGCCACTATTCTTTTGGGCCCATACTAAGACAGGTTTGTATTTCAGCCTGTTAAATGCCTGTTTACCAGTTCGGCCCAATAATAGTTCCGGCCTGTTAGCGGCCCATGGTGCATCTGGGACGTTGTCAGCCCGGTTTACCTTTAGTCCATTTAACGGACAATGCAGAAACTGGGCTATTTCTTGTCTGAAGTAACTTTAAGCCTCTTAACAGCCCGTAGTCTTCGTGGATAAATTTCAGCCCAACTAGCCTATCGGCATGTTAATGGTCCGTTTAACCGTTGGCCCTAATTATAGCCCGCGTTGAATCTGGCCTGCTTACAACCCGTCTGATAATGGCCCGTGACACTTTTAGGCCTATGGCCCGCGTAGATACCGGCCTGCTTAAAGCCCATAATTTTATTGCACCAAACAGGACCGAGATATATTTTGGCCTGTTAACTGCTCGTCCTATTTGGGCCAAACATGGGCCTTAGGCAATTTCAGCCTGTATTGGCCCGTAATCTTTTTGGCTCAACGCTAGCCCAATCTAGGTTTTAACCTGTTAAAAGCCCATGGTATTCTCTGGCCCAGCTGGACAGAACTTTATTCGGCCTGTTAAAGGCGGGAAACAACTATAGGTTTAGACCTGCTAATGGCCCAAGATGATTACAGGCCCAGGTTTTGATCTATATGAGTAACGGACCGGCCTGAAGACCGACAACACTGAGATCCACTGAACCTTCCGGCCTTAATTATAGCAAACCCACCAACAATAAACCTAGACTATACAACAAACAAAATTACAACATATTACATCCCCTCGGCATCAAAGTTCGACGCCAATGATAATAAAGAGCAACCAGACAGCAGATTACATAAACTGGGCAGGTCGCCACCAGTGGAAGTTAACAGGCAGACAAAATAGACAGAACCAACAGCACTTCAACACAGTTCAAGAAAGATTAGCCCGGTCCAGGAGCTGCAGCGCAAGCAGCTTAGCAACCAGATGAGACTGCGCTTCTTTGGCGCTCATATCCACCAACTTAAGCTGTATAGCTTCAATAAATGTCATGTACTTACGGTTAATCTTGCATAGATATTGGAGTTCCTGTCGTATTTGAGCAGAAGCATGTATTTTTGCTTGAATTTCAGACTGAAGAAGTCAAACAGATTCAGGCGGCGACTTCATCGAGCTTGTGTCACTGAGTAAGTTTGTCACTACATCAAGATGTGACTTCGTGGTTGTATCCCTTTTCTCAATATGTGTTGCCTTCTCCTCTGAAATATGAGTAAGAGGGACAAACAATGGGTTCGTCTCACTATCATTATGGCAGTTCTTCCTAGCAGCAGCGTTGTCACCCTGAAAGAGAAACAAGTAGGTAGATAACAGGTTTTGCACGTATAAGCATCAGCACTGTTAATTCATCTCATTTCTTTGTTAGAAATGAAGAGACACGGCTTAAAATAACATCAACATAATAGGCATTGTTCATAGTTAAGACGGCAGGAAATGGCATTGTGCAGGAGCGGCCAGCTTCACCAGACCACTGGATTATAGATCAAGAACACAAGCATAGATGTAGTCCTAAACAACGTATAAGCATGAATGGCGAGTGCACTATCAATTTATACCATTTCAGATTGGTAAATAAAGAGACACGATTTAAATAACATTAATATAATATGACATTGTTCATAGTTGAGACATAGTAGGATATGACATTGTGCTGTTGTTGGTAGTCTCACCACACCACTGGATTACAGATCAAGAACACAAGCATACACATATTGCTAAAGAAGATAATTTGCTATGTTTAGTTTAATTTACATGGTATGAATAAGGAACTAGATTGTACAACTAAATACTGAAATTGGGAAGGACAAACTTATGTTTTTGGATTTAGGGTTCCGACTAACCCTTGAGGTTCGAACACTGGGGTGCACACGAAGATCTCTCCTCTCCCACACCCTCACACTCTACGATCTCACGGACTAGCTCACCGAGCCCAAAGAACACGAGGACACAAGATTTATACTGGTTTGGGCCACCATTGTGGTGTAATACCCTACTCCAGTGTGGTGGTGGTGGATTGCCTCATGGGCTGAGGATGAACAGTACAAAGGGAGGAACAGCCTCCTGAGGAGAGTTGTTCTTGTGCTGATGTGTGGGTGAGGGTTGCTCAAGGTCCGTTCG
Organism: Aegilops bicornis; assembly: GCA_021605145.1. NCBI lineage: Eukaryota > Viridiplantae > Streptophyta > Magnoliopsida > Poales > Poaceae > Aegilops > Aegilops bicornis. Next base: position 517,926,232 of record CM038669.1, read on the forward strand.
AGCTACCCCCTACTGTGGTGGCTAGTCCTATTAATATAGGCCCCGGTCCTCTTCCCAAATATTGAGAGGGAAGGGATCCCACAACGACCGAGTTTAAAGGGGGACAGCTAGTACAGCTTATCCTGACAAAAGTGGTCTTCGCCTGCCAAAGGCTCTGGTGGTGACGCCGTCTTGGGCTCCACGATGACCTCCATCCTGTCGTCCTGCTGGTCTTGGTCCTTTGCTTGACGCCTCGGTACTCCTCGCCTGTGCTTGCCTCCTTAGCACCAAAGAGGAAGCAAGGACACTGTCCGCACTGGCGCCCACCTGGCCCTGGTCGTCATGGCTCACGTCATGAGAACCTCGCGAGGTTTGCCTTGCCTTGATCTCTCCGCCCCTCACGAGCCAGCCTTGTGAGGCCGCTCCTGAGGAGGTCTTGTGTCGTCCGCCTTGCGAGGGTTGGCCCCTCGCGAGGGTCTTGAGTCCTTGTTGGTGAATATGGGCCGTACGGGCCCGCTTGTGGAGCCACGCCGTGGGCTGCAGGCAGGCAAGTCTGGGGACCCCCATTCCCAGAACACCGACAGTAGACCACGGGCCCAAGGCACGCTCAGACTTGGCTTTGAGGCGAAGCCAAAGGGCAAGTGCGAAGCGTCACGGGCCCCAATAGCCTGCGGCCTTGGTCGACGCGTGGCGGTTGATTGGACGTGGGCGTCTCCGCTTCCCCATGCTGTCTCGGCAACTGCCCAACTTGACGAGTCCCTGCTGCATGCAAGGAAAAACCATCGTTACATGTGATCATGGGGGGTGCTGGTTGGCCTTCCCCTGCTATAAATGGGGAGGGGGGCAGAGCCCCCGTTGCCCATCTCTTCCCATTCCGCTCGCTTCTCCCCCTTTGCTCCATTGCCAGTAGCGACACCAATGGCACCGTCGAAGAGGTTCTCGGCCGCGGAGAAGCGGAAGGCCCGTCAGGAGGGGCCCGGCTCCCCGATGCCCAAGCATGGACGCGACCATCCCCGCAAGCACACCGCCACCCCCGCTACTGCTCCCCGCAGCCGCGGTGGGGCCGCTTCGCGTGGTGGGGGTCGCATCTCTCATGGCAGCCTTGTTGGTGAAGGGAGACTTGTCGTGGTCGCCCGGCCTCCCCGGCCGTGCTTCCACTCGGCGGAGGTGCTGGTGGAGTTCGTCGTCTGGTCGGAGGACCCGGCCGGCAACTGGCTTCAGCTCCCGCGCTTCTTCGCCGACGAGCTGCCGGCCACAGGTCAAGGCAGGCTCTGGCTGCAAGCGGACGGCTGCTGCAGTAGGTCCTCCTGGGTCGCAGTTGAGGTCTCCGTTGCGGGGCACATAGCCCTGCCCCGCGGCTGGCAGACGTTTGCCCGCGCGCGCGGGCTGGGCAGGCGGTGCACCCTCCATTTTAAGTACGACGGCGATGCGACCCTCTATGTAAGGGTGTTTGGGGAAGATGGTCGCCACGCCGGGTGGTGCCCCGAGGTCAACAACGGCAAAGAGGTGCTCGGCCTTGGCGATGGTCGTGACGAGGACGAAGGCGAACCCGCCCTTTGCGCCGACCATGTGTCGTCTAGCTACAGCAGTTCTTCCTCTGGCGAAAGCTCCAACAGCGGTGGTTACGACCAGCCGCCACGCCGCCGTGCCCGCTTCGAAGGCGGCAACGGGTCGTCTTGTCGCCGCACCTCTGTGAAGCGCGAGGAGGGGTTTGGCTGAGCTCGGGCCGGCGCTAAGAGCCCGTCCTCGCGGACCGCTGCGGGGGCACGCGCCGCTTTTGTTTCGTTCTTCCTTTCCTTCCTGTATTAAGAAAGAAACCAGTATGGGGCCCCGGAGGGGCGTGCAACGAACTATGACTTCTCAGTTATTATGCTATGTTTATCGCTCCTGTGTTGTGTCGCAGCATAAGTGTCTTATGTGGATGCGTAGCAGTAACTTAGCTTGCCATGTTTTAAGTAGTTTTCGCCTCACGAGGCACGCATTCCTCAGCACCTGGTCAGGCTTTTGGGAACTGCAAAAAAAATAGTTAGGGAATTCCGAGCCTTGATCGCGGGCGCCGCCACCTGCCATGACTCAGCGCCTCGCATCGCGGTACCCATGGGGCACGGATTAGGGGAGGAGCGCCAACTTGCGGCTCGAACGAGGGTGCTTCGCAAAAAATACAAGGCGCTCACGAGGGCGCCTGTCCAGCCCCCTCGCGAGGGAGGCGAGAGAGAGTACAGGACAAACAGAGAACCGAAGGCAGAACAGAGGCAGAAAGCGACAGGGCGAGACCAGCAAGAGAACACCAGAAAGCAAATTTCGATTAAAGAGGGCGAGCCAACTACGAAAAGCAAATGAAAAGCCGCGTCCGGCACCTAGTCTAGTCTTCTTGTCTTCTCACCAGCGCAGAGCTAAGTGCTGCCACTAGGACATGGGAGGGAGCCCCAGAGGCCCGAGGGCGGCACTTCTGAGACTCCGGGGCGTGTACAGCCCCACTCATTATTACGTGAGAGTGTCATGAGCGGAGACCTTCACAGGCACTGGGCCTTCTTCATAGGCGCTGGGCCTTTCTTCATTGGTAGAACTTCCAGAGGTGCTGGATGGGTACCCCGTCCTGCGTCTCCAGGCGCGCAACGCTAGGCCTGGAGACATGGACGACCTTGAACGGGCCCTCCCACATGGGTGAGAGTTTATCCAGCCCTTCCCTGGAGAGCACCCGCCGCAGGACGAGGTCACCCACTGAGGGAGTCCTGGATTAGGGGGCGTCCAGATAGCCGAACTATCACCGTTGGCCGGACTCCTGGACTATGAATATACAAGATTGAAGACTTCGTCCCGTGTCCAGATGGGACTTTCCATGGCGTGGAAGGCAAGCTTGGCGATATGGATATGTAGATCTCCTACCGTTGTAAACCGACTCTGTGTAACCCTAACCCTATCCGGTGTCTATATAAACCGGAGGGTTTTAGTCCGTAGGACGAAGAACAATCATACCATAGGCTAGCTTCTAGGGTTTAGCCTCTCTGATCTCGTGGTAGATCCACTCTTGTGCTACCCATATCATCAATATTAATCAAGCAGGAGTAGGGTTTTACCTCCATTGAGAGGGCCGGAACCTGGGTAAAAACATCGTGTCCCCTGTCTCATGTTACCATCCACCTAGACGCACAGTTCGGGACCCCCTACCCGAGATCCGCCGGTTTTGACACTGACATTGGTGCTTTCATTGAGAGTTCCTCTGTGTCGTCATCTTTAGGCTGATGGCTCCTTCGATCATCAACAACGACGTGGTCCAGGGTGAGACTTTTCTCCCCGAACTGATCTTCGTATTCGGCGGCTTTGCACTGCGGGCCAATTCACTTGGCCATCTGGAGCAGATCGAAAGCTACGCCCGTGGCCATCAGGTCAGGTTTGGAATTTGAACTACACGGCCAACATCCGCGGATACTTGATCTTCGACGGATTCGAGCCACAGCCAAGCGCGCCGCACTATCTTGATGGGCACGATCTAGCTCTGCCGCCAACGGGCCACGGAGGTCGCACCGGCGTCGCCCGACCCTTAGCTCGAGCCGACTCCGCCGATCGAGGACGAGTGGCTGGACACCGCCTCGGGGGCTACAATCTCTACGGCGATTGAGCCGAACACCATCCCTGTCCTTTGCGAATCCCGTGACTCCAAGGTGCCGGACTCCTCTCCGGACTCCGAACATCCCGCGCCCCGGCCAATTGAATCCGATTGGGCGCCGGTCATGGAGTTCATCGCCGCGGACATCTTTTCAAAGACTCGCCCTTTGGCGACATCCTGAATTCACTAAAGTCTCTCTCTCTTTATCAGGAGAGCCCTAGCCGGACTACGACCAGGAAGGTTGGGATGCGGACGACGAAGAAATTCAACGCCCACCCACCACCCACTTTGTAGCCACTGTCGATGATTTAACCGACATGCTCGACTTCGATTCCGAAGACATCGACGGTATGGACGACGATGCTGGAGACGACCAAGAACCAGCGCCTACATGGCACTGGAAGGCCACCTCGTCATACGACATATACATGGTGGACATCCCAAAAGATGGGAATGGCGATGGAACAGCGGAGGATGACCCCTCCAAGAAACATCCCAAGCGCCGGCGTCAGCGGCGCCGCTCTAAATCCCGTCACAGCAAAAACGATGATAACGGCACGGGAGATAATAACACCCCGGACAGTGCCGAAGACAACCTCCTCCAGCAGGATTCAACACAGGAGGAGGGAGAAGCCAGCCCTCATGATAGAGCGGCAGACAGGGAGGTGGAGGACGATAATTATATGCCTCCCTCCGAAGATGAGGCAAGCCTCGACGACGACGAATTTGTCGTGCCTGAGGATCCCGCCGAACAGGAGCATTTCAAACGCAGGCTTATGGCCACGGCAAGCAGCCTCAACAAAAAGCAGCGTCAACTTAGAGCTGACCAAGACTTGCTAGCTGACAGATGGATTGAAGTCCTTGCAGCCGAAGAGCACGAACTCGAACGCCCCTCCAAGAGATACCCAAAACGCAGGCTGCTACCCCAATTAGAGGAGGAAGCACCCAAACCTACATCACCAGCGCATGATGCGGCCGTCCGGCCACCCCGTGGCCACGACAGAGAGGCCTCTAGGCCCTCCATTCAAGCCGCACCCCGGCGTCGCTCGAAAAGTACCAATGCACAGGGAAACGCGCCAGACCTGCGAGACATATTGGAGGACAACGCAAGGCAAACAAGATTGATCTACGGATCGCGTGGGCGCCCCACGACACGTGATGATAACCGTCACGCCGGATACAGCAATTCCGCCGGGCCGAACACAGTAGACAAAGCTCATTTGAGCTGCGTCGTGATATAGCTCAATACAGAGGCGCCGCACACCCACTATGCTTCACGACGGCAGTGATGGATCATCAAATCCCCGAGGGTTTCAAGCCCGTAAACATCAAATCATACGATGGCAGAACAGATCCTGCGGTTTGGATCGAGGACTACCTCCTCCATATCCACATGGGCCGCTGTGATGATCTACACGCCATCAAATACCTCCCACTCAAGCTTAAAGGACAAGCTCGGCATTGGCTTAACAGCTTGCCAGCAGAATCAATTGGTTGTTGGGAGGACCTGGAAGCCGCATTCCTTGATAACTTCCAAGGCACATACGTACGACCACCGCATCGCCGATGACCTCAGCCACATAATTCAGCAGCGGAAGAATTGGCCGCATAATTCGGACAAGGTTCCTAACTAAGAAAAATCAAATCGTTGACTGTCCGGATGCAGAGGCCCTTGCAGCCTTCAAACATAACATCCGCGACGAGTGGCTTGCCCGGCACCTAGGACCGGAAAAGCCGAAATCCATGGGAGAGGATAGCTGGCTAGCTCGTAGTACCAACTTGACCAAAAACCCTGGTAGTTCGGATACCAAGGACATCAATGGCAGGTCGCATCGCAACAAGCACAAGCGCCGCATTAACGGCGATAATGCTGAAGATACGACAGTCAATGCCGGATTCAGAGGCTCTAAACCCGGTCAGCGGAAAAGGCCGTTCAAAATAAATACTCAGGGCCCGTCCAATCTGGACCGAATACTGATCGCCGTGCCAAATACATGGCACCCGAAAAACTAGCCAACCACACCAACAGGATTGTTGGGTCTTCAAACAGTGAGCAAGTTAAATGTCGAACTCAATGACAAGGCTGCATAGCGATGACGAGAAGGAGCCCCGCCGCCAACAATAGAGGATGTATAGGGCTTCCCCCCACATGTGCGGACGGTGAACATGATATACGCAACCCACATACCCAAAAGGGAGCGGAAGCGTGCACTAAGGGACGTATATGCGATGGAGCTAGTCGCCCCAAAGTTCAACCCATGGTCCCCCTGCCCGATCACCTTTGATCGAAGGGACCACCTCACTAGCATCCGCCACGGCGGATTCGCTGCATTGGTTCTTGACACAATCATCGACGGATTCCACCTCACTAGAGTCCTGACGGACGGCAGTAGCAGCCTGAACCTCCTCTATCAGGATACAGTGCGCAAAATGGGCATAGACCCCTCAAGGATTAAACCCACAAAGACGACCTTTAAAGGCGTCATACCAGGTGTAGAGGCCAATTGTACAGGCTCGCCATTACAATCGAAGTGGTCGCCGGATCCCCGGATAACTTCCGGCGAAGAGTTAATCTTCGACATAGTCCCGCTCATGGCGGCTATCACGCGACCGCTTGGACGAACCGCATTTGCAAAGTTCAATGCGGTGCCGCACTACGCTGCATTCTCAAGCTCAAGATGCCAGGCCCTCGAGGAGTAATCATGGTCAATGGAAACACCGAACGCTCTCTCCGAACGGAGGAGCACACGGCGTCCCTCGCGGCGGAGGTACAAAAGCATCCTCTCACAGCAATTCTTGAGTCCGGCTATTAGACATCCGGACACTGTCAAGAGCGCCCGGAGTAACCTATTAGACATTCTTGATTCCGGCTATTAGACATTCTTGAGTCCGGCTACACGACCGCCTGGCACGATCTGAGCACGCGTAGCAATCCGGCCCCAACCCCAGCCCTCGTGAAATTGCGAAGCCAGTACTACACGTACATAACCATGCTCTGGAGATACCATGGACATAAGGGGAGGGGCACGAACACGGCACGCCTGCACGCGGCTCAACCGCACTGTGGGCTCCCGATCGTGTCATTCTTTTTCTTTCTTCTTTTCTCTTACTTTCAGGACTCGCTTTTACATACGATGCAACAGCCGAGGAAGCGTAGTTACGCCGAAGGCCCAGTGGTCTCTACTACGGGCATTATACCTGCTTTTACATACCATCCCGCAGCTTACCCCCTGGAGGGGGACATGTTAAATAGTCCCATCCCTTGCTTACCGCACCGCTTGTATCGCTCGCTTTCATTGTAGTACCTTTTGAATAAACAATACATAGCTTTTGCCTATTATTGCACTCCTTTCTTTATCTATATATATGTTCATTCATGACATGTTGCACCTGTACACTTTGGTACGGCCAATACACCAGGGGCTTAAGTACCCCAAAAATATGGTGTGATAAGTCCGAACACTTTGACAAGTGCGGCACCCCGAACTTATAGCATTATATGCATCGGCTCCGAATCATGTCTTGGATCAATAGTTGGGTTTGCCCGGCTCCCATGTTTTGGTACCATACGTTCCGTTATATCGGCTAAGGTAGCACTGGGAGAACCACTGCGATTGTGCCCCGGTTGAGCTGGGTTGAGCACCTCAGTGGAGAAAGCTAAAATTGACCATCATGATAGGGCGAGAGTCGGTCACTGTTCGAGAGGTTTTTTTGGGTCCCTAAAGACTTATGCCGCTTAGAGCAAGGAGTCGGCATTGTCCGGCCAAGGCGTGGATAGCGCCCTGAACTCGGTCTTCCGAATACTAGGGGCTTCGCCGAAATTTAAAATTATAGAATTCTATGGCTAAGTGAGAGTGTTCAAGCACTATAGTCCGTTGCCTTGTTCGCTATGCTGAGCGCCTCCCTCGAAGGACCCAAGGATGGGAACAAGAGCGCTCAAGTTTATCCCGAACACCCAAAGACTGTGTGGCATGGGGGCTGAAGCCGACGACTCGCCATCTCTCAAATTTAATACACGGCCGCATGTAAGGTAATATTTTAAATTCAAAAGTGTTGCTTAGCGATATGAACAAGTTTTCAGCGCATGTAATAACAAATGCGAGTCTACTCAAAATTATATCTTTGGAGCATTCATCCGCTATAAGGCAGGCACCCTTCAGGACGCCCTCATAATACATTTCAGGCTTGCGATGCTCCTTCTTCGGTGGTGGTCCATCCGTCACAAGCTTCTCAGCGTCCATCTTGCCCCAGTGCACCTTAGCAAGGGCAAGGGCCCTACAGGCACCTTCGATGCAGACGGAGCGCTTGATGACTTCCATCCATGGACAGGCGTCCACCAGCCGCCGCACTAGCCCGAAGTAGCTCCCACACATGGCTTCCTTAGGCCACAACCGAATTATGAAGCCCTTCATGGCCTGTTCAGCGCCCTTGTGGAGCTCGACTAGCTGCTTCGGCTGGTCGCTCAGGGGCATCGGATATCCGGCCTCAGCATAATGAGACCAGAACACCTTTTCCGTCGAGCTCCCCTCCTCGGTGCGGGAGAATGCGGCAGCATCAGACACACTACGGGGCAGATCTGCGAATGCTCCAGGAGAGCTCCGGATTCGGGTAAGTAATAGATAATTCACTTTCACATGCTTGCTTTGCATAAAGAATGCCTTACCCGCCGCTATCTTCTTTAACGATTCAATTTCCTGGAGGGCTTTTTGGGCTTCGGCCTTAGCGGCTTTGACACTCTTAAGAGCCGAGTCTTCGAGTCACGCTCCAAACTCTCGTGTTTTTCCATGAGAGCCTGGAGCTCTTGCCGCACCTCCGCCACCCGCGCCTCCTGCTTCTCTCGCTCGGTGCACTCCGCGACCGCTTTGCTTTCGGCCGTGGACACCGCTTCCTTCGTGGTCGCCACCTGCTCGTGGCCCTACAATACCCACGTTAGTCCTGTCATTTTTGCAACCAAATCCTTTCTATAAGGTATTACTTTAATAAGGTATTACTTACCTTCCTTGTTCTTGAGCTGCTTCTTGGCAAGGCCGAGCTCGTTCTCGGACCGCTCGAGGCTCTGCTTCAATGCATTGACCTCCGCAGTCAGTGCGGCAGAGGTCGGCAAGCTGCATTCCCATATTGACATACTTATGTTAGACTCCTGCGTATATCTTTTTAGATCCTCATCCGGTTTTTCTTTCCGAACACCGAATTAAGCATCAGGCTACCGCCTATGCGGTAATATTTTTACATATTCTAAACTTACCTCAAAGCCTCGTTAGAAGGCTGGTATAAAGCTTTACCAGCCCGCTCTTGGCGGATCGAACTTTCTGGATCACCACACTCATAACAAAGGCGGTGCTCCTCGTCGATGGAGGCGCCTAAGCACCTCCAAAGAAGCTATCCTGCGCCTCCGGATGGACGGAGGTCACCGGCGTCATGAGCCTTGCCCTTCTTACGAAGGGGCTGCTTGTCGGACTTCGAACCACAAGGTTCTGCAGTACAATCCGCAGGCCGGACTTAGAGCCCTCTGGGGTCTCGCCCCCTTTGCGCCCGGAGTCCGGGAGGTCGCCTTGCGGCGCCTCCAGGACCACCTCCTCCTGGTGGGGCCACTTTTGGGACTCCACCGCGGTGTCGTCTGCGTCACGAGGAGAGGAGGCGGTCGGAAGTGAAGTGCTGTTCACTTCCGACGAATCCAGGGAGCCGCCGACAAGCGGAGAGCCTGGCCCTGGGTGGGCTACATGGTTATATTCATGTTAGAAGACACTATGCGACAAATAAAAGTCATGAGCTATTCCGAGTCCGAAACTTACGATCTCGCCAGGCTTGGCCCTTGGTGGCCACTCCTCCTCGCCATTGTCGGCGTTGGTGGAGAAGTCCGGGAAGGGTCCTTCCTTTCTTGGACCCTTCGCCTCCCGATTGGGGCGGCCTTCCTTTTCTTCTCTCCGCAGGGGAGAGGCTTTTTCCTCCTCCTCGTCCTCGTGGGAGGATTCCGCCTCGAGTTGTCGGACGATGAGTCCGACAGCACTGGCGCCGAGAGCTCCTTCGAGTTCCGTGGCCTTCTTTCTTGGCCTTCTTCTCCGCACCACGTGAGGTGCCGGAGCCAAGAGCCCTGGCTAATCGGGCGTCCGGCTGGTCTTTCGGCAAGGGGGGCGGATAAATAATCTGTCCTGACGCCTTTCAGCCAGTCCTGTCAAAGGTTAGGGAGTTTTAGATCCCACATAGAGTCAAACTATGAAAAAATAGTCCCATAAAGGGTAAAATAACTTACCTCGCTGGCTTGACGCTTCGAGCTGAATCCGCGATCTTCAGTAGCGGATGCGGGAGCTTCGACACCCTTGAACAGCACCTTCCAGGCATCTTCGTACGTAGTGTCGAAGAGCCGGCTCAAGGTTCGTGTCAGGCCGGATCAAACTCCCACAAATTGAAGGCCCGTTCTTGGCATGGGAGAATCCGGCGGATGAGCATCACCTGGATTACGTTGACAAGCTTGAGATTCTTGTCCACCAGGTTTCGGACACAGGTTTGGAGTCCGGACAGCTCTTCCGAATCACCCCACGTCAGGCCCGTCTCTCCATGATGTGAGCCGTGTGGGGAAGCTAGATCGGAATTCGGGGGCCGCCGCCCATTGAGAGTCGCGCGGCTCGGTGATGTAGAACCACCCCGATTGCCACCCCTTCACGGTCTCCACAAAGGAGCCCTCGAGCCATAGGACTTTGGTCATCTTGCCAACCATGGCACCTCCGCACTCCGCTTGGCGGCCGCCCACTACCTTCGGCTTGACATTGAAGGTCGTCAGCCATAAGCCGAAGTGGGGCTGGATGCAGAGAAAGGCCTTGCACACGACGATAAATGCCGAGATGTTGAGGATGAAGTTCGGGGCCAGATCATGGAAATCTAGGCCGTAGTAGAACATGAGCCCCCGGACAAATGGGTGAAGTGGAAAACCTAGTCCGCGGAGGAAGTAGGTGAGGAACACCACCCTCTCATGGGGGCCTGGGTGGGAATGAGCTGCCCTCATCCGGGAGCCGGTCTTGGCGATGTCGCTGGACAAGTATCCGCCTTCCACAGCTTTTTTGACTTGTCCCTCCGTGACGGAGGAGACCATCCACTTGCCTCCCGCTCCGGACATGGCTGGAGAAGGTTGAGGAGGGATGTGCGGACTTGGGCGCCGGAGCTCGAAAAGTCTTGGCGGAAATGGATGAGCAAAGGAGGAAGAAGGCATAGGTTAAAAGGTGGATCCTTATCCCCTTATATGGGCGAACGAAGCTATGCGTCCCCCGCCAGCCTGGTAGAACTCGCTTATCTCCCAAGCGTCGTTGTCAATGGCGCGGTTGGGTTACCCACGTCCGTATTGATGGGAATCCCGAAATAAGGGGGCACGATCTCCGCTTTGATAAGACGTGCCAAGGAAACCGCCTCGCTAAACGCGCTGAGGTGGAACAAGAAAACGATTCGTGATAAAGGCTCTGGCCGTGGTGTGATGTCACGCCGCGGAATACGCCACCGACCTGCAAAAGTTATTCTCTCTACGGTGGTATGTGGAACTTGTTTTGCGAGCCGGACACAATCCTTGTGTTCAAAATCTTCTATGAAGTATTCGGAGGAGGAACCCGCCTTGCAATGCCGAAGACAATATGCGCCCGGACTCGCCGTCATTGAAGCCTGTTCGAGGGCCACCGAGGAGTCCTGGATTAGGGGTGTCCGGATAGCCGAACTATCACCGTTGGCCGGACTCCTGGACTATGAAGATACAATATTGAAGACTTCGTCCCGTGTCCAAATGGGACTTTCCTTGGCGTGGAAGGCAAGCTTGGCGATACGGATATGTAGATCTGCTACCGTTGTAAACCGACTCTGTGTAACCCTAACCCTATCCGGTGTCTATATAAACCGGAGGGTTTTAGTCCGTAGGACGAAGAACAATCATACCATGGGCTAGCTTCTAGGGTTTAGCCTCTCTGATCTCGTGGTAGATCCACTCTTGTGCTACCCATATCATCAATATTAATCAAGCAGGAGTAGGGTTTTACCTCCATCGAGAGGGCCCGAACCTATGTGAAAACATCGTGTCCCCTCTCTCCTGTTACCATCCACCTAGACGCACAGTTCGGGACCCCCTACCCGAGATCCGCCGGTTTTGACACCGACACCCACCTTGAGCGTCCTGGAGCGGATGTTGCGGCAGTGGTACCGCCGCAGTGCTTGCTAATATCTTGTCGCTCGTAGCATGGCTTCACGGCAGCGTTCCTCCCGAGCACGAGGTCCATCCCCCGCATGGCGTCCTGCTGTGCCTCATCAAACGCCAGAACCCGCGCGGAATGATGTTTGACCTCGTGAGGGAGAACCGCTTCTGCTCGGTAGACGAGGAAGAATGGGGTCTCGCCCATTGGCTTGGTGGCGGTGGTGCGGATGGACAACAACACAGGCTGGAGCTCGTCGTGCCAGCCCCTGCCGTAGGCCTCGAGCTTCTTCTTGAAGGTCCTGGTCTTGAGGCTTCTTAGGACCTCTGTGTTGGCGCGTTCGGCTTGACCGTTGCTCCTGGGGTGCAGCACCGAAGCATAGCAGATCTGCGTTCCGAGGTTAGCACAATATGTCTTGAAGAGGTTAGTAGTGAACTGCGAGCCGTTGTCGGTGATGATGCGGTTGGGGACCCCGAAACGGCTCACAAGGCCCTTGATGAACTTGACCGCAGAGCCGGCTGGGATGGTGCAGATGGCTTCTACCTCCGCCCACTTGGTGAACTTGTCGATGGCGATGGAGAGGTAGCGGTAGCCCCCAGGCGCTCGAGGGAACGAGCCCAAGATATCCAGCCCCCAGACCGCGAATGGCCATGAGAGTGGGATGGTCTGGAGGCCCTGAGCCGGCTAATGAATCTTCTTGGCGTGGAACTGGTAGGCCTCGCAGGACCTCACTAGCTCAGTCGCATCGTTGAGTGCCGTGGGCCAGTAGAATCCACTGCGAAACACCTTGCCGACGAAGGTTCGTGACGACGAGTGGTGCCTGCAGTCCCCGCCGTGTATGTCGGCCAGCAGCTCTCTTCCTTGCTCCCTCGAGATGCAACGCAGGGAAACATCATTTGGCCGCTTCCTGTATAACTCACCGTCCCAGATGCAGTATGACGTAGCTTGTTGGGCCACACGCTCCACGTCCTCCTCCTCTTCCAGTAGCGTCCCTTTCATTAGGTATTCCTTGAATTCCTTGATACAACACCCTTCCTGAGGTTCGAGCGCCAAGAGCAAGCGCACTCCTGAAGTTGGGCCACAGGCCGGGGCTCCTGAGGTAGGTGGCCGGGGGAGCTCCTCTTGAGGCAGCGCTGTTCTTGAGAGCAGCGGTATTGCTGATGGCTTGAAGAGCCGCTCCTCAAAGACGCCAGGCTCTTGAGGTAGCCGCTTGGATGCCCTTCTGGAGATGTTGTCGGTTTCCTTGTTGGTGCCACGGGGCACATGCTGCAGTTCGAGACCCGAGAACTGATTCTCTATCTTGCGCACCGCCGCAAGGTACGCCTCCATGTGCTCGTCTTTCGGCTCATATACTTTGTTGGATAAGTTGACGTGGAGCTGCGAGTCACCCTTGATGGTGAGACGCCTCACCCCCAGGGCCACCGCTGCCCTGAGGCTAGCTACGAGTCCCTCGTACTCTGCTATGTTGTTGGAGACATTGTCGCCCCGCTGGAAGTAGAGCTGCACGGCGTAGTAGAGCTTGTCCAAGGTGGGCGAGATGAGCACCGCTCCAGCCCCCGCGCCCTGGCGCGAGAACGCGCCGTCGAAGTACATGACCCAGCTGTCCGGCGCTTTGCTCCCTGGAGATAGGGATTGGTTCTCGCCTGCTTCGAGCTCTGGGGCGGCGGTCCATTCCGCCACAAAGTCTGCGAGCACAACCCCCTTGATGACCCTGGTCGTGCTGAACTCTAAGTCAAACGCTTGTAGCTCGATGTTCCATTCAGCAACTCGCCCGACAGCATTGGGGCTCCTGAGCAGTCTTCCAGCGGGTATGCCGAGACGACCTTGATGGGGTGACCCTGGAAGTAGTGGCGCACCTTGCGCGAGGCCACCAGGAGGGCGAGTAGGATCTTCTGAGGCATGGGGTATCGCGCCCTCGCATCCCGCAACACTGTGCTAACAAAGTACACCGGGTGCTCGACGAGGGCGGGGGAGCTGACGGAGTCTTCGGCTTCCGGGGGTTGAGGTGTCCCTTCGGGGTCTTCGCCTTCAGGGGCCCGGTGGCTTGTCGAAGCAGTCGCTGCTTCAGGAGCTTCGCCTTGGTGCCGCGCCGCTTCGTTCGGCCCGGTGGTTCCACCTGGCGGGCCCTTGACCTGGCGCTCTTCACTGAGGGCCACCAGTGCTGCACTGGTGGAGTGGGGTGTGGCAGATAGGTAGAGCACCAAGGGCTCGAGGGGTCGAGGCGCCACCATCACTGGCGGACTGGTCAGGTATCTTTTGAGGTCTTGAAACGCTTGGTCGGCCTCCGGAGTCCACTCGAATGGGCCCTTCTTCTTCATCATCTTGAAGAACGGTAGGGCACGCTCTCCCAGCTTGGAGATAAAGCGCCCCAATACAATCATACGGCCGGCAAGCTTCTGCATCTCCTTGAGGGTCTGCGGTGGGCTCATGTCTTCGATCACCTTGACCTTTCTGGGTTCGCCTCGATCCCTCTGTGGGACACGAGAAATCCCAGCAGCTGGCTGGAAGGGACACCGAACACACACTTCTCTGGGTTGAGCCGCAAGTTCACCTGGCGCAGGCTCGCGAAGGTCTCCTCCAGGTCTTGGATCAAAGTTATCGCCTCCCGAGACTTCACCACAATGTCGTCGACGTAGGCCTCCACGTTTCTGCCGAGCTGCCGCCCTAAGGCGATGTGCATCAGCCGCTGGAAGGTCGCTCCCGCGTTGCGCAGCCCGAAAGGCATGCAGGTATAGCAGTACACCCCACACAGGGTCAGGAAGGCGGTCATCTCCACGTCTTCTACCGCCATTTTGTTCTGGTGATAGCCTGAGAATGCATCCACGAAGCACAGCAAATGGCACTCGGTGGTGGAGTCGACGATCTGGTCGATGCGTGGGAGCAGGATCAGATCATGGGGGCAGGTCTTGTTGAGGTTGGTGAAGTCGACACACATGCGCTCCTTCCCGCCTTTCTTCGGCACAACAACGGGGTTCGCCAGCCACTCGGGGTACCGAACCTCGGGAATGACACCCGTCGCCTCCAGTTTGCGGGTTTTTTGGATGATGAAGGCCTGCTTCTCCGTGGATTGTCGTCTCGCCCGCTGCTTCACAGGGCGTACGTTGGGGCACACCTTTAAGTGATGCTCAATCACCTCTCTCGGGACCCCCACCAGTTGTTTGGGTTCCCATGCGAATATCTCCTTGTTGGCACGCAAGAACTTCACCAACGCTCCCTCTTGATCAGGGTCGAGGTCAGCACCTATGGTAAAGGTGGCTCCTGAGGACCCGTCTTCATCGACTGTCACCTGCTTGGTTTCGCCCTTGTCTTGGATGAACATCTGCTTCTTCTTGGTTGGTGTGGCTTCCTTGGCCTTGGAGGCATCTGCTCCGATGGGCTGTGCCGCCGCGGCGGTCTTGAGGGCAAGCTTGAGCGCCGCCAGAGCCTCCTTGACATCCCCCTCGATGGTGAGGACACCCTTGCTCCCAGGCATCTTCATGAGGTTGTACGTCGGATGGGTCGCTGCCATAAACTGGGCCAGAGCTGGGTACCCGAGGATGGTGTTGGGGATACAACTACTGAGCGTGAACCGCCCCGAAGGGGCCGGTTTACCCTCGTCCATGATTCAGGCCCACGGAGGAGGCCTGGAGCCCAGAGGCGAATTAAGGTCCATCTATGTAAACCGCCTTAGTATTGTAACTTGTGTTGTAAGTTAAGAAAGGAGAGACCGAGCCGGACGCTGGTATGAGCCGAATCGGGACTCTGTAGACCGGCCAGGCGTCAACCCGTGTATATAAGGGGACGACCCGGCGGCGAGTTAGGGGAGAGGATTCGAGGCTAAGTCAAAGCTATTGCTCCTTAGTAGCCGAAATCATATCAATCACATCACAACTGGACGTAGGCTTTTACCTTCATCAAGGGGCCGAACCAGTATAACTCCCGTGTCTTGTGTCCGCTTTAACCCCTCTAGGTTAACCCGTACGATGGCCCTATGACTAAGTCCTTTCATGAGGACATCTGCCGTGACAATTCCACGACAGTTGGCGCCCACCGTGGGGCTATCGCATCGATGGTTTGATGATCTTAGAGGGCAAGTTCGAAGGACTCGAAGGTTATGCGATGGGCGGATGACTAAGAGTCGTCGCGGCAAGCTCTACATCGACGATGCGGATCGGGGCCCCGAGGCCGCCCGATGAGTATGGGTACCGGGTCCCCTTCGGCGGCATACACGTGTTCATCGGCAAGATCGGCGAGCCAGGCCTGGGCCGACGTCTGCACCGACCTCGCCGAGACGGCTCAGCTCGGGCGAAGAAGAGTCCTGCCTCGCTAAACCGGCGGTCGAGCATGTTTTCGTGGGAGTCGCCCACAGAGGCTGCGAGGACGGATCAGCATCTGGTGACGAACTGTTGTCTACTCTGGCGGCGAATTGTCGGCCGGAGAAACCGAAGTCTCTATACCAGCTGCAAGATGGCCGGATCGGGGCTGTTCCGACGGTGAGAGTATTCCGGATCCTTCGATCTACCCAACCGGGTTGGGATCTTCATGGCCGGTACGCAGCGGCACTTCACTCTTCGATCATGCGGTGCCCCGGTCACCGGTTCAACAATGATGATGGCAGCCGGAAGGAGGCCCAGGCGCCCGCCGCTCAAGTTTTGTCGAGCTTTTCGACGTTGGCTGTGCTCATGGCGAGGCTAATCCATCGGATCAGGACCTGCACAACGCGGAGATTGCAAAGGTGAGAGAACAGATCACTAAAGCTAAAGCGGACCGGCAGCCGGGCGACGTGAGGATGGCATGAGCGGGCCGCTTTGGATGCGCGAGGCTTATAGGCTCATGCCGGATCGTGAGCGCGTCACATGAAGTCATGAAAAGGAAGTACAGGTCCGTTTACCTTCGGTTTTCGAGGGAAGAGAGCTTTTCAATACCCCAGGGCGGGGACCAAGAATCCGCCACCGTGGTAAACCGCCGGAAGCACTCGAGACGGCCGCTACCGGTTCAACCTCGATGTGATAGATCTACCTCGCCATCATACCGGGCGCACCCTGTGCCCGTGCAGACACCTCCGGTCACTACTCCAACCCGATGGATAACCTCGTGGCGGCTGCGGCACGGTTGGAGGCGATTCCAATTGAAGGCGATTCACCACAAAGCGTAGAGACACGCCGGGTTAAGGAGCTCCTCAGACGGCCCCGCTCAGCAAGAAGCATATTCAAATGCAGTCGGGATCGGATCCACTCCACCACCCGCCCAAGCCGGAGCTATAGCCGACGCGTCGACGAACCGGCCGTGTCAAGCAATGCGCAGCGTGGTCCGCCTCGCGGCAACAATCCGGCAGGCAGCTTGGAGGCTGCTCAAGTGGTCGTGGACCGCGCCAGGGCACGTAGGGAGGCCGAGGTAGCAGCACAAGCAGAGGATCGTCCGCCGCGCCGTTCGTCCGACCATCTTCAACCAGGGGTCACGCCTAGTTCTTTGGGGTGCCTTGCCTCGCCCCTCGCTTTTACGTAACGTGGCGCTTGCTCAAGGACTTCAAGGCCGCATAAGGTGCCCAATTATATCGCCGATTTGGCTCCGTAAGCATGGATAGAAAGTTATGAGATGGCCATGGAGATGCTAGATGTGGGACGGCCGCATGTGCGAAATACTTCACAATGATGTTGGAAGGAACGGCCCGGACTTGGTTGAAAAATTTACCGCCCAACTCTATCGGTTCGTGGACCCGATTTGCGAACCCGATTCATTCAAATTTTTGAAGACAGCTGTATGTAGCCCATGTCTGTGGTGGATTTAGCGGCTTGTGTCGAGGAGGAGGGAGAATCTACAACCCATTGGGTGCGCCGCGTTTCGGAAGTTTTACATTCTTCGGACCGGATCAACCCTGATTCCGCGATCTTGACCTTTGGAAGCCAATTGCGGTTCGAGCCATTGAAATTGAAGTTGGGCCGCATGAAGCGTTTTTGCCATGACATGGGCACTCTAATGGGCGTTTTGGTAAAGTACGCTGATTCTGATAGTACCAAGGATCCCGAATCTGAGAATGATGAAGTGGGGAAGGGAAAACATAACGGCAACCCCAGGGGCTAGCAGCATCATTCGGCAGGCAATGGAGGGAACAAGCGTAGTTTAACGGCAACATGGGCTTTGTGGCTAACACCAACGCTACAGGACAAGGGTCAGCGGCGCAGGGTAGGCAATCAAACCGGCGGTCACAATCCGGATCGCTTGCATTTCATATTGAATCAACCTTGTCCGAAGCATGGGACGAAGGAGGCACCGCGAACCACCTCTGGAAGGATTGTTACATTATGCAGGAGTTCAAAAACTCCAACTCTTTCCGTATGATCAAGGACCCGGGCGGCGGTTCGTGGTCCGCCCCGGTTACGGTGGAGGAAATTCCGGCCCAGATTCAAAGTGGTAATCCGGCGGGCGTAACAGTAATCGTAATACCGTAACAATCAGAACCAAGGGGCTACAATCAACAACAGAATAATCGGGTTATCAAAGTAACCCAAAGCAGTTGAACGATGGACAAGACCATGTTTTTACCACCAGCTTGGACAGACGAGACCGAAAACTTCGTGGCGGGCGGTCAGCGTTGTTGAACCGGCTGCGCCGCATTACCTCGCTGGTCCGAGCAACCGATCGTATGGAGTGTAGAGGACCATCCTCCCTGTGTTTACAATCCGGGTCAGCTAGCCCTGGTGGTGGCACCCTGTGTAGGAGGGTACAAGTTTGCCAAGGTTCTTATGGATGGAGGAAGCAGCATCAACATCCTCGTACTACGAGACCTTCCGGCGTATGGGGTTGACGGATAGGCATCTTAGGCCATCCAAAGACAAGAGTTTCACTTGAGTGGTGCACAGCAAGTCGGCGCATCTGCCGGTAAGATAGCTCGAGGTGACCTTTGGGGACGAACATGACTCAGCATCGTAAACATTGACATTTGAGGTGGTGAAAATTCAAAGCCCCTACCACGCCCTCTTTGGGCGGCCGGCTTATGCTAAATTTATGGCACGGCCCTGCTATGTTTACTTACAGCTGAAAATGCCGGGTCACAAAGGAACGATAACGGTTCATGGGAGCCGCCGGATCGGTTTGGAGTGCGAGGAAGGTGATGCGGCTTACGCAGAGTCGGTTTGTGCCACTGAGGAGCTAAAATATTATAAAGACAATGTTGATCCGGCGGATATGACTCCTTTGAAGAAGCCAACTACGGAGCATGATCCGGACTTGAAGTTAAAATCGGCGGTGAGACGAAGCTTGTTGATTTTGTGCCCGGCGATTCGTCCAAGCAGTTCACCATCGATGCCAACTTGGATCCTAAATAGGAAAGCGCTCATCGAAGTTCATCCGTGAGAATCGGGACATTTTGCATGGAAGCCTTCCGACATGCCGGGTGTACCGAGGGAACTCGCCGAGCACACTCTTAATGTTGACCCAAAATACAAACCGGTAAAACAGTTTCTTCGCCGGTTTAATGAGGAAAGGCGCAAGGCCATCGGAGAAGAAGTTGCTAGGCTCTTGGCAGCAGGGTTTATCGTTGAAGTCTTTCATCCAGAGTGGCTTGCCAATCCGGTGTTGGCTCTTAAGAAGAATGGCACTTGGTGTATGTGTGTGGATTACACAAATCTCAACAAGGCCTGTCCAACAGATCCTTTCGCCCTCCCCCGCATTGACCAGATTATTGATGCTATGGCGGGTTGTGAGCGTTTGAGCTTTTTGGATGCGTACTCCGGTTATCATCAGATTAAGATGGCAGTTAAGGACCAGGAGAAGACGGGCGTTTATCACCCCTTTGGAGCCTTCGCTATGTATCTATGCCTTTTTGGACTCAAGAGCGCCTAAGCGACTTATCAAGATTATGCTCAGAGTTGCTTGCACAAACAGATCGGCCGGAACGTGCATGCTTATGTGGATGATATCGTGGTTAAGTCAAGGAAGAAGGAAACCTTGATTGAGGATCTAAAGGAAACCTTTGATAACTTGCGGGTATACAAGATGATGCTCAACCCGGCCAAGTGCGTTTTGGTGTTCCAGAAAGCAAGTTATTGGGTTTTCTCGTGTCCAACAGGGGATCGGTTAACCCGGAAAAATTACGGCCATCACCTCCTTGGCTAAGCCGGCGTGCATCAATGACGCCCGGCGTTTGGCAGGCCGGATTGCTGCGCCGAGCGGTTTATCGGCCGTCTAGGCGAGAAGGCCATTCCTTTGTACCAGATGTTGAAGAAAAGCGGATCAGTTTGTCTCGAGTTCACCACTGATGAAGCTTTGGAGGATTTGAAGCGGCAGTTGGCCAACCCGCCGGTTCTAGCCGCCCCCATTGACAAAGAGCCGCTGCTGCTATATGTTGCTGCTAATGCCAGGGCAGTTAGCATGGCTATCGTGGTGGAGCGGATGGAGGCAGGGAAGGAGTATCCGGTTCAACAGCCGGTTTATTACATCAGCGAGGTCCTCATTGAGTCTAAGCAGAGATATCCGCATTGGCAGAAGCTGGCATACGGGGTTTTTATGGCAAGTCGAAGCTCAAGCAATATTTCCAAGGGCACCCCATCATCGTGGTCGATTCGCTCCCTTGGGCGATATCACATGTAACCGGAAGCGGCGGCGGATTGCTAAGTGGGCTATAGAACTTGGGCCGCACGGTTTAAGGTATGTGCCTCGGATGGCCGTAAAATCTCAGGCACTTGTGGATTTCATTAATGATTGGACGGAGTTGCAAGCGCCTGAAGAGAAGCCGGATCATACCTATTGGACCATCCACTTTGATGGGTCCCGGCAATTGGAGGGCTCGGGGGCTGGAGTCGTATTAACTTCCCCGCGAGGTGACAAGTTACATTACGTTCTCCGCTTAATGTTCCCTTGTACTAACAATGCAGCTGAGTATGAAGCTTTGCTCCATGGTCTCCGGATGGCTAATGAAATGAATCTCAGCCGGGTTAAATGCTTTGGTGACTCGGATTTGGTGGCTTAGCAAGTATCAGGTACTTGGGATTCCAAAGATCCACTCATGGCTGCATATCGTCGGGAGGTGGATGTTGTGGCAGGACATTTCAAAGGATATCAGGTGGACCATGTGGATCGTCGGAAGAACGAAGCGGCTGATGCTTTAAGCCGGCTGGGCTCTCAACGTAAACCGTCCCACCCAATGTCTTCCTTGATGTATCGCATAATCCGCCGCTTAAGCTTCCCTGATGAAATTGGTTTGGATATCCCTGATCCGGAGGCTCAATTGGTGGCGGCCCTGCATGTCATTCCGGATTGGACGCTCCCTTATTTGGCATACATGAACCGGGCGAAGTTACGGAAAGATTTGAGACCTTGGCCCGACAGATAGTTCGGGCGGTCTAAGTCTATGACCATTGTTAATGGCGAGTTGCACCATTGCGATTAAGGTGTCGTATGCGTTTCAGCGTTGTGTATCCCCGAAGAGGGCTGTGAGATATTGCGAGAGATCCATGAAGGGATTGTGGTCACCACGCCGGTTCAAAGTCCTTGGTGGCCAAAGCGTTCCGCCATGGCTTCTATTGGTTGACTGCCCATGCTGATGCGGAGGATCTGGTCAGACGATGTGATGGTTGCCAAAAGTTCTCCAGGCGTGCTCATGTGCCAGCCTAGGAATTGAGGATGATTCAAATTACTTGGCCATTTTGCGACTTGGGGTTGGATATGGTTGGACCTTTCAAAAGGTCCAAGGACAAAAAGACCCACCTGTTGGTGGCAATTGATAAATTTACCAAGTGGGTTGAGGCGAGCACATTAGCAAGTGTGATGCGGCCACGGCGGTTCAGTTCATCAAAAAGGTGATTTTGCGGTTTGGGTTTCCACACAGTATCATCACGGACAATGGCACCAATTTGTCCAAAGGAGCTATGAAGGACTTTTGTGAACGAGAGCACATCCGGCTTGATGTTTCTTCCGTAGCCCACCCGCAATCCAATGGTCAAGCGGAACGAGCTAATCAGGAGATCTTGAAAGGTGTCAAACCCCGACTTATGGTCCCTTTAGAGAGGACACCGGGTTGTTGGGTGGAAGAGCTACCATCGGTGATATGGAGTATAAATACTACCCCCAACCGATCCAATCGGATACACGCCGTTCTTTATGGTTTATGGAGCGGAGGCGGTCCTTCCCAATGACATCCGTCACGACTACGCCTCGAGTGGCAGCTTATGTTGAGGCGGCAGATAGCGAGGCAGCACGGCAAGACGATTTGGATCGACCGGATGAAGAGCGCGCGATATGGCAGCTGCTCGTTCGGCGGTTTACCAGCAGGATCTTCGCTTGTATCACAAACCGGCGGGTTAAAAACCAGAACCTTTCAGAAGGAGACTTAGTGCTGCGGCTCATTCAAGACCGTAAAGATATGCACAAGCTATCCCCACCTTGGGAGGGGCCTTTGTGGTCAGCAAGAATCTATACAACGGGTCCTACTATCTCGATTGATGTTCGAGAGCCAAAGGACTCACGCCGCGTCGAGAGGAGGAGACCAACGAGCCGTGGAACATAGCTCATCTTGACCTTATTATACCGAGCCATTGGCTCCACTTATGTACATATTAAGACAATGTATATATTATGAATCAAGGCAACAAACCGGATCCTCGGCTAAAGCGGGGTATCTATTCTGTATCAAAGTCCGGTTTGGGTACATGGAGATGCTGTCGTGAAGCGGCCTCCGGTTTAACCCTTGGCTTTGCTTTTGTGAAATCTTTGTCACTTGGGGGCTTGGTCGTGTCCGAACCAATGCAACACCTCTTGGCAGGCGAAAGCCACCCAGATCATTTGGGGGCTTGGTCGTGTCCGAACCAATGCAACACCTCTTGACAAAGCGAAAAGCCACCAGATCACTTGGGGACATGGTCACGTCTGAACCAGTCACGCCTCTTGATCAGCCTAAGGCCATAGAATCACTTGGGGGCTTGGTCGAACCCGAACCAATGCAATGCCATTTGATCGGCGTAATGCCACGATGTCAGTTGGGGACCTGGCTGACTTGAACCATCGCTACACCTTATAGGGAGCTTGGTCCTGTCCGACCATGGTAACGCCATCTGATCAGATTCCATAAAGCTTCTTCTTGCAAACAGTCTTTGTCATTGTTTTTGCTTCCATGTGTTTTTATACGTATAATTTGGCTTTTGTTTGTTTTCTTAAACCGACAAACCTTCTTTCAACCGGATTCACGTTTTAGAATTTGGTCCATTTTTAAATCCGACTATTGATTGTCCCGGATTGATTTTGCTGTTAACATCCCATTATGGAGTAACAGGGGGCTTATCATGTTCGACACGCATTTACACGGTAAATCGGGTATTATACACACGGGGTTTGTTCTCCTTTAACGGTGAGGGTTTATAAAGCCTCCGGCTTGAGATTGGCTAAAGCCAACCGTAGCCCGATAATCGCAGAATTTGTGATTGCAGGCAAAATATGTTGAAGGATTCACTACTTCAAAACCAAAGTATCCGGCACCGCCATGCAAAAGTTTACAGACTGAGGTTGTAACGGCATTGTTCAAAACAAAGTAGTGACTATCCTATTACAAAGCCTTCTGAGGCCCGGCGTTTCATGAGGGGTTATGCTTTGAAGCTTCGGAGGCGTCACCGGCTTGATTTAATTACGCTGCTTCACCGGGTTGACGTGAGGTAGAGGCGCTGACGTCGGTTCAACTTCTTCTTCTTCCTCACCCAAAGCCCGAAGTCATTGGTAGACCAGTCAATCCGGGTTAAGGCACGAAAGACAGCTTCTTCACTTATCAGCTCAGCCGGATCAACGCCGTAGGCGTAAGTGTGCTTACGGATTGGGGAACAAGGCTCGCACTTCAGGGATGACAAAATCCACCCGCTTGTTGTTGGCATCATAAAAGAACGGTGAACCGCCAGGTTGGCTTCGTCTGCCGATTGACTTCGCCAATGACGCATTTCCTTTGTGATCCGTTTGAGCGTCGTTATCAAAGGCTTCACCATTCTCTTGAGCGCAGGGGAAACCTTTGGCTATGTCAGCCGGATCAAGATCTGCTATCCACGCCTTGGCGCGCGTCAGAGCCAGTAAGGTGCCAGCCCGAGCCGCGGATCGCTTCAACTCTTCAAGCTGCCCCGGAACCATGGACAACCGGTCCAGGGTTTCTCTGATCAGGGACGGCGCCGTGTTGTCGTATGATGTAGCACAGATGACTCGCTGGGCGCCGGTATACAGCTGCTCAATCAGCGTATAAGCGGCCTTGAGCTTCTTCCGCACATCAGAGCCCATATGTGCAATACGATTGCCTGCACGGTTTAAGACAACTCAAGATAAACCGGCGGAAATATCAAAATTAAGATAGTCGATTGCATAGTTTCTTACCAAAGACGGCAGAGGTCATGGCATGCACTTGGCGCTTGAGTCCGTAAGCTCTTGACCACCGGTTTAAGGGCTGCTTTGGCTTCTTCCGCCGCTTTTTTCAAACCGCCTTCTCGGTGTCCCAGCTTGGCTTGTTCGGATTTATACCACTCTTTCAGCTGTTCCATAGTGGCCAAGGCCGTTCTCAATTCGTCCTTGGCCTTAGTGGTTTCGCTTCTTTGAGTCTCAGTTGGCTCGCATGTCTTTGAGTTGCATGCTTTGCTGCTCTATTTCATTCTTGTAAAAAAGGAAGCATGTTAGGTGTCTCATTATCAAGTCCCAAGTTCAATATACATATTCACCTTGGCACTTGGGGGCTAATGGCTAATTGATCTCAGTTTGCCATTTGGGTACAGAAATTAAGTTCGGTTTAACTATGCTAAGTTGAACCGACCCTTTGGGGGCTACTATACAGCTAAAGTACAGGAAAGACATAATTCATTACCTCATAGCGGTCCTTCATCCGGTTTACCAGACCAGCTTCAAGGTCACGGCTGGAATAGAGCCGGTTCAGAAACCCGGAGTGCAGTTCTTGGGCAGAGAAGTGGTCGTAAGCTGACATGTCTGTTTTTCCTTTATCTTTACTCACGGCGGCCGACTCACCCTTGGCACTATGTTTTGTTAAAGCGACTGGTTGGCTAGGAGCAGCATAGCGATGCTGTCCGCTACAATAACATCGTCATTTTCGGGCGGTCTTCTTTGGGCTTGATGTTTGCTTACTCGCTCGGCGGTTCAAGCTGTGCGACTCGCTCTATCAGCGGGTTTGGTGGAGCAGGCTGTGAAGTTTCCACTTGGACCTCCGGTTCAGCTTCTGGCGGATCAGCAGTATCGTCTTTGTACAACTCGCCAGAGCTATCTTTGGCGACTTCAGGATTTTCGTGGGTTGGTTCCGGGGTCTTTTCTGGATCAGCATCCGCAGTAGGGTCAAGGGTTTTCGCTTTCTTACTCAAGCGAGCCTTGGTGCTGCAATATTCAGAATTGGATTAAGGCAAATCAACCAAGGCAGTTGTAAATCGAACTGATGGACAGCAGTTACATACCCTGCAGCAACTTTAAGCGGAGGCAGTTGCGTGGTTGATGAACCGCCAGAGGAGTTGGAAGAGGCCTGATAATTGGTCAGACGGATTGAGAGGACATCGGAAGAAACCTTTTAAGGGATAACGTTTTTCAGGAGAACAAGTCACCTCTGGACGACGCTTCCGGGTTGGTGTATCTGGTAAACCGGAAGAGAGAATCTGTTGGCCACTGTGCCGGGTTGTGCGGCGCTCTTTAGCCTGCTGTGTCTTCAGATAAGCATAGGAATGAGATTTTTTCACTTTCCGAACGGCGCGACGAATTCTTTGAACCGGCACGAGGTCGGGGTCGGAAGAAAGAAGGATTACCTCAAAATGGTCGGCATGGCTGGCTTCGGCATCATCCTGGGAATTAAATTTGTCAGTGAAGGGAAAAATGAGAGGGATAAATCATAAGAAGAAATACAAGGAGGAGAGCCGGTTTACGGCGGCTCCCTCGTAAGGATATCAAGTTTTTACCTCAGCTTCAGATTCTTCTTCTTCCGGCGGATCAGAAGACCCGACGGTTTTCTTGCCAGCCTTTTTGGTAGCCTTGAACTTTATACGCGGAGCTCGGGCCGGTTTGGTCCGTCTCTAGAAGGAGTTGTCAGCCTGCGCGGTAGCAAGGATTAATGAATATCAACAAAATGTTAAAAGCCCGAAAAGCGGTGAGCAAGGTCTTATCAAGTGGCGGGTTAACGCAGAACGGAGCCAACCCGGTTAGGGCCGCAGCGGAGATTGGTTCATCAAGCATCTTTTTACATCTTCTGTAACCTCAATTTCAGTTATTGGTAATTCGTGACGTCTTTGAGGGTCTTTGAGGCTGCCAAGATACTGCAGCATCAATCCGGGCGGCGGCTTAAGGGCAAGATGCCCCAAGAAACCCAAAGATCGCACAAGGTCCACACCAATTAGTCCATTGGCCATTAGAGCCCGGAGTTTTATGATCTGAGGTGCAAAGTTCTTCCGTTCCGCGGTGGTTAAGCGTGAAGGCAGCGGATGGTTGTTGCTGAGCCGGTGAGGACGGTAACCCGGCAAGGGATTCTCGTTGGCAGGAGTGGTGTTCCGGCAATAGAACCAGGTTTGGTTCCAATCCTTTGGATGGCTGTGGTGTTTGGCGTGAGGAAAGTCCGCTTCCTTCCTTTTCTGGATTGAAACGCCGCCTAGCTCTGTGTTCGGACCATCAGAAAATTCGGTACGGCGGTTCAAGTGAAAAAAATCCCGGAACAACTCCACAGATGGTTCTTCCTGAAGATAGACTTCACAGAAGACTTGGAAGTTGCATATGTTTGACACAGAGTTCGGGCCGATATCCTGCGGATGGAGTTTCAAACTTGCGAGGACGTCCCGGAAATTTTTTGAACCGGGCGGGCAGAATCCCCGGTCTAAATGCTGCATAAACACGATTACTTCACCCTCTTGTGGCTCGGGAGGAAACTCGCCATCCAGAACATGCCAGTGGAGGACATTTTTCGGCGCCAAACCGCCAGTGGTGACATAGCCGTTCAGTTGTGTTTCGGTGATTTTGGACCGGACCCAATTGCATGCTGAGAATTGAGGGGCCATTCCGGAAGACTAAGCTGCAAAAGAAAGGAAGAGACGGTGTACCATTAAAACGGTTCAGGCATATCATACATTGTTAAACCGGTGATTCAGCATCCGGCTTCACGTTCGGTTTAAGCGAGGACTAATGGAGTGACGGATTAGTCATCGAAAGTTAAACCGCCGAGAATGGCGTAGTTGAAAAGTCTACTACGTATGGACGTAAACAGTTTTCACATACGAATGGAAGTAATCGAGATCTACGAAGCCCTAGTAAGAAAAACTTTACGACCTATGCAAACCTTCAGAAGAGCAGGAGGGTTCAGATATTCTAAACTCGAGGATCTGAACAAAAGGAAGGGTGCATAAAGAGTTCAATGGACGGCGGAGCGATCACTTATACAAGATGCACGGTATGGCTGAGGCGCACGGCCATGGCGGAGCAAGTGAGAAGAAACTGATATGAACTGCGTGATGAACAGGATCTCAGATGGGATCTAGGGCTTGAGAGGAACCTTACTCGACGAGCGGAAACCGCGGAGGCGCCGAAAACTCGATACGGTCGAGGTTGATGCAGCGGCCCGGCGATGAAGCGTCGTTCGAAGGTCGGGCGCGATGGCGGAGCTTCAGGGCTAGAGCGTCGCGAGGAAGGAGAAGAGCGGAAGAAGAAGAAGAAGAGAAAGGGGCGACCGGTCTATTTATAAGGAACCGGAGCAATCAACGGGCGCGAGATTCGAGGAGTCAAAAGCGGCGGACGGTGCAGCGGCCGCCTCGATTTCCGGGATGGCATTAAATGCGGGGAATCTTCTTGTTTGGATTTCTTCATCAAAATGACGTCAAGACACCACAGACAGCGGACCGGAAGATGACATCTCGGCGGTTCAAGCAGCTGGCGGTTTACAAAATGTGAAAAGAGATCAAGAGTTTCTGAAGGTGTTAAAGATTAACATGAACCGGTTCAAGTCAATCTGGGCCTAATGTTGGGGATACAACTATCGGCGTGAACCGCCCGAAGGCCGGTTTACCCTAAATCCATGATTCAGGCCCACGGAGGAGGCCTGGAGCCCAGAGGCGAATTAAGGTCCATCTATGTAAACCGCCTTAGTATTGTAACTTGTGTTGTAAGTTAAGAAAGGAGAGACCGAGCGGACGCTGGTATGAGCCGGATCGGGACTCAGAACCGGCCAAAGCGTCAACCCGTGTATATAAGGGACGACCAGTGGCGAAGTTAGGGGAGAGGATTCGAGGCTAAGGCAAAGCTATTGCTCCTTAGTAGCCGAAATCATATCAATCACATCACAACTGGATGTAGGCTTTTACCTTCATCAAGGGGCCGAACCAGTATAACTCCCGCGTCTTGTGTCCGCTTTAACCCCTCTAGGTTAACCCGTATGATGGCCCTACGACTAAGTCCTTTCATGAGGACATCTGCCGTGACAATTCCACGACAGATGGTGTTGTACGAGAGGCCGATGCGGGCGATGTCGACGTCAATCAGCTCGGTGCAGTAGTTGTCACGCGTGCTGAAGGTGACAGGAAGGCGGATCTGTCCCAGGGAGTGGGCGGTGCCGCCGCCGACTCCTGAGAAAGGTTTGCTGAGGCGGAGCCGCTCGAGTGGTACGTGAAGAAGGCTGAAGGCCTCCACGGATAGCAAGTTGAGGCCGGCGCCGCCGTCGATGAGGGTCTTGGTGACGGACACATTGCAGATGGTGGGCGTGCAAAGCATTGGGAGCATACCCGAGCCAGTGGTGGAGATGGGATGATCCCCCGAGTCGAAGGTGAGGTCGGCCTCGGGTGCGGCCCAGCCTGGGGGAGCCCCCGGGCGCTTGGAAGCGGCGCCGAACTGGCGAAAGAACGGCTTGATGTGACGGTATGAGGGCGGTGCTTGCGAGCCACCGAGGAGGGCCGCCACAGCGTGGGGTGCCGGTACCGCGATGCATGCGGTGAAGAGGTCGCGCAACTCCTCCCAAGACGCCACGGAAGATCCTGGGAGGGTAAGCAACCAGGCACGCAGTGCACCCGCAAGGGCCATGGGAAGCCAGTTAGCCATGACCCTGTCGTCGCCCCCAGCCTTGAGGACGGCCTCCTCGTACGCCAGCAAGAAAGCCACCAGATCCGCCGTGCCATGCTAGCGCGGTGGCATCTCGGGCATGAACTTGGGCGGCCATTGCACCTGTAGTAAGGCGGGGGCCAAGGCTCGGAGCCCCCTGGCCTCGCCGCTGGCATTAGCCGTCGGAGCGGAAAGTGCTGCGCTTGCCATGTGGGCGGAGCACGGTGGCGGCGAAGTGCAGATCGTCGGAAGGAAAGCTCCAGTGCACCCCTACCTGGCACGCCAAATGTCAGATTTAGGGTTCCGACAAACCCTCGAGGTTCAAACACTGGGGTGCGCACGAAGATCTCTCCTCTCCCATGCTCTCACACTCCACGATATCACGGACTAGCTCGCCGAGCCCAAAGAACACGAGGACACAAGATTTATACTGGTTCGGGCCACCGTTGTGGTGTAATACCCTACTCAAGTGTGGTGGTGGTGGATTGCCTCTTGGGCTGAGGATGAACAGTACAAAGGGAAGAACAACCTCCTGAGGAGAGGTGTTCTTGTGCTGATTTGTGGGTGAGGGTTGCTCAAGGTCCGTTCGAGCTGCCCCCTACTATGGTGGCTAGTCCTATTTATAGAGGTCCCGGTCCTCTTCCCAAATATTGAGCGGGAAGGGATCCCACAACGGCCGAGTTTAAAGGGGAACAACTAGTACAACTTATCCTGACAAAAGTGGTCTTCGCCTGCCAAAGGCTCTGCTGGTGACGCCGTCTTGGGCTCCACGGTGACCTCCATCCTGTCGTCCTCCTGGTCTTGGTCTCGTTGCACCGATATGGAAACCTTTGCTTGACGCCTCGGTACTCCTCGCCTGCGCTTCCCTCCTTAGCACCAAAGAGGAAGCAAGGACACTGTGCGCACTGGCGCCCGCCTGGCCTTGGTCGTCATGGCTCACATCATGAGAACCTCGCGAGGTTTGCCTTGCCTTCATCTCTCCACCCCTCACGAGCCAGTCTGGTGAGGCCGCTCCTGAGGAGGTCTTGTGTCATCCGCCTCGCGTGGTTTGGCCCCTCGCGAGGGTCTTGAGTCCTTGTTGGTGAAGATGGGCCGTACGGGCCCGCTTGTGGAGCTACGCCGTGGGCCGCAGGCAGGCAAGTCTGGGGACCCCCGTTCCCAGAACACCGACATATGTTTATATACTTCTACTTTATAAACTTTGAACAAGCAATTTGATGCAGACAATAAAAATAAACAGCATTTGCACTCATAGTTATCCAAATATAAACAACAAAGTTTGAAGGCTCGAGGAGGACAAACTTACATTAGTAGTGAAGACAGGCTCTATAAAGGCCTTGTCCATATTGATGGGGGGCAATTCAAGAATTTTACCGCACACTCTTCTTCAAGAGTATTGCCTTTATTCTACATTTTGTTAAGAGTAAATAGATGTGAAAATATAGGAAAAAATAGCGATTATTTAACTTAATATGCAGAGTACAAATGTAAATATAGTATACATGAAGAAGGCACTAACAAGAGCAATGCGGAGCTAAACTTCTTCAGTAACATTGGTTTTATTCAATATTTTGGCAAGAGTAAATGTAGATCTGATGTGTAGAAAAATGGAGGACAAGGGAAAATAAGCTGCAAAGTGTACATGAAGAACTAGCTGACAAATATAAGTACAGTGATGAAGGACAATGATACTTACAAGTATAATGCGAACTAAATTTCTTCATAGGCATTGAGTTTATTCTACATTAATTTAAGCATTAATATAGATCTGATAATTTGGAGCGAGCGATTGGATAAGCAAGCTATAATGCACAATGATGTCACATAATCCACCAGGTATGAATGTAAGGACATCGATAGGACAATATGTACTCACAAGAGCAAAGCAGCGACCAGCATAGTTGCGATATCCTAGGTTTTGCGGCCATGGTTCAATCGCCAATATACGTCGGGTACTATGTGATTTCTCCGGTAACACCACCTTTCTCAAGGACTTTGCTTGTACTCCTTCAGGTTCCGCAATCACCCTCTTCCTTTTGGATGTCTGAAACACAAGAACAACATTTGAATGGAAAAACATGGTATGACGACAAATGGAATAGGTGTTGATAATGGATGGGCATGGCATCTTCACATATATCATGAGTAAACTAAGCAGATGGCGGTGCAACGAAGCAAAATAAATTCAAGACACCTTATGCAAGATATGTGCAACCAATAAAATCGTGCCAAATTAGAACATGCATCTTATTGGGTGAACAGGATAGGCCATCTGCCTTTGACTCCTTGAGCTCAGAATAGTCATTAGGATCATATTCTGAATACGAATCTATAGGTCAGGAGCATGTGGGTTTCATTGCATCCACAATGGACCTCAATCCCTTGATGCCAAGTTTGTTACCCATTGAACTATTCTGCAATATTCTTCTGATGTGCGCATTCTTATATTCATTGTGATTACGTACTCTGTAAAGCATGAGAACACAAATAGTAGTGAGATTATCTTTGTAATGAAGAGGATATTGTAATATAATAGAGGCTCCCTGTAAACCCTTGTGTGCTATCACTAGATTCTAAAGAGAGAACCCATGTGTGCTGTAATATGGTGAGTAGATTAATATAATCTGGCACAACTACACAAAAAAATAATCTCCCTGTTGGGGGCTCCATATATAAGGATAGTTGGCAGATGATAGGTTCATAATATACCGTATAGAAAGTTTATTGCCAAACCATGATAACGATAGCGCAGAGCTAGTAGGCATATCGTAGTGTAGATAATAGGGTAGCCATAACGACCATAAATAAATCGGGAAAGCGGAACTGGCTGGAAAACATAGGGTTTTGCCACTGCTAATATGCAGTCTATCGATCACCTACAGGCCAGCTATATTCATCTGAAGGTGCACAACTGCTACTATCAGTTTAGTCTATCAAAGACCGCGCGGCTCCCACCATTTTCGGGGTATTATGGTAGACCAACTCGAAGTATGAAATCATTTAGCAGAACCGGCCCAATAGAGGTGTAGATTGCAGATGTCCCTGCTCCCCTTCCTGACAAGGAACATATTGTGCTTACTAAAGAAGAACAGAAGAGGAACATGTTAAAGAACAGAAGAGGAAGCATAGTCTGCATGTCTGCATGCAAGTCGCGTGACTTTTGTCATTTGGGTCAGTTGACCATTTCAGGAGGTTGGATGAAGATCCTACGTCTCCTAACCCTTCTTCTTCCTCCTCTCTGATTCTTCCCATACAGAACACTGCACAGGCCGCCGGCCGAACCACCGGCCCCAACGCCTGTGTTCTTCTGCCACCCCACCCCCACCCCCGCCCCCACCCGCGTCTAGTTTTCTTCGTTCGGTGAGGCCCCACCAACACCCCCCACAACCACCGTCCCTACCCGAGCACCTTCCTTCGTAGCGGCGAACACCGGCGAGCTCTCAAAACTCGACTGACCCAATTTTGAAATTTAGTGTACTGTCATTTAACTAGTGTGGAATATAAAAGGGGAAAACCATAAGCATTGCGAGTATAGTGTTGAGCGTGCCATGGCGGATCTGAAGGTGCAAATCGGACAAAGGCAACTTCGCAACCAATGTTTGCTTTCAAGTAGCAAGAAGTGATGGACAAGAAATCAGAGTAAAGCAGTGGCGATCTATTTTCTTGCTGTGATAAATAAGTTGAGGAGATACGAAAGAGTACCGCCTCTGGTGCAGCACCGTGTATGCATCTGTTGAGAATTTGACGGTGCTATGATAGTGATGGCTGTCGGCAGCGTGGAAGCAGATCTAGGAGGGTAGACGGTGGCGGTGGGTCGTGGTGGACGAGACTGTCATAGGAGCGGCGCCGGCAAGGTGGACGACGACGGATATGAAGCGAGATGACGGGATGCAAGGATCCTGGCCTCAAGTTGTGGATGAGAGATGTCGATCTATTGTAATGGCCGACGACGTCGGGGTATCAGCTCCGACACGGTGGAGGAGGACGGCGGTGGATGGGGTGGCGGTCGAAGGAGGCTGGGATGGAGAGGGTGTTTTGGTGCCCACGAAGTACGAATGGGGAAATGGAGGGAGAGAAGAAGGGGAGAAACATGTCTTCAGGGCGCGCTTGTCTCAAATCCGAGGAAATTTACAAACTTAGCCCCTGTTTAAAATTTCCTACATCACAACAATATTAGTCGGTTGGGGATAGGACGGTAATCTCACATACACCGAATATTTGCCGATGAGAGTTTGTTTTTGGCGCCCACTGTGTATGAATCGAGGAGGGAGTCGATTTCGGCCGAGGAGACATTGTGTTTTGGCACCCACCATGTATGAATCCGGGTGAGAGGCGGTTATGTCACGTTTAAGTGAAATTACAAACCTACGCCTATCGAAACCTATAGAAATCGAGCTGATATGCTTTGCGTGGCAGGGATAGGCAGTAATTTCCATCTCGCAGATTTTGGTTTCGGGCGGTTACTGCGACTTTCCCCGCTTCGTTCAAATTTTTGCAGAGTAAGAGTGCACGTTTACCGTGCCAACTCAATTCGAATCTAGTTTGTATTGTATTTTTGTTTGGGCAGGATCCATTTGCGATTGGAATAAAATGGTAAACATGCCATGATTTACAAATATGTCGTGCTACCTGTATGTCGACAATGTTGTTTTATCTT
The DNA here is from genome assembly GCA_021605145.1 of Aegilops bicornis. Taxonomy (NCBI): domain Eukaryota; kingdom Viridiplantae; phylum Streptophyta; class Magnoliopsida; order Poales; family Poaceae; genus Aegilops; species Aegilops bicornis. The sequence goes on from CM038669.1 coordinate 517,959,635, forward strand.
CGTAACACACTGACGGTACTCTCTCCCTCAACCTCCATCACTCTATCTCTCTATAAGTATCTCTCGCTCCCTGCTGTGTGTCTCTAACTATGAGTCTCCATGTGAAATATCTTTCTCTCACACAAACACAAACTTCGTCTCCCGGGGTCTCATTTCTCTCTACTATTCCCCTGTGTGCCACTCGCACACACCCTCTCACATAGAGATGTCTTTCGCTCCTTAGGTATGAGAAGCTACAACTCTTCCTCTTAAATATCTCTTTCTCACACACAAACACAAACTCTATCTCCCAGGGTCTCATATCTATCCACCATTCTCTTCTATGTCGCTCACACACACCCTCTCTCCCTTGAGATATCTTGTGGTCCCTCATATGTCTCTCTATCTATCACTCTCATTGTGAAATATCTTTCGCTCTCGCAGACACAAAACTCCGTCTCTCGGGATCTTATTTCTCTCTGATATTTGTTTGTATGTGACTCACATGCACACTATCTCTATCTCTCTCACTCCCACACACATAACTCAGCCTTCTGATCCACTCGACTCCTATCTCTAACACACACTAGCTAGCTAGCATATTTATCTTTCTATTTATCTGTTTCTCCATCAACCTTCTTTCTCGCCCTCACTCTTGCTTCCTATCATGCACACTATATATGTTTCTCTCTACATGCAGTCAAGTGCCCTCTTTTTATCTTTCTCTCACACACACATAACTTCACCCTCTGAGCCACCCGGCGGTCATCTCCAACACTCAAACTAGACGATGTCCCTCTATCTAGCATCTCTATCTCTGTATCTATCTGTAGTTTCTCCGTCAACATTTCTTTCTCGCACGCACTCTTGCTTCCTATCACCCGCACTATATATGTCCCTCCATACATGCATTTATAGGTTGATCTCTTTTGCACAATCGTTGTGCCTCGCTCCCTCTGCTCACCATAGATGCATGCTCCAGCCCACGCCACTATCTCTTAAAGACAAAAACACATGCTCAATTACCGAGCCTTCTTTCCTGCACACTCACATGCATGCATATTGTCATACCGATCTCTCCCATATCGTTGATCTTATCACTTATGTATTCTTTCTTGTATCTCGATCATGCTCGCGCGCACACACACACACATCCCACGTATACATGTTTACCTCTTGCACATGCACGTTCAAGGTCTCCTATGTCTCCATACATAGTTAATTACCCTCAACCCTAACGCCACATCGAATTGCTCTCTTCTTGTGTGCACATAACTTCTGCCTCGATGGGTAAAACACAAACTCACACTTAACAATCTCCTTCTAGCTACCCCCCTCTCTCACTCTTCCCCTATATCCCCGAAACCAACAAGACCATCCCTTCATTTAATTCCCGCCTACATGCACCATCGATATATAGTAGTCTTCTTTAGTGTCTCTCGAACAAACAGGTTCTCTCGATGTTGACTCCTCTCACGCGCACACGCCTTCTCTTCCCTCTCTACGGGCATTTTCTCTCTCGCACCCCCTCGTTGGTGGCCCCTGTCATACACTATGATGAAGCCACGCACACTTAAATTACATCCACCACCGAGGACCCCGCATCACACACACACACACACACACCCACCCCCACCCCCCCACACACACACTATGACTCCATCTCACACACACATGCTCTAGGGGGAGCTTTTGTTCCTACCACCCTTCGTACAACCTTACTCGTATGATAAGCAATCACCTTAATTTACTTGTATAACATGGGCAAATTCCACTTTACTTTAGTAGTTAGCAAACTTACTGTCGGTGGGAAACTACACCTATGGGTTCACTGGGATCCCTTCTACGGTTGGCGGGCGCGGGGTTGTGCAAAGAGCGGGTCTGGCGGTCAGCACAAGGATCGTTTACCCAGGTTCGGGCCGTGAAGATGAGTAATACCCTAGTCCTGCTTTGGTGTCTGGATTTGAATGTTCTTGAGTTCTTGAACTAGCTACGGTGTGTGTCTAGTCCAAAAGATCCAAATCCTTCTCATGGACGCCTCGGGCCTCCTTTTATAGACAAAAGGGGTCGCCATAGTGGCACACAGGAGGTGGAAAGGTGTACAGTGGATGAGTGAATCCTCTGGCACCATCGGACAAAACCATTTAATGCGCTGCCGACGTGCCCCTCTTGCTTTATCGGGGACGGCAAGGAAGCTCGTCCCAGCTGTCGGCGCCTCGCCTGGCTCTGACGCGCGTCTGAGCTGATGAGGAGCTGCAGCGCCACGTTGGGTGGCTGCTGGGCTGGCGTGGTGGTGGAGTCTTCACGAAGATCTGCATGCCACCACGCAGGTGCTAGCTGAGTCGGTGTAGAGGCCACATGCTGCCACGCAGGTGCCTGCCCAGCTAGTTGAGCTAGCAGCTGCATGGGAGCGGCGGTGTAGTCTTGGTAGACGTGGGTCTGATTGTGGCCTCACAGGCGTCTTCGGCAAGGGCCTTACCGGGGCCCCGGCAAGGGTCTTGCCGCGGCATCACGGTCGTCCCCGGCAAAGATCTTGCCGGGGGTCTCGTGGATTTTCTCGGCTGGGATCCCACCGAGGATCGTCATCTTCTGGTCCTTATTTGATCTTGTATGTTCATGATCTTCACAAAGATCTGGATGCCACCACGGAGGTGCCTCCCGAGCCTTGGTTTCAATATGGTTGATGACATTGGAACTCCTGGGCTCAAGGGTGGCGCGCTCCGCTGGCATCGGGCAAGTCGCCTCGGCAAGGCTCTTGCCGAGGCCGCGGAGGCCGTCCCGGCAAAGGTCTTGCCGGGGGAGTCCACCTCGCCCTCTTGCTCCTTGTGTCTCTGGTCTTGGCGTTGTTTTGATTGCCTCGTGCTCCAGCTTCCATCTTCTTCCCTACTTAGTGTGGCCGTGGGCGCGGCTCTGACTGCCTGTGCACAAGTAAAGGGGTAAAAAGGAGTGCCCCTACTTTTGTACACCGACAGGAGCCCCCGGGCCTGGGCCACACATAAGCGGAACGTGTTGTTGGGCCGGGCCCAGAACGGTGCGCGGGCAGGCGGGAGGGGATTTTACCGCAGTAATTTCTTCGCTCGCTTGCGCTTCCTCGCGACATGCGTAGAATGCACGTCGTGGAGGGTCGTGTGTGACGTGGGGGGCATGCGTGGGGCGGCACTGCCCTCATGCGTCACATCGTGGTAAAGAGGTGGCTCGCGCTTTCCCAATAAAAAGAGGAAAACGCAGAGGCGCGGCTCATTTACTGAGTGGACTCGGGTCATGGTCTTCAAGGTGCCCGCGCCTCACGATCACGATGTGGAGAACTGTCGCCTCACCCGTCCCCTTGATTTCTGCTTGCTCGCCACGTGTTCCCCATGCCCCCAAGGTGGCAGGTGGCGGACGCGCTGGGGTGCAGGTCTTAAACAACGAGGCAGGAAACCGGGCCGTCGCTGATTGGAGAAGTGGGTCGGTCCAGATTCGCTGCGCCCCCGATGGCCGGATTGGTTGAGTGAGGCGGCCGAGCCCGGACCCCGCCCCTTTGTAAGAAGGGGGAGGGGGATGGCACCCCACAATATCCATCATCCATCTCCTTCCACCTCGGCTCCTTTCTTTCATCTGTCATGGCGAGAGGGGGCGCCGGCCCTTCGATGGTGGCGGCGAGGGTCTCTGCTCGACAGCGCGTTCCTCCTCCCCAAGAGCTCGCGGCGGCGGAGCCGGCCATGAGAGGAAGGGGGACGGGGCGAGGCCGAGGTCGCCGTGGCGCTCGGGGGAAGAGGGGGACGGGGCGGCGCACCGGCCTTGCCTCCGCCAGTGATGCCTCCCCCAATGGAGGGCCACGTCGGGGACCAGCCCCGTGAGTTCTTCATCAGGCTGCGCCGGCCACCGTGTTGTCGTCTTCATCTCCCTACTCCATTCGCTCGGGAGATGGAGCTCGACCCGCCACAGACCCTCAGGTTGCAAATGAGCGGCTGCGGGAACAGCGGCATGCGGGTCGACATCGACTTTCCCACTCCTCACGTCATGTACCTTCGTCGCGGATGGAAGACTTTCGCTCGTGTCCATAGCCTGACGGCGGGGCTCGTTCTCTACTTCAAATTAATGGAGAATGACCTACTCTCCGTCAAGGTCTTTGGGGGCCTTAGAACTTGCCTAAAGTGCTGCGTGGAGAGCTCCTCCGATGATGACTACTCTTCCTCAAGCGGGAGCGACGAGGAGGACAGCGACAACGATGACAAGGGTAGCGGGCGGGAGGATGACGGGTCCGACTACGCATCGGGCCCAGCGTTCCTGGGCGACACCGACAGCACCATCACCTGCATCGACAACTCCTTGAACTTGTCGGGGTCGTCGCCTTGGGCGGCTGGCATTGGAGGGACGAGGAAGATGAAGAAAGCGGGTGGCGGGCCGTCAACTCGAAGTACGATGGCCCCGACGCCTTCATCACGTATTGGAGGGCCGATGCCTCGTCTTCCAGCTCTTCCTGTGGCACCGTCATCACCGGCCTCCTTCCGGTCGATCGCCGATATGTTCTCTTGGCGTCTTCTGCTGCGCGTACCTCGCCTAGGCACTCCTTTTGCCCTTCTGCAATCTTGTTCCATTTCCTGGGGAGAAGTAAAAGAAAGGGATTACGGGCATCTTATCTCTTTTTAGTTTGTAAACCTACGGGCATTTGTTAAATTTAAAACTTTTAATCCCCCTGCTCATGTTTTCCATTCCGTATGAACTGTACCTTTATGGGATGTTTTTAATGAAAAAGGGTGCTTGCCGGGTTCTTTGTGCGTGAGCGAGGCCCATGCCAAGGAGTGAATCCTTTTTATTCTTAAGATAAACATTGTCGCCTGGCAACATGATTTGCCGTCCCCTGACTTCATTCGAAAATTCTCACGCTCTCGGCGGAGGCAGGGGCAAAGTAGAGTTAGGCCCTTCGTTTATTTCCTTTTCACCGCGACTACGACCCAGTTCCGACCCAGGGAATAGTTCTTGGGTACAGGGACAAAGTGGGAGCACGGTGGCTTAGGAATAAAACAAGGTTTCATACGTCCCAACTCCATACGGAAACACACAATAGGGGATAAAAGACTTATCTGGATCTGCAGCTGTCAGTGTCAATACAAGTGGATCTTGGGTAGGGGGTCCCGAACTGTGCGTCTAGGATTGATGGTAATAGGAGGACGGGAGACACGATGTTTACCCAGGTTCGGGCCCTCTCTATGGAGGTAATACCCTACTTCCTGGTTGATTGATCTTGATGAATATGATTATTACAATAGTTGATCTACCACGAGATCGTAATGGCTAAACCCTAGAAGTCTAGCCTATGTGAATATGGTAATGAATGTCCCCTATCCGGACTATGCTCTCCGGTTTATATAGACACCGGAGAGATCTAGGGTTACATGGAGTCGGTTACATAAGAAGGAATCTTCACAGTTGGTCGCCTAGCTTGCCTTCCACGCCAAGGAGAGTCCAATCTGGACATGAGTATGGTCTTCGGTCTTCATGTCTTCACAGCCCATCAGTCCGGCCCATGGATAACAGGCCGGACGCTCGAGGACCCCTTAGTCCAGGACTCCCTCAGTAGCCCCTGAACCTGGCTTCAATGACAAGGAGTCCGGCGCGCAGATTGTCTTCGGCATTGCAAGGCGGGTTCCCCTTTCTCTGAACTCCAAGATAGTCTTCGGATACGATGATTGTATCCGTACCTGGTATAACCGTAGAGAGAATATAATATTTGCACGAATCTAATCTGTTGAGAGCTTCTTTACAACACGACATCATGTCTGTCCGGTCATAATTTTGAACCGTTTTTCATCTGCCATCCCACGTTTCTAGACGCGGTTGCTATTGGCACGTTTTGTCAAAGCAGAGATCGTGTCCCCTTATTGTGGGATTCTCATCAATGCGGGCATGGGTAACCCAACCGTGCCATTTTTACAACACTTGGGAATAGGCGAGTTTTTACGACGAGTGGGGAGGTGCTGGACATTCGCGGCCTTTATAAAGGGATAAGGACACTCTCCCTTTTCCCACACCCTTCTTCATCTCCAGTCCTTCTGTCCTCGAGCTCCATTGCCCAAGCTTTAGTTTTTCCTCGTTCGAGAAGGCACTCCAATCATGTCCGGATCCGGAGCTGGAGGCAAGTGGATGGCCTCTTCCGTCAAGAAGAAGGACATCACGGGGCTCTGGGAGGCCGGCTATTTAGCCAAGGAGATCGCTCACCGACTCCCTGCGAAAGGGCAAATCGTCCCTACCCCCGAGCCCCATGAGAGGGTTGTGTTTCTCACACATTTCGTCCGCGGGCTAGGATTCCCCCTTCATCCATTTGTTCATGGATTAATGTTTTACTATGGGTTGGACTTCCATGATCTGGCTCCCAACTTTATACTCAATATCTCAACATTTATCATTGTGTGTGAGGCCTTTCTCCGCATCCCGCCTCACCTCGGCCTATGGCTGAAGGCCTTCAACGTGAAACCGAAGGTGGTGAGCGGTCAACAAGCAGAGTGCCGAGGCGCCATGGTGGGCAAAATGCCCAATGTCACCTGCTCCGAAGGCTCCTTCGCGAAACGGTGAAGGAATGGCAGTCGGGGTGGTTTTACATCACCGAGCCGCATGACGCCAATTGGGTAGCAGCCCCCGAATTCTGATCCAGAGTTCCGATGCGGCTCACTTCCTGGCAAGAGAAGGGCCTGACCTGGGGATCCCTGGACGAGATAATTGGGCTCCAGAAATGCGTCTAGAACATATGATAACCAAGAATATCAAGCTTGTGAATGTGATCTAGGTCATGCTCATTCGCCGGATCCTTCCGTGTCAATGCCGGACTTGCTATTTGTGGGAGTACGACCCCGCCAAGTACCAGACGCTGCGAGGGCTCTTCGGCGCAACGCACGAAGGCATCTGGAAAGTGCTCTTCAAGGCGGCCGAGACGCCCCCGCCCACGACTGAAAATCGCGGGCTTAGCTCAAAGCGCCACGCCAATTCGGTAATTCTTTTAATGCTTTCGAGGTATACCCTTCACCAGCATATTTTGAGGATGGATCCTGAGCTCCTCCATCTACTTTACCAGGCCTGGATCGAGGTGGTGGAGCAGATTAGCTGCCCGGCTCCGCTTCCTGAGGAGGAAGAATTCCCACTTCCGACGAAGATGTTGTTTCCGGCACTGTATGACGTGCCAGAGAAGACGGCCAAAAAAGTGACCAAAGGGGCCAAGATAGGCCCTTGCCAAAAAGGCGCTCCGGACATGTCGTCCGAGGACGAGACTTCCTCTTCATCCGATGACGACGACGAAGAGGAAGAAGAAGAAAACGATTCCCCACCTGAGGTGGGGAGGAAGAAGAGGGCGGCTCCCCCGGATCCGGAGGCAAAAGCGCCCAAGAAGGTTAAAGGCTCCCAAACGGATCACTCCGTGTGGGATATTGATAGTAGTCCGGAACGACCTCGCCGGACAAAGCCTCGGGCCGCTTCGTAAGTACCAGAATCCGCAAACGTATGGCCTTCCTGTTTTATAGAACTGACATATTGTAAGCCTTGTTACTGCAGTCCGGTGCGCGATGGCTCCCCGCAGTCCTCGACTGAGGATTCGCTAGGCTCGAACGAGAGGGCTAGCACATCTCCGCCACCTGCTCATTCTATCTCACCCAAGGGTGATGACGTGGTGGTGTCCAAAAAGACTTTCCCAGACCGGGGGGAGATGCCGGAGATCATCGGGGTGACGTCCCAGGATGATTTTTCGGCCGCCGGACATGTGGGGAAATAAAGTCCCCATGGGTACTGGTGATGGGGCCCGAGTTCCCTTTGGACCTCAGCCGGGTACCATTCTAGAGATCTACACGGCTCTAGAGTCCAGCTAACGGCATTCCCTTCAAGGAGGGAATGTGCCTGTTCCACCGGTGACCTCTGTCCAACCAGAGGCGCCGGATAATCTGCTGGAGGCGCTACGAGGCGCGTCTATTATGGATGAACATCGTGTCCTTATGGACAGGGTGATAGAGAAGGTTCAGTTCGTCAAAAGTGGACTGACGAAGCCTGCACTAGCCTTCTAACGGGCTTTGAGGTAAGTGATTGTAAAAAATATCACAGTATAGACAGTAGCCCCTGATGCTCTGTTTGGTGTTCATGCTCTGTTTGGTCTAAAATGAGTTGTCTACGTGAATAAGCAGGTATCGCTTGAGGCAGCCACTGCTCATGCTGCGGAGGTCTCCGGACTGAAGCAGAAACTGGAGCGGGCCGAGGAGGAGCTCGGCCTCGTGAAGAAGCAGCTGGAGGATAAACAAGGTATGCAGTAATGATGACCCACAAGTATAGGGGATCTAACGTAGTCCTTTCGATAAGTAAGAGTGTCGAACCCAACGAGGAGCAGAAGGAAATGATAAGCGGTTTTCAGCAAGGTATTCTCTACAAGCTCTGAAATTATAGGTAACAGATAGTTTTGTGATAGGATAACTTGTAACAAGCAACAAGTAACAAAAGTAAATAAAGTGCAGCAAGGTGGCCCAATCCTTTTTGTAGCAAAGGATCAGCCTGGACAAACTCTTATATAGAAAAAAGCGCTCCCGAGGACACATGGGAATTATCGTCAAGCTAGTTTTCATCACGTTCATATGATTCGCGTTTGGTACTTGGATAATTTGATATGTGGGTGGACCGGTGCTTGGGTGCTGTCCTTACTTGGAAAAGCATCCCACTTATGATTAACTCCTATTGCAAGCATCCGCAACTACAAAAGAAGTATTAAGGTAAACCTAACGATAGCATGAAATATATGGATCCAAATCAGCCCCTTACGAAGCAACGCATAAACTAGGGTTTAAGCTTCTGTCACTCTAGCAACCCATCATCTACTTATTACTTCCCAATGCCTTCCTCTAGGCCCAAATAATGGTGAAGTGTCATGTAGTTGACGTTCACATAACACCACTAGAGGAGAGACAAGATACATCTCATCAAAATATCGAACGAATACCAAATTCACATGACTACTAATAGCAAGACTTCTCCCATGTCCTCAGGAAGAAACGTAACTACTCACAAAGTAAATTCATGTTCATAATTAGAGGGGTATTAATATGCATATAGGATCTGAACATATGATCTTCCACCAAATAAACCAACTAGCATCAACTACAAGGAGTAATCAACACTACTAGCAACCTACATGCACCAATCCCGGACTTAGAGACAAGAATTGGATACAAGAGACAAACTAGGGTTTGAGAGGAGATGGTGCTGACGAAGATGTTGATGGATATTGGCCCCCTCCCGATGAGAGGAGCGTTGGTGATGACGATGGCGATGATTTCCCCCTCCCGGAGGGAAGTGTCCCCGGCAGAACAGTTCCGCCAGAGCCCAAGATTGGTTCCACTAAGGTTCCACCTCGTGGCGACGAAGTCTCGTCCCGAAAGCTTTCTTATGATTTTTTCTCGGACGAAAGACTTCATATAGCATAAGATGGGCACCGGAGTGTCGGCGTTCTGGGAACGGGGGTCCCCAGACTTGCCTGCCTGCGGCCTGCGGCGCGGCTCAAAGGAGGCCCAGGACGACCCATCTTCATCAACGCAAGCTCAAGACCCTCGCGAGGGGCCAAGCCTCATGAGGCGGACGACCAGGAGCTTCCTCGAGCACGGCCTCGTCGGGGCTAGCTCATGAGGAGGCGGAGAGTTCAAGGCAGGTACCTCATGAGGTGCCCATGACACAATCCATGATTCCACCAAGAGGGCGCCCGATCGAGGCGCCCGGCCAGCCGCCAGCGTCCTCCTTTCCTCTTTGGTGCAAAGGGAGCAAGCGCAGCGAGAGCATCAAGCAAAGGCATTCTTTTGATTGCAACAAGACCAAGACCAGCCCCAACGGCTGGAAGGGAGTCATCGTGGAGCCCAAGCGAGCGTCATCACCAGAGCCTTTGGCAGGCGAGGACCAACTTTAGTCAGGATAAGTGTACCCGCTGTTCCCCTTCAAAATGGCCAATTGTTGGCGCCCTTCCCGCTCAATATTTGGGAAGAGGCCCAGGTCCTTTGCCTATAAATAGGAGTAGCCACACTCAGAGCAGGGGATCGGAAACGGAGGGATTGAAATGATCAGCATCCAGAGAAAGACAGAGACCCGATCGTCAAGCTAGGGCGACGGGACACCACCTAGCAGTTCATCACACCCACCAAGAACAGACCCTCGCGAGGCTGTTCTTCCCTGTGCTGTTCCTCAATAGCCCAGAGGAAATCCACCACACCACAAACTAGAGTAGGGTATTACACCTAGCAGTTTGCCGAACTAGTATAAATCTTGTGTCTCTTGTGCTGTTCTTTTTAGTAGTTTAGGTCCCTGCGATTGGCGAGGTACGAGGCGGTGGAGGGTTGGATCTCCGCGCGCACCCGGTGTTCGAACCTCAAGGTTCTGCCGGAACCCGAAATCCGACATTTGGCGCGCCAGGTAGGGGTGCGCCGGAATCCGCCTTCTGCCACCTCATGTCCCGTCGCATCGTCATCACCATGTTCGGCGACCAAGCGGGCAACCCAAATCCTTGGGCGGCGTGGCCCGCCCACGCAGAGCCGCTCGCCTCGGGCCCGTGCCCCAGGCAGCTAGCGGTCCGCAGGGCGCTGCGGGCCGCGGGCGACGCGGATAGGCTTCGATGGCTCTCACGCCGCGGCAGGCGCGGTCTGCAGCAAGGGCCTCCAATCACGCCGCGACCACGTCACCGTACACCTGCCGGGAGCAGGCGAACTCAAGGGCCGCGCTCACGGTGTCCCGAGAGGCTGCCGCAGTGCAGCTCTGGAGAGCGGCTGCTGCGACGTCTTCTTTGGAGTGAGTGGCGGAGCTCCTGGCCTTCGCCGCCTCGGGGCTCACCCTTCGCACCCAACTTCCATCTCGGGCCCGGGCGGCTCGCCGCAGGGGGCTCACGCCAACGTCTTGCGGGCTCCAAAGCTACTCCAACACTGGCGAAGCTGTCAGCGGCGGCGGGGTTGCCCCCGCCCCCGGCCCGTGAAGAAGAAGGACTCGACGTGACTCACGGCCCTGGAGGGCCGCCGCGCCACCACCACACGGCGGGCGCATCAAGCAGAGCAGCATGGCACGCTCAGCACTACGGCTTGGCCTTCGGGATGACGGCGCAAGAAGAATACGTGCCCCACATGATGGACCAAGGGCACCTGCATGAGGGAGAACAAGGCTCGCTCCTCAGCCCGAGCTGGGGGAATGAGGCGCCAGAAGCCGAGCTCTTTCAGGAGCCTCGAGACGGTCCCACTGGTCACGCTGGGGGCGACAATTATAGGGTACTGCTACTTCCTCAAGAGCAAACATACGCTAACCATAGGTCGCAGGAGGTACAGGTCGCCAGGATGAGCGGCTGCCCGCTCCCGCAGTCTCCTACCCCTCGGGAGGGGGGCGCAGGGGGCTGCCGGAGAAGGGCAGAGATCCGACATAACCACCGCGGCGTTCGGAGCAAGGCGTTCTCGGGAGGTAGGCCCTCTGCTGGGGAGGCGCCTCAGGGCCTGCCCCTGGCGGAGGACCCGTGGTCGTCGGGGAACTGGCTGGCGACGGCTCTACCCCATCGGCGGTGTCCTGGTTTCGGTCGTCGTTGATGGCACTAGAGTGTGGCGCAAGGCGGGGCCCTCGTCTGGCGATATGAAGCAAGGCGGTACACTGTGAAGAAGGCCCGGTGCTCGTGAAGCTCGCCGCCCGTGACACTCTCACGTAATAATGAGTGGGGCTTTACACGCCCGAGTCTCGAGGGTGCCGGCCTCGGGCCTGGGCTCCCTCCCACGCCCGATGGCAGCACTTAGCTCCACTGGTGAGAAGTCGTCCAAGACTAGACTAGGTGCCGGACGCGGCTTTTCTTCTGCTTTCTTCGCCTTTCCATTTGATTGTCACTTTCCCCCGCTGGATTTAAGTTGGATTCGAAGTTGAGATTTGCGTGTGTTTGGGGAAGGGGTGCTTAGTCTCGTTCGAGCAAATCTCTCGTGTTTCGGTTACAACTGCGCCTCAGCTGCCTCCCCTTGCGAGCCCCTGGCGAGCCGGGCCAGGCCTAGCTTGCGCGCAGCCCAGCCTGTCGCCGCCGCGTCCTCTCTGGAGGGTTTTTACTGCAGATCCTACGGACTCGATCAGGAGACACTCAGATCGCCGCAGCCTCTCATAGGCTATCTCGGGGCTCGTACGAAACAAAGGTAAACCAGCCAACCAGCACGTCGCTTAGCCAACCACATGGCACGGACGTATGGGCGATGTAACACCTGCTAATACGATGAACACGAGTTTTACATGAGGCTCCCCTCCCAAAATGCTCTCACAGCCATCGTGCAAAAACCTGAGTTCTATTCATGCGGGGTAATGGAACAGGACAATACATAATCGGTCGGATAAATCCCCAATGCGTCCTCAGAGCACCTCCCGAGCCGTTCTTTGGCGTCGGCCAGCCTCGCCCGTCGCTGTCTGCGGGGTCATCGGCGGCGTCAGGGCCGTTCACCACGCCTCCCTCATCGGCGGCCACGACCACGCCGTCGTTGTCCGAAGTGAAGGCCCGGACAAGAGCATCCACGTTGTCTTCCACCCAGTGCGCCAGGTCGCCCGGACGGCTCGGGAATCTGAAGCGATAAGCTGCGTCAAAGTCGAAGTGGGGTCCATGTCCTAGAGATGGCTGAAGACACGAGAAAAGGCGCGCCCAAGCAGCGCACGGCTCCTCAACTGCCGCCTCGCAGATATTACTCAAGGCTGCGTTGGCTCTCTCCTGGAGCGTGGCGAGCATGGGGCCGTGCTCATGCTCCAGGATTCGCCGCTGTGCATCTCGTCCGCGATACGGCGGCGCGGACGGCCTCGGCCTCCTCCACTGTTGGCGAAGAAGGAGCGCCTCGGCGAGAGGTGGTGGACTCCTCTGCGCCACCTCGAGGGCGGCCGAAGAGCATCGGCCCGCCGCATCGCATCCTCCAGCTTGGCCCTCAAGGTAGCAGTCCTGCCCTCAGCCTCGGCCTTGATCAACCCCAGCTGCTCCACAAACTCACGCTCGAACCTTTGCCACTCGGCGTCCGACCTCCTCCAGGACGCGGGCTTCCCGTGCAGCGACCTCATCCTCTGCCCGCGTCGCCAAGCGCTCTCTTGTCTCCAAGCGCTCGTACTCGCGCACGCATTCAGCGGCTTCAAGTGTCAGCGCCTCCTCACGCTTCTGGAGCTCTGCCGGGTCGCCGGAGGCCACCTTCATCGACGCAAGGGCTGCCTCGCGCAGCTCCACTTGCTCCTCCAACGAGTGACACCGGGCCAGGAGTTCCCGTGCCCGCTCCTCCGCCGCCTCTCGCCGCCTGTTAGCTGCGCGGGACTCCTCGACGGCCCGAGAACAGGCCTCCCGAGAGGCTGCCAACGACGCCTTGGCCTCTTCATCATCACGATCACGCTGGTGGCGCGCAAGGGCGGCAGCGCCCTCCAGCTCACGCCTCTCTGCGGCGGTGCGAGCCCTCGGCCTCAAGGCGCGTCTTCGTCGTGAGCTCTTCACCAAGAAGGCTCACCGCGTCAGCCGCCCTTCGAAGAAATCCTTGGCGAAGGGCGCGGCGCTCCCGGGCATGCTCGCGCACGTCCTCCACACCATCAACCGCCCCAAGCGGGCGCCGGGAGCCACGAATCAGCACTCCCCCTCCGGGCAGGGGGCTGGGGGCTGGCACCCTCGCAACGGCCGGGCATGCCGCACCGGAGGCCCGGCCAGGAGCCAGCCCATCCCCAGACGAAGGGCGCAGGAAGCGCCTCAGCCAATCGCCGTCCACTCAGCAGGAAGGACGGGGGGAGAAGCGGCCGAGGGACGGCTCCTCACCCGTCTCCGTGAGCTCGGCGGAAGGGCCTGCAGGCAAGGATCGAGACAAGCAGCGGAAGAATCAGGAGGCTGGGGAAGGAGAAGGCTTACTCATCAGTGGCGAAGTACTTCCTACGCTTCAGCAGGAGACAAGGGTAATCATCGTCCAGGGCCTCCCTTCTCTTCCGGAGGGCCTCGAAGTTCACACAGAAACGACCCAAGATTTGGGCGCGAGGGTCACCAAGCGAGGGAGAAGCATCAAGGCGACCTGCGTCGGGCGTCACTTTGACGCGCTGCCGGTCGCCTCACCAAGAGAAGCAGCAGGGGCCTCGGGTGCTCCGTCCGCAGGCGCTGCGGGCGGCTGCCTGCCACCCTCAGCTGTGGCGGCACGAGCCTCAGGAGCTGCTCCCTCGTGAACGTCGCCCGGCGCTGTCACCCCGGCGGGGGTCCCTTCGGCCTCTGGCGGCTCGTGCCTCCCTGCTCCGCCACTTGAGGAGGAGCCGCCTGGGCCGACTGGAAGGGCTGTCACCATCACTGGATTCTCGCGAGGCCCCTGGAGACCAGCGGGGCGCGGCCCCCATTCATCGAAGATAGGCATCTGGTTCACAAAATCACCCCTGTTTTGGCAGAGGTACAACAAGGCCCCTCCATGCCGGATGCCATCGGGGTTGGGGTCGCCAGTCAGGACCAGGAGCACTTTCCTCAGTGCTTCAGGCGTCAGATCTTCTTCCTGGAGCATCATACGATCACCAGGCCCGCTGAAGGCCCACATCCGGTGGGAATGGCGTTGGAGAGGAGCAATGCGGCACGTCAGGAAGTCCTTCACCACCTTGGGTGCTGTCACAGCAAGCGACCTCAGGAACATGAAGCGGCGCCAGACAAAGATGAGCCGAGGGCTTGAAAGCGTCTCCTGGCCCCAGCCCAAATTGGGGACAGCAGGCGAGGTTGGCTCCGATAGCAGGGGGCTGGGCACCCCCACATCCACATACAACCACCTCTCACGGAACTCAGCCGCGGGCAGAGGCAGGCTGAAGTCGATCCACGAGGTCATTGTCTCGGGCGCGGCGACGAAGCTCACGCACGCCGAGCATTGGGTGGGGTCGACAAGGCGCAGAGAGAAGAAGTGGTGCAGCAAGGCAACCGAAGGAAGGATGCCCATCATTGCCTCACAAACGAAGGCGAAGACTGAGAGGAGAGTGATGGACTCAGGACCCAGGTGCATCTTGTGGATCTGATAGTGGGAGAGCACAACATTGAAGAAATCAGAGAAGGGGGGAACCAGCCCCGCCCACAGGGCGTCAGCAAAATACCGGACCTCTGTGACTATCCTGTCGATAGAGAAGTGGGACGCGGGCCAAGCCGTCGTCCTCCCGCATTCGTTGAAGGAGGTGGCCAGAGCCAAACTAACCTTGCCCAAGCCCTCTAGATTGCGTATGATCGACGGGTCGACAGCGGAGGCCGCCGGCGGCAGCGAGCGAGGCGGAGGCACAGGTTTCTTCCCATTCCCCTTCTTCGTCGGAGCCATGGCGATTGAAAGGGGGAGGGGGAGATTTGAGATTGGATTGAAAATGGAAGCTGGAGTTCGAGAGGGGGAAGGACAGGGGCGCACGAGCAGCAGAGAGGGGAACGGATGTGTACAGCAGCGTGTCCGCCTAGCAAGGCACGAAATAAGGAGGCGTGGGGGAATAGTGCCGCCCACGTCCAATCAACCGCCACGTGTCGCCCAAGGCCGCAGGCTGTTAGGGCCTCTGACGCTTCGCACTTGCCCTTTCGCCTCTGTGCTCGGCCAAGTTCGGGCGCGCCGTGGGCCCGGGGGCTACTGTCGGTGTTCTGGGAATGGGGGTCCCCAGACTTGCCTGCCTGCTGGGCTGACTCAAAGGAGGCCAGGGGCGGCCCGTCTTCATCAACGCATAGCTCAAGACCCTCGCGAGGGGCCAAGCCTCATGAGGCGGGCGACCAGGAGCTTCCTCGAGCCTGCACCTCGTCAGTGGCTCATGAGGAGGCGGAGAGTTCAAGGCAGGGTACCTCGCGAGGTGACCATGACGCAAGCCATGGCGACCAAGGGCGCCCGATCAGGCGCCAGCCCGGCTGCAGCTGGCGTCCTCCTTTCCTCTTTGGTACAAAGGGAGCAAAGCGCAGCGAGAGCCTCAAGCAAAGGCATCCGTTTGGTGCAACAAGACCAAGACCAGCCCCAACGGCCGGAAGGGAGTCATCATGGAGCCCAAGCAAGGCGTCATCACCGGAGCCTTTGGCGGCGAGGACAACCTTTAGTCAGGATAAGTGTACCCGCTGTTCCCCTTCAAAATGGCCAATTGTTGGCGCCCTTCCCGCTCGATATTTGGGAAGAGGCCCAGGGCCTTCGCCTATAAATAGGAGTAGCCACACTCAGAGCATGGGATCGGAAACGGAGGGATCGAAACGATCAGCATCCAGAGAAAGACAGAGACCCGATCCTCAAACTAGGGCGAAGGGACACCACCTAGCAGTTCATCACAACCACCAAGAACAGACCCTCGCGAGGCTGTTCTTCCCTGTACTAATCCTCAATAGCCCCAGAGGCAATCCACCACGCCACAAACTAGAGTAGGGTATTACACCACAACGGTGGCCCGAACTAGTATAAATCTTGTGTCTCTTGTGATGTTCTTTTTAGTAGTTTAGGTCCCTGCGATTCGGCGAGGTACGAGACGGTGGAGGGTTGGATCTCCGCACGCACCCCAGTGTTCGAACCTCAAGGGTCTGCCGGAATCCGAAATCCGACACAGAGGGCCAACAGGGGGCCCACGAGGCACGGGGCGTGCCCAGGGGGTAGGGCGCGCCCCCACCCTCATGGCCAGGGTGTCGTCCCCCTCGGGTATTTCTTCCACTCAGTATTTTTTATTATTTCCAAAAACAACTTCCGTGGAGTCTCAGGACTTTTGGAGTTGTGCAGAATAGGTCTCTAATATTTGCTCCTTTTCGGCCAGAATTCCGTAATTCCAGCATTCTCCCTCCTTCTATAAACCTTGTAAAATAAGAGAAAATAGGCATAAGTATTGTGACATAATGTGTAATAACAGCCCATAATGCAATAAATATCAATATAAAAGCATGATGCAAAATGGACGTATCAACTCCCCCAAGCTTAGACCTCGCTTGTCCTCAAGCGGAAGCCGATAACGGTAAATATGTCCACATGTTTAGAGAAAGAGGTGTCGGTAAAATAAAATACAGACATGAGGGCAACATGATTATTCTCATAACACCAACATATATGGATAATGTCATATGATTTTTTATGCTCAAGTAATAATCTATTCGCAATGCAAAGTATGAATCAGAAACTTTATTGAGAACTAACAAACTATAATCATAGTCATTGAAACAATTGCAATTTATCATAACATCAGAAAGAGTCTATATCAGAGCTTTTCAGCAAGTTCACATACTCAACTATCATTTAGTCTTTCACAATTGCTAACACTCACACAATACTTGTGGTTACGGAATTTTAATCGGACACAGAGAAAGATAGGGGCTTATAGTTTCTCCTCCTAACCTTTTACCTCAAGGGTTATGTCAACAATAATAGCTCATGCTAACTTACATCCAATTAGATATATATACCAGGATGTTTCCAACACACTGTGCTTGCCAAAGGATAAAATATAAAAAGGAAAGGTGAAAATAACCATGACTCTTGCATAAGGGTAAGAGATAAAAGTAAAATATAGGCCCTTCGCAGAGGGAACCAGAGGTTGCCAAGCGCTTTCAGAGTTGGATGCACAAAATCTTAACGCGAAAGAATGTCACTTTACATTGACACTTGTGATATAGACTTTTATTATGTAGTCCATCGCTTTTATTTCTTCCACATCACAAGATCGTATAAAGCTTATTTCCTCCACACCAATCAATCATACATATTTAGAAAGCAATTATTATTGCTTGCACCGATGACAACTTACTTGAAGGATCTTACTCAATCCATAGGTAGATATGGTGGACTCCCATGGAAAAACTAGGTTTAAGGGTTTTTGGAAGCACAAGTAGTATCTCTACTTGGTGCAAAGAATTTGGCTAGCATGAGGGGGAAAGACAAGCTCAACATGTTGGATGATCCATGACAATATACTTTATTTCAGATATAAGAAAACATAACCCATTACGTTGTCTTCCTTGTCCAACATCAATTATTTAGCATGTCATATTTTAATGAGTGCTCACAATCATAAAAGATGTCAAAGATAGTATATTTATATGTGAAACCTCTCTTTCTTTATTACTTACTGTTAATCGCAACGATGACCAAAGCTATGTTTGCCAACTCTCAACAACTTTTAATCATCATACTCTTTATATGTGAAGTCATTACTCTCCATAAGATCAATATGATCTATTTATTTCTTTTTATCCCTTTTCTTTTCTTTTATTCACTCAAGATCATAGCAAAATAATCAAGCCCTTGACTCAACACTAATCTTTATTATATAACTCACGGACTCGATTACATAGAGGGATCATAAAGCAAACTCAAAACTAGATCATACCAATATTTTATTCTACTAGATCTAGATATTACTAAAAGGATCAAACTAAGAAAAACGGTAAAGATAGGAATGTGTTGGTAATACGATACCGGGGCACCTCCCCCAAGCTTGGCAGTTGCCAAGGGGAGTGCCCATACCCATATGATTATATATCCTTTGCTGGTGAAGAAGGTGAAGATGACGATGGATAGTCGCACATCGAGCGTATGAGGTCCTCCAACTTGCGGATAATGCCCTTGAGTGCAACGATATGCTCCTTCAACAAAATGTTTTCACGTGTGAGATACTTGTTTTGTATACGAGCTAACTCAATCATCTTGAAAGCTTCGACCTCAGTTGGGGTAAGAAGATTGTGATCAAGTTGAAGGATGTCTTCTGTTGCCGGAACTTGGTCCTTTGTGGCATTCTTGATCCCTTCATCCTTGTTGATCTCCATGTGTTCTTCCCTCTTCAACTCTATCTTCATTAGCCAAGCATCGTTGTCACCATTGTTGGAGGAGGGGGACAACATGATGCCTGGCCTTGACACCCTGACAAAAAACAGCTCGAAACAAGAACAGAGGGCAATTGCGTGATACATGAGTCAAAACCTTCGGGAGATTATATAGTGAATTTTTACCGAATACGTATCGTGCAAGAAAACGGAGTCAGAAGAGCACACGAGGTGCCCACGAGGCAGGGGGCGCGCCCTCCACCCTCGTGGAGCCCTCGTGTCCTTCACAGACTGCTTCTTATTTTTCTATTTTTTAAATATTCCAAAACGGAGAAAAAATGCCATTAGAACTGTTTTGGAGTCAGTTTACTTACCGTACCACATACCTATTCCTTTTCGGAGTCTGAAATGTTCCGGAAAGTGTCCCTTATGTATTTCCTCCGGGGTTACGGTTTCAATAACATTGGTTTCAACATTTATAGGATTACCTGAGATATAATGTTTGATTCTTTGACCGTTCACCACCTTCGGATTTGTGCCTTCGAAGTTGTTGATTTTTATGGCACCAGAATGATAGACCTCCTCGATAACGTAAGGACCTTCCCATTTAGAGATAAGTTTTCCTGCAAAAAATCTTACATGAGAGTTGTGTAATAATACATAATCACCTACATTAAAGTCACGCTTTTGTATCCTTTTGTCATGCCATCTTTTAACTTTTTTTAAACAACTTGGCATTCTCATAGGCTTGGGTTCTCCATTCATCAAGTGAGCTAATGTCAAATAACCTCTTCTCACTGGCAAGTTTGAAACCATAGTTGAGCTCTTTAATAGCCCAATATGCCTTATGTTCTAGTTCGAGAGGTAAGTGACATGATTTTCCATAAATCATTTTATACAGAGACATACCCATAGGATTTTTGTATGCAGTTCTATTGGCCCATAATGCATCATCAAGTTTCTTGGACCAATTCTTCCTAAATCTATTAACAATCTTTTGCAAAATTAATCTGAGCTCTCTATTACTCAATTCTACTTGATCACTAGACTGCGGGTGATAAGGAGATGCAATTCTATGATTAACATCATACTTAGCAAGCATTTTACGAAAAGCACCATGAATAAAATGTGAACCACCATCAGTCATTGTATATCTAGGGACTCCAAACATTGGAAAAATAACTTCTTTAAGCATCTTAATAGAGGTGTTATGATCAGCACTACTAGTTGGAATAGCTTCTACCCACTTAGTAACATAATCAACAGCGACTAAAATATGCGTATATCCATTAGAGGCAGGAAACGGTCCCATATAATCAAAGCCCCAAACATCGAATGGTTCAATAACAAGTGAATAATTCATAGGCATTTCTTGACGTCTACTAATATTACCAGTTCTTTGACACTCATCACAAGAAAAGACAAACTTACGGGCATCCTTGAAGAGAGTAGGCTAATAAAAACCGGACTGCAATACCTTATGTGCAGTTCTATCTCCAGCGTGGTGTCCTCCATAAGCCTCGGAGTGACACTTGCGTACGATCTGTTCCTGCTCATGCTCATGTACACAACGTCTAATAACACCATCTACTCCTTCTTTATAAAGATGTGGGTCATCCCAGAAGTAATGTCTTAAATCATAGAAAAACTTTTTCTTTTTCTGGTATGTGAAACTAGGTGGTATAAACTTTGCAACAATGTAATTAGCATAATCAGCATACCATGGAGCAGACTGAGAAGCATTTATGGCATTTAATTGTTCATCGGAAAGCTATCATCAATAGGTAGTGGGTCATCAAGAACATTTTCTAACGTAGACAAGTTATGCTGCAGCAGGATTCTCAGCTCCCTTTCTATCAATAATATGCAAATCAAATTCTTGTAGCAAGAGAACCCATCTAATAAGTCTAGGTTTAGCATCTTTCTTTTCCATAAGATATTTAATAGCAGCATGATCCGTGTGAATAGTTACTTTAGAATCAACAATATAAGGTCTCAACTTATCACAAGCAAATACAACTGCTAAGAATTCTTTTTCAGTAGTATAGCATAATTTCTCTGAGCATTGTCTAGAGTTTTACTAGCATATTGAATAACATTTAATTTCTTATCAACTCTTTGCCCTAGAACAGCACCTACAACATAATCACTAGCATCGCACATAATTTTAAAGGGTAAATTCCAATCGGGTGGCTAAACAATAGGTGCAGAAGTCAATGCTTTCTTAAGTATTTCAAATGCTTCTACGCAATCATCATCAAAGACAAATGGTATGTCTTTTTGTAATAGATTAGTCAGAGGCCGAGAAATTTTTGAGAAGTCCTTAATGAACCTCCTATAAAAAGCGGCATGAGCAAGGAAACTTCTTATACCTTTGATGTCCTTGGGACATGGCATCTTTTCAATAGCATCAACTTTGGCTTTATCAACTTCAATACCTATTTCAGAAATTTTATGCCCCAAGACAATACCTTCATTAACCATAAAGTGGCACTTTTCCCAATTCAAGACAAAATTGGTTTCTTCACATCTCTGCAAAACTCGATCAAGGTTGCTCAAGCAATCATCAAAAGAGGATCCATAAACGGAGAAATCGTCCATGAAAACCTCACAAATCTTTTCACAAAAGTTATAGAATATAGCCATCATGCATATTTGAAAGGTAGGAGGTGCATTACATAAACCAAAAGGCATACATCTATAAGCAAAAGTACCGAAAGGGCAAGTAAAAGTGGTCTTTGATTGATCATCAGCTGACACATGTGTTAGAGAGAAACCAGAGTAAAAGAGAAAATGTGTATGTTTGGATAATCTTTCTAGCATTTGATCAATAAAAGGTAAGGGGTAATGATGTTTTTAGTAGCTTTATTTAATTTGCGGAAATCAATTACCATCCTATAACCTGTAATAATTCTTTGCGGTATCAATTCATCTTTATCATTAGGAATGACGGTAATACCTCCTTTTTTAGGGACACAATGGACATGACTTACCCACTAACTATCAGCAACGGGATAAATAATACCTGCCTCAAGAAGCTTTAGTATTTCCTTTCTTATCACTTCTTTCATCTTAGGATTCAGCGGTCGTTGGTGATCACGAAATTGTTTGGCATCTTTCTCCAAATTTATTTTGTGTTGACATACAGTGGGACTTATGCCCTTAAGATCATCAAGAGTATATCCAATAGCAGCGCGGTGCTTCTTCAGAGTTTTCAATAATCTCTCTTCTTCATGCTCTGAAAGGTTAGCACTAATAATAACAAGATATATCTTTTTCTCATCAAGATAAGCATATTTAAGAGTATCAGGTAACGGTTTAACCTCAAACACGGGATCACCCTTGGGTGGAGGAGGATCCCCTAGGATTTCAACATGAAAATTGTGTTTCAGGATAGATTCCTGTTTAAAGAATACTTCATCTATTTCCCTTCTTTCATTCATAAACATATCATTTTCATGGTCTAGAAAATATTGTTCTAAAGGATCACTAGGAAGTACGGCAATAGAAGCAAGACCAATAATTTCATCCTTACTAGGAAATTCCTCTTCACGGTGTTGTCTACGAAATTTAGAGAAGTTAAACTCATGAGACATATCACGTAAACCAATAGTAACAACATCCTTTTCGCAGTCTATCCTAGCATTAATAGTGTTCAAGAAGGGTCTACCAAATATAATGGGACAAAAGCAATCTTGTTGGGAACCAAGAACGAGAAAATCCACAGGATATTTAGTTTTCCCACACAAGACTTCAACATCTCTAACAATCCCATTTGGTGAAATAGTATCTCTATTGGCAAGTTTAATTGTGACATCAATATCTTCTAACTCAGTAGGTGCAATATCATGCATAATTTCTTTGTATAAGTCAATAGGTATTGCACTAGCACTAGCACCCATATCACGTAATCCATGATAACAATGATCTCCTATTTTAACAGAAATAACAGGCATGGCTACCACAGGTCTATGTTTATCTTTAGCACAAGGTTTAGCAATTCTAGCAGTCTCATTACAGAAACAAATAACATGCCCATAAATATTATGAACCAAGGGATCCTTAACCATAGCAATATTAGGTTCAACTTTAACTTGCTCAGGAGGTGTATAAGTTCTAATATTGCTTTTACGAACCATAGTTGAAGCTTTAGCATGATCTTTTATCCTAACAGGAAAAGGTGGTTTCTCAACATAAGCAGTAGGAACAATATGATCATTATAAGCAATAGTCTTTTCTTTAACTTTAATAGGTGCAGCTACTTTTACTTCTATGGGAGGATGATATTTAAAACACTTCTCCTTAGGGAGATCAACATGAGTAGCAAAAGATTCACAAAAAGAAGCTACTATCTCAGAGTCAAGTCCATATTTAGTGCTAAATTTACGGAAAACATCAGTATCCATAAAAGATTTAACACAATCAAACTCAGGTGTCATACCTGACTCCTTACGTTCGCCGAGGTCCCAATCTTCAGAGTTGCGTTTAATTATTTCCAATAGATCCCATTTGAATTCAATAGTCTTCATCATAAAACAGCCAGCACAAGAAGTATCGAGCATGGTGCGATTGTTATCAGAAAGCCGAGCATAAATTTTTTGAATAATTATTTCTCTTGGGAGCTCATGATTGGGGCATGAATATAACATTGATTTAAGCCTCCCCCAAGCTTGAGCGATGCTTTCTCCTTCGCGAGGCCAAAAATTATATATATTATTGCGATCACGATGAACAAGATGCATAGGATAAATCTTCTGGTGAAATTCCAATTTCAATCATTTATAGTCCCAAGATCCCATATCATCACATAGCCTATACCATGTCAATGTGTCTCGCGTTCAAAGATAAAGGGAAGACCTTCTTCTTGATAACATCATCGGGCATACCTGCAAGCTTAAATAATCCACAAACCTCATCCACATATATTAGGTGCTCATCAGGATGCATTGTTCCGTCTCCTGCAAAAGGACTAGCTAGCAGTTTTTCTATCATACCCGAAGGAATTTCAAAGTAGACATTTTCATTTTCAGTAGGTTCAGTAGGTTGAGGAGCAACTCTTTGCTCTACATCACGGGGTGAAGATACCCCGAACAAGCCCCTCAGAGGATTACTTTCCATAGTAACAAGTGACAGTAAATTTCAGCACACTATATAAAATTTTCCTTACCAAATTCCACCTACCAAAGGCGCTTCACTCCCGACAGCGGCGCCGGAAAAGAGTCTTGATGACCCACAAGTATACGGGATCTATCGTAGTCCTTTCGATAAGTAAGAGTGTCGAACCCAACGACGGCGAAGGAAATGATCACCGGATTTCAGCAAGGTATTCTCTGCAAGCACAGAAATTATAGGTAACAGATAGTTTTGTGATAGGATAATTTGTAACGAGCAACAAGTAACAAAAGTAAATAAAGTGCAGCAAGGTGGCCCAATCCTTTTTTGTAGCAAAGGACAAGCCTGGAAAAACTCTTATATAGAGAAAAGCGCTCCCGAGGACACATGGGAATTATCGTCAAGCTAGTTTTCATCACGTTCATATGATTCGCGTTCGGTACTTGGATAATTTGATATGTGGGTGGACCGGTGCTGTCCTTACTTGGACAAGCATCCCACTTATGATTAACTCCTATTGCAAGCATCCGCAACTACAAAATAAGTATTAAGGTAAACCTAACCATAGCATGAAACATATGGATCCAAATCAGCCCCTTACGAAGCAACGCACAAACTAGGGTTTAAGCTTCTGTCACTCTAGCAACCCATCATCTATTTATTACTTACCAATGCCTTCCTCTTGGCCCAAATAATGGTGAAGTGTCATGTAGTCGATGTTCACATAACACCACTAGAGGAGAGACAATATACATCTCATCAAAATATCAAACGAATACCAAATTCACATGACTACTAATAGCAAGACTTCTCCCATGTCCTCAGGAACAAACGTAAATACTCACAAAGCATATTCATGTTCATAATCAGAGGGGTATTAATATGCATCTAGGATCTGAACATATGATCTTCCACCAAATAAACCAACTAGCATCAACTACAAGGAGTAATCAACACTACTAGCAACCTACAGGTACCAATCCCG
This sequence comes from Aegilops bicornis, assembly GCA_021605145.1. Classification (NCBI taxonomy): domain Eukaryota; kingdom Viridiplantae; phylum Streptophyta; class Magnoliopsida; order Poales; family Poaceae; genus Aegilops; species Aegilops bicornis. The sequence goes on from CM038669.1 coordinate 517,984,414, forward strand.
GACTTAGAGACAAGAATTGGATACAGGAGATAAACTAGGGTTTGAGAGGAGATGGTGCTGATGAAGATGTTGATGGAGATTGGCCCCCTCCCGATGGGAGGTGCGTTGGTGATGACGATGGCGATGATTTCCCCCTCCCGGAGGGAAGTGTCCCCGGCAGAACAGCTCCGCCAGAGCCGTAGATTGGTTCCGCCAAGGTTCCGCCTCGTGGCGGCGGAGTCTCATCCCGGAAGCTTGCTTATGATTTTTTCTTGGACGAAAGACTTCATATAGCAGAAGATGGGCACCGGAGGGCCACCAGGGGCCCATGAGGCAGGGGCACGCCTAGGGGGCCCTATGGCGCGCCCCCACCCTCGTGGCCAGGGTGTGGGCCCCTTTGGTATTTCTTCCACTCAGTATTTTTTATTATTTCCAAAAACAACTTCCGTGGAGTCTCAGGACTTTTGGAGTTGTGCAGAATAGGTCTATAATATTTGCTCCTTTTCCAGCCCAGAATTCCAGCTGCCGGCATTCTCCCTCCTTATGTAAACCTTGTAAAATAAGAGAGAATAGGCATAAGTATTGTGACATAATGTGTAATAACAGCCCATAATGCAATAAATATCAATATAAAAGCATGATGCAAAATGGACGTATCAAGTAACCTGTAGGTATATTTCTAGAAAATGAATAGTCCGAATGGACTAAATTGTCAGAAACTTTATTAGGGGCCGCGACCGTGGTGGCAACCCTTAAGAAGGCGCTTACCGAGGCCGAGGACAAAGCGGCCAAGGAACACGCCTCGCGCGAGAAGCACGAGGCCCGGGTTGGTGAGGCGCGGCAACAGCTCCAGGGCGCGATAGAGAGATTTGAGTCCCTGGAGCGCGATTGTAAGGCGCAAGAGTCTGAACTGGCGAAGGTCCGCCGGAGCGCACTAGATGCATGAGCCGAAGCCCAGAGCACCCTCGAGGAGGTTCAGGCGGCCAAGATGATTACATCGGGTAAGTCTTTTACCATGCATAGCATGTATATAGAAGAAACGTTCCTTGTACTTATCCTGAATTTGGATTTTCCAAGGGCGTTTGCGAATCTGCCGCACAGTGTATCGGATGCTGCCGAGTATTACAGAGCTGAGGAAGGGATGTCTACGGAGAAGCTATTCTGGTCCCAACATCTGGGGTCCGAACATCCGGTACCCTTCAGCGACTAGCTAAAGCAGTTGGTCGAGCTGCACAGGTTGGCAGAGCTAGCCATGAAGGACCTGATAGTCCAGCTGTGGCCTGCCGATCCTATACCAAGTAGCTACTTCAGACTTGTGCAGCGGCTTGTGACTGCCTGTCCACGGCTCGAAGCGGTGAAGCGGTCGGTCTGTATTGAAGGTGCTCGTATGGCCTTTGCCCGCGTCAAGACGCATTGGGCGAAGCTGGATGCCAAGAAGCTGATGACCGAGGGACCGCCGGAGGGCAAGGAGCATCGTCGACCCGAGCACTATTTTGACGGTGTTCTGGAGGGGTCTCGCCTTGTGGCAGAGCAATGTTCGAAGGATGTTATATTCCCATGAGAACATGTGTATTACATTGTTCTGTAATATGGAACAATCATATTATGTAGTATAATGTCTATGATTTAAATTTTACCTCATGTGCGACCGTTTATTAAATCTGAGGGTTGACCTGTCTTCGGCTTCTGCCCCCACGTAGATAGTATGGGGGTGTTCGGGATAAATCTAAACACTCTTTACTCCACATTCGGGTCCTTAAAGGAGGTGTTGAGCACAACGAACAAGGCAATCGGACTATGTGGCCTTTACTGCCCTCACTTCGCCATAGGAGTTTGACAATTAATAAAGTTGGCGAAGCCCCTAGTGTTCGGAAGGCCGAATTAGGGGCGTTATACACGCCTAATCGGAAGAACCAATTCTTCGCAAGAAGCGGAAAAAATCTCCAACAATTTGGAACCTCTCAAACAGCTGACCGGCTCCCGCCGCATCATGACAGTTAGTTTTCGGCTTTCTCTACTGAGGTGCTCGTCCGGAAGAACCGGGACATAATCGCAGTAGTTCTCCCTTTACTACCCTAGCCGATGTAGCGGAACGTAAGGTAGTAAGCACAGGAGCCGGGCAACCCAACTATTGACCAAAGACATGATTCGGAGCCGATGCATATAATGCTATAAGTTCGGGGTGCCGAACTATACTGTAAAAGTGTTCGGACTTTTATTGCCGTGATGCGGGGTGTAATGAAGCCCCTGGCGTAGTAATACGTACCATGGTGTACGTGTGCAATGAGTAATTAATACCGAGGTGAGGAAACGGGAAAATGAAGTAATAAGCTGACGCTACCGTGTATTCACCATTGTGGTGTAACTAGTACGTCGAGGCGTACTTTGTACAAGTAATGCGATAAGCAAGTAAATCTATTTAACACGCTGCCATCAAGGGCGAGCTACATGCGAGTATGAAAAGCAATTATGTCCATAGTTTAGTAGAGACCACGTGGGGATTCCCTTGTAAGCCAGAGCTCCCTGCCTCCTTGGTGTGTTCTGCTGGCGGGTTGTCCGTGTAGTCCTCGAAAAGAGAAGAAAACCCATAAAAAAGGAAAAGCATGCGAATCCCAGGATCGGTCAAGCCGTACTGTGGATTGCGAATGGGGTATGCCTCCGTCGATACCCATGGGGTTCTCAGTGCGTAATTGTGTACGCGTGGATGCCACTACCTCGTTGAGGCTGGGACGGAGGCCGAATTGCTAGTCGAGCTCTTGACGAGCCGCGCCGTCCTGTTGCAGCATAGTCCGGAACCTCTTAATGATGTCCGAGGGCTCGACAGCCGTACTATGGTGCTGCTTGAGAAGGCCGCTCTATGCTTCTGCTGCTAGGGCAGCGGTGTGCTCCTCTGCTCGGAGGGAGTGTTCTGTATTGCCATTGACTGTTATGACGCCATGTGGACCGGGCATCTTGATCTTGAGATAAGCATAGTGTGGCACTGCATTGAATCTAGCAAACGCAGTTTGTTCGAGCAGCGCGTGATAGCCGCTGTGGAAGGGGACGAAATCAAAGATTAACTCTTTGCTTTGGAAGTTGTCCGGAGAACCGAAGACCACCTCCAGCGTGATTGAGCCCGTACGGCGGACCTCTACGCCTGGTATGACTCCTTTAAATGTAGTCTTTGTTGTTTTGATTCGTGAGGGGTCAATGCCCATCTTCCGCACTGTGTCTTGATAGAGCAGGTTGAGGTTGCTACCACCGTCCATCAGGACTCGTGTTAGGTGAAACCCGTCAATAATTGGGTCGAGGACTAGTGCGGCTGAACCGCCATGGCAGATACTGGTTGGGTGATGCCGATGATCGAAGGTGATCGGGAATGATTACCTCGGATTGAATTTTGGGGCGACTGGCTCTACCGCATAGACGTCCCTAAGTGCTCGGTTACGCTCCCTTTTGGGGATGTGCATAGCGTATATCATGTTCACCGTTTTGACTTGAGGGGGAAATTTTTCTGCCCTCCGGTGTTCGGTTGCCGGGGCTCTTTGTCATCGTCCTCGCTCTGTGATTCCCCTTCCTTGTTTCTGTTGTTTATCTTGCTAGCTTGTTTGAATACCCGGCAATCTCTGTTAGTATGGCTGGCCGGTTTGTCCAGGGTGCCGTGTATCTGGCAAGGACGATCGAGTATGCGGTCCAAGCTAGATGGTCCTTCGCTGCTCCTTTTACAAGGCTTCTTTCGCTGGCCGGACTTGGAGCCACTGAATCTGACATGAATGTAGTGTCATCGGTGTTATCGTCATTGCTTTGGCGTTTGTGTCTGTTGTGTCGGAGCTTGCCGGTGCTGCTTTTGGCCTCGGAGGGGCCTGTTTCGTTGGTTGTGTTTGTACTGCGAGCCAACCAACTATCCTCTCCCGCGCAGAAGCGGGTCATAAGTGTCGTGAGGGCTGCCATGGACCTCGGCTTTTCTTGGCCGAGGTGGCGGGGCGAAACCATTAAATCCGGATATTATGCTTAAAGGCCGCTAGGGCTTCGACATTCGGACAGTCAACGATCTGGTTAGTTAGGAACCTAGTCCAGAATTTTCTGGCTGATTCTCCGGGTTGTTGAACTATGTGGCTTAAGTCATCGGCGTCTGGTGGCCGAACATATGTTCTCTGGAAGTTGTCCAGGAATGCTTCCTCCAAGTCCTCCCAGCCGCCAATAGAATTTTCAGGCAGGCTGTTAAGCCAGTGCCGACCTGGCCCTTTGAGCTTTAGTATGAGGTCGTCTCCTCGAGCCATATGGATATGGAGAATAAAATCCTCGATCCATACTGCAGGATCGGTTGTGCCGTCGTATGATTCAATGTTGACAGGCTTCAATCCCTCGGGGAATTCGTGATCCAGTACTTCATCTGTGAAGCAGAGCGGGTGTGCGGCGCCTCTATATCGGGCCGCATCATGGCGTAGCTCTGATGGAGTTCGTCTGCGGTTTTTGGCCCGGGCGTGGTTAGGTTTATCATGTCCGAATAGGTAGCCGTGGTCATGCCTCGAGGCACGCCCCCGTGATTCGTAGATTGATCTTGTATATCCTGCTCTATTGTCCAGGATCTGCCGGAGGTCATACGTGTGACCTCTAACTCTCCCGTCTCTATTTTCACAAGGCGGTGGGGCAGGCTGCTATTCGGCCTAAGTTGCCGCTTTATCCCGGCCATGGAGTGGCTGATCGGCCGCCCTGTCTCGACCACGTGGTGGTCGTTCCGCATTACGCGAGGGAGATGTGTGCTCTGGTGCTTCCTCATCGAATTGAGGTAGCAGTGTGCGTTTCGGGTAGCTCTTGGCTGGGCGCCTGAGGCCGTATTCTTCGGCTGTCAGGACATCAGTCCATCTATCGACGAGAAGATCTTGTTCAGCTTGAAGCTGCAGCTGTTTCTTTTTCAGTCTCCTTGCAGTGGCTATGAGTTGAAGGTTAAAGCGCTCCTGTTTCAGAGGATCCTCAGGCACGATGAAGTCTTCGTTGCCGAGGCTTGTCTCCTCCTTGGAGGGTGGACGATAACTATCGTGCTCCGAGTCATCTTCTATGGCATGTTCATCAGGGTTGTCTTGCCTGTTGTCGTGTTCCTCCTGATCGGATGCAGCTCCGACAGGGTTTTCATTGTTTTCGGCATGGCCTGGAGTACTATTTTCTCGGGTGCCGGTGTTGCCGTCCTTTGAGCGACAAGGCTTAGGACGGCGTTTTGGGCGTCGGTGCTTGGACTGCGTCTCGGATGTTTTATTCATGTCTGGCTCTTGTTTGTCATCGCCAGATTCTTTAGGTGTATCAATCATGTACACGTCGTACGAAGAGGTGGTCGTCCAGCGTCCAGTAAATGGCGGGTCTTGGCCTTGCTCCATGTTGGCATCGTCGTTCATATCGTCGATGTCTTCGGAGCCATAGTCAAGCACGTTGGTTAAGTCATCGATGGTGGCTATGAAGTGGGTGGCGGGTGGGAAGCAAAATTCCTCGTCATCCGCCTCTAATTCGAACCGAAAATAGTTCGGTTGTGAGTCCTCTTCCAAGGATAAGTTCTTTAAAGAATTTAGCACATCACCAAAAGGTGAGAGCTGGAAGAAGTGTGCGGCGCCAAATTCAAAAATCGATAACCGATCTAGCTCGGTGTCCGCAGGCGCACCTGATCCGGAACGTGTAGCCGGAAACGAGTCCGGAGCTCCATTGATGCGATTTTTGCAGGATGTCGAGTCCGTGTGTGGCTCCAACGCCGTGGACTTTGTGGCCTCGGAGCGCACGATCTGCTTTGGTTCTGAGGCCGTTGCAGGAACAGGATGCATCTCCTGGGTGTGATCCGATGACAGATTTAAGTCATGTTCATCGGAGAGAGGGGGAGCGACTGCTGCAGTCTCGAATCCATCGGAGATCAAGTCTCCGCGGGTATCCGCGATGCAGTTCAAGCTTCCAGATCTGACCTGATGGCCAGGGGCGTGGCTATAGACCTGCTCCAGATGCCCAAGCGAGTTGGCCCACAGTATGAAGTCGCCGAACACAAAGGTTTGTCCGGGGAGGAAGGTTTCTCCCTGAACGGCGCCATTACTAGCGATTGACGGGGCCATCAAGTCCTTTGACGACGGCACAGTGGAACTCTCAATGAAAGCACCAATGTCGGTGTCAAAACCGGCGGATCTCGGGTAGGGGGTCCCAAACTGTGCAGTCTAGGATCGATGATAACAGGAGATGGGAGACACGATGTTTACCCAGGTTCGGGCCCTCTCTATGGAGGTAATACCCTATTTCCTGCTTGATTGATCTTGATGAATATGAGTATTACAAGAGTTGATCTACCACGAGATCGTAATGGCTAAACCCTAGAAGTATAGCCTATGTGAATATGGTAATGAATGTCTCCTATCCGGACTATGCTCTCCGGTTTATATAGACATCGGAAAGATCTAGGGTTACATGGAGTCGGTTACATAAGAAGGAATCTTCACAGCTGGTCGCGTAGCTTGACTTCCACGCCAGGGAGAGTCCAATCCGGACACGAGTATGGTCTTCTGTCTTCATGTCTTCTTAGCCCATCAGTCCGGCCCATGGATTACAGGCCGGACGCCCGAGGACCCCTTAGTCCAGGACTCCCTCAGCAGCCCCCGGTAGTCTTGGCTTGCCGTGGTTGGATTCTTGTGTCTGCAGCCCCCGGCAACCTTGGCTTGCCTGGGCCAGAGTGCCGGCTTGTTCTCTTTCTTCCAAACAGCTCAGCAGAAAAGTCCATGTACCCTGCGAACCAAAGAAGACGGAAAGGAACAGAGAGACGCACACTCGACCTCTATGCTAGGGGTTAGTCGCCGCTAAGCACTATCAACCCTAACCAAGGGAGAGACTTAACCAAGCATGCATGCTAAAACTTAGGGCACCAGCGCTTCATTTATTTATGCTCAGGGTCTGTGTCTGGCTTTGTATAGAGGGTTACATGCCTTGCCGGCAAGGTTTGTACAAAAGGTGGTCTGCCGGGGAGTGTCGGTGTCAAAACCGATGGATCTCGGGTAGGGGGTCCCGAACTGTGCGTCTAGGCGGATGGTAACAGGAGACAAGGGACACGATGTTTTTACCCAGGTTCGGGCCCTCTCGATGGAGGTAAAACCCTACTCATGCTTGATTAATATTGATGATATGGGTAGTACTAGAGTGGATCTACCACGAGATCAGAGAGGCTAAACCCTAGAAGCTAGCCTATGGTATGATTGTTTTTCGTCCTACGGACTAAAACCCTCCGGTTTATATAGACACCGGATAGGGTTAGGGTTACACAGAGTCGGTTACAATGGTAGGAGATCTACATATCCGTATCGCAAAGCTTACCTTCCATGCCAAGGAAAGTCCCATCCGGACACGGGACGAAGTCTTCAATCTTGTATCTTCATAGTCCAGGAGTCGGCCAGCGGTGATAGTTCGCTATCCGGACACCCCTAATCCAGACTCCCTCAAGAGCTCCCCTGAACCAGGCTTCAATGACGACGAATCCGGCGCGCATATTGTCTTCGGCATTGCAAGGCGGGTTCCTCCTCCGAATACTTCATAGAAGATTTTGAATACTAGGATTGTGTCCGGCTCTGCAAAACAAGTTCCACATACCACCATAGAGAGAATAACTTTTGCACAGATCTGCTGACGTATTCCGCGGCATGACATCACACCACGGCCAGGCCTTTATACGAATCGTTTTTACTGTTCCACCTCAGCGTGTTCAGCGAGGCGGTTTCCTTGGCACGTCTTATAAAAGCGGAGATAGTGCCCCCTTATTCCGGGATTCCCATCGATACGGACGTGGGTAACCCAACCGCGCCATTGATTACGGCGCTTGGGAGATAAGCGAGTTTTACGGTGGCGGGGGACGACATTGATCCGCCCATATAAGGGGATATGGATCCACCTTTTAACCTACGCCTTCTTCCTCCTTTGCTCATCCATTTCCGCGCACTCGAGCTCCAGCGCCCAAGTCCGCACATCCCTCCTCAACCTTCTCCAGCCATGTCCGGAGCGGGAGGCAAGTGGATGCTCTCCTCCGTCACGGAGGGACAAGTCAAAAAGCTGCGGAAGGCCGGATACTTGCCCAGTGACATCCCGCACCGGCTCCCCGACGAGGGGCAGCTCATTCCCACCCCCAGGCCCCATGAGAGGGTGGTGTTCCTCACCCACTTCCTCCGCGGACTAGGTTTTCCACTTCACCCATTCATCCGGGGGCTCATGTTCTACTACGGCCTGGATTTCCCGAACTTCGTTCTCAACATCTCGGCGTTTATCGTCGTGTGCGAGGCCTTTCTCTGCATCCAGCCCCACTTCGGCTTATGGCTGAAGACCTTCAATGTCAAGCCGAAGGTAGTGGGCGGCCGCCAAGCGGAGTGCGGAGGTGCCATGGTTGGCAAGATGGCCAAAGTCCTATGGCTCAAGGGCTCCTTTGTGGAGACCGTGAAGGGGTGGCAATCGGGGTGGTTCTACATCACCGAGCCGCGCGACTCTCAATGGGCGGCGGCCCCCGAATTCCGATCTAGCTTCCCCACACGGCTCACATCATGGAAAGAGACGGGCCTGACATGGGGTGATTCGGAAGAGCTGTCCGGACTCCAAACCTGCGTCCGAAACCTGGTGGACAAGAATCTTAATCTTGTCAACATAATCCAGGTGATGCTCATCCGCCGGATTCTCCCATGCCAGCAACGGGCCTTCAATTTGTGGGAGATTGATCCAGCACAGCACCGAACCTTGAGCCGGCTCTTCGACACTACGTACGAAGATGCCTGGAAGGTGCTGTTCAAGGGCGCCGAAGCTCCCGCATCCGCTACCGAAGATCGCGGATTCAGCTCGCAGTGTCAAGCCAGCGAGGTAAGTTATTTTACCCTTTATGGGACTCTTTTTTCATAGTTTGACTCTATGCGGGATCTAAAACTCCCTAACCTTTGACAGGACAGGCTGAAGATGTCCGGACAGATTGACTGTCCGCCCCTTGCCGAAAGACCCGGACGCCCGATTAGCCAGGGGTTCTGGCTCCGCACCCTCACGTGGTCTTTGGAGAAGAAGGCTAAGAAGAAGGCCACGGGAACTCGAAGGAGCTCCGGTGCCAGTCTTGTCGGACTCATCGTCCGATGACTCGAGGCGTAATCCTCCCACGAGGACGAGGAGGAGGAAAGAAGCCTCTCCCAGTGAAGAAGAGAAGAAAGGAAGGTCGCCTGATCGGGAGGCCGGAGGGTCCAACAAAGGAAGGACCCTTCCTCCGGACTCTTCCACCAACGCCGACAACGACGAGGAGGAGTGGCCACCAAGGGCCAAGCCCCTGGCGAGATCGTAAGTGTCCGGACTCCGGAATAGCTCATGACTTTTTATTTGTTGCATAGTGTCTTCTAACGCCGAATACAACCATGTAGCCCGCCCAAGGATGAGCTCGCCGCTTCATCAAGCGGCTCCCTGGATTCGTCGGATGTGAATAGCACTTCACTTCCGACCGCCTCCTCTCCTCGTGACGCAGACGACACCGCGGTGGAGTCCCAAAAGGGGCCCCACCAAGAGGAGGTGGTCTGGAGGCGCCCGCAAGGCGACCTCCGGACTCCGGCGCAAAGGGGCGAAACCCGGAGGGCTCTAAGTGCGGCCCAATGCCGGACTCCGTCTGAGGAACCTTCAGTGGTTCCAAGTCCGACAAGCGCCCTTCGTAGAAGAAGGGCAAGATCGCGACGCCCGGTGACCTCCATCCATCCGGAGGCACCGGATAGCTTGCTGGAGGTGCTTAACGGCGCCTCCATCGACGAGGAGCACCGCACTGTTATGAGTGTGGTGATCCAGAAAGTTCAGTCTGCCAAGAGCGGGCTGATCGAAGCCTATACCAGCCTTCTAACAGGCTTTGAGGTAAGTTTAGAATATGTAAAAATATTACCGCATAGACAGTAGCCCCTCATGCTTAGTTCGGTGTTCGGAAAGAAAAACCAGATTGAGGATCTAAAAAGATATACGTAGGAGTCTAACATAAGTATGTCAATATGGGAATGCAGGCTGCGCTGACCTCTGCCAGACCGATCATGGAGGTCAATGCATTGAAGCGAGCCTCGGCGGTCCGAGAACGAGCTCGGCCTTGCCAAGAAGCAGCTCGAGGACAAGGAAGGTAAGTAATACCTTATTAAAGTAATACCTTATAGAAAGGATTTGGTTGCAAAAATGACAGGACTAACGTGGGTATTGTAGGGGCCACGAACGAGGAGGCGACCCTGAAGGAAGCGGTGTCCACGGCCGAAAGCAAAACGGCCGCGGAGCGCACCAAGCGAGAGAAGCAGGAGGCCTGGGTGGCGGAGGTGCGGATTGAGTCATTTTTTTTTGATTGACCTCCTCTCTGGTCTGGAGGGGGCAAGAGCTCCAAGCTCTCGTGGAAAAACACGAGAGTTTGGAGCATGACTCGAAGACTCGAGAGTGCGAGCTCGCCTCGGCTCTTGAGAGTGTCAAAGCCGCCTAGGCCGAAGCCCAAAAAGCCCTCCAGGAAATTGAATCGTTAAAGAAGATAGGGCGGTTAAGGCATTCTTTATGCAAAGCAAGCATGTGAAAGTGAATTATCTATTACTTACACAGATCCGGAGCTCTCCAGAGCATTCGCAGATCTGCCCGTAGTGTGTAATACGATGCTGCGCGTTCTCTACCGGGCCGAGGAGGGAGCTCGGCGAAAAGGTGTTACGGTCTCGGTATCCACGAGGCCGGACATCCGATGCCCCTGAGCGACCAGCTGAAGCTGCTGGTCGAGCTCCACAAGGTCGCCGAACAGGACATGAAGGGCCTCATAATGCGGCTGTGGCCTAAGGAAGCCATGCCTGGGAGCTACTTCGGGCTAGTGCGGCGGCTGGTGGGCCTTTGTCCATGGATTGAAGTCATCAAGCGCTCCGTCTGCATTGAAGGTGCCCGTAGGGCCCTTGCCCTTGCTAAGGTGCACTGGAGCAAGATGGACGCTGAGAAGCTTGTGACAGACGGACCACCACCAAAGAAGGAGCATCGCAAGCCTGAAATGTATTATGAGGGCGTCCTGAAGGGTGCCTGCCTTATAGCGGATGAATGCTCCAAAGATATAATTTTTGAGTAGACTCGCATTTGTTATCCTGTACGCCGAAAACTTGTTCATATGCGCTAAGAAACACTTTTGAACTTAAAATATTACCTTCTGTGCGGCCATGTATTAAATTTGAGAGATGGCGAGTCGTCGGCTTCAGCCCCCATGCCACGAGTGTTGTGGTGTTCGGGATAAACTTGAGCGCTCTTGTTCCCATCCATGGGTCCTTCGAGGGAGGCGCTCAACGCAACGAACAAGGCAACCGGACTATAGTGCTTGAACACTCTCACTTAGCCATAGAATTCTATAATTTTAAATTTCGGCGAAGCCCCTAGTATTTGGAAGACCGAGTTCGGGGCGCTATCCACGCCTTGGCCGGACAATGCTGACTCCTCGCTCTAAGCGGCGTAAGTCTTTAGGGACCCAAAAAAACCTCTCGAACAGCGACCGGCTCTCGCCCTATCATGACGGTCAGTTTTAGCTTTCTTCACAGAGGTGCTCAACCCAGCTCAACTGGGGCACAATCACAGTGGTTCTCCTAGCGCTACCTTAGCCGATATAACGGAACGTAAGGTACCAAAACATGGGAGCCGGGCAAACCCAACTATTGGCCCAAGACATGATTCGGAGCCGATGCATATAATGCTATAAGTACGGGGTGCCGCACTTGTGAAAGTGTTCGGACTTATCACACCATATTTTTGGGGTACTTAAGCCCCTGGTGTATTGGCCGTACCAAAGTGTATGGGTGCAACATGTCATGAATGAACATATATAGATAAAGAAAGGAGTGCAATAATAGGCAAAAGCTATGTATTGTTTATTCAAAAAGGTACTGGAATGAAAGCAGAACGATACAAATAGTGCAATAAGCAAGGGATGGGACTATTTAACATGTCCCCCTCCAGGGGTAAGCTGCGGGATGGTATGTAAAACATGTATAATGCTCGTAGTAGAGACCACCTGGGCGCTCGACGTAGCTTTCTACTTCCCTTGCTGTTGCATCGTGAGTTCGTAAATTCTAGTGCCGGACAGGGCTTCTGGAAAACGGAGTCCTGAAAGTAAGAGAAAAGAAGAAAAACAAGAATGACACAATCGGGAGCCCCTGGTGCGGTCGAGCCGTATTCTGGGCGTGCCGTGGTCGTGCCCCTCCCCGTATGCCCATGGTATCTCCAAAGTGGAGTTATGTGCAGCGTAATCTTGGCCAATTTCGCGAGGGCTGGGGTTGGGGCGGATTGCTACTGGCGATGCTTTCGGATCGTGCCAGGCGGTCTTGTTGTAGGTTACTCCGGGCGCGCTTGACGGTGTCCGGACGTTTAATAGCCGGACTCAAGAATTGCTGTGAGAGGCTGCTTTGCACCTCCGCCGCGAGGGCCGCCGTGTGCTCCTCCGTTTAGAGAGAGAGTTCGGTGTTTCCGTTGACCGTGATTACTCCTCGAGGGCCTGGCATCTTGAGCTTGAGGTACGCATAGTGCGGCACCGCATTGAACTTTGCAAATGCGGTTCGTCCAAGCAGTGCGTGATAGCCGCTGCGGAACGGGACTATGTCAAAGATTAACTCTTCACTTCGGAAGTTATCCGGGGATCCGAAGACCACTTCGAGTGTGACTGAGCCTGTACAATTGGCCTCTACACCTGGTATGACGCCTTTAAAGGTCGTCTTTGTGGGTTTAATCCTTGAGGGTCTATGCCCATTTTGCACTGCTGTATCCTCGATAGAGTAGGTTCAAAGGCTACCGCCGTCCATCAGGACTCTAGTGAGGTGAAATCCGTCGATGATTGGGTCAAGAACCAATGCGGCGAATCCGCCGTGGCGGATGCTAGTGGGGTGGTCCCTTCGATCAAAGGTGATCCGGCAGGGGGACCATGGGTTGAACTTTTGGGCGACTGGCTCCATCGCATATACGTCCCTTAGTGCACGCTTCCGCTCCCTTTTGGGTATGTGGGTTGCGTATATCATGTTCAATGTCCGCACTTGTGGGGGGAAGCCCTTCTGTCCTCTATTGTTCGCGGTGGGGCTCCTCCTCGTCATCGCTATGCAGCCCTTGTCATTGACTTGACATTTAACTTGCACTGCTGTTTGAAGACCCAACAATCCCTGTTGGTGTGGTTGGCTAGTTTTTCGGTGGTCCCATGTATTTGGCACGAGCGATCGAGTATTCGGTCCAGATTGGACGGGCCCTGAGTATTTCTTTTGAACTGCTTTTTCCGCTGACCGGGTTTAGAGCCTCTGAATCCGGCATTGACTGCCGTTTCTTTAGCATTATCGCCGTTAATGCGGCGCTTGTGCTTGTTGCGACGCAACCTGCCATTGCTGTCCTTGGTATCCGAACTACCAGGGTTTTTGGTCAAGTTGTTACTACGAGCTAGCCAGCTGTCCTCTCCCGCGCAAAAGCGGGTCATGAGCGTTGTGAGGGCTGCCATTGATTTCGGCTTTTCCTGTCCTAGGTGCCGGGCAAGCCACTCGTCGCGGATGTTATGTTTGAAGGCTGCAAGGGCCTATGCATCCAGACAGTCAACGAGTTGATTTTTCTTGCTTAGGAACCGTGTCCAGAATTGTCGGCGATTCTTCCGGGCTTTGAATTATGTGGCTGAGGTCATCGGCGTCGGTGGTCGCACATATGTGCCCGGAAGTTATCAAGGAATGCGGCTTCCAGTCCTCCCAACAACCAATTGATTCTGGCGGCAAGCTGTTAAGCCAATCTTTGAGCTGGTCCTTTAAGCTTGAGTGGGAGGTATTTGATGGCGTGGAGATCATCACCACGGGCCATGTGGATATGGAGGAGGTAGTCCTCGATCCAAACCGCAGGATCTGTTGTGCCATCGTATGATTCGATGTTTACGGGTTTGAAACCCTCGATTTGATGATCCATCACTTCATCATGAAGCATAGTGGGTGTGCGGTGCCTCTGTATTGAGCTATATCACGGCGCAGCTCAAATGAGCTTTGTCTCTTTGTGTTCGCCCGGCGGAATTGTTGTATATGGCGTGGCCGGTTATCGTCGGCGTAATAGGTAGGCGCTGTGATCCGTGAGATCGATCTTGTTTGCCTTGCCTTGTTCTCCAATATGTCTTGCAGTGTCCGGCGCGTTTCCCGTGCCTTGGTACTTTTCGGCGACGCCAAGTGCGGCTTGAATGGAGGGTCTAGAGGCCTCTCTGTCATGCGACCACGGGTGGCCGGTCGGCCGCATCATGCGCTGGTGATGGAGGTTTGGGTGCTGCTTCCTCTAATTGGGGTAGCCGCTGCGTTTTGGGTATCTCTTGGAGGGCGTTCGAAGTTCGTACTCTTCGGCTGCAAGGACTTCAGTCCATCTGTCAGCTAGCAAGTCTTGGTCAGCTCTAAGCTGCTGCTGCTTTTTCTTGAGGCTGCTTTCCGTGGCCATAAGCCTGCGTTTGAAATGCTCCTATTCGGTGGGATCCTCAGGCACGACAAATTTGTCGTCGTCGAGGCTTGCCTCATCTTCGGAGGGAGGCATATAATTATCGTCCTCCACCTCCCTATCTGCCGCTCTACCATGAGGGCTGGCTTCTCCCTCCTCCTGTGCTGAATCCTGCTGGAAGAGGTTGTCTTCAGCACTGTCCGGGGTGTTATTATCTCCCGTGCCATTATCACCGTTTTTGCTGTGGCAGGATTTAGAGCGGCGCCGCTGATGCCGGCGCTTGGGATGTTTCTTGGAGGGGTCATCCTCCGTTATTCCATCGCCATTCCCATCTTTTGGGATGTCCACCATGTATATGTCGTACGACGAGGTGTCCTTCCAGTGCCCTGTAGGCGCCGGATATTGGTCGACTCCAGCATCGTTGTCCATACCGTCGATGTCTTCGGAGTCGAAGTCGAGCATGTCGGTTAAATCATCGACAGTGGCTACAAAGTGGGTGGTGGGTGTTCGTTGAATTTCTTCGTCGTCCGCATCCCAACCTTCCTGGCCGTAGTCCGGCCAGGGCTCTCCTGATAAAGAGAGAGACTTTAGTGAATTCAGGATGTCGCCAAAGGGCAAGTGCTGAAAGTTGTCCGCGGCAGCGAACTCCATGACCGGCTCCCAATCGGATTCAATTGGCTGGGGCGCGGGAGGTTCGGAGTCCGGAGAGGAGTCCGGCACCTTGGAGTCACGGGATTCGCAAAGGACAGGGATGGTGTTCGGCTCAATCGCCATAGAGATCGTAGCCCCCGAGGCGGTGCCAGCCACTCGTCCTCGATCGGCGGAGTCGGCTCCGAGCTAAGGGTCTGAGCGGACTGTGCCACCTCGTGGCACTGTTGGCAGCGAGCTAGATCGTGCCCATCGAGACAAGGCGGCGCGCTTGGCGTGGCTCGAATCCGTCAAAGATCAAGTCTCCAGCGGATGAAGGCCGTGTAGTTCAAACTCCCAAACCTGACACGATGGCCAGGGGCGTAGCTTCGATCTGCTCCGGATGGCCAAGTGAATTGGCCCCGCAGCAAAGCCGCCGAATCTGAAGATATGTCCGGGGAGAAAAGTCTCACCCTGGACCACGTCGTTGTTGATGATCGAAGGAGCCATCGGGCCTAAAGATGACGACACAGAGGAACTCTCAATGAAAGCACCAATGTCGGTGTCAACACCGGCGGATCCTGGGTAGGGGGTCCTGAACTGTGCGTCTAGGCGGATGGTAACAAGAGACAAGGGACATGATGTTTTTACCCAGGTTCGGGCCCTGTCGATGGAGGTATAACCCTACTCCTGCTTGATTAATATTGATGATATGGGTAGTACTAGAGTGGATCTACCACGAGATCAGAGAGGCTAAACCCTAGAAGCTAGCCTATGGTATGATTGGTGTTCGTCCTACGGACTAAAACCCTCCGGTTTATATAGTCACCAGATAGGGTTAGGGTTACACAGAGTCGGTTTACAACGGTAGGAGATCTACATATCCGTGTCACCAAGCTTGCCTTCCACGCCAAGGAAAGTCCCCTCCGGACATGGGACGAAGTCTTCAATCTTGTATCTTCATAGTCTAGGAGTCTAGCCAACGGTGATAGTTCGGCTATCCGGACACCCCCTAATCCAGGACTCCCTCAGGGAGCCCGGCAACCGTGCCTTATGGGTAAAACTTGTGAAGATGTTCGTTGTTCTAGGAGTTGCTCACTAGAATACCATCTTCGGTCTCCAGGCAGACTGCGCCGGGCCTGGTGACTTGCATTACCCGATAAGGGCCTTCCCACTTTGGCGTCAACTTGTTGTAATTCTTCGCCGATTGAACGCGCCGAAGAACAAGGTCGCCTATCACAAAGCTTCGGGCATGAACCTAGCGGCTATGGTAGCGGTGCAAGGCTTGCTGGTAGCGCACTTCTCTCACAGCCCCCCGAAGACGATCTTCCTCAAGGAGCGTTGCGTCATCTTGACACAATTGCTCTTGCTCGAGCTCGTCATAAGCGAGCACTCGAGGTGACCCGTATGTGAGTTCCGTGGGGAGAACTGCTTGTGCCCCGTACACTAGGGCAAAGGGTGTCTGGACGGTGGCTCGATTTGGCATCGTTCTGATTGACCAAAGAACCGCTGGCAACTCATCAATCCAGTGCCTTCCGCTCTTGTGCAGCCTGTCGAAAGTCTTTGTCCTCAGGCCTCGCAGTACTTCAGCATTTGGCCTCTCCGCCTGGCCGTTGCTCCGTGGCTGTGCCACGGAAACGAAACAAACCTTGCTGCCAAGGTCTTGGATGTATTGCATGAAGGTGTGGCTTGTGAACTGCGTGCCGTTGTTGGTGATGACTCTGTTTGGCACACCAAAACGGCAGACTAGCCCCTTGAAGAACTTGAAGGCTATCTGCGCTGTCACCTTCCTCACTGCTTCCACCTCCGGCCACTTTGTGAACTTGTCGATTGCAACATACAAGTACTCAAAGCCCCCGACAGCGCGGGGGAAGGGGCCCAGTATGTCGAGCCCCCAGACCGAACATGGCCAGTAGAGAGGAATTGTTTGAAGGGCTTGAGCTGGTTGATGAAGCTTCTTCGAATGGAATTGACATGCTTCACATTTGGTTACTAGTGCCATTGCATCCTAGAGGGCAGTGGGCAAGAAGAAACCTTGCCGGAATGCCTTGCCGGCAAGGGCCCTCGGCCCTATGTGGGAGCCACATATGCCTCCGTGTATCTCTGCCAACAGCTCCAGTCCTTCCTCCCAGGGAATGCACATCAAATTCACACTGTTCGGTCTTTTTTTGTACAGGATGTCGTCGACGAACTGATACAGGGCAGACCGACGGGCTACTTTCTCCGCTTCTTCCTGCTACTCAGGGAGTTCCCCTGTTTGGAGGAATCGGACGGTATGTTGTGCCCATGCCGGAGCCTGGGGCTCGACAGCAAGGACCAAAGGCATTTCCTTTGCCATCGGAGTGGTTGTCTCTATGGCTAGGGTTTGGCGCCCTGCCGGAGTCTGTCGCCCCATAGCAGGCTCGTTGTCCATGGCAACACCCTTGCTGGCGGCTCCTGGGAGCTCAGCGGGAAAGTACTTGCCGGGGCCTGATTTCCTGCGCTTGTTCTGCTCTGTCAATGGTTCAATGGATGGTTGAGTTAACTGAAGCACAAAAGTACCTGGTTCCACAGGTAGTTTGAGTGCAGCGCACTTCGACAGGTAATCGGCGGTGTCATTCTCCACTCGGGGAACATGCTCCGCTTGTATACCGTCAAAGCGCTCCTCTAGCTTTCTCACCTCGTTCACGTAGGCCTCCATCAATGGGATTTGATAGTCTTTTTTAACTTGCTTGACGACGAGCTGTGAATCACCCCTGACGATAAGCTTCTTGATCCCAAGGTCTGCCGCGATCCTGAGACCGGCAAGCAACCCCTCGTACTCAGCAGTGTTGTTTGTTGACATCTCCCTGGGAAAGTGCATTTGGACTACATACTTGAGGTGCTCTCCGGTGGGTGCAATGAGTAGCACACCGGCAGCGGCGCCTTCCAATGAGAAAGCCCCATCAAAGTACATAACCCAGTTGCGACTTGTTTCCTTGCCGGGGAGAGTGGTCTCCTGGATCTCTTCGTCGGGCATTGAAGTCCATTCGGTAATGAACTCTGCCAAGACTCTCCTCTGGATTGTCGAGGTACTTTCAAACTTCAAGCCAAAGCTTGACAGTTCCAAAGCCCATTCCACAATCCTCCCAGTTGCGTGTGGGTTATGCAATATCCGTTGCAACAGGAGGCGGGTGACGACGGTAATTTCGTGGGCTTGGAAGTAATGACGCAGCTTCCTCGAGGCCATAAGGAGGCCGAAGAGCAATTTCTGCACGCCGGAGTACCTTGATCTAGCCCCCTGCAATAGGGAGCTGACAAAGTAAACTAGGTGCTGCATCATCTTCTTCTTCTGGACCATTCCATTCGGTTGCACGGGCCCTGTACTGCTGGCATCAGACTCTGCCGGGGGCCTCGCCTCGCCGGCACTAGGTCCTGCCGGGGGAGGCTGTGGCTCGTCATCCGCCCGTCCTGCCGTCGCTGCCACCTCTTCGTCGACCTCCCTTTGTGCCACTAGCGCGGCACTAACCACTTGGTTCGTTGCTGCAAGATACATCATCAACGGTTCTTGTGGTTTAGGCGCAACTAGTATTGGTGTAGAGGAGAGATATTTCTTCAAATCCTGCAGTGCTGCTTCGGCCTCTGGGGTCCACTGCTACGTCTTGAGCTTGCGTTGGTTTTCCCCGAAGAGGAGAGGATGATGCAGCAGAGTAGCGTAAGTATTTCCCTCAGTTTTTGAGAACCAAGGTATCAATCCAGTAGGAGGCCACGCGCAAGTCCCTCGTACCTACACAAAGCAAATAACTCCTCGCAACCAACGCAGATAGGGGTTGTCAATCCCTTCACCGTCAATTACGAGAGTGAGATCTGATAGAGATGTTAGATAATATTTTTGGTATTTTTGGTATAAAGATGGAAAGTAAAATAAAAGGCAAAGTAAAAAAGCAAAGCAATAATAAAGCATAGGAAGATTAATATGATGAGAATAGACCCGGGGGCCATAGATTTCACTAGTGGCTTCGCTCAAGAGCATAAGTATTTTACGGTGGGTGAACGAATTACTGTTGAGCAATTGACAGAAATGAGCATAGTTATGAGAGTATCTAGGTATGATCATGTATATAGGCATCACGTCCGAGACAAGTAGACCGACTCCTGCCTGCATCTACTACTATTACTCCACTCATCGACCGCTATCCAGCATGCATCTAGAGTATTAAGTTAATGAAAACAGAGTAACGCCTTAAGCAAGATTACATGATGTAGAGGGATAAATTCATGCAATATGATAAAAGCCCCATCTTGTTATCCTTGATGGCAACAATACAATACGTGCCTTGCTGCCCCTACTGTCACTAGGAAAGGACACCGCAAGATTGAACCCAAAGCTAAGCACTTCTCCCATTGCAAGAACTACCAATCTAGTTGGCCAAACCAAACGGATAATTCGAAGAGACTTGCAAAGATAACCAATCATACATAAAAGAATTCAGAGAAGATTCAAATATTTCTCATAGATAATCTTGATCATAAACCCACAATTCATTGATCTCAACAAACACACCGCAAAAATAAGATTACATCAAATAGATCTCCACGAGAGAGGGGGAGAACATTGTATTGAGATCCAAAAAGAGATAAGAAGCCATCTAGCTACTAACTATAGACCCGAAGGTCTCAAGTAAACTACTCACACTTCATCGGAGAGGCTATGATGATGATGTAAAAGCCCTCCGTGGTGGATTCCCCTTCCGGTGGAGCTCCGGAACAGGCCCCAAGATGGGATCTCGTGGATATAGAAAGTAGCGGCGGTGGAATTAGGTTTTTGGCTCCGTCTCTGATCCGTTGGGGGTACGTAGGTATATATAGGAGGAAGGAGTATGTCGGTGGAGCTTTGAGGGGCCCACGAGGCAGGGGGCGCGCCCTAGGGGGGGCGCCCTCACCCTCGTGGCCGCCTCCCTCCTTTCTTGACCGAGGGTCCAAGTCTCTTGGATATTATCTGATGAAAAAATCACGTTCCCGAAGATTTCATTCCGTTTGGACTCCGTTTGATATTCCGTTTCTTCGAAACACTGAAATAGGCAAAAAACAGCAAATCTGGGCTGGGCCTCCGGTTAATAGGTTAGTGCCAAAAGTAATATATAAAAGTGGAAAATAAAGCCAAATATGGTCCAAAAAAGTACATAATATAGCATGGAGCAATCAAAAATTATAGATACGTTGGAGACGTATCATCCACTCCATTGGGCCCGCCTTCTTCAAGATTTTCAAGAAGGGGAGGGCACGCTCGGCACACTCGGAGATGAATCTGCTCATGGCGGCAACGCAGCCAGTGAGCCGACGCACATCCTTGATCCGCTTGGGCGCCTCAATCTGCTCAATAGCCTTGATCTGGTTTGGGTTCGCCTCGATCCCACGTTGTGACACAAAGAACCCAAGAAGTTTGTCGGACGGAACACCGAAGACACACTTCTCAGGGTTCAACTTGAGGTTGATCTTGCGCAGGTTTGCAAACGTCTCTTCTAAATCTTGTACAAGTGTTACCCTGTCCTTGGTTTTGACCACTATGTCATCCATATAAGCTTCCATATTTCTATGTAGCTGGGGCTCAAAACCAATTTGGACTGCCCTTGCAAACGTTGAGCCAGCACTCTTCAACCCGAAAGGCATTCGCAAAACGCAATATGTACCACATGGGGTGATGAATGTTGTCTTCTCTTTGTCTCTCTCATCATGAAGATCTGGTGTTATCCTGAGTAGGCGTCGAGGAATGATAACAAGTCGCACCCGGCCGTGGAGTCAACAATCTGGTCAATGCGCGGCAACGGGAAGGGGTCCTTTGGACAAGCCTTATTAATATCTGTGTAATAAATACATAGCCTCCACTTCCCATTCGCCTTGCGCACCACCACCGGATTGGCCAACCACGTCGGATGGAGTACTCCTCTCACCAAGCCTACCGCTTCCAAGTTCCTGATCTCCTCTGTGATGAACTCCTGCCTTTCCAAAGCTTGTTTCTGACCTTCTGCTTGACGGGTCGCGCATGAGGACAGACAACAAGATGGTGCTCAATCACCTCCCTGGAAACGCCGGGGATGTCGGATGCTTGTCATGCAAACACGTCGACATTCGCCCGGGGGAAGCTGACGAGCGAGCCTTCCTATTTGTTGTCTAGGGTGGAGCTTATGGTGAAAGCCCCTCCCATGCCATCCTCCTTGACGGACACCTTCTTGGTCTCTGGTGGTGCAGCCCTGGATTTCTTGCTCTTGCCGGTGGAGCTCTCTGGCACGTCCTCGACGGGAGCACAACACTTCGAAGAGGTGCGCTTGCCGGAGTAGGTGCGAGAGGTCTTGCCGGTCTTCTTCCCTCCCGGAGCTTCAGCAGCAGGAGCAAGTGCCTTGGCGGCAGTTGCTGCGACTGCCTCCCGGTAAAGTTGGTCAGCACAGATCAGCGCATCCTTCTTGTCGGAGGGGACGGTGATGGTGGTCACCGGCCCAGGCATCTTCAGCGTGTTGTAGGCGTAATGCGACGCTGCCATGAACTTGGCTAGTGTCGGGCGCCCAAGGATCCCATTGTAGGGCAAGGGGATCTCAGCTACATCGAAGACAATCCTGTCCGTCCTATAGTTCAAGTCGCCTCCAAACGTCACCGGCAGCGTGAACTTACCCTTCTGGTGGCTCCTTCCCGGGTTGACCCCTTGAAACGTGCCCGTCTCCTTGACGTCTCCATCACTCTGCAGCCTTTTGATCACAACGGGCGAGATCAACTTCAGACCAGCCCCGCCGTCAACCAGCATCTTTGTCACCTTGAGGTTGCGTATCGTTGGTGAAACCAACAACGGAAATCACCCGACCGCAGTTGTGCGATCATGGTGGTCCTTGGTGTCAAAGATGATAGGCGTGCTGGACCACTTCAGTGGCTTCTGAGCGTCGAATGATGGCTCTGCTGCGGTTATCTCACGCGCCCACTGCTTGAGCTGGCGGTGAGAGGTATGCAGCGAGGCGCCACCATCGACGCACATGGCCTCCGTAGCTTTCTGGAACTCATGCTCGCCGGACTCGTCGTCCTCGTCATGATCATCGTCTTCCTGCTTCTTGTCGCGGCCCCGAGCGGGCCTCTCTTGCTGGTTATCCTTGCCGCGGTGGCCTCCTTGGCCGCCTCGCTTCTGGCCAGATCCTTCGGCACCGTCCTGACCCTTCTCCTTGTCCCGCCTCTCATACTTGGCTTTTTGCATTTCAGCAAGCAGCTCAACTTGTCGGCAGTTCTGGAGGTTGTGGCCCTTGGTGCGATGGATCTTGCAATACTGCTTGTCGGAGCCTCCTGGCTTGTCGGCAACCGCCAATGCCCGACAAGCGGCGCACCTGGCAATCTCCTTGCCGGGGTCGTCTGCCTTGGCCTTCTTGGCAGCGCCGGTGTCGTCGGATCCCTCGACGGCAAGCACGGCCTTGTCCTTGTGCTTCCTATTGTGACACCGGCCCTTCTTCGTCGGGGCGGTGGTGTCTTCGTCCGTAGAGTCGGTTTCCGCGCCGGCGTCCTCGCTGGGGTACTTCCTATCCTCTTCAGCTCGAGCACATCTATCGGCCAGAACATAAAGTTTGACCACATCTTTGACCTTGTTCATCGCCAGCTCTTCACGCATCTTGCAGTTGCGCACATTCTGATGGAATGCGCTGATCACGGCGGCGGGATGAACATCTGGGATGTTGTACTGCACCCGGCTGAATCTCGGTATGTACTTGCACAGGTTTTCACCTTCCTTCTGGGGAATGATATGCAAATCGCTTGCCTGTCCATGAGCTTGGTGGCCTCCAATTAAGGCAACAACGAATTCATGACACAGACCCGACCAAGAAGAAATGGAATCCGCCGGCAAGTGCATCAACCATGACATGACATTGGGTTTAAGTGCCAACGGGAAGTAATTGGCAAGCACCTTATCATCGCGAGCCCCAGCAGCTTGCATGGCAATGGTGTAGATGCTGAGGAACTCCGACGGATGGGTCTTGCTATTGTACTTCTCGCTGACGTCGGGCTTGAACATGCGGTGGGAGGGCCATTGGAACTGTCGCAGTTCACGGGTAAAGGCTGGGCAACCCACCTCGTAAGGTAGGCCGCCAGGGCCTCCCGGAGCTGGGTGGTCCATAGTGGGCCCCGACAGCCTACTTAACTGGTGGCGTGCATCGCGCCGGCGCTCGATGGTGGTTCGAGCGTCTTCATGGGCTCGCTCCCGAAGGACTTGGCGCTGATCGCGGTGGGTCCGTGGGTCGGACGACACTATGGATATGTTATCACCAGCATCATCACGACGGACCGACACCCGCGGTGGCTGGCGTGGGGGAGGAGAGTGCACCGTGGCCGCAACACCTCCAATCTTTCCACCACTGGCATGCGGTGACTGGACAAAGCGCTGACCCGAGGGCCCCACTGGTCACGGCTCATCTTTGTTGGCAACACTCACGAGGCTTCGGATGGTGGCTCTCCACTCGTCGAGCTTTTCCGCAGCCAAAGGAAAATCGAGGAGCAACTGCACGCGCGCCACGGCTTCTGCTGGCGTGGGAGGCGGCGAAAGCTGCGTGGACCGTGACGCGCTCCGACTTCTAACCATGTTAGAAGGAGGTCTATCACGGCCCTGCGGCTGTGCGCCATTTTCGCCGGCGCCTCGGCGTGCATGCTGGTCTTCTACGACCTGCGAATGAGGCACATGACTCTTTCCATGGCGGCGCCCAGGGTCACCAGCGTGGCGACGCTGCTCGTCGCGCATAATCTAGGAAGAGCGCGTCGTGGGCGCCGGCGTAGGCGTCTTGGAGGTTGCCGCGCCTCCCATGGGTGGCATGACGCCGACCTTGGAGGGCCCCGCGCCGCCTGTGGGGGGCCTCGCTCCGTCTTTGGATTTGGCGGTGTGCGTCCCGTTGTCTCGCGCACGAATGACACCGTTCTCCTGACTTTGACTGCCATAGCGATGTGGGTGTTCACGGGCCGCGCCTTGGCTTCCGTCCACGACCACGCCACCACTCGCCCGCACTGGTACGGGCCGTTCAGCTCCCGATGAACCGATCGTCGTGATCGTCTTCTTGTTGGGAGCCATGGCGATGAAGAACTGCTAGACTAACTGCTAGACCGGATTTTCACAACTGCGCCCCTACCTGGTGCGCCAAAGATGTCGTTGGGAAACGACACCTATGGGATGATTGGGATCCCTTCTATGGTTGGCGGGCGCGGGGTTGTGCAAAGAGCGGGTCCGCGGTCGACAATGAACGCTACCCGGTGTTCGGGCCGCGAAGATGCGTAATACCCTAGTCCTGCTTTGGTGTATGTATTTGAATGTTCTTGAGTTATTGAACTTGCTACGATGCGTGTCTAGTCCAAAAGATCTCAATCCTTCTCCTGGACGCCTCGGGCCTCCTTTTATAGACAAAAGGGGTCGCCACAGTGGCACACAGGAGGTGGAGAGGTGTACAGTGGATGAGTCTATCCTCTGGCACCGTCGGACAGCGCATTTAATGCGCTGCCGACGTGCCCCTCTTGCTTTATTGGGGACGGCAAGGAAGCTCGTCCCAGCTGTCGCTGCCTCGCGTGGCTCCGGCGCGCGTCCGAGTTGATGAGGCGCTGCAGCGCCACGTTGGTTGACTTCTCGGCTAGCGTGGTGGTGGAGTCTTCATGAAGATCTGCATGCCACCACGGAGGTGCTAGCTGAGTCGGTGTAGAGGCCGCATGCTGCCACGCAGGTGCCTGCCCAGCTGGTTGAGCTAGCAGCTGCATGGGAGCAGTGGTGTATTCTTGGCAGACATGGGCCTGGTTGTGGCCTCGCAGGCGTCTTCGGCAAGGGCCTTGCAGGGGCCCCGTCAAGGGTCTTGCCACGACATCGCAGTTTTCCCCGGCAAGGATCTTCCGGGGGTCTCGTGGATTTTCTCGGCTGGGATCCTGCCGAGGATCGTTGTCTTTTGGTCTTTATCTGATCTTGTATGTTCATGATCTTCACAAAGATCCGTATGCCACCATGGAGGTGCCTCCCGAACTTGGTTTCAATATGGTTGATGACGTTGGAATCCCTGGGCTCAAGGGTGGCGTGCTCTGCTGGCATCGGGCAAGTCGCCTCGGCAAGGCTCTTGCCGGGGCCACGGAGGCCATTGAGGGAGTCCTGGACTAAGGGGTCCTCGGGCGTCCGGCCTGTTATCCATGGGCCGGACTGATGGGCTGTGAAGACATGAAGGCCGAAGACTGTACCCGTGTTCGGATTGGACTCTACTTGGTGTGGAAGGCAAGCTTGGCGACCGACTATGAAGGTTCCTTCTTATGTAACCGACTCTATGTAACCCTAGATTCTCCCCGGTGTCTACATAAACCAGAGGGTGTAGTCCGGATAGGGGATATACTTATTACCATAGTCATACAGGCTAGGCTTCTAGGGTTTAGCCATTACGATCTCGTGGTAGATCAACTCTTGTAATACTCATATTCATCAAGATCAATCAAGTAGGAAGTAGGGTATTACCTCCATAGAGAGGGCCCTGAACTCAGGTAAACATCGTGTCCCCCGTCTCCTGTTACCATCGACCTTAGACGCACAGTTCGGGACCCCCTACCTGAGATCCACCGGTTTTGACACCGACATTGGTGCTTTCATTGAGAATTCCACTGTGCCGTCGATGAAAGGTTTGATGGCCCCTTCGATCGTCTATGGTGCGCTGTCCAAGGAGAATCCTTCCTCCCCGGACAGATTTTCGTATTCGGCGGCTTCGCTTGGCCATCTGGAGCAGATCGATAGCTACGCCCCTGGCCACCAGGTCAGATTTGGAAGCTTGAACTATGTCGCGGATATCCGTGGAGACTTGATCTTCAAGGGATTTGAGACCGCGGCGACCGCTCCCCCTCGCTCTGATGAACATGACTTAAATCTGTCATCGGACCAGATTCTGGAGACGGTTCCTGTAACTGCCACGACCTTAGATCCGGAGCAGTTTGCACAATCCGAAGCCACAGAGTCCGCGGTGTTGGAACCGCACACAGACTCAACACTAGGCAATATCAGCGTCAACGGAATTCTGGACTTGTCTCCGGCTATAAGTTCTGAACCTCGCACGGCCCCGGACACCGAGTTGGATTGGTTATGAATCTTCGAGTTCAGCGTCACAGATATCTTCCAACACTCGCCCTTCAGCGATGTGCTAAATTCAATGAAAAACCTGTCCCTGACAGGGGACTCACGGCCGAACTATGTCCGGTTCGAGCTAGAGGCTGATAATGGAGAATTTCGCTGCCCACCCGCACCCACTTCATAGCCACTGTCGCCGACATAACCGACATGCCTGCTTATGGCTCCGAAGACATTGACGGTATAGACGACGATGCCGACAAGGAGCAAGGCCAAGACCCGCCAGTCATCAGGCGTGGGTCGGCCACCCCTTCATACGACGTGTACATGGTCGATACACTTAGAAAATCTCGCGACAATGACAAGGGAGATCCAGTTGAGAATAAAACTCCTGAGACACAGTCTAAGTTCCGGCGCCCCAAACGCCGCTCCAAGTCACGCCGCAGGAACGATGGCACCGGAGAAAATAGTACCCCGGACGTCGTCGAAAGCAATAAAGACCCTGTTGGAGCAATATCCGAACAGGAGGAACAGGAAAACAGGCAAGCCAGCCCCAATGTCGAGGCCCTGCTCAGCGATAGTTAAGAGGACGACAACTACCTTCCGCTCTCCGAAGATGAGGTAAGCCTCGGCGACGAAGACTTCATCATACCCGAACATCCCCTCGAGTAGGAGCACTTCAAGCGTAGGCTAATAGCTATGGCAAGGAGCCTGAAAAAGAAGCAACAACAGCTACGAGCTGGCCAAGACCTACTCAACGACAGATGGACCGAAGTCCTGGTCGCCGAAGAATACGGCCTTAGTGGCCTAGCCAAAAGCTACACAATGTACATATTGCTATACCAATCCGATGACGGGGCATTGGAGCCCGTACCATCGTCGCACAATGTGGCAGGTCGCCGACAACTTTGTCTGGATAAAGAGGCAACTCAAGCCGATCACCAGACCGCCCCACCTCGCCGTAAAGGCAAGAACAAAGCAGGTCACGATTACCCAGACGACCTGCAGAGGGACTTGGACGATAGAGCAGGACACGCAAGACCGATCTACAGATCACAAAAGCCTGCCTCGACACGCGACGATGGCTACCTATTCGGACGTGACAAACCACGCAACGCCTGAGCCGAAAACCACAAAGGGACTGAGGGAGTCCTGGATTAGGGGGTATCCGGGCAGCCGGACTGTGTACAATGTCCGGACTATTGAAGCGTGAAGATACAAGACTCAAGACTTTGGCCTGTGTCCGGATGGGACTTTCCTTGGCATGGAAGGCAAGCTTGGCGATCCAGATATTATATTTCCTTCCTTGTAACCGACTCCATGTAAACCCTAGCCCTCTCCGGTGTCTATATAAACCGGAGAGGTTGGTCCTTAGAAGGCCGATCACAATCACAATCATACCATCATAGGCTAGCTCTTAGGGTTTAGCCTCTACGATCTCGTGGTAGATCTACTCTTGTACTACCCATATCATCAATATTAATCAAGCGAGAAGTAGGGTTTTACCTCCATCGGGAGGGCCCGAACTCAGGTAAATATCGGTGTCCCTTGCTTCCTGTTACCATCAGCCTTGACGCACAGATCGGGACCCCCTACCCGAGATCCGCCGGTTTTGACACCGACATTGGTGCTTTCATTGAGAGTTCCTCTGTGCGTTGCTAAGGGGCTCGATGGCTCCTTCAACCATCCTCAATAACATGGTCCAGGGTGAGACCTTTCTCCCCAGACAGATCTTCGTGTTCGGCGGCTTCGTCCTGCGGGCCAATTCGCTTGGCCATCTAAAGCAGATCGATAGCTACGCCCCTAGCCACCAGATCAGAATTGGAAACCTGAATTACACGGCGGATATCCGCGGAGACTGGATCGCTGATGAATTCGTGCCTACGCTAGGAGCACCGGACAGTCACGACGAGCACGGCTTAGGCCTCCTGTCGGACAAAGCTCGGGGTATCACCCCCACAGTAGCCTCGGATCTAAATCTGGAGCAGGCCGCGTTGCCTGTGGACGGAGGGCTGGACCCCGCCCCGCAGGTCGCGCACTTATCGGCGGTGGAGCCGAACACGGGCCTTACCTCTGTGGTGGCCTATGACTCCGGACCCCCGGATTCGTATCCGGATGTTGAGTCCGGTCCGCCCACTCCCGAGCCGGTCGAGCCAGGTTGGGCTCCGGTAATGGAGTTCACCGCCGCGGACATCTTTCAGCACTCGCCCTTTGGCGACATGCTGAACTCGTTGAAAATTCTCTCTTTGACAGAAATTTCTAGGCCAAACTATGTCCGGTTCGAGTGGGAAGCAGGCGACGAAGAAATTCGTTGCCCACCCACCACCCACTTCATAGCCACGGTCGATGATTTGACTGACGTGCCTGACTTCGACTCCGAAGACATCGACAGTATGGACGACGATGCAGGAGAAGATTAGGAAACTATGGGGCGCCGGACTTCCCCCTCGTCACATGACATATACATGGTGGATACGCCCAAAGAGGACAAAGGCGACAATCCGGACGATAAAACCCCCGGACGAAAGCCAAAGCGACGAAGCAGACGCCATTCTAAGTCCAGCAACAGTAAAAATAGTGACAAGAGCGCTAGAGGGATCGATACTACAATCAACTCCGAAGGCAACAACGACCATACGGACCCAGCGATGGAGCAGGACGAACCAGGTCACCCTGAACACGCTTCGAGCAGACGCCCGAGGACAATGATCCCGACGGATGAGGTCATCAAAACGAACCAGCACAGGAAAACAGTCCGGATAATGATGCAATCCCCGAAAAACACGTGGAACGAGATAACCTCCACAGAAAGCTTATGGCCACCGCAAGAAGTCTTAAGAAGTAGAAGCAACGGCTCAAAGTCCGACAGAAACGCCAACCGCAGATGGAATAAAGTGCTGACATCGAAGAAAGATACGGCGATGATCGCCATACAAAGAGCTATCCAAAACGCAAGCTACTGCCAGAATTCGACGACGAAGCTGTACCACTTCATAACCGCAACAAAGCAGCTACCGACGCTGCGCACGATCCACTTGAACACCTGAATAAGAAAGCTGGCGCGGCCAGGTCCATTTATGGATCCAAAGGACGCACCCCGGCGAGGGACTATGGTCACCAAAACGACACGCCAATCGAATACCAGTCCGAATAAACACCGAACACAACAACAAGACGGCATGCTACAAAGACGCGTCCAGATCTGAAGGGGCTGCTCACCCCCTGTGCTTTACCGATGAAGTACTGGACCATGAATTTCCACATGGCTTTAAACCTGTGAACATAGAGGCATACGACGGAACGACAAACCCAGGGGTCTGGATCGAGGACTTTATCCTGCACATACATATGGCTCGTGGGGATGACCTTCACGCCATCAAATACCTCCCCCTCAAACTGAAGGGACCAGCTCGGCACTGGTTGAAAATCTCCCCGAAAATTCAATTGGGAGCTGGGAGGAACTCGAGGACGCTTCAGGCCAATTTTCAAGGGACCTATGTCCGACCTCCGGATCTTGACGACTTAAGTCACATAGTCCAACAGCCCAAGAATCCGCCTCAAGAAGCTTTGGAACAGATTCCTCACTAAGAAGAATCAAATTGTTGACTGTCCAGATGCCGAGGCCTTAGCGGCATTCAAACACAGCATCCGTGATGAGTGGTTCGCCAGACACCTCGGCCAAGAAAAGCCAAGGACAATGGCAGCCCTAATAAGCCTTATGACCCGCTTTTCCGCGGGAGAAGATAGCTGGCAAGCCCGTAAAGGCACCAGCGACCCCAGCACATCCAAAATAAGGGATGGCAACGGGAAGCCACGGCGTCATAAAAACAAACGCCAAAACAAGGAAGAGAGCCCGGATAACACGATGGTTAATGCCGGATTCAGGGGCTCTCCACCTAATCAGCAAAATAAGCCATCTAAAGGCAGTAAAGAGGGACCGTCCGGTATGAATAGAGTCCTAGACAGACTATGCCAAATTCATGGCACCCCTGACAAACCTGCAAACCATATGCACAGAGAGTGCTGGGTCTTCAAGCAGGCCGGCAAATTAAATGCCGAACACAAGGGAAGGGAAACACCAAGTGAAGACGAGGATGAACCTCGCCAGCCGAACACTGAAGGACAGAAAAAATTCCCGCCAGAGGTTAAAACAGTGAACATGATCCACGCGACTCACACATCCATGAGGAGGCACGAACGTGCACATAGAGACGCGCTCGATATAGAGCCCATCGTACTCACACCTAACCGTTGGATGCCTTATCCGATCACTTTCGATAACTTAGACGACCGAACCAGTATTCGGCGCTGAGAATCAAAGGCCTTGGCGCTTGACCCGATAATCGACGGATACCGTCTCACCCGCGTCCTTATGGACGGCGGCAGCAGTCTCAGTTTAATATATGAGGACACTATCCGTAGGATGGGGATAGACCCATCCAGAATTGACCAAAGCAATACCACCTTTAAAGGGGTGATACTAGGCGTTGAAGCCCACAGAAGAGGCTCCGTCGCACTGGAGGTAACATTCGGCTCTCCAGGCAACTCCAGAAGCGAAGAACTACTCTTCATTATCGCACCCTTCCAAAGCGACTATCACGCAGTGCTCGGAAGAACGGCCTTCGCCCGCTTCAATGCATTGCCGCACTATGGTTACCTTACACTTAAGATGCCTGGTCCACGTGGCGTCATCACCGTTAGCGGAATAATAGAGCGCTTTTGACGCGCAGAGGAACACGCGACGGCCCTCGTGTCCGGACTGTAAGCGACCTCCAACATCAAAATATGACTGGTCGTTAAGACCAGGGACACGGTTAGACGAGTCCGGTAGCCCAGATCGAACCAGGGCACCGTATATGTAATCCTATAGAGGACACCAGGGGCTATAAATACTTAATACAGCCCCACACTTGGCTCAACCTTATGGGCAGGCCAACATCTTACACTTTTATCATCCATCGCATACTTACGTTGTACTCTCCTACGAGTTTTCCTTTTTCCACAGACAACATTCGCGCGATACCCTTCGAGGATACGGCACAACGGAGATAAAGGCGTAGACGTGCAGCAGGGCCCCATTCAACAGGTTTCTTTTTAGATTAAGCCCCTGTGTAAACCTTTTCTATTGCCTCTTGTTGTTTAACCATCCCATGGGTTCCATACCCATAGAGGATACTGCCGTTTTTGGCATCTCAACACGACAGATTAACGCACGTACCTGGAAACACAGGGTTTATAATGAATGGGCATTCTTGAGCCCATCGACTATTATAAAGTCCGAATACCTTCGGGAGTGTTCAAGCGTCCACGAAGTTTGGCCTTATATGCGTAGTCTCAATCATGTCTTTGATCAAATTTTGGGTTTGCCCGCTCACGGGTTTGCCGCCTTACATTCCGTTATTATCGTGAAGGTGGCTAAAGAAGAACTACTGCGATTGTGCCCTGGTTATTCCGGACGAGCACCTCAGTAGAGAAAGCCGAAAACTGACTGTCATGATACAGCGAGAGACTGTTCAACCACTCGAAGACTTATCGGAATCTTTAGGATCCCTCCGCATTGACGAAGGACCATTTCCCGGTCATGTACACACGCGCCCTTATTCGGATGCACGCGAAGGTACCAGGGGCTACATAGTAGCCCCAACATTAGACTCCCATGGCTAAGCGAAAGTGTTACAACTATATAGTCTGGTTGCCTAGTTCGACGTGCGATATCCTCCTTCATGGACCAAGACGTTGGATCAAGTGTGATTAAGCATATTTTTTTGCGAACACCCCCGCATTGCCTGCGTGGGGGATGAAGCCAACGACTGCTATGTTTCAGACTAAACATTCATATATGGTCCGGGGCTACTGAGGGAGACCTGTACTAAGGGGTCCTCGGGCGTCCGGCCTGTTATCCATGGGCCGGACTGATGGGCTGTGAAGACATGAAGGCCGAAGACTGTACCCGTGTTCGGATTGGACTCTACTTGGCGTGGAAGGCAAGCTTGGCGACCGACTATGAAGATTCCTTCTTATGTAACAGACTCTATGTAACCCTAGATTCTCATCGGTGTCTATATAAACCGGAGGGCGTAGTCCGGATAGGGGATATACTCATTACCATAGTCATACAGGCTAGGCTTCTAGGGTTTAGCCATTACGATCTCGTCGTAGATCAACTCTTGTAATACTCATATTCATCCAGATGAATCAAGCAGGAATTACGGTATTACCTCCATAGAGAGGGCCCAAACCTGGGTAAACATCGTGTTCCCCGTCTCCTGTTACCATCGACCTTAGACGCACAGTTCGGGACCCCCTACCCGAGATTTGCCGGTTATGACACCGACAACCGTCCCGGCAAGAGATCTGCCCTACTTAGTGTGGCCATGGGCACGGCTCTGACTGCCCGTGCACAAGTAAAGGGGTAAAAAGGAGTGCCCCTACTTTTGTACACCGACACTTATCATCTGTAGTGACCAGACCCGAATGGATCTAGCGCTCTGTGCTCAGTGTCATCCCTGGATCAGTAATGCTGACACCACACAGTACTTCGAAGGATTTATAGCAGAGTAGCAATCACACACTTATTACATCGTTGTCCACAAGGGAACTTAATACAATAATATGGCTTAAGGCCATTTAATAATAACAGCGGAAGGCTTGGAAGACAAGTGAGTCCATCAACTCCATCGGCATCACCGAGTATAGAACCACGACCTAACACCTTACTGTCAGTTCTAAAAGTCTCTAACGTGAAAGTTGCAGCCCGAAAACGGTCAAGACATGGAATATGCTGGCAATGTAACACATAGAGAACAA
The DNA here is from genome assembly GCA_021605145.1 of Aegilops bicornis. Lineage (NCBI taxonomy): Eukaryota > Viridiplantae > Streptophyta > Magnoliopsida > Poales > Poaceae > Aegilops > Aegilops bicornis. The sequence continues at coordinate 518,017,280 of CM038669.1, forward strand.
TGAAGCAACAAGCCTATACTACATGCATATATGGCTGGTGGTAAGGCTCTACTGTTACATTTTTGCATAAAGCTGGTTTTTCCCTACATCAAAGGAATAATTTTATTTAACTATCATGGTGGTTGTTAAACATTGAGAATGGTTGAAAGCATCCTCAATCCCAATTAAAAGTACTCATTAAAACCCAATAACATTTATTATTAGAAGTAACATGTTGAGATTCACATGATATTCAAGTACTAGATACTCAAGATGTCCATAACCCGGGACACGGCTAATCATGATTAGTTTATACACTCTGCAGAGGTTTGCGCACTTTTCCCCACAAGACTCGATCGCCTCCGCTTGGTTCTCGCACTACATGGTGTTTGAGAAAGCGGATGACTGAGACATAGTCTTTCGTGCGCTTAGCACCTTACATGTGGGTAGACCGTACCAACCTACATCCCCTACATCAGCTAGCCTACCCGTAAGAGTTCGCACAACTTAGTCAACTACGCCAGAGCCCATAATTGGCTTGTGGCTGCACACGGAAGTTTCCAGCTTGAATAATCTTATGATCCCTTAGAGCACAGGTGGCGGTCCAAGAAATACAGCAAGTCCTGATAGAAACCAGGTGCCTCAATCCACCTAGATGTGTGTTTAGGTTGCCACCTTAGATAAACCTTAATTAACAATCTCACATCTGTCATGGATATCACTCACCCAATCCACGTCTACTAGCATAGCATAGCATGTCATAATTAAGCAAACGTAGAAGTAACTCCCAAGGGTTTGATAATAAAACAGGTAATAGGTACTACCTCAATCTACTTCCCATCCCACAATTTAATTAGATCCTAACCATGCAAGTGTTTGAGGGTTTGATCTAATGCATAAAAACTGGGTATGAGAAGAGTATGATCAAAGTGTTACTTGCCTTGCTGATGATCCGCGAGTCCTAGAGATTCGAAGTAACAAGCGGCGCACTCCGGGTGATCTAACGCAGACAAACAACAAGCATACAATAAGTACTCATCTAATGCACGGGGAAATCTCGAATGAAAGATCTAACCAGATAGTTCAACTTAAGAACCCTGGTTGCAAAAGAATCGAATAGAATAAAGCATCGAAAGTCGGAACTCGAGGGAGAACGACTCGGTTTAGCAATCTAAAACTAGGTCAAAATTTTACAGTGGCAAAACTCTGTGTAAGTAGGTTAGTCGGAACGGCGGTTTCGTAACAAAACTCCAGGCGCTTGAATCACCTGATTCCGATAAACGAGCAAGAAATAAAACAGATTTGAAAATCGGATCGTAAATCGAATCAAAAAATAACGGATTAAATCCGATTAAAAGAAAACGACGAACGGATTAAATAACGGACGTTCGTTAACAGAACTAATCCAACGAACACGTTCATTGAAACGAACGGTTCGGTGAACGTTCGTTAATTAAGAAAACCGAAAAATAATTAAAACCATCTAGGGTTTTGAAAAAAAAAACAAACCGAACAACGCTAAAAAAAACCGGATCGGGCGGGGTGGCGGCTACCTCGGTTGCCAAGCGGGCTCGTGGGCTCCGGGCGGCGAGGGGTGGCGGGGGTCGAGGCGGCGAGGGGCGGCGGCGAGGGCGACGAGGGGCTCAAGGCCGGCGAGAACGGCGCGGCGGGTTTGGCGGCGGGCGGCGGCTCGGCTTTGGGGCGGGCGGCGGCAAGTGGATGAGAGAGAGGGGGGGGGCGGCGGCGGTATAAATAGGTTGGGGGTTCGCCGGCTTGGGGAGGGGGCAACGGGTCAAGTGAGGCGACCTCAGTGGCGGCGTGGCGGCGGGCGGAGACCGCAGACGGGAGGGAGAGGGAGGCGGCCTGGGCGGCTGGGTCAAGGCCTGGCTGGGCCTTGGCCCGGGGCGGTTTTTAAACAAAACAAAACGGATTAAAAAAATACCAAAGCGAACTCCGATTTTAATAAAATAAATTTTCCCCGACTCCTAAAAATGAGTCGAACAAAATGAACTTTAAAAACGGCAAACATGCATATATTTTTAAAATGCTCATTTTTGGCTAAGCAAAATAAATCTTCCAAATCCAAATTTGATTTATTTATAAAATCTCCATTTTTCCTAAATGTTGGGAAAGTCATATTATTCCCTCTCTTAAGTTTTTATAGGAAAAACTTTATGAAGATAATTAAATAAATCCAATTATCCTATTTTCAAAATTTGAGAAATCCCAAATATGAAAAATAATGAAACTTCCAACTCTCTCCGAGGGTCCTTGAGTTGTGTGAAATTTTCTAGGATCGGAAAATGCGAGAAAATATGATATGCATGATGACCTAATGTATAACATTCCAAATTGAAAATTTGGGATGTTACAAACCTACCCCCTTAAGATGAATCTCGCCCTCGAGATTCGGGTTGGCTAGAAAATAGGTGAGGGTGGTCCTTGAGCAAAACTTCCTCTCTTTCCCAGGTGGCTTCATCCTAAGTGTGGTGGCTCCACTGAACTTTGCAAAACTTGATAACCTTGCCGCGGGTAACTCTGCTGGCATAATCGAGAATCTTAACCGGTTTTTCCTCATATGTCAAGTCATCCTTCAACTAAATTGCTTCCAGTGGCACTGTGTCTCTTAACGGTACCTCTGCTATCTCGAGGTGACATTTCTTCAACTGAGAAACATGGAATACGTCATGAACTCCTGACAGTCCTTCCGTAATTCCAACTTATAAGCAACTTCTCCCATGCATTGCAAAATCTTATACGGTCCAACGAAACGGGTGCTAACTTTCCTTTAACTCCAAAACGCTTAACTCCTCGAAGCGGGATACTCGAGATATACTCTGCTCCAACTTCATACTCAATCGCTTTGCGCTTTGAATCGGCATAGCTCTTTTGTCCGGATCGGGCTACCTTGAGCACATCTCGAATCAACTTAACTCTCTGTTCAGCACTCCTTAATCAAATCTGGTCCAAACAACTGACGATCTCCGTTTCGTCCCATAACAACGGTGTCCTGCACCTTCTTCCATACTGAGCCTCGAAAGGTGCCATCTTCAAACCGGATTGGTAGCTGTTGTTGTAGGAAAATTCTGCATACGGCAAATTATCATCCCAGCTAGATCCATAATCTAGGGCACAAGCTCTCAAAGATGTCCTCCAAAATCTGATTGACTCTCTCGGTCATCCATCGGTCTGTGGGTGGAAAGTCTGTCATCAATTCCAATCGGGTTCCCAATGTTTTCGTGCAACCGGGTTCCAAAATTTCGAGGTAAACTGGGTTCCTCTATCCGATACGATGCTCCTCGAACTCCGTGTAAACACACAATTCTGGTCATGTATATCTTTGCCAACTTAGCACCGCTATAGGTGGTCTTGACCGAATGAAATGAGCTACCTTTGTTAAACGGGTCGACTATAACCCAAATCGAGTCATATCCTGAACGAAGTCTTTGGCAATCGTGTGATAAAATCCATGCCTAGTTTATCCCACTTCCATTCGGTATCGGCAATGGTTGTAACAATCCTGGCCGCTTCGATGTTACGCCTTTACTTTCGACGACATACGCCATAAACTGCTACATACTGCGCAATATCCTTCTTCATTCCGCTCCACCAGAAAGTATTCTTCAAATCCAAATACATCTTGGTATTTCCTGGGTGAATCATGAGCTTCTTGTAAAATCAACTTCCTGATCTCTGGGTTATTGGGCACATAAACACGGTCTTCAAACCATAGGGTATCATGCTCATCCTCACGAAATCCTTTAGCTTTTCCTTTGCTCATTTTCTCCTTTATAGAGGCAACTTCCTTATTGCCTTTTGGGCTTCTCTGATTTTGTCCATCAGTGTTGACTGAATCTCCAATGCTGCTACATAGCCTCTCGGAACTATTTCCAAACATAGCTCTCGAAGGTCCTCGGCTAACTCATTGGGTATTCCTCCCATCATTAGGGTATTGACGTGGCTCTTACGGCTCAATGCGTCTGCTACGACATTAGCCTTTCCGGGGTGATAATGCAATCTCATGTCATAATCCTTGATAAGCTCTAACCATCTCCTTTGTCCGAGATTCAATTCATACGTGTGAAAATGTATTTCAAACTCTTGTGATCCGTATATACTTCACAATGATTTCCAATGAGAAAATGTCTCCATGTCTTCAAGGCATGCACAACGGCTGCTAACTCCAAATCATGAGTGGCATAATTCAACTCATGGGGCTTAAGTTGTCGTGAAGCATATGAAACAACTCTTCCTTCTTGCATAAGTACGGCTCCAAGTCCTCGACGTGAAGCGTCGCAATACACCTCATAATCCTTGGTCTGGTCTGGCAATATCAAAACTGGTGAGGTAACCAATCTTTTCTTCAACTCCTGAAAACTTGCCTCACAGTCCTCAGTCCATATAAATTTGTTTTCCTTTTTTAACAATTCTGTCATAGGCTTAGCAATCCTTGAGAAATTCTCAATGAATCTTGGTAGTATCCTGCGAGTCCAAGGAAACTCAGATCTCTCCAACTGTCGTTGGTGCTTCCCATTTGGTTACGGTCTCAACTTTTGTGGGGTCAACTGCTATCCCTTCTCCGGATATAACATGTCCGAAATCCAACTTCCTTTAGCCAAAACTCACATTTGCTGAACTTGGCATACAACTGTGTTCCCTCGCTTTCTCCAAAACCAATCGCAATGTTCCTTGTGTTCCTCTTCATTCTTCGAGAAAATTAAAATGTCATCAATGAACACCACGACGAACTTATCCAAAAACTCCATAAACACTTTGTTCATCGTGTTCATGAAATAGGCTGGTGCGTTAGTCAATCCAAATGACATAACGGTATACTCGTGATAGTCCATATCTCGTGGTAATCGCTGTGTTGGTTATGTCATGATCCCGTATCTTCAACTGATGGTACCCTGATCGCAAGTCGATCTTGGAAAACACCTTGGCTCCTTGCATGCGATCAAACAGATCATTTATCATAGGTAGTGGGTACTTGTTCTTGATTGTTACTTCATTCAATCCACGATAATCAACCACCATTCTTAACGATCCATCCTTCTTCTCCACTAGCAAAACGGGTGATCCCCAAGGTGAAGAACTTGGGCGTATAAAACCTTTATCCAAAAGCTCCTTAATCGCTTCTTGATTTCCGCCAAATCCTGTCTTTGGCATCCTGCACGGTCGCTTCGATATCGGGCCTGTTCTCGGCAACAAATCGATCAAAAACTCAATGTCTCTATCCGTGGCATTCCCCGCAACTCTTCCGAAATACATCAGGATAATCCTTCACCATCGGTACTTTTTCCTGCACCACTCCTCGATAAGCAATTAACTTGCGCTCTTCTCGCTCGTGCCGTGATACATACTTAATCCTTCTTCCTTACGGTGTGGTGAGCAAAATTGACTTTGTGGTGCAATCTATGTTTCCTCCATACCTTGATAACCAATCCATACCTAATATCACATCCAATCCTTGGGATTCCGTAACTATTAGGTCCGAGGGGAAAACATAGTGTCCAATCCTTAATGGCAATCGATCACACCATTTTCTAGCCATGTACTCTGCTCCGGTGAGGTTACTAGCATGGGTGACCTAAGGGCTTGGGTTGGTAACTTGTACTTATCCACAAATCCCTTGATATGTATGAATGCGATGCACCAAAGATCGAAAAAGAACAACCGCAGAAATGACTTAACCAAAAACTTACCGATTCGTGCATCGGGCTGATCTTCAACCTCCTCCACTTCAATGTGGTTCACCGTCCCCTGTTGAAAGGGTTGGGTTTCTTTTCGTAGCTTCCATTGCCATTTCCATTCGCCTTCGGATACCATTTGCATAATGCCCAGTCTTGCGGCACTTAAAGCAAGTAATATGACTCGTGTCTACTTTGGATGGTGTTGACGGGTTGGTGCGATTCTGTCCATTGCTTCCTCCATTCCCGTTCCCATTCTTGGTGCTATTATGGTTATGCTAATTACCTCCTCCATGGGTATGCTGAAACTGAATTCCTGATTTAGGGTATAACGGGTTTCTGCTGAACTCGTAGTTATACTTCCCTTGCCCATACTTCCGCTTACGGTTCTCAATTTGTCTTTGCTTTCCTTCAATCATGAGGGCTCGGTCTACTAACTCCTGGTAGTTATTGAAACCGGCTACCATCAACGGCATCTTGAACTCATCATTCAGTCCTTCTAGAAACTTCTCCCTGCTTAGCTGCATCGGTAGCAACGTCATCCGGGGCATAACGTGCTAATTTACTAAAGTCATCCACGTGACCGCCAACAAATTCTTCCTCCTTGGCGTAAGTTGCGAAACTCACGCTTCTTCATGGCCATAGCTCCTGCTGAAACATGGGCGGCGGAAAGCTTGCTGAAATTGATCCCATGTGACAAAGGTGTCTCTGTGGTAAGTGGCTGTGAAATTCTCCCACCATGTCTTTATTGGGTCCTTCAAGCTGATGTGCCGCAAACTTCACTCTTTCTCCATCTGTGCATCCCGCAGCGGGTCAGCTCCCTTCCTATCTTGCGGAGCCACCATCTGCTACAATTGGCTCGGTGCTCTTGGAATACACCGCGGGTTTAATCTAAGGAAACGAGTCGATGATCCGCAGTGGTGGTGGTGGTGGGTTGTTGTTGTTGTTGCCCTGGTTACGCACCAATGTTTGAATCAGGTATTCAACGCCGGATCACTTGGGTGATCTCTGGCGGAAAACAAATCCGGGGTCGCGTCTCGGAGGCATCTGGTGGGTTTAGAAAAGACAAGAATTTAGAATAGAATGAGGTCTAAGGGGAATCACTACCCAAATGCACATGAGCAAATACACACAAAATCACTTCATTCAATCAAACAAGGGCTTACAACGATCTAACTATCGCAAAAGTGCGTGTACTATAATGTTTACAGGGGGGGCAAATTCTACTAATATGTGGGGGACTTCTACTAATTTGAACCGGTGGAAGACTCCATAATGTCTGCTCCTGCTTCGTCTTCAAAGTCGGGTTCACTTGGATCCGAATCGGTGTCGTCGATGTTGATGGAGTCGCGTGGGCGATCGACGTTTGTCTTCATTCCTGGCGCCAACTTCTTCTTGAGTTCTTCAATCTCGTGACTTAAGATCGTTATTGTGTCTTGCTAGAGCTACGATCTCGTCCATATAGTCCTTATGAAGTTGTCTTTAGTTCTTCTTCAAGTTCGACGATCCTTCCCTTTGCATTCTCGCAACTCCACCATATCATTGCACATCCGGTTCTCTTTGGCGTCGAATGTGCTGGTTTAACTCCCGGATGAACGCTGCAATGGATCTATCCTTCTTGGTGCTGACGACGTCCCATTTGTTATCTCGGCGTCCGCAAATCTGGTAGATAGTGTCCTTGAGGTCTTCTTGATAAACTTCTCCAATGCGTCCCATGGTGATGTGAGCTGCCATGCTCTTTCCTGCACTCCAAGTTGGTGCAATCGAAAACACTATCTATAGGCTTGGTGATTGGGGTGAATGTCCTTCTGGAACGTGAGCTTGAATCTTCCAGCTCCTCTTCGTGCGAGTGGCATTGAAAGTCCGGTGAAGCTGGGTAGTCCAATGTTCGTGTACTTGGTAACTTCCTTCAAGTGAAATCCAAAAGGTGTGCCTTCATCCGGTTGGGTGTACTTGATCTTCAAGGTCCGTCATCCTAAAGAGAGTAGAAAAGATGAGGAGTTAGAAAATGGGAAGAGAATAGTGATCTATGGCTTTATCTTAGTGGTCGTGTCCTACGGCCGTGTGCTCGATACCATTCTCTATAGCGACCAGACCCGAATGGATCTAGCGCTGCGTGCTCGATGTCATCCTCGGATCAAGAATGTCCGACACCACACAAGATTTCAAGGATTTATAGCAGAGTAGCAATCACACACTTATTACATCGTTGTCCACAAGGGAACTTAATACAATAATATGGCTTAAGGCCATTTAATAATAACAACGAAGGCTTGGAAGACAAGTGAGTCCATCAACTCCATCGGCATCACCGAGTATAGAACCACGACCTAACACCTTACTGTCGTCTCTAAAAAGTCTGCAACGTGAAAGTTGCAGCCCGAAAACGGGTCAAGACATGGAATATGCTGGCAATGTAACACATAGAGAACAATGAAGCAACAAGCCTATACTACATGCATATATGGCTGGTGGTAAGGCTCTCTGTTACATTTTTGCATAAAGCCTGCTTTTTCCCTACATCAAAGGAATAATTTTATTTAACTATCATGGTGGTTGTTAAACATTGAGAATGGTTGATAGCATCCTCAATCCCAATTAAAAGTACTCATTAAAACCCAATAACATTTATTATTAGAAGTAACATGTTGAGATTCACATGATATTCAAGTACTAGATACTCAAGATGTCCATAACCGGGGACACGGCTAATCATGATTAGTTTATACACTCTGCAGAGGTTTATGCACTTTTCCCCACAAGACTCGATCGCCTCCGCTTGGTTCTCGTGACTACATGGTGTTTGAGAAACGGATGACCGAGACATAGTCTTTCGTAAGCGCTAGCACCTTACATGTGGGTAGACCGTACCAACCTACATCCCCTACATCAGCTAGCCTACCCGTAAGAGTTCGCACAACTTAGTCAACTACGCCAGAGCCCATAATTGGCTTGTGGCTGCACACGGAAGTTTCCAGTTTGAATAATCTTATGATCCCTTAGAGCACGGGTGGCGGTCCAAGAAATACAGCAAGTCCTCGATAGAAACCAGTGCCTCAATCCACCCGGATGTGTGTTTAGGTTGCCACCTTAGATAAACCTTAATTAACAATCTCACATCTGTCATGGATATCACTCACCCAATCCACGTCTACTAGCATAGCATAGCATGGCATAATTAAGCAAACGTAGAAGTAACTCCCAAGGGTTTGATAATAAAACAGGTAATAGGTACTACCTCAATCTACTTCCCATCCCACAATTTAATTAGATCCTAACCATGCAAGTGTTTGAGGGTTTAATCTAATGCATAAAAACTGGGTATGAGAAGAGTATGATCAAAGTGTTACTTGCCTTGCTGACGATCCGCGAGACCTAGAGATTCGAAGTAACAAGCGCGCCTCCGGGTGATCTAACGCAGACAAACAACAAGCATACAATAAGTACTCATCTAATGCACGGGGAAATCTCGAATAAAAGATCTAACCAGATAGTTCAACTTAAGAACCCTGGTTGCAAAAGAGTCGAATAGAATAAAGCATCGAAAGTCGGAACTCGAGGGAGAACGACACGGTTTAGCAATCTAAAACTAGGTCAAAATTTTACAGTGGCAAAACTCTGTGTAAGTAGGTTAGTCGGAACGGCGGTTTCGTAACGAAACTCCAGGCGCTTGAATCACCTAATTCCGATAAACGAGCAAGAAATAAAACAGATTTGAAAATCGGATCGGAAATCGAATCAGAAAAATAACGGATTAAATCCGATTAAAAGAAAACGTCGAACGGATTAAATAACGGACGTTAGATTATCAGAACTAATCCAACGAACACGTTCATTGAAACGAACGGTTCGGTGAACGTTCGTTAATTAAGAAAACCGAAAAATAATTAAAACCATCTAGGGTTTTGAAAAAAAACAAACCGAACAACGCTAAAAAAACCGGATCGGGAAAACCGGATCGGGCGGGGCGGCGGCGGCTACCTCTGGCGGCTACGGCGGGTTCAGGGGCTCCGGGCGCGAGGGGTGGCGGGGTCGAGGGGCGGCGAGGGCGGCGGGCGGCGAGGGCGACGAGGGGCTTCAAGGCCGGGCGAGGAACGGTGGCGGCGGGTTCTTGGCGGCGGCGGCGGGCCTTTGGCGGCGGCGGGGCTCGGCTTGGGGGCGGGCGCAAGCGGCGGATGAGAGAGAGGGGGGCACAAGGTATAAATAGGTTGGGGGTTCGCCGCTTGGGGAGGGCAACGGGTCAAGGCGAGGCGGACTCGGGCGGCGGGCGGGCGTGGCGGCGGAGATCACATGGGAGGAGAGAGGGAGGCGGGCCGGGTGGGCAGGCGCCCACCTGGTCAGGCTGGCCTTGGCCCGGGCGCGTTTTTTTTAAAACAAAACAAAACGAATTAAAAAAATACCAAACGAACTCCGATTTTAATAAAATAAATTTTCCCGACTCCTAAAATGAGTCGAACAAAATGAACTTTAAAAGCGGCAAACATGCATATATTTTAAAATGCTCATTTTTGCCTAAGCAAAATAAATCTTCCAAATCCAAATTTGATTTATTTATAAAATCTCCATTTTTCCTAAATGTTGGGAAAGTCATATTATTCCCTCTCTTAAGTTTTTATAGGAAAAACTTTATGAAGATAATTAAATAAATCCAATGATCCTATTTTCAAAATTTGAGAAATCCCAAATATGAAAATAATGAAACTTCCAACTCTCTCCGAGGGTCCTTGAGTTGTGTGAAATTTTCTAGGATCGGAAAATGCGAGAAAATATGATATGCATGATGACCTAATGTATAACATTCCAAATTGAAAATTTGGGATGTTACATCATCTCTACTCTTGTAAAAAACGAGTTGGTGATGATGGTGTGCCTGCCATCTTGTAATATAGATCGCCCGATCTATATCTTACGGATAGGAAGCAAACTATGACAATTTTACAAAAGATTCCCGTACCTCTCTCCACATTTACAGACAAGGCCTCGCCTCGTTCATCGTCCTTATCTCCCACAACCTCATTGCTGAGCAATTAAAAAAGGAAATCTCTGGAACAATCTAGCATGGTGGCCACTGCCGCCTGCCGGTGCCGTCCATCCCCATGCCTCTGCCCAGTCCGAACACCAGTCACCACCACGCTCCACTCCTCCTCACCTTATCTCTCATCTTTCATTGTTTCCATGAAATTGTCGAGATACCAGTTTTCCGATAAACTTCTCGAGATATCATTAGTTTTTACACATTTGGTTACTCCTGCATGGGTCAATCACAACAAGCGTTTTGTAAAAAAATGCATATTGATGTTTTGTGCAATGCACGAGCATCTTGCTAGTAATTATATAACGCAAATCACGAGCAGGAAATGCAATTTTTTTACACAACCACGTTAACATGGCCACGTAAATCACTAGCTAAAGTGTAATACCATTATACTTATATCCCGATACAAAAGGTCGAGTACATGTCCGAAGAGTAGAGTCGCAGACACACTCTCTGTCTCTCAGAATCTCTCACACACACTAGTTACGTGACACCCACTTAAGCAGACACGTATGTTACAATTTGTGCACCCGCGGGTACACGTGATGGTGGACATTTATTTAAGCCGGACGGCGAACCCAAACAGCAGCTGCATTCATTCCCCTCCCGCCGCCTCTTCTCTGGACGCCGTAGCTCGGTAGCGATGGCTCGGCCGAAGGTAACGACATACGCCATACTCCCGCCAGAGCAGTGCTTTAATCTGGAAATTTTAGTGGTCATGCATGCATCTTTTCGTGCTAGCACTTCTATATAAGGGTTGATCGGTCGCTTCCCGCGGACTGCGCGGGCGGTGGAAGATGAAGGAGAAGGGAAGCGGGCTGTGGAGTAACGTTTTTTTACCACATTTTCTTAGGAAACTGAGTGCAATAATTGAGTAGTTTTGCAAACTACCAGTACTACACCCGAAACGGTTCGAAACCAATACAACCATCACGCCTACATCTGACCACCCCGGCTGCCCAACCCCCCTCCCTTGCCGGCGTGCGCTTCCCGCGTCAAATGTTCAGCATCGCCCCGGAATGTCAGTGTCGTATTAATGCCCAGCCAGAGCGGAGGCGACCTCTCACTGGCGCCGGCTTTGAAGCAGCGCGGGAGAGCGCCGCTTCCCGGTGCACGCGACTGCTCCGCGTCGAGGTTGGCCATAGTTTGGATGAGTCACCATCGTGGGAAGCCACATTAACTGCGATGAACTCGTTGCCCACAGTTATGGATCATTCCATCTATGAAGAACACTTGGGACGGAAACTACGAGACGGACATGTACCTAGGAGTGGACGTACGAACCTGAGTAAGGTAGCGCAGTAAGTGAAGTAGAAAGGCACAAATAGTATGAACATGCGTGGCATATCGGCATTTGTCTCTTACTACCACTAAATGTTGTACGTGCAATACCCGGTGATGTTATGGACGACCTGCCTAAGTACTCTACTACTACTATATTAATTGGAGGCACACATTAGGTTTTATATTTGTTTACGTTTATGCCCCGAGACCTTCCAACTAGATGTGTCTTTCTCTCCGGGTCGCACTTTGTATCGCTCATACCACCAAGATTTCTACGCAGTGGTCTCCGACCCGTAAGTGGAGACGCTCTACCACGTTGTTCATGTCCCACTCCTTTCACGACGTAGGGACATCCAACACGTGTCGTGTTTGGCACTCCTTCGTCGTAAGAGTTGAAACACTAGCATTCATCAGAAATAAAAAATAAATATAAATCAGCAGTGATACTATACCACACGGTTTCCTTGCTCCTCGATATCAGAAAGAATACTTCCGTTCGCCGACATGTCGGATGTCGACCATCCTGGTCCACTTGCCGTGCACACAGAACTCCAAGGGAGAGTCACCCCGGTCGTCATGCTGAAGTAATTACTAATGAGCCATCAAATCACAGGCCCAACCTTTCCCACTGTGAATTTGCTCGGATGAAGGAACCATCATGACTTCGATGAATTCCGCTTCTTGAAGAAAACTACTGTACCAGCAATACTGTTAGCTACAGTAGTTACTCTAGCAGAGGCCTCCTTTGGTTCATAGGATAGGAATTTTATAGGAATATGAAAATCATAGGAAGTGAGATGACATGCATCTCAATTCCTATAGAGAAAGACATGCCATTTGATGCATAGAATAGGAATTTTTCCATTGAGTCTAGGGTAATGTACTTGTAAGTTTCTCTAAAAACTACAGTAGTAACTAGCAGTACTGGTACATTCTCGTAATTAATTAAACAAACGTACGTGCGACACACACACACACTAACTAGTAGTACTACTACTTCGCACATGCTGGCCAGACGCCGTTGTTCTCCTTCCCGGCTTTGTCGGTGACACCCCACCATGCTTGGATCTCCACTGACCTCTCCGCAGCAGCGCGTGAGTCCTCTTCTTTCTTGCGGCGGCGGGCCTCTATTTTCTTGAGTGCTTTCTGACTTTTCCGCTCCCTCTGTGTGGCTTTGATGACATCTTTCTCTACCGCCCATTCGGCCTTGGCAGCTTCAAATTCCGCCCACATAGGTGTGAGGTCGCGAGCAGCGATGAACTCGGCACAATGTGATGCCATCGCTTCCCTACCATTCTGTGTGCGGTCGTTGGCGATGAGGAACTCGGCGCAGCGGGATGCCGTCACTTCCTTACCGGTTAGTGTGCGGCGTGGTGGCATGAACGGCGCTTGGTGCCAGCTCTTGGGTGGAGTGGCCGGACAACCGTAAAGTACATTGGTTTGTCAAGAGCTCAAGGACAGAAGACGAAGGAAATTTGGATTCCCCTACAATCCTGGTCATTTATTACCGAGTAAAATGCATTGGCGGTCATCGAACTTGTCTTGATAGCTCACTTTGATCATTGTATACGAGATATGGTGATTATATGGTCACTGGCTCAGCGTAGAGCTCCATATTTTTCTGGTTGACCAGTCAAACAGTCCGCATGCGCCTCATCAACTCGTGTTCTTTATCTATCTATCTATGCGTGCCTACCTGTCAGTGGAGAAAGAAAAAAAACCAAAATTATGCGTATGTGAGGAATCAAACCATGGACTTGTCGCTGCAACGCACACCCGTCAGCCAAATGAAAATGAAATACTTTGCGTTAAATGCACAAACAGATTTTTATATTATACTTGATGCACACATTAGCGCACACCGTCCATAGAGGCAAGTAGCATGTACGCGTGCAGACAGCCAGACACTCACGCCCACGCTGTCAAACCATGCTAATGCATGTACATAGCCCTCTCAATCAGAGTCCTTCTCATGGCGCAACGCAAATGGCGAGCCCGTCACCTGCACGCCCCGGCAGTGCGTGACATTAATGTTTAGACGTTTGCTGGAGGCCTCCGCAAACATCGAGCATGTATTCACCTGGCTCAACACCAACGGTCATACTCGTGACTCGACATCTTGCTCATGTATATCGTCCATCACAACGACAATCTATAAAACAGCCTAGCTAGAGAGGGTACTATGGTACGGAGTATGAACTATCGTGAGCAACCGATCATAGTGTGATAATCCCCAAGTGAAGGGAATCATCGTAGCAATTTCCAAAGGTGGAAGTGATAAGTATGGAGTGTCGAACCCACAAGGAGCAAAAAGGTATGATCAATATTCTCTCAATCCCTATATGCCACTGATACGACTCTACGTATACCGAACGTTTGCTTCCAACTAGAAACGAGAAATAAAACTACGTTGTGGGTATGAAGAGGATAACTTTGCATGATATCGGAGAGCCAAAATATAAAATTAGGTGCAGTTATCATAAGGTTAGAATATATTACTAAATATTATAAATAGCGAGTGTGGAATAATGGTGGATCGTAAAAGGAATTGTCCTAGGAAATTGTTAACAAGAACGATAGTCGTCATTGCAATTTCATATGAGGGAGAGGCATAAGCTAACATACTTTCTCTACTTGTATCATATGCACTTATGATTGGAACTCTAGCAAGCATCCGCAACTACTAAAGATCATTAAGGTAAAACCCAACCATAGCATTAAAGCATCAAGTCCTCTTTATTCCCATACGCAACAACACCCTTAGTCAGGTTTGTGTTTCAGTCATCACCAACCCACTATAAGCGAATCATGAATATATTGCAACACCCTACAGCGGGAATCCCTCACGCTTGCGCAACACGGAGGGCACCATAGGACAGCACCAAAATAAAACATACAACTCGTACCAATCTAGATCATCAATCAACCCAAAGACAAGCGATATCTACTCAAAGCATCATAGGATGGCAACACATCATTGGATCTTAATATGTGGCATAAAGCACCATATTTAAGTAGGGATTACAGCGGGGTGTAGGAGAGTGGACCGCATAAAAGAGATGAGGATGGTGATGTTGATGAATACGATCAAGAGAGAGGAGGAGAGGTTCTCCCCCTTGTGCTTCCTCCTCCATGGCCTCCCCCTGGATGGGGAAAGGTTCTCCCTCTGGTCCTTGGCCTTCATGGCGATGATGGCCTCTCTGGGATACTCCTCCATGGCCACCGGTGATGATGGCCCCCTCCAGCAGGGTGCCGGAGAGGGCCTAGATTGATTTCTCATGGCTACAGAGGCTTGCGGTGGCAAAACTTCTGATCTAGGTTTCTTTCTGAAAGTTTGGGTATATATGAGAGCTATTGGCGTCGAGAACAAGTCAGGGGGGGTCTCCGGGCTGTCCATGAGGCAGGGAGGCGCGCCCTGGAGGGTGGGTGCCCCCCACCCTCGTGGGCAGCCCGGGACTCTTCTTGCCCAACTCTTTGCCTCTATGGCCTTCTTCTGGTCCAAAAATAAGCTCCGTCAAGTTTCAGGTCAATTGGACTCCGTTTGGTTTTCCTTTTCTGCGATACTCTAAAACAAGGAGAAAACAGAAACTAGAACTGGGCTCTAGGTTAATAGGTTAGTCCCAAAAACCATATAGAATAGCATATAAATGCATATAAAACATCCAAGGTTGATAATATAATAGCGTGAATACTTCATAAATTATATATACGTTGGAGACGTATCAGCATCCCCAAGCTTAATTCCTGCTTGTCCTCGAGCAGGTAAATGATAAAAGAAATAATTTATGAAGTGTCAATGATAGCAAGTGCACAAGTTTGATGAATGATAATTTCACTCACTTTTTCTAGCATCAAAGATAGGGGCTTATAGATTCGCCTCCCAACCTTTTACCTCAAGGGTAATGTCAACAATAATAGTTCATGATAACTTACATCCAATTGGATATATATATCGGGATCTTTCCAACACAATGTGCTTGCCAAAGGATAAAATGTAAAAAGGAAAGGTGAAGATCACCATGACTCTTGCATAAGGTAGAAGACAAAAGTAAAAGATAGGCCCTTCGCAGAGGCAAGCAGAGGTTGTCATGCGCTTTTATGGTTGGATGCACAAAATCTTAATGCAAAAGAACGTCACTTTATATTTCCACTTGTGATATGGACCTTTATTATGCAGTCCGCCGCTTTTATTTCTTCCACATCACAAGATCGTATAAAGTTTATTTTCTCCACATTAATAGATCATACATATTTAGAAAGCAATTTTTATTGCAAGTACTGATGACAACTTACCTGAAGGATCTCAATCCATAGGTAGGTATGGTGGACTCTCATGGCAAAACTCGTTTTAAGGGATGTTTGGAAGCACAAGTAGTATCTCTACTTGGTGCAAAGAATTTTGCTAGCATGAGAGGGAAAGGCAAGCTCAACATGTTGGATGTTCCATGACAATATATTTTATTTCGGATATAAGAAAACATAACCCATTAAGTTGTCTTCCTTGTCCAACATCAACCTTTTATCATTTCATATTTTACTGAGTGCTCGCAATTAAAAAAGATGTCCAAGATAATATATTTATATGTGAAATCTCTCTTCCTTCAATATTCTTTCATGAATTGTTCAAGTGACCAATTCTACGTTTGCTAACTTTCAATGAGTTTACTACCTATACTTATTATGTGCGAAGTCATTACTCCCCATGTTATAGGCATATGAAACATATATAAATTCAGATTTATGAGATTCAATTCATTCAATCATTTACTCATAGGATATACGTGAAGCACATGAGTAAATGACAAACTACTCCAAAAGATATAAGTGAAGAACACTGAGTAGTCAAATAATTAACTAGCCATGGGCGGATTCTTTTTATTTCAATAATTCAGATCCAATGATTTTATTCAAACAGCATTTAAAATTGAAAATACGCTCCAAGCAATACACATATCATGTCACGAATAAAAATATAGCTCTGAGTAAGGTATACCGATAGTTTCGAAGACGAAAGAGGGGATGCCTTCCGGGGCATCCCCAAGCTTAGACACTTGACTCTTCCTTGAATATTAACTTGGGGTGCCATGGGCATCCCCAAGCTTAGGGTCATTTCACTTCTTATTCTCCTCATATCGATATCACACCCAAAGCTTGTAAACTTCAATCACACAAAACTTAACAAAACTTCATGAGATAGGTTAGTATGATAAAGAGTAAATCATTAACTTTGGTACTGTCTAAGACAAGCTTAATAATTGTTCCTGCACAATTTCTACTGTACCAAATCATTTCTACAATTTATTTTGAGAAATACAAGCCATAGAAACTAGACAACAGGCAAACTATGCAATGAAAACAGAATCTGTCAGAAACAGAATAGTCTGTAATGATCTGAACAGAAACCATACTTCTGTTACTCCAAAAATTAGGAAATAAATTGGTGGACGTGACGAATTTATCTATTAATCTTCTGCAAAAAGAATCAACTCAAAATCGCTCTTCTGTAAAAAATGATAGCTAATCTAGTGAGCGCAAAGTTTCTGTTTTTTACAGCAAGATCACATTAACTTTCACCCAAGTTTCCCAAAGGTCTTACTTGGCACTTTATTGAAACAAAATCTATGAACATGATTACTACAGTAGCTTAATCATGTAAACACACAAAAACGGTAAGGGTAAATATTGGGTTGTCTCCCAAGATGTGCTTTTCTTTAATGCCTTTTAATTAGGCATGATGATTTCAATGATGCTCACATAAAAGATAAGAATTGAAACATAAAGAGAGCATCATGAAGAATATGACTAGAACATTTAAATATAACCCACTTCCTATGCCTAGGGATTTTGTGTGCACATAATTTATAAGAACAAGAATCAACTAGCATAGGAAGGCGAAACAAGTATAACATCAAAACTTTAAGCACATAGAGAGGAAACTTGATATTATTGCAACTCCTACAAGCATATATTCCTCCCTCATAATAATTTTCAGTAGAATCATGAGCGAATTCATCAATAAAACCATCACATAAAGAATTATTTTCGTGATCTATAAGCATAAACATTTTTCTACTCTCCACATAAGCAAAATTCTTCTTATTCGGAATAGTGGGATCACTAATTCCTAAAGTTGACACTCTTCCAAACCCACTTTAGACGATAGTATTATTCATAATCCAAAATATATAAGTGAATTTCATGGAGCATTCTACAAATAATATAGACTAACTAATATCCAAGCTCAAAATGTATAAGTGAAGCACATAAAGCATTCTATAAAACATACTCAAAAGATTTAAGTGAAGCACAAAGAGCAATTCTATAAGATCGTATTTAAAAGATATAAGTGAAGCACATGAAGTATTCTATAAATCAATGAAAGGCTATCTCATACTAGCATGTTTATTAAAGAAAAAGAAAAACACAAAGGACACAAATCATGTGAACAAAACAAAAACCGAGGTATACCGATAATTGTTGAAGAAGAAAGATGGGATGCCAACTGGGGCATCCCCAAGCTTAGATGCTTGAGTATCCTCTTAAATATTTACTTGGGGTGCCTTGAGCATCCCCAAGCTTGAAATATTGCCTCTCTTTATTCTTCTCATATTGATAGCTCCTCGATCTGCGAACACTTCATCCACACAGAACTTTAACAAAAACTTTGTGAGATCCGTTAGTATAACAAAGCAAATCACTACTAAAAGTACTGTTGCAAACCAATTCATATTTTGTCTTTGCATGATAGATACTGTAATATAACTTTTCAATGGCTTAATCCATAGATAGAAATCGATAGTTTCATCAAAACAAGCAAGCAATGCATCAAAAACAGAATCTGTCTTAAACAGGACAGTCTGTAGTAATCTGGAAGTTTAGCAAACTTGTGGAACTCTAAGAATTATGAAATAAATTTGAAAATTTGAAATTTTTTTACAGAAGTAATGTGCAAAAAGTTTCAGACCCATTTGACCTTCCAGTCAAAAATGTAAAATCACGCGCTACAGCCAAAGTTTCTGTTTTTGTTCTGCACATAGTAAACAAGCAATCTAATCATCCTAAAACCAAAGCTTGGCACATCATTTTTATAATACAATGGATATATACAAGGAGATAATTATTGACAGAGAAACTTCCATGAAAAATTCTACATTGTTTCCGTGAGCATGAACACAAGTGCTCAAGGTCGACCCTCACTTCTTCAATGCATAACTTTCCAATCACTTCTCTTTTTGAAAAACTTTTTAGGCATGAGAGGCAAGTAATTTTTTTGTATTTTCATTCTTTTAATTTTTTTGTATGTATCACCCACAGCTAAACAGAAACCAAAAGGAAAAACAAAATCTACTTAGTGAAGAAAGCAAACAAGCACACACGAGAATATCAACCCCACGCTATTGATCCCCGGCAACGGCGCCAGAAAAGAGCTTGATAATCCCCAAGTGAAGGGAATCATCGTAGCAATTTACAAAGGTGGAAGTGATAAGTATGGAGTGTCGAACCCACAAGGAGCTAAAAGCTAAGATCAATATTCTCTCAAGCCCACTGATACGACTCTACGTATACCGAACGTTTGCTTCCAACTAGAAACGAGAAATAAAATTACATTGTGGGTATGAAGGGGATAACTTTGCATGATATCGGAGAGCTAAAATATAAAATTAGGTGCTGTTATCATAAGGTTACAATATATTACTAAATATTATAAATAGCGAGTGTGGAATAATGGTGGATCAATGTGTGGAATTTTCCTAGGCAATTGTTAACAAGACCAATAGTCGTCATTGCAATTTCATATGAGGGAGAGGCATAAGTTAAGATACTTTCTCTATTTGGATCATATGCACTTATGATTGGAACTCTAGCAAGCATCCGCAACTACTAAAGATCATTAAGGTAAAACCTAACAATAGCATTAAAGCATCAAGTCCTCTTTATTCCCATATGCAACAACACCCTTACTCGGGTTTGTGTTTCAGTCACTCACCAACCCACTATAAGCGAACCATGAATGTATTGCAACACCCTACAGAGGGAATCCCTCACGCTTGCGCAACACGGAGGGCACCATAGGACAGCACCAAAATAAAACATACAACTCGTACCAATCTAGATCATCAATCGACCCAAAGACAAAGGATATCTACTCAAAACATCATAGGATGGAAACACATCATTGGATCATAATATGTGGTCTAAAGCACCATTTTTAAGTAGGGATTATAGCGGGGTGCGGGAGAGTGGGCCGCGTAAAAGAGATGAGGATGGTGATGATGATGGTGATGTTGATGAAGACGATCACCGCAGCGATGATTCCCCTCTTGATGGCACTCCGGTGCCACCAAGAGAGAGGAGGAGAGGTTCTCCCCCTTGTGCTTCCTCCTCCATGGCCTCCCCCTGGATGGGGAAAGGTTATCCCTTTGGTCCTTGGCCTTCATGGCGATGATGGCCTCTCAAGGATACTCCCCCATGGCCACCGGTGATGATGGCCCCCTCCGGCAGGGTGCCGGAGAGGGCCTAGATTGATTTCTCGTGGCTACAGAGGCTTGCGGTGGCGGAACTTCCAATCTAGGTTTGTTTCTGGAAGTTTGGGTATATATGAGAGGTGTTGGCGTCGAGAACAAGTCGGGGTCTCCGGCTGTCCACGAGGTGTGAGGCGCGCCTAGGGGTGGGGCGCCCCACCCTCGTGGGCAGCCCGGGACTCTTCTGGCCCAACTCTTTGACTCCGTGGCCTTCTTCTGGTCCAAAAAGAAGCTCCGTCAAGTTTCAGATCAATTGGACTCTGTTTGGTTTTCCTTTTCTGCGATACTCTAAAACAAGGAGAAAACAGAAACTGACACTAGGCTCTAGGTCAATAGGTTAGTCCCAAAAACCATATAAAATAGCATATAAATGCATTTAAAACATCCAAGGTTGATAATATAATAGCATGAATACTTAATAAATTATAGATACGTTGGAGACGTATCATAGTGCCACTTCACACGAGTGTGTGTCTGATCGATTCGTCCATTATTCGTAAGTTATGCATGGTTGTGTGGTGTCTAATGGTGGTCTTCAAAGGCTAGCTGGCGACAAGAGCGGTTGCATGGACGCCTGGTTGTCAATACGTGCCGCATATGCTTCAAAGGGTCATCATCCATGAGTTCACATTTTACCACCACGCCAGGGTCTGACCGCCCTGGCCTACCGAAACCCCTTCCATCGCTAGCGCGCGCTTCCCGCCTAAAACGGTCTCCGTCTCTCCAGAACGTCAATGCCGCATTCACCGGACTTAACTGCAGGTGCAGTTGGTGTGTCACTCACATGCGGGCCAGATGCCCATTAGGCCCACATGTCAGTGATCCAACGCACCTGCGGTTAAGTCACTAAAGCAGGGTCCGCATTCACGCCTGACGCGACCTCTCACTGGCGCCGGCATTGCAGCAGCGGGACGGCCAAGAGAACGCCACCCACGCGGCATCCTGGTGCAAGCAACTGTTCTGCGTTAACGACACCACGGCTATCCTTTCGTCCGCCGCCCACATTACTGACACACAGTTACCGATGAACCTACTCCGACGCCAGCCGTCCATCCGTCTGTCGCGCCTCATTGCCATTCGCTCTCTATATTAACTTGAGCCCCAGCTCCCAGCCATAGCCAAAGACCCACACTCATTCTCCTCCGGTCCCTTCCTTCTGTCGTCACCACTCCAACCATGGCCTCCTGGAGCTCCAAAGCTCTCTTGGACATCTTGTCGCGAGGAAGCGAGAAGGACATCGGCGGCTCCGCTCCGGGTGCGCTCCAAAGCTCTCTTGGACGTACTGTCGCAGGAGAAGACGAAGGAGATCGCCGTCTCCCCCGCCGCCCTCCGCCGCCCACGACCACAAAGTGGCGGCGCATCTGTGGCACAACAGCGAGGAAGAGTAGTACATGGTAGGTTGCCGCCGCTCTGGTCCCGGAAGGCCACCGCTCCTCCACTCGATCGGCCAAGCTTGGTGGGATAAACATCGGCCGATTAGCCGCTTAATGGCGGCGTGGAGGTGGAAATCTTCAAAACCTTGTGCTCAAGGAGGAGGTTATCGAGGCGGATGAGGAGGAGGCAAAGGCAATAGCCGGCTTTCTCGGGTTCATGGCCGGACATGGTGGTCGGGCACCGGCGATCGTTTAGATTAGGTTTACAGTAGGTTTTAGTATGGTTTGTGCAAAATATGTAATGAATTTCATCCAGTTTATAGGAAAAGTTTTCGAAATGTAATGAATTTCATCCGGTTAATTTGAAATTTCCTTTGTTTGCACGAATTTCGTCCGGTTAGTTCATATAGTTGTCGAAAGGTATGCGGGAAGCATTGGATGACATCCATCAGTGTCCTCGGACAGATGCCGCTCTAAATTTGAGGGCTAGCGCTGGATATGCCCTAACTATCATGCTATAATCTCTAATAGTGCTCCATTATTTCGCAGGGAACTGTTATCCCTCGATCAAAATCAGATCCTTCGTGTTCCGCACTCCTCCCACGTAAGAGTGTAGACTCTTGCTTACATAAAAATGGAGCAAGTGGACGGCACTGTAGCACGTCATATCACTCAAACTAGCCCGCGTAACGCGTGGGAAAGCACCACCCTCGTCATTTTGTTCTGGATTTCTATGATCGATCACACGAAAATGTTACGCTTTGCAAGTTCAAAAGGAAAAGGTGGCACACTTATGACTTGTACGCGTCGCACCCCCGTCAGTCTGGCTCGCAAGCCGCTCACCAGAGGAGACACGCGTTGTCTTGCATTTTCACTGACATGTGGGACTGCAATTGAATAAACCTTCGATAGCCGAAATCTAATCGCTCGACGGGCGTCGGCTGAGAAGAGAGAGTCGGGGGAGGGAGAAGAGATCGCCCGCCCGCCGCGCACGGACTATAAGAAATATATGTGGTGATAATGTGAGGTGGCCCATGCGGGAGTCTGGACCGCTTCCAAGCCCGCTTCTGACCGCCCTGGCCCACAAAACCCCCCACCCCACCCCACCACCTCCCCGCGCGTGCTCCCCCCTCAGACACCAGCTGCCCGCATTCATAACAAGTAGTACCAGTAAAATTCTGGGCTATAAGGGCATGTACAATGGTTGATAAGATAGTCCTATCATAAGTCTTGCATGTAATTTAGAGATGACAAAAAAACATGTGTACAATGGATCATCTCTTTGCCTTATCTTCAATAACTATTTATTCCTAAAAACATGGTGAAACATATTGTGCTAAGACATCATCTCTTGTCTTCTCTTAAATAAGAGAAGACAAGCCTTTTCTTATGATTTCTCTTTCCTCCACCTCATCATTTATCCTATGTGGCATCCCTACAATAGGACCATTGTACATGCCCTAAACCCGCTTATGTGGAGGAGAGAGAGGCATTGACAAAGTCAAGGAGTGGGATCTGCAGGAACCCGTCTCTACACGTGCTCCTAGGTACAAAAAACTAATTCTATAAAAAAAGAGGCATAAAAAACAATTGTGTCTAAAAAAAGAAAGGTAAAAAACATTTTGAGAGGAAATAGATAGAGAGAAAGTGAGAAAAAGTTGTAAACTTATAGCCAACCTTATAGTCAACACTATGGTAGTATTACATGACGAAGGAGGGAGTGGTGCACATGCCAAGTTCACTGGGCTGCCGTGTTTCACACTCCTCCGTAATAAAGGAGACAATAGCTTTCATCAAAAATAAACAATAAATACTCGTTGCTCGTCCACTATATCGGAAAGAATACTTTCATTCGCCGACATGTGGGACGTCAACCATCCTGGTCCACCTGCCATGCACAAAATTATCCTAGTCCACCCCGGTCGTAGCGCAGGCCAACCTTCCCCACTATAAGTTGGTCGGACGAAGGAACCATCATGACTTCGTTGAATTCCGCTTCTTCAACAAAAGCGTACTATACCCGCAGCATTTCTACCACACGCCAAGACCGGCCGCACTGCATTCACGTCATATCATCGAAACCCACTAGGCCAAACTAACCCGCTTAGGATATGTACTCCCTCCGCTTCAAAGTTAGTAGTACAAAGTTGAGTCATCTATTTTGGAACGGAGGAGTACGCCTCTATCTTGCTATGATTTTGTGTTGTACGTCTCTGTACTTTTGCAACAATTTTCCTACCCTGTGAACCAAATGAGGCCTGGATGTATCCGTGTCGACTATTGTCTGATCGATCGCTAAGCCTACAATTTTAGGAGCTTGGGCTATTGGTCGATCGACGATGGATCAGTATAAGCATACCACGAGCTCATCATACCAACATTTCTCTTCGGTGAGTGTTTTGCAAGTACTATAGCTCGCACAGTAGCTAGCCTACTAACACCAAGAATCATCAAACAAGCCGTGCTGGTATGATAAAAAGTTCAAACTTACATCTAAGCATGCCATATATTACATCAAAAGCTGGTGAGGATACATCTGTTTCCACAACTCGGAGAGGGTTCGCATGATTCACTATCAAACAAAAGTAGCAAGTACCGCCCACACAAGACAAAGGCACTAGCCCTAAGATGGTTTGATAACACGCATCGTTCTGGTAATTAAACACAATGCAAACTACCCTGAAGGATTAGCGCGACCAACTATTTCTTGTCATCGATCTCTCGGGCAATGACCACAGCACGTTCAACGGCATGGGAATCGATCTCTGGGGCGATGTCCACCGCGACATCGGAATCGATGTCTGGGGCGATGTCCACAGGATGGACAGCGGCATTGGAATCGATCTCCGGCGATATGTCAACAGGACGGACCGCGACATCGAAAATGATCTCTGGGCGTTGTCCACAGGACGGGTTGCAACATCAGAATCATCAAGGACGTCCACCGGCACCTGCACAACCGTAACATATTAGCAAGCACATTGCAAATAATCAAAAACCACAACTATGGTAAGCCATTATTTTTTACCTTGTGCAGCTCACCGGGGGATCCCATCCCTCTGGGGGCCATCTCCTCGTCCTTGATGGGGTCCATCACCTTGCCAGGGGAATACTGCTTCTCAACGGCGACTATATCCTCAAACTCGGCCTTGAGCCTTGCATAGGTGGCCATTAGAGTTTTTGGGGTAGGCACGGTGGGGCCCTTGCTGTTCTTCCAACTTTCTTTGAGGAGTCCGTCCACCAACGTCGTCAACTCTTTGGCCAGTGCTTGTTTCTAGGAGTTCTTCGTCTCCATGGGTTGGCCCACCAACATGGTCAACTCGTTGGTTGGTGCTCGCTTCCTGGAGAGCGCCGTCTCCAGTGGGTTGTCCACCGACAACTCTTTGCCTAGTGCTCCAGGATCCATCAATGAACTGACAAACAAAAAGCAATCGAAAGGAAACCAGAATCGCAATGAAAAAGGGAAAAGAATAGGCTGTGAGAATCGGTCGGTGCTTCGCAAAAAGAAGATTCTTGGAATGAAAGTATAGTAGCATCACTAATTCGCCCACCTTTCCTTCGTCGGTGTAGAAGAAAAATAGCAGAAGTGAGTAGCCTGGAGTGAGGTTTTCTTCAAGAAAGGGGAGAAAGGGCTTCAACGAATGTTCCAGTGAAATGATGGTAGCTTCGTCCAGTCCAACTTCAAGGCCACTTTGAGGCCACTTTACCACTGCTGGTAAAGGTGTGGGTTTTGTGATATGATGGGTCATGACGGCCCCACCGGGGTGACCGATGAGTCTCGACTATAGCACCTCGCTATGATTTGGTGGATGGCACGGGAGCCCAGATGCTTTGTGATATGCTTTGATGCTTTGATGCTTGGTAGGATGTATGAAGGGTGCATGAGTCCACACTAGCTTAACACAAATACACTAGGAGCATGCATGAGAAGAGCATGCATGGAGAGGGGTGCTGGGATGAGCATGCACAAAGAGGGAACAACTATGCTGAGATGAGAATGCAACCAAACACACTGTGGCGAGCATTCGCAACTGCCACGTTCGGGTTGCACTTGGCTCTTCGCCTCTTAGAGAAGACGAACAATGATGTTACTACTACTTCTACAGTATCGAATCCGCTGCTGCATGTCCATCCATCGCATGCGGGAGTGATAGCTTGTTGTATACTCTATATTTGCTTGAACCTCTAACATTTACCTCACCACAAATTAAAATATATATTCCTGTCTTGACCAGATGAGCGTGCAAACTACAGTCACCAGGATGACAGGTAGGGCCAGAAGATTATTTTAATAAAAAAAAGTATGGAGCCGACCCCAACGATTTTAAGTTTACAGGCATGGTACACGCTATCCTAGACTACTCTACACATGAACCTGCCACACGAGCATTCGGGCTGCCGCTTGGCTCTTCGCCTCTTCGGGAAGTCGAACAATGATGGAGTACTACTGAAGTGGAGGAGTACTACAATATGCTTCTGGCCATCATGTCCTCCACGTGCGGGAGGGAGAGCATGTAGCGAACGAAAGCTTCTCCTAGTCCTGCCAGCCACCACGCTCATGGGTGAGGGAGGGACGCAGCTTCATTGACTTACCGCTCCTGCCTTTGCGTGTATGACAGGTAGGCCCAACAGGTGGGTGGACCACCTGTCATGCAACCAAAGGCAGGTGCGCGAGGGAGAGGGCGTTGTAGTAATCAAACTTCTCGGTCTTGTACGAGTTGACGCGACACATCGAAGCACTCCACTCGATATATTTCAATAATTTGCCTTTACTGATGCATTAATTACAATGCATGCATGCATGCCGTGACTCTCCTTTTGATACTTGCATGTGTTGATTTAATGCACCTTGCCAAATTTTGACTATAAATTTAACTAACCAAATGTTCATGCATGTCACAAAAAATTACATAATTGAAAACTATGTTCGAATACGAATCAAACGATATAATTTTTTTAACATGCACTAACATTTTGTGAGTTAAATCTTTGGTCAAAATTTAGCACCAATTACAAAGGGGTCCAATAAATATTGTACCCTCATATTTTGTTTTGAGAATACTCCCACATAGAAAATATAAATAATAATGCATGTTGGGGCAGCCCACGTTTCCAATAATTTTGGCCGTGGGCTTGTTCACAAATTTTACGAGGGGGTGGTTGTTCATTTAATGGAGGGTCTTGTACCAGGCTTGAATGATACAAACTGCGACCTGGCACACCGTAACACCACTTGGAATAAGCGGGTAGCTATCTCAAAAAACAATCAACTACTCAAAAAAACGGCGACCTGGCACGTACACAATTTTAAACGATTATTTTGATGGAGTGAAAAAGGAAAACTACCCCATTACGTATATATAGGCCGTAGCATCCGCGCTTGCTTGCTAGGGTTGCTCTATTCACACACTCTCATCCTCTCCAGATCTAAACAAGATAGCGGTGGTAACACTGTCATTCTCCCTTCAAAAAACACTGTCTTTCTATCCTCACCGCTGGTTACATATCCGGACGTACCCCCTCCGCCACTGAACGGGAGGAGGGGCAGTGTTTAGGCCGTCGCCGACAGCAAGGGAGGAGACCCACTGCCTGCCGCACCGCTATCTCTAGCCGAGCACTGTCGCGGGAGGTCCTCCAAACCCTTCGTCGTTGCCCTAGTGTGGGCGGATCCGGCCTCCCTCCGCCCACCTATTCACATCCTGACGACCTTCGGGTATATCTTCCTTCGAAACCGCCCTAGCTCTACTTCCCCATCTCACTACATCGCTTCATGTGCATCATTTTCTACCTCTCAGCCCCTCTTGATCGGATGGTCAAATGACACATATTTTTTCTTCTATTGTTAGAGGTAAAGCTACTTCATGGAGTCGAATCTTGTACTTGGTTCAAACAAGAAATAAAGTGGGGGTGGGGGAGTTTAGTATGTACATCGGACTTGGTAAAAACAGGAAGGATAGGGGCTGAAAGTAGTACAGACTTGTCATCCAACCGGTCTCTTGGTCGAAAAGGGAAATATAGGGGAAACACTGTACACAGTGGTATGACCAGGACTATATTTGCTATCAACACATAAGATGGTTGCATGCATCATTATGATGCAGAGCTGGGGGCACGCCTCCATTTCCAAAAAAAGCACATAGGAGTAGGTGGCTAGAGTGAACAAAAATGGGACCAACCCAGATATGTTCCTTGGATGTTTGTTTCTTGGGGCAACAAACTCTAAATCACCACTTTATGCCCCGGTTTAGGTACATGGTGCTGGACTGCTGGTGCACCCACTGTCCCATGCCCTTATACCAAATATTTAGTTGTTCTTAATCTAATTCCCCTGGTAAAATGAAGCCATGCCACTGTTATAAGCCATGACAAGTTTAGCCAAATGTTTTTGCCAGTAATTGTTTAAGACTACGGCTTTCCTCTCAGTAGCTATTTGTGCAAACAGGATATCCATTTCACACAGTTGTTGTTGTGACCTTTTGGTGCACTGCACAAAACACTTCTTAAAAGAAGTGACTTTTGTGCTATTTAACTGGAATGTCAGAATGGAACAGTTGGTTCATTTCGGTGGAACAGCACAAAGGGAGATCCGTGTTCCAATCCTCATCATCCATATTGGCACCATAACCTTCCTTTAGGTAAGAATGATATTTCATGCATGTGTTCATCTCTATTTTGCGACTGCCATGAGAAAATAATGCTATTTTTTACTAGTACACTTGTACTCCCTCACCGACAAAAGCAATTCTCAAATAGAAGGCCAATCATGTACTTGGTTTCACCAACTGGTGAGGAGAAAGAGAAACAGAGCATGAAGAGGAAGAAGAAGAAGAAGAAGAAACAGTGCCGAAGGTGATATTGCTGAAGCCGAGGCCTCATTCGAGGCCATTCAAGGGCTCCGGCAACGTCTACCTTACATGTGAGATGATCGTCCAGGGAGCCCTTCCACTTCTGCGTATTGTCCATGATGAATTTGATGCTACTGTTAAATTAATATGCTAATGTCTTTCTATCCTTTCTCACTAAGCTAATGAAGGTTTCACCTTGTTCCTACTTGTGCAAACAGGGATCATATTGTGCCAATCATACATTTTAGTGGAACTACACAAGACAATGCAATGAATTGTATCCCAGCCAGTGCTTTAACTCCGCTGGAAGTTCTTGATAATCTTTCGATATAATCTCAACCTTTGGTAAACAAGAGTGATTTCAACCATACATTTGAAGTGCACAAAAATATATACTATTGAGTGATTAGTGAGTGCTTTATCATCTCTTCCGACTACATGAATAAGCTTTTTTGCTCAGGTTGGTACCGGCCTAAGGCCTTCATCCATATTAGTTTGCTGTCATCTCTATTTGTATCGTGCTACTGTTATGAGAAACTCCTTTATCTTTGCACGTTAAAGTATTCCAACCAATGATACATGGCAATGCTTTGAGTGTTGAGCTAATTGGCACTGATTAAATAAACTAATACCTCTCTTTAAGCAAGACTACTATGTTGCTAACTTTTTTTTGCGGGGTACTATGTTGCTAACTTTACCCATTAAGATAATGAGGGTGCTTCTATTTGTTAGTGTATGTTTCATCAACTAGTCCCACTATTACAGTAATCTCACTCTCTCAGTATATGTGCCAACAGGGATGCTCGATTTTGGTGGAACTGCACAAAAACTTTGGGTGCTTCATTGCATCGACAGCTTCCTTCCTTTCTTGTCAGTCACTAATCTGGGTTTGCTTCCTTCCTTTGCAGTCAGTCGCTTGGCTTATCTCGGCTTCCAGTCAAAGGAAATAGTAATTGATATGCTACCTCACACAGGTTGGTACTAGTCTTTATCCTGATTATTGTGCTTGTCATATGTGTTCGTAATTTGGTATTGTGCTACTGTTTGCCGATTTCATAAAGGAGTAACTTGGAGCCTGAACTCACAGGCAAATCATTACATTGGGTGATTTCAGTAGAACTGCACAAAAAGATCAGATGGACATGTACTTTTGCTGCTGCTATGTACTCCAAAGTGTACTCAGACAAGCATCGATGTTGACAAGAAGAAGTGCCTATATTCATTCGAGTATCACCGGCGTCAACCAGTTATCAAACTCCAAGTATTAGGAGAGTGAACGCCAAAAATATTGCTTGGCACATAGCCCAGAAAAATGCAGTCCAGTCTTTGGTCCCAACTTGTGCCTTTTGGTTATCGGCACATATGGTAGCGAACTGTATAGCATGGAGTCTAAAGATTGCAGACAAGTTGGTTGACGCGTATATTCATCTGGCACTTAATCAGTCTGTACGCCAGGGATGCTCCATTTTAGTTGAACTGCACAAAAAATTTGGTTGGTTCATTTTCTCAACTGCCTCCTTTCTTGTCTGCAATGTAGAATTTTGGCGAGCTACAGGACCAAGATGAGCCAGGAAACTAGTTGGATGAAAGTAGTGGCCAATTTGATCAAACCTCCCGTGGAACGAGGTCACTATTTGAGGATAAACCTACAAGCAAAGTTCAGATTGTCTGTGCTGCTTCTTATGTACTCGAAAGTTAACTCGTACTAGCATTAATTTTAGCAAGAAGTACCTCCGACTGAACACCATTTACCAGTCTGTACCCTAGGTAATTAAAGTTCGTCCATGGATGATATTGGTTTTGATCTCAATCATTTGGTTGCATAAACATACTGAACATCTGTATATCTGAATCTTTTTGTGAATTATCTATGAATATTGTCGTGTGATCTATCAATCATTTTTATGCATAGACATGCTGAACTTGTGTATATATGAATCTTTTGAGTAGTTGATTGTGAATGTTGGCTATGAATATGAACGTGTCATGTGAACCTAAGTTTGATGCGAATGTTTACCTGTTCTGTTGTACTTGTGTGTGAACTTGTTAGTATGTCTACTGTGGGATTTGTGACGTGTGGGTGTCAACGGCACACCTTCTTCCCGAGAAGAATTGCACCTGCTTTGTTAGGGTAGCAATGGTGCATCAGCTCTTTTTAATATTTTTTCTCTGTCTTCCCCCCTCCCCCGCTGAACCCCAGTCGTAATGTTTTTGGCCTCAAAAAAAGCATAGTACCGTGTTGTTTTTTGGGCTTGATGAAAAATTGAGTGCTGGTTTCTACAGGTTGGCCCGCCCAGCAAATAGGCCGCTGGTCCACCACGGACTGGGAAGCTAAAAATACAAGTTGTATGTTGCAGAGGCAAGTAAAAAAACGCCATCGAGAGCCATCCACTAAGGGAAAAAATCGCGTCTGATGTGCTTCTTCAGTCAGGCCGCCGGCCCCCCTCTTTAATCCAGTTCGCTTGGGTATCTAGCTGGTACTATTATTGTTTTCCAGAGGGCGAACAAGTATCATCTAGGCCTAGGTATGTGCTACCTCTTGAGCATGCGTTGGTTTTCCATTCAAGAGGAAAGGGTGATGCAGCAAAGTAGAGTAAGTATTTACCTCACTTTTTTAGAACCAAGCTATCAATCCAGTAGGAGATAACACACAAGTCACCTAGTACCTGCACGAACAATCAAGAACCTTGCAACCAACACGATAAAGGGGTTGTCAATCCCTTCACGGTCACTCGCAAAAGTGAGATCTAATAAAGATAGTAAGATAAATATTTTTGGTAT
Source organism: Aegilops bicornis (assembly GCA_021605145.1). Classification (NCBI taxonomy): domain Eukaryota; kingdom Viridiplantae; phylum Streptophyta; class Magnoliopsida; order Poales; family Poaceae; genus Aegilops; species Aegilops bicornis. The sequence goes on from CM038669.1 coordinate 518,048,789, forward strand.
TTTTGTTGTATAGATTGGAAAATAAAGATTGCAAAAGAGTAAACGAGATGTGATGTAAATAAAAGAGATGCAATATAATAAGAAAGAGACCCGGGGGCCATAGCTTTCACTAGTGGCTTCTCTCATGATAGCATGTATTATGGTGGGTGAACAAATTACTACCGAGCAATTGATAGAAAAGCGCATAGTTATGAGAATATCTAGGCAATGATCATGAATATAGGCATCACGCCCGTGTCAAGTAGGCCGAAATGATTCTGCAGCTACTACTATTGCTCCACACATCGACCGCTATCCAGCATGCATCTAGAGTATTAAGTTCATAAGAACAGAGAACACATTAAGTAAGATGACATGATGTAGAGGGATATCAAGTTCATAAGAACACAGAGTAACACATTAAGCAAGATGACATGATGTAGAGAGATAAACTCAAGCAATATGATATGAACCCCATCTTTTTATCCTCGATGGCAACGATACAATGCGTGCCTTGCTGCCCCTACTGTCACTAGGAAAGGACACCGCAAAACTGAACCCAAAGCTAAGCACTTTTCCCATTGCAAGAAAGATCAATCTAGTAGGCTAATCTAAACCGATAATTCGAAGAGACTTGCAAAGATATCAAATCATGCATATAAGAATTCAGAGAAGAACCAAATATTATTCATAGATAATCTTGACATAAATCCACAATTCATCGGATCTCAGCAAACACACCGCAAAAGAGTATTACATCGAATAGATCTCCAAGAACATCGAGGAGAACTTTGTATTGAGAATAAAAGAGAGAGAAGAAGCCATCTAGCTAATAACTATGGACCCGAAGGTCTGTGGTAAACTACTCACACATCATCGGAGAGGCTACGGTGTCGATGTAGAAGCCCTCCATGATCGACTCCCCCTCCGGCAGAGCACCGAAAAAGGCCCCAAGATGGGATCTCATGGGTACAGAAGGTTGTGGCGGTGGAAAAGTGGTTTCGTGGCTCCCCCTGATGTTTTTAGGGTATAAGAGTATATATAGGCGAAAGATGTACGTCGATGGAGCTCTGCGGGGCCTAAGAGGGTGGGGGCGCGCCTACCCCCCTGGGCGCGCCCTCCTACCTCGTGGCCGCCTCGCGGAGTTCCAGACTTCAACTCCAAGTCTTTTGGATTTCTTTCGTTCCAAGAAAGATCATAGCGAAGGTTTCATTTTTGTTTGGATTCAGTTTGGTCTTCCTTTTCTGCAAAACACTGAAATAGACAAAAAAACAGAAACTAGCACTGGGCCTTCGGTCAATAGGTTAGTCCCAAAAATAATATAAAAGAGCATATTAAAGCCCATTAAACATCCAAAACAGATAATATAATAGCATGGAACAATCAAAAATTACAGATACGTTGGAGATGTATCAAGCATCCCCAAGCTTAATTCCTGCTCGTCCTCGAGTAGGTAAATGATAAAAACAGAATTTTTGATGTGTAATGCTACCTAACATAATTTTCAATGTAATTTTCTTTATTGTGGCATGAATGTTTAGATCCGAAAGATTCAAGACAAAAGTTTAATATTGACATAAAAACAATAATACTTCAAGCATACTAATAAAGCAATCATGTCTTCTCGAAATATCATGGCCAAAGAAAGTTATCCCTACAAAATCATATAGTCTGGCTATGCTCTATCTTCATCACACAATATATTTAAATCATGCACAACCCCGATGACAAGCCAAGCAATTGTTTCATACTTTTGATGTTCTAAAACCTTTTCAAATTTCACGCAATACATGAGCGTGAGCCATGGACATAGCACTATATGTGGAATAGAATGGTGGTTGTGGAGAAGACAAAAAGGAGAAGATAGTCTCACATCAACTAGGCGTATCAACGGGCTATGGAGATGCCCATCAATAGATATGAATGTGAGTCAGTAGGGATTGCCATGCAACGGATGCACTAGAGCTATAAGTGTATGAAAGCTCAACAAAAGAAACTAAGTAAGTGTGCATACAACTTGCTTGCTCACGAAGACCTAGGGCAATTTGAGGAATCCCATCATTGGAATATACAAGCCAAGTTCTATAATGTAAAATTCCCACTAGTATAAAAGTGACAAGATAGGAGACTCTCTATCATGAAGATCATGGTGCTACTTTGAAGCACAAGTGTGTAAAAAGGATAGTACCATTGTCCCTTCTCTCTTTTTCTCTCATTTTTTTATTCTTTTATTTTTTTATTTGGGCCTTTCTCTTTTTTATGGCATCTTTTTTTCATCCGGAGTCTCATCCCGACTTGTGGGAGAATCATTGTCTCCATCATCCTTTCATCACTAGAACAATGCTCTAATAATGATGATCATCACACTTTTATTTACTTACAACTCAATAATTACAACTCAATACTTAGATGATTCTGTGTGAATGCCTCCGGCGGTGTATCGGGATGTGCAATGAATCAAGAGTGACATGTATCAAAATCATGAACGGTGGCTTTTCCACAAATACAATGTCAACTACATGATCATGCAAAGCAATATGACAATGATGGAGCGTGTCATAATAAACGGAATGGTGGAAAGTTGCATTGCAATATATCTCGCAATGGCTATGGAAATGCTATAATATGTAGGTATGGTGGCTGTTTTGAGGAAGGTATATGGTGGGTGTATGATACCGGCGAAAGGTGCGCGGTATTAGAGAGGCTAGCAATGGTGGAAGGGTGAGAGTGCGTATAATCCATGGACTCAACATTAGTCATAAAGAACTCACACACTTATTGCAAAAATCTATTAGTTATCGAAACGAAGTACTACGCGCATGCTCCTAGGGGTATAGATTGGTAGGAAAAGACTATCGCTCGTCCCCGACCACCACTCATAAGAAAGACGATCAATAATGAAATCATGCTCCGACTTCATCACATAACAGTTCACCATACGTGCATGCTACGGGAATCACAAACCTTAACACAAGTATCTCTAAAATTCACAATTACTCAACTAGCATGACTCTAATATCACCATCATCATATCTCAAAAAAATCATCAAGCATCAAACTTCTCATAGTATCCAATGCACTTTATATGATAGTTTTTATTATACCCATCTTGGATGCTCATCATATCGGGATTAATTTTATAGCCAAAGAAAATTACCATGCTGTTATACAAGACTCTCAAAATCATATAAGTGAGGCATGAGAGATAAATAATTTCTATAAAATAAAACCACCACCGTGCTCTGAAAAGATATAAGTGAAGCACTTAGAGCAAAATTATCTAGCTCAAAAGATATAAGTGAAGCACATAGAGTATTCTAATAAATTCCGATTCATGCGTACCTCTCCCAAAAGGTGTGTACAGAAAGGATGATTGTGGTAAACTAAAAAGCAAAGACTCAAATCATACAAGACGCTCCAAGCAAAACACATATCATGTGGTGAATAAAAACGTAGCCTCAAGTAAAGTTACCGATAGACGAAGATGAAAGAGGGGATGCCTTCCGGGGCATCCCCAAGCTTAGGCTTTTGGTTGTCCTTGAATTTTACCTTGGGGTGCCTTGGGCATCCCCAAGCTTAGGATAGTGCCACTCCTTATTCCAAAATCCATCAAATCTTTACCCAAAAATTTGAAAACTTCACAACACAAAACTTAACAAAAAATCTCATGAGCTCCGTTAGTATAAGAAAACAAACCACCACTTTAAGGTACTATAATGAACTCATTATTTATTTATATTGGTGTTTATCCTACTGTATTCCAACTTCTCTATGGTTCATACCCCTGAGACTACTCATAGATTCATTAAAATAAGCAAACAACACACGAAAAATAGAATCTGTCAAAACAGAACAATCTGTAGCAATCTGATTCATACAAATACTTATGTAACTCTAAAAATTATGAAAGAAATTGGTGGACGTAAGGAATTTGTCTATTAATCATCTGCAAAAAGAATCAACCTAAAGGCACTCTCCAGTAAAAATGGCAGCTAATCTCGTGAGCGCAAAAGTTTCTGTTTTTTACAGCAAGATCGCAAAGACTTCACCCATGTCTTCCCAAAGGTTCTACTTGCGACAGACACTAAATAAAACATAAAATCATCTAAAAAGAGGCTAGATGAATTATTTATTACTAAACAGGAACAAAAAGCAAAGAACAAAAAAATAAAATTGGGTTGTCTCCCAACAAGCGCTATCGTTTAACGCCCCTGGCTAGGCATTGATAATTTTAATGATGCTCACATGAAAGAAAAGAATTGAAGCGCAAAGAGAGCATCATAAAACATGTGACAAACACATGTAAGTCTAACATACTTCCTATGCATAGGCATTTTGTAAGCAAACAAATTTTCAAGGCAAGCAAAAACTAGCATATGCAAGGAAGAAGAAACAGATGATAGCATTCTCAACATGAAGAGAGGTAATTTAGTAACATGAAAATCTCTACAACCATATTTTCCTCTCTCATAATAATTAGATGTAGGATCATAAGAAAATTCAACAACATAGCTATCACATAAAATATTCTCTTTATGAACCACATGCATGCAAAGTTGACACTCTTCCAAAATAGTGGGATTAACATTAGCTAAAGTAATGACCTCTCCAAACCAACTTTCAATATTATTGCAAACACTATTATAAATCTCATATTCATCATGGGGCTTAAATAAATTTTCAAGATCATAAGAAGAATCATCCCAACCATGATAATTGCAACAAGTAGTAGACATAGCAAAATTAGCATCCCCAAGCTTAGGGTTTTGCATATCATTAGCACAATTGAAATAGAATTTATAGTAGAATCATTGCAATCATGCTTTTTATTCAAAGAGCTATCGTGAATCACTTTATAAATTTCTTCTTTCAACACTTCATCACAATTTTTAGATTCACGAATTTCAAGCAAAACCTCATAAAGATAATCTAGTGCACTCACATCACTAGAAATCGGTTCATCATAATTGGATCTCTTAAAAAGATTAGCAAGTGGACGAGGATCCATAAACTTTTAGCAAGCGAAGATGCAGGCAAAAGGAAGGCACATGGTAACACAAGCAAACAAAAGATCGAACAAAAGAAGGGCAAAGAAAAGGCAAAGGTTTTCGAAAATCGTTTTAGAAGTGGGGCAGAGGAAAAAGAGAGGCGAATGGCAAATAAGTAATGCGAGGGAGAAGAGTTTATGATGGGTACTTGGTATGTCTTGACTTGGGCGTAGATCTCCCCGGCAACGGCGCCAGAAATCCTTCTTGCTACCTCTTGAACATGCGTTTGTTTTCCCTTGAAGAGGAAAGGGTGATGCAGCAAAGTAGCATATGAATTTCCACAGTTTTGAGAACCAATGTGTCAATCCAGTAGGAGACAACACACAAGTCACCTAGTACCTGCACAACCAATCAAGAACCTTGCAACCAACGTGATAAAGGGGTTGTAAATCCCTTCATGATCACTCGCAAAAGTGAGATCTAATAAAGATAGTAAGATAAATATTTTTGGTATTTTTGTTGTATAGATTGGAAAATAAAGATTGCAAAATGGTAAACGAGATGTGATGTAAATAAAAGAGATGCAATATAATAATAAAGAGACCCGGGGGCCATAGGTTTCACTAGTGGTTTCTCTCATGATAGCATGTATTACGGTGGGTGAACAGATTACTGCCGAGCAATTAAGAGAAAAGCGCATAGTTATGAGAATATCTAGGCAATGATCATGAACATAGGCATCACGTCCGTGTCAAGTAGACTGAAACGATTCTGCATCTACTACTATTACTCCAAATATCGACCGCTATCCAGCATGCATCTAGAGTATTAAATTCATAAGAACAGAGTAACGCATTAAGCAAGATGACATGATGTAGAGGGATAAACTGAAGCAATATGATATAAACCCCATCTTTTTATCCTTGATGGCAACAATACAATACGTGACTTGCTGCCCTCATCACATCGGGAAAGGACACCGCAAGATTGAACCCAAAGCTAAGAACTTCTCCCATTGCAAGAAAGATCAATCTATTAGGCCAAACTAAACCGATAATTCGAAGAGACTTGCAAAGATATCAAATCATGCATATAAGAATTCAGAGAAGAACCAAATATTATTCATAGATAATTTTGATCATAAATCCACAATTCATCGGATCTCGACAAACACACTGCAATAGAGTATTACATCGAATAGATCTCCAAGAACATCGAGGATAACTTTGTATTGAGAATCAAATAGAGATAAGAAGCCATCTTGCTAATAACTATGGACCCAAAGGTCTATGGTAAACTACTCACACATCATCGGACAGGCTATGGTGTTGATGTAGAAGCCCTCCGTGATCGATTCCCCCTCCGGCTGAGCGCCGGAAAAGGCCCAAAGATAGGATCTCACGTGTACAGAAGGTTGCGGCGGTGGAAAAGTGGTTTCGTGGCTCCCCCTGATGTTTTTAGGGTATAAGAGTATATATAGGCGAAATAAGTACGTCAGTGGAGCTCCATGGGGCCCACGAGGGTGGGGGCGCACCTTCCCCCTGGGCGCACCCTCCTTCCTCGTGGCCGCCTTGTGGAGTTCGAGACTTCAACTCCAAGTCTTCTGGATTGCTTTCGTTCCAAGAAAGATCATCGCAAAGGTTTCATTCCGTTTGGTATTCCTTTTCTGCAAAACACTGAAATAGGCAAAAAAAACAGAAACTGGCACTAGGCTTCGGTTAATAGGTTAGTCCCAAAAATAATATAAAAGTGCGTATTAAAGCCCATTAAACATCCAAAATAGATAATATAATAGCATGGAACAATAAAAAATTATAGATACGTTGGAGATGTATCAGTTTGCGTAGCCCACGACATACGGGGACAGTGGTTTCAACTTATTTTTTGAGGTCCATACCGGCCTATGGGCCTCCCAGTGTAGGTTTTACTTTTTCTTAAAGATCGGCAGCCCAATGTATTTTCTTAATAAAATGCAGATCTCTGGTCTATTTATCTATATATAAGAATAATAATGTTGTGTCCAATTTATGTTTTCCCTTCTAACCATATTATATATATTTATATTATTACTATTATATTATATTTTATAGAGACTTATATATACGTTATAAAAACAACCCACGTGTTATTAACTTATAAAAGTAAATGTTTAACAGAAGTTGGCAAGGAAAATCCTGGTTGTTTTTGACTCACATGTATTGAAATCCTAGTGATTGCGTACAAAAGCTTGCGAAGATTTTAAGGACCAATGTAATAATAATATGCTCATTTTTATTTTGAGCATTAACTGGCTAATTTGTTAATTTTATATATAAAAATGTGTCGCAACGGTTTATTTTTTGATATTAATAGCTCCTTCAAACCTAACATTATATACAGAACGAGCCCAACTAATTCGTTTATTTCAAGAAAGTGCAAATGGGCTGGGATTTCTAAGAAAGTATTAAATGGGCCGCATTGACGCGAAATTATTTGTTCACCCAGCCCAGCAAATGGACTGTAAATTCTAGAAAACATGGGTTAAATATATGCCACATTTTTGAAGGCTGACATGTGGGACAATAGGTCGAAGCCTACGCAGGGCGTTGTCAACTTGGTCGACAAATGATTATGACATCCACAGCCATTGGATTTATATCCAACGGCCGGCATGCACCTTCAATCTCTCGTCTTCTTCCTTCAGCGTCGCCGAGACCGCCTGGTCCGGCCTCCAGCGGCCAGCGGCTCTGCTTAGCACGCATCGCTGTGAAGCGCTACCCCCCCCCCCCCCCGCCGGCCAGGCTATCCCTCCACCCCTCCACACCTCCTGTTATTCTCCACCGACTGCAGCCCCACACCGCACCAGAACCAGTTATAAACCTTGTACTCCTCTCAATCTACGACTCCACTACCGCGACTTCCCATCTCCGGGTCGTTCTCGTCCGGGGCCTCGCCGTCGTCCATCGCCTCACTGCGCTCGGCGCGGCTTGGTCAACAAACGAGATTCATCGGAAGAGGACTGTACATAGAGAGCCTGACGGCTGGGACCCACGAGGTCCATGGTCGCACGCAAGGAAAGTTCCTCCTTATTAAGCTAAAAAAATGTTTCCTCCCCCTGATAGCTGGGACCCACCGGTTGTATCTTTGCACGGAAGGAAGTGCCTCCTTGTTATGCAAACCTCCCGTTGACAGCTAGGACCTGTCAGATTTGGTGGCTGACTTGTGGGCCTACTAAGCAGACGTGTACGCAGGGCTTTGTCAATTTAATCAACAAACGATTCTAGCAGTTGGAGCATTGGATGTTAATCCAACAGCCGTGCTCCTTCTTCAACCTCTGTTCTTCCTCCTGTCTCTCGTGGCGGCGGTCTTGTGGCCGCACCAACCGATCAAGTTTCCCACTCCCCTCCATCTGCGACTCCACTGCCGCGTCTTCCCCATCTCTGGGTTGTTCTAGTCTGGGGCCTCACCGTCGTCCACCGGCCTTGGTACGCTCGGCACGGTGTGGTCGACGTGGTCAACAAATGAGATTCATCGGAAGATGATCGTACGTGAGAGGCTGACAGTGGGGCCGCACCACGCCCATGGACACATGCATGCAACTGCATCCTTTTTACCCTGACAAATAATATTTTCTCCTCCTGACTGCTAGGACCCACTAGCTACATCTTCGCACGCAAGGAAGTGCGTCCTTATTACGCCAAAAAGAATGAATACTACCGCTGACAGCTCGGACCCCACAGCTATATCTTCACACGCAAGGAAGTGCCTCCTTATTATGCATAAAAAAATGAATACTCCCCCTGCTAGCTGGGACCCACCATAGTGGGAGGCTGACTTGTGGGCCTACTAAGTTGACACGGACGAAGGGCTTTGTGTACTTAGTCAATATGAACGATTCTAGCTCAAGTGACCGTACGATGTCCATCCAACGACCATAATGCTTCTTCAACCTCTGGTCTTCTTGCTCCAGCGGCCCAAACAAGCGTCGGCCGTGCCGCCTGCTGCTGCCTCCCGTGTCCGGCTGTGCTGCCACCGCTGGCCATGCCATCCCTCTATACTCACCCACACCTCCTGTTATTCTCCCGTGACGGCCTCACACCGTGACGGCAGTCAACCCACGTACTCCCCTTCGCGTGGCATCCACTGCCGCGTCTTCCCCGGCTCCGCGTTATCCCCTTCCTAGGCCTCACCGTCGTCCACCGCCCTGGTGCTCTCGGCGCGGCGTGGTCAACGTGGTCAGGGAACGAATTCCATCGGAAGAGTATTATACGTGGAGAGGTCGACACCGGGTCCACGGCAATGACAAGTGTTGGTGTTCTAGGAGCGGGGTACCCAGACTTGCTCGCCACTGCGGCTGGCGTGGCTCAAGGGGTGGCCCAGCACGGCCCATCTTCATCAGCACAAGCTCAAGACCCTCGCGAGGGGCCAAGCCTCACGGGGCGGACGACAGGAAGCCTTCTCAGCCACGGCCTCATCAGGCTGGCTCGCGAGGAGGCGGAGAGATCAAGGCGGGGTACCTCACGAGGTGCCCATGACGCAAGCCATGACGACCAAGGGCGCCCGGTAGGCGCCCGGCCAGCGATGTCCTCATTTCCTCTTTGGTGCAATGGGGCAAGCGCAGCGAGAGTATCAAGCAAAGGCACCCGTTTGATTGCAACAAGACCAAGACCGTCATAGCGGCGGAAGGAAGTCATCATGGAGCCCAAGTCGGCGTCACCACTGTGAGCCTTTGACGAGTGAGGACCAACTTTAGTCAGGATAAGTATACTAGATGTTCCCCTTCAAAATAGCCAATTGTTGGCGCCCTTCCCGCTCAATATTTGGGAAGAGGCCCAGGGCCTTTGCCTATAAATAGGACTAGCGACCCACAGGGTAGAGGCATCGAGAAACACAGAGAGAGAGAGAGAGATCCAGACATCTCGCCTTATCTTAGCTTGATCCACTCCGATCGAGAGCCTAGCCACAAGAACACCTCACCCTCGCGAGGCTGTTCTTCCTTGTATTGTTCATCATCAGCCCAAGAGGCAATCCACCACACCACACACTGGAGTAGGGTGTTACATCACAATGGTGGCCCGAACCAGTATAAACCTTGTGTCTCTCGTGTTGTTCTTTTGGTAGTTTAGATCCTAGCGAGGCGACGAGGTGCAGGTAGGTAGGAGGCGAGATCTCCGCGCGCACCCCAGAGTTCGAACCTAGAGGGTCTGCCGGAACCCGAAATCTGCCAGCAAGGAAGTGCCTCCTTATTACGCGCAAAATAATTATTCCTCCACCTGACTGTAGAGACCCACCGGATGGGCCACCGTATTTCACGAAAAAATGTTTCCCCTCCTGACTGCTGGGACCCACCAGCTACATCTTCGCACGGAAGGAAGTGCCTCACTGTTAGGACCCACCTGGTCGAAGCGTGCATAGCGTTGTCATTTTGGTCGCGAACGTGTATGTACATACTGGTCGATGTAGAGGCGCGCACGTGTCGTAGTAGAGGCGCGCACGCAGCATATACATGTATGTACAGCGGCCAGGGTGCAAGAAAGAAAATACGACCACGTACGTACATACGGGCGGGGTCTCGCACGCCTACTCGCGCATACGTATGTCTAGGGCTCGTGTACATGGCTGGGTCGAAACGGAGAAACTGTGTCGTCGTCGTGTTCATGGGGAGCCAACTGGCTGGGTCAGAACGGAATGCGTCATCGTGTTCATCACGAGCCAACTGGCTTGGACGGAACAGCCGATGGAAACGAGGCCTAGCGTACCACAGAACGGAGGAAACGGCCTTGTGTTCGACCAGCCTCGGTCGAAACTGGATCCTGTTCATCGGGAGGGGTTTGGCGTACCGCAAAACGGAGGAAACAGACTTCTGTTGGACCTCCTACGGTCGAAACAGGGTCATGTTGATCAGGAGGGGTGTGGCGTACCGCAAAACGGAGGAAACGGACATGTGTTGGAGCGCTTCCTGTTCATCGGGGGAGTGTGGCGTACCGCAAAACGGGACTCCACGGGATACTATTCATCTCCACCGTCGACCTCCTCCAGCCTCCACGGGCTACTGTTCATCCACTGTCGACCTCCTCCAGCCTCCACCTGCGATTGTTCATCCACGACGTCTCCCCTCCTGCCTCCACCAACCATTGTTCATCCACGGGCTCCTGTTCATCCAGCCTCCACCGCTCCTCCACCGGCTACTGTTCAACCAGCCCTCTCCACGGGGTCCTGTTCAACCACCCCTCCACGGGCTATTGTTCATCCAGCCCTCTCCACAGGGTCCTGTTCAACCACCCCTCCACGGGCTACTGTTCATCCAGCCCTCCACCGACTACTGTTCAACCAACCCTCCACGGGGTCGTCCTGTTCATCCAGCCCTCCACGGGGTCCTATTCATCCACTGCCTCGGTCGATCGGGGTCCTGTTCATCCAGTGGCGACGACCTCTACTACCACGGGCCGGTCCTGTTCATCCAACCCCCCACCGGGAACTGTTCATCCAACCCCCCAACAACGCTCGCTGTTCATCAAGGGAAGGAGGTAGTAGTGTTCGATCGACTTCAGTTAGTAGCAGTAACGAAGGAATCACTCCGGTTCAGTTAACAGCAAGGGACCGATCGATCGCCCGGGTTCAGTAACGTGTTGCCTGCAGTGCAATCTCTCGGGTTCAGTAACTTGTTGCCTGCAGTGCAATCTCTCGGGTGCAGTTAGAGCCCAACGCCTCGCACACACGCGCGTACATATGAGCGAAACGTGCATCGCTCAGCCCCCGACCACCCACCGTAACCGGGAACTCCCTGATATTTTCCGCGCCCTCGCTTCTACCACGGTTTTTTCTGTCATGGACAACCCAAAGAATGTCATGCAGCTGCGTCTCTGGCCCGCCGAGGACGAAAAGCCCATTTTCTGTCATGATTTTTAGTCATAGAAGTAGGAGCCCACCACATCTATGATGATACCAGTTTTTGTCACAATTATCGTCATAGAAGTGTCATAAGCATGACAGGAAAAAAATTCGTTTGGCCCAAAATGTCACGGATGTGTCTTTTTTTTGTAGTGTCTCTATCTTCATAGATTACACGATTTTCATTATCTCTCACATCTCTATCGTTCTCTGGTATCACTATACCTAAGCTTTTTTTTCACCGCCACACACACACTCTCACTCGTCTCTCACTTTTCCTTTCTCTCCAGGTTTCTCTCATGCACCCTGTAACTTTCTAGATATGACTCCTACCACTAAAATTACTCTCTCCTGCACACACATCGTTTTTTGGGGTCTCCTTTCCGTCTTGATCTCTGTTCCGAAACTGACAGTATTCATTTGTTTACCGGTCGGACAAACTCTCTCTCCCCCCTCCCTCTCTCTCTCTCACTCACGCTCACACACACAACTGTACCGGCTACCGTCTCTCTCTCTCTCTCTCTCTCTCTCTCTCACACACACACACACACACACACACACATACACAAAACTCTCGCTTTCACACCCTCGACTCATATCTCCCTCACAAACATTGATCGACCGGCCTCTAGATAGGTTTATCCATCTACCGCACACTTTCGCTCCTTGTATATATGTAGATTTTTCGTCCCTTCTTGATGCACACCCTCTCGATCGTGCACACGCACACTATCGCCTTATTGTATGGTAATACCTCTCGCACACACACACACTCTTCGTGTCTTTGTCACACATGCACCCTGTCCTCATCCTCTCTCCTTCTCTCTCTCTCACACACATGGACTTTTTGCAACAATATCCCACTTCTCGAATCTTGAAACCAACCACAATCCTCCCTTATCTCATCAAAACAGCAAAAGGAATATATTTTGAGTGGAACATAAGATATTTTTAGTGATATATATATATCAAAACTATACTATTTTCTATCAAATTGGTGAATATGTATTACTCTACTTTGAACGTGTTGCAACACATTGGCACATTGCCTTAATGTATTACTTTTTGGACACCAGACAAACGCTGGAGTACATATACGAAGAGAAGAGGTGCACGCACACAGTCGGACTCTCGATGTCTCGCACACATGAGAGTTACGTAAAGCACGGTGAACCCATAGGTGCACGACTGCTGCATGCGCGGGTAGCGGGTACATGGTGGAGTGCACCTTTGTAGGAATTGTCAGCTCACATGATAATTTGATCCGTAGGAGTTGATGGTCGGGGACCACAGGTGAACGACCTGGAGGCAGTGGCTCTCCAGTTGCCACTGATCGAGTTGCCACGTTTAAAATATCATATTTTTGCTAGGTAAGAGTTCCGATTTTCAATGGCGCGTTATACTATTTTTTAGAATGATTGGTATGGAGCGAAAATGGAATTCATCACTACTACCTCCGTCCTGGTTTACTGGTCCCCATCGTATTTTTGGGCAAAGTTTGTCCACGAAATTTCTATACCCCTATATAGTGTGCGAATAGCTTTGAAAGATGGTCATTGGATGAAGCCAATCCGACGATGCAGAGATGGAAAATCTGAGCACTACTGGCCGTTGAATATCATCTACATTCCACTAGATTCTGCCACATGTACAATCTAGAAGACTCTATGGTAGAACTTAAGCATAATGCACAAACCTCAATACACAAGCACTTCTCCTTTGTTCTAGAATCTTCCGTATCATAATTGCCCAAACTTTTATTCCAAATGAATTGCCATTATTTGTTTTTACTTTATGCTTTACAATGCACAATTCCATGAATCTTAAAATAGATAAACATTTTTTATTAAACTAATTGATTTGGAATTAGATGAACTATAAGAATTAAATGACCATCTACATCATGCATATATGACTCAAAGCTTACATGCTATAGTGTGGTATTTATTCATAATTTGGTTGCCAAATCCCATGCGTGCAAGGCACGTGTACCTTACTAGTTACTTGTAAAATGTGAATGCAAATGAGATTTTATTCTACCCAAACAAAAAGGACCAGAGGGAGTGATTCCTCTCACACGGACGCGATCTCTCGCTGGCACAGGCATTGAACTGGCGCGCCGGCCAAGAGGGCTCCACTCGGTGCACGCCAGACTGAACACACCTCCTCGCCACATTCAACCGGCTTCACACTACCCTGCCTACCTCCATTGAATCCGCGCGTGTGCCGGCAACACGTCCTTCCGCGAGCCGACCGGAATTTTAGAACACAACGCCGGTTGGTTCCTCTCGTCCGTCCGTATTTAAACGAGGCCAGACGCCTGGTAAGAACCGCACCACACCGCCGCTCCCCATATCCTCCTTGCACCATTTTCTCCGCACTCTCCATAGCATCTGGTGTGCAGGAAGACGAATTCTCCGGCATAAAAGCCGGCTGGGTGCCCCAACGAGCCAGGCAACTCGCTGCCCACCTCCCTCCCCGCCCCAGGATGTTAGTACCATGGGCGAGGCTACAGGCTGGCAAGAAGAGGAGCAAGCCACTCTCCAAGCTGGCCCGCCTGCTCGTAGAGGAGTGTCCAGTTGGTGCACGCCGGTACACGGGGGACCATGGCGTCCAGTGCATCATGGTTGGCCGCGCCATCCGACACAAATGTTGGCGAAACTGCGGTATGCCAGCGGAGGTGGCCAACAAATCCACAGCCGCCGCCGACACCGAGGAATAGTAGACCACGGGAGCCGCCGCCGATCGGAACCCATGAATGCTATGACCACCGTGTTGCCGGCATAGACACCCGGTGTGTTGCCCGGTTTGGCTCAAAACATGCGGACCCTCGCGACCAGCATTAGAAATTATACCTGCTTCGAGAAGTTATTCACGTTTAGTTAAAAATGTCCAAAATACAATTAATTTCATATGGTCATGTTTTGTTGTGCCCGCACTGGTAGTAAGAACAATAATTTTTCTTTATTTATAACTCTCCTTACTTTTTTTTGCTTTGAAGTGAATCATGGTTGTGGACATTATCTATGAATGTGAAGATATCTGTGAAGATGAGTTTGATGTGGAAGTTGAACTTGGAATGTTGAGCTTGCGTGTGAACTATATATACCATGTCCAACAGTTCATCTGTTATTGTTCGGAAAGTAATGACTGTTATTACATGACCTGGAAAAAAATTATTTTGTGCCACACCTCGGCATCACAGACTTACATACATCTCAGTAGATGAACGGACATCACAACAGGCATGCTGACTAGATAAACATTTGAACCTAGCTATTATGAATGAAAATTTGTATTGACAACAAGTTTAGATAGCAGGAGACACCTAGCCGGCTATGCCTCTGCTAGCTTTTTTCTGGCTTCTTCCAACTCTTCTTTGGCTTGGGTGAAGAGAGCATCCGATTGCTCTTTTCGCTTTTTCAAGAACTCAGCAACATTATCAAGGGCTGCTGCACACTTTATTTCAGCCTTTACTAGAGCAACAAGGACACGAACTGTTGACGACTTCACCTGGCTTGAGAGTAATCTAGCATCATCTGGGAATTTGCACCTTGTGTATAATCCGGCATCATTAGGGATATTGCACCTTCGTGTAATCCAGCCTCATTTTGGGAACATGGTCTTTAGGTTGACCATACTTCCCTCCTCGTAGGAACTTCTTCCTTACATGAATAAGTTACTTCTTTTTTAGATCAATAGTCACATGTCCCGAGATCCATTAAGTAGAAGCCCAATAAACATGACTAGGAGAAGTGAATTCAAAAGGAGAAACATAAAAACAGACTGCAAGGTGAGAACACCCACTTACTACATCAAGCTAAAAAGGAAAGCATTAGGACGATTAAGACTATGCTTATTACATATCAAGCAGAGCCAACTCCTAGAAACTACGACATATACATTGAAGAACACATGGCTAAGAGAAATAGAAAAACCAGCAGAGGGGTGCACGAAGCCAAGGGTTGTTGTAGCACAACCAGCAACTAGATGATCTCTAGGGCGTCTATAGGCGCATTTGACTGACTAGCTCTTCAACACTAAATTACAAAAGACTCATCCTACGGCATGGTGGGCCCACTGAGTAAATTGAGATCCTACAAATGATTGAAAGGCTAATAAAGTGCACAGGAAATTGTTTGTCTCACATATTATTGTTTAATAATCTGCCACACTACTGGATTGCATGGCAAGAACCCTAGCTAAGCAGACAACATGGTTTGAGGCTGTTTGAGGCTCGGGGCTTGCCCAGGGCCTGGTCTGGTCTTGTGTTCACTACTGCTAGCAGACACATACCATCTCAAAGTAAAAAAATTGATCAAAAGAGAGGCTCCTTAATTTCATTAACAAAACCATCAACGGCACACAAAACATCCACCACTGCTAGTCAGGTTCTCAATGTCAAAGTAATTGAAAGGTTGTTACTTACCAAAGCTCGTTTTACAAGTTCGGTGCAGCTCCTCTTTAACTTGCGACATTCCTTGAAGATGACCCCAACATCCCGTATTTGGTCTTCATTGCTCCTCTGCATGTTCGTATTTGTAGTTTTAAAAATCTCAACATGTCAAGAAAAATAAAGTAAAACTCACGCATCATGTGGGAAACATTAATGCACTCATCTCCCATGTTAGCACGAGTGATTTTTAATATCCTACTATGTGGCTCTTCAACTTGGCTAGAACTACGTTGTGGTTCCATTTTGAGAGAATAGAACAGGTTGATAACCTCCCTACTATTCGAAAAAACTTCCCATCATTTGCGACACTACTGGTTACAGATGAAGAACCTACACAAGCACAACGCGATATTGGAGCGCCGCACAATTAAAAGATAATATTCTGTTAGACAATGCAAGCTATAACAAATTACTTTTACCAGAACTATAGCAGCCAGGAAATTTGAGGAGTAGGTATGAACATAATCGAAACTACACATGTACTGTTAAGAGAATAAATATACACATTACCAATCTAGGAGGAGTACGAAGGTCGCGGCGACGTATGTGCATCATGGTCGGCAACGAGAGTCAGTTCATTGTCGACAATGGTAGTGCTGCTGCGCTTGGCTTCGGCTTCCGAGAAGCAGATCCGAGACCGTGGAGGACGGCACCGGGGAAGCGTCTCCGTGTACGAGGCGACGACGGACCGGCTCCAGTGTGGCGTACGACCTCGTCGATGAGGCAGATGCGCTGTGGTGGACGAATGTGCCAACAAAGAAGGGGAGGGGCACGAAGGTGCTATGTTGCCGTGGAGAAGTCTATTTTGCGGTAGGGATAGAAAATGGGGAGTAATGGGGAGTAATGAGGAGTACTCTAGGAGTCGAGGTGTGGTTGGATGGGTGGGGTGAACGTGAAGTTACCAAAACAGCCCCTGACCAACCAGTATTCGTCGGCCTGTTTGATCAACGGTATGATGGTAACTTTACGTTGGTCGAATCTGAATCACGGGAAATCTCAATGGAAGCGGGGGATTTTGCCACAGACCTGAAAATTTGCAACTCTATACTTTTTTTAGGCAAATTTGCAACACTGTACTACTCCCTACTCCCATCTGGCATGTTGGGTGATTGGGCTGAGTAGCTAGGAGTACTGTACTCCCTCCGTTTTTATTTACTTTGCATATTAGGTTTGACTGAAGTCAGACTTCCTAAAGTTTGACCAAGTTTATAGCAAAAATATAAACATTTACCATAACAAATATGTATGATGTGAAAGTACATTCAATAATGAATCTAATGGTATTGATTTGTTATTTTATATATGTTAATATTTTTGTTCATAAACTTTGTCAGAGTTTACAAAACTTGACTTTGACCAATGCTAATACGCAGACTTAAATAAAAACAAAGGGGGTACACATCTGTTTTCTTAGTTTGTCGTGGCATTAATTATTTGTTGTAATTGTGAAATAAATATATTAAGCTACTGACTTCGAATGTAATGGTTTATACAATTCAATATTTAGAGTCGTTGTTGAATTCCAATACGAATACAAGGTCTATAGTACTTCACAATATGGTCAAACTCAAATAATCCAACTCAAACGAAAATCTACATGCATTTCATAATTATTAATTTGTTGCATGCAACAAAACCAACCATAACTCTACATGATCCAGTCTAAAGCAATTTTTAGAACACATCCAATGTGTGAATGGAACGTAGAGAATTTGTGAAGATGGAGCAATGGAGGCAGAGAGATGCGTGCGCTCAACACACAAGATATACACCCAATGGAAGAAAGAGACAGAGGATGGAAAAGATTGTATATAAGTGGGCGAGAGAGTAGGAGAGAAACCTCACGAGAGTGAGAGAGAGAGAGAGGAAGTGTGCGAGAGAGGGATATGTATATATGTATACGGACGAAGGAGTTAGGTCTATGAGAAAGATGGAGACATGTAATATAAGGAGTGAGATGCGTGTGCATCGAGATTTTGTACATATGGAAGGAGAAGAGACAAAAGGTTTGATGAGAGAGCACAAAAGAACATGGACTATAGGGGAATCTTGTGGGCTGAGGGATTGATAATTTTGTGCTAGAGGGAGGGAGAGGGAGAGAGAGAAGGGAAAGGAGTTACTCAGCCATCGTCACATTATCGTGCTTCCAAATGGCCCCGCGGTCTCTAGTGCGGTCTGTTCGTCATCTTCGTTCTTCCCGATGCCGTCCTTGAAGATCAAGGTGGTGTGCATGTTGGGGTGTAGAAAAGCACAAGCTATAGTGGTCGACAAGCTATAGTGGTCGCTATATAACCTTGGATGGGGATGGATAGTGTGCCCGGGGGGGGGGGGGGGGGGGGTTGTGTGTGTGTCAAATATTGAGAGAAATCAACCCTACGGAGAGAATGTGTGTGCATAGTGAGCATGCGAGAGAGGATAATGTGCAAGACAGATACATCGTGTGCGTCAATGTTTAAGCAATATAGAGTTTGTGTGCGGTATACAAAGAGAAGACTATGGGGAGTGTGTTTGCGATGCAAAGAGACATAGCGAGAGATAAATGTGTGTGTTGGTACATGGTGTGTATGTAAAGGAGAGGTACATGCATGCCAAATAGGGTCTTCATGAAGAAATTGTACGTGATAGATAGAGAGCGATATGGGAGCCTTGAGGCAGGTAGGGGCTGGGTGAGGGTGTCAAAATGTGTGCGTTGATGCATGTGTTACATCCGATTGTACGAGGGACGGTCGAATCGAGACGGATGGTTGTTGTGTTACAGATCCTCCTCCTCCTCCTCTCTCTCTCTCTCACACACACACACACACAAAACACAAATAGAAGATCGTTCTTTCATGTATACACAACATTTCGGCATATCTCTATGTCTCACTCGTACATGATCATTTGCACATTCACACCTCTCTATGACTATCACACGCACACCGTCTCCACATTGCCATTCCGCCACAACAAACATATAGACAAATACACGCGTTCTCTCTCTGTTACACACACCAAATTTCTATTAAAACAAATTTGTAGGGGCACCTAAAATGTCCAAATCCAAATAATCACAAACTGAAGCTAAATACAAATATATGGAAATATTGTAGCGTGAAGAACTTAGCCAGCAAAAAAAGTAGAGTAATATTCGAGGACTGTTTTCACATACACAAAAGGTTTAGTCTATGTCCTTCTAGCACGACACCGTGACACACCTTTCGATCGACCTTGCGGCCGCCATGCACGCGCTTGCATAGGATTCTGTATTGATGCTGTGTTAACTAACGTGGTGTATAAGTGCGGCAGCGATGCACGCGTTTGCATAGGATTACGTGTACTTGTACATTGTTATCTTAAGTTTGGCCAACTCTATAACCAAGCTCCCATAAGCGCTCTCATCAATATGCCGCTGCCGTTGCGCATGCGTACAGTCGCGGCAGTACTTTATGGTGCAGTACTATCACTGCCATGTGGGACCGACCCCACATATCATCTGCACAACATTACCGTACGATAGTGCAGAGGATCTCAACCCCTCTCGTCGTTTGCAGTCCCTCCTCGCGATGATGCCGCACTACCAAGCACCCGAGTAGGTCGAGCCGCTTCTATGCCTACAACTTACGAAGAGGAGGAGGATGAGCGCGTGCTCCAGCACGTCGGCGAGGACGAGCTAGCGTGTCATTGTCGTCTCCACCAGCACGGAGGAGGCTCGCGTGGTGGCTGTCGCGGCGAAGCTGGTTGAGCCTGCGCCGAGCCCGCAAACTGGGCGCGGACGTGGAATCTACCCTCGAGACATTGAATGACACGTGGATCATGCAATCTGAAGGAACAATTTGGGTCAGTCGACTCTTGTGAGTTGTTGGATACAACATGGACAGCTAGAAGGGCTTCTTCAACCTCCGAAAATGATGCATTGTTCGTCTTCTCTCCCAACCATCGAGCCACCAGCCCGCCACAGGCCTAACCGCCTGCTGCTGCCCCGCCCTCCCCTGAACCATCTGCCACCGCCATGCTCCCCCCACCCCAGCCATCCATTTAACCCCGGGCACGATCTATTTTTCCAGCAAACTGCATTCCACACCCCAACACTCGTAAGATAGATCGTGGGCACCCTTCCACCCTAATATAGATACTGGGGTAGCTTCTCTGCCGTCTTCGTCCTACGCTCCGGCGAACTTCTTCTTTCACCAATCGAGTGACCCAAATTATACTACTAGTACGTATTAAGTATAGTAGGAATGTGAAGAAACGAGTAGTAGTACGAACTATATGAAGAACAATAGTAAGATATACTAGTACTACTACGTACTAAAGAATTCAAATAACGAGAAAGAACATAACATAGTTCTGTTGGGGGCTCAGCAGAACACACCCCTGAAATAAAACTAAGCAACTAGTTTGCTTGACACTGCAGTAGAACCAGCATGAGCAACAGCGCTGCCACCTTACTCGGAGTCCTCATCCACATCCTCGAATTCGTCCTCGTGCCTCTTCCTCTTCCTCTTCGCCGACACTTCTTCGATTGAACCAGACACTGGGCTCTGCTTCTTCATCCAACCCTTGTAGATATTTAAACAAAGGTAGACATCTGTTGCTGTGTTCATGATGTGATCTTCATCTATTGTCTTCGACTCCCATGCATGATGAAACTTGGGGTGAGGTTTCTTCAGTTCAACATACAAAGGATCAATCATGGCTGCTGTCAGGGTCAGCATTGAAGGTCGAGAGGACACTAGCACTTCCTTCTGGAGATCGAAGGGCTGGCCTACAATGAGGCCTATCCGACCTAGGACTCTTGTGTCGTTCGTCAAGTCTACAGTAATGAATTTCACTCTTTTGTCCGTGAGGAAGACGTCAAAATCCTGGCACCTAACGTCAGCATGGCATATGTAGTAGACCAAGCACACGTTATGTACGCAAACCTGGATCATGGAGGGCTTATTCATCTTTGCTACCTTTAGAAGCTTCTCCTTCTCTAGGACTGTGGTGTACTCAACATCTAGCCCGACGACCCACTCATCCTTTGAACTTTCGAACATGTGTAGGAAGCGACCAAGGCATGCTTCCACCGTCGTGGATCTACGGGTGTAGAAGATGATGAACTCATCACCGGTGATGGTTCTAACCTTGTACTCACCGCCGATCATGGAGATTTGGGAGGCCATGGATTTTGTAGGCGGGTTAGGGGATGTGGAACTGGTGTAATGTTAAAGGACGGGACGACTGGGAGCGAACTGTTGTAAGGTAGAGGACGGGTACGAGTGGGTGTGCGAACGGCGTGGGGTGGTGGCTTGCCCGATGGATAAACGTCTACATGCCCCCAAAGAGTTCTCGAGCACTATGCGGGACCCACTAGATGTCATGTCAAGAAGACCCACATCGTAGGCCTCACAGTATAGCTTCTGCGTGTTCACACGCCATACCGGCACGTCCATGTAACTTTCACTTAATTCCATCAACCATCGCGCCTCCCACGACCTTCGCCTCCCTCGCGTGGTCGCGCCCTTTAACATTTCGGACGGCTATAAATGAGCAATTTTTTTGCCTACTCCGCATGCATGATACTCCCTCTGGTCCTTTTTACTCTGCGTAAGATTTGTGTCAAGTCAAAGTTTAACCAAATTTATATTAAAAATATCCATATCTACAATACCAAATATATATTTTATGAAACTACATTTCATAATGAATATAAAATATATTGATTTGACATTGTGAATGTTGGTACATTTTTCTATAAGTTTGGCCAAAGTAGAGATACTTTGACTTCAGAAAAAACTTATATGCACTATGCAGACTAGTTCCTCCGTCCAGGTGCGTTATGATATTGCCATGTCATATATAGTCATCACAAGAAGGTTAGCTATAATAATACTAATACCTCCCTTTTTGTTTAAAGGGATTGATTCAAAAATCTCACCTACTCTTACCAAGATAGAGGGGGTGGAATAGTTTTGTAGTCTACAAAAGTACTCGATTAATGCTCTTGTTCTTCACAAAAAAGTATTTACCAATGCATTTTTGCATTGCATGCATGCATGAACACAAAATGACAAATAATATTTACATCCATTAGTCAATATTCTCTTAATCCTCGCATGCAATAATTTAGTGCACCTTGAAATCTGAACATGTTTGGGGCGTGTATGTTTTTAATGACTTGAGACTACCTAGCCCGTCATCCAATGGTTAGTTCACTGCATGTAAGATGACTTATCCACCGTTCCCCATACCTGCAGGAAGCCCGTTCGCCTCCAACTCTTTTCCTCTCCATCATGTGTGAAAACAGTCTGCATGCTTGACTCCCCTTCTCCCTCTAGAAGTCCCACCACTCCTCCCCGTGTGAAAACAATCTGCATGCATGACTCTCCTCCCCCCGCGCTCATCCAATCCGTTGTGACTAGCAATATTTCCACCCCTCCCCTCCCCCGTAATTTACTCCCAAAAAATATTCTCACCTAGTTGTTGCGTTAATCACGCAACATATCTTACGTAGGTGTGACATTGCTCGCTATAAATACTATGCCTCCCACGGCATTCGGAAGAACGCTCACATTCATCGCCTTTACTCCTCCCCCTCCATCTTAATTAAGGACCCATCAACCACCGTGTCATCGCCCCTCCCAAGCCCTAGGCGCCCCTCGCGGCCCCGCACGGAGGGTCACGCATCGCCATTCCTTTCCTTGCCACCACTAGTTGAGGAGGACACGTCAGCATTCCGTTCCTCACTGCCACCAGTGGAGGATGACGCATCGTCATTCCGCTGCATGCCATGATGTGTCGAGGTGGACGCATCGGTGTTCCCAGCATCGCCACCACACGCATCGGAGGACGCGTCAGCTCCCTGCTATGAGGAGAACATCGCGCCGCCCGCCGAGCCCCCCCAGCTTGGAGGAGCTTTGGAAAGAAATGGAGGTCGCCTTGTGGGATGCTTTGCCTCTGGCAAAGCGCGCCAAAAGAGAGGCGGAGAAGAAGGCCGAGGAAGAAAAGCGCGCCGTGAGGCATGCTGCCTAGCAGGCCTATGTCGCGTCCGAGAGAGTTAGGCAGATAGCTCTTTGGCAGAAGGCTCGTGCGAGGGCTGTGTGGGTGGAGGAGGACGCTCGTGCCAAAGCCCTGAGTGCAGTCGGGCCCAAGCGCCTCATTTACGCTTAGCGGTACATGGACCAGGTGCACGCTTCCATTGACGAGGAGTACTTGTTGGCGCCGGAGCAGCATACCGGTGAGATTGTGCTCGACCGCCGGCAAGCCTCCAATCAGCACCTCGCAAGTTGCAAGGCCGAGGAAGAGGCGTTGTGTCACTGCGTTGGAAAACAGCCGCGCACGAGGGCATTCATGGAGCCCCGCAAGCGGTCTAGCGAGCGCCGTGGCTTTTATTAGGAATAGTTTAGTGTCGTAAGGCAGTCTCATCAGTTTTGGGACGGAAATGATAAATCCTGAAAGTTCGGGAATTACTAGCATCCTTAGTTAAGTATGTAAAAGGAAAAGTTTGGAAACCTTTTTTATCCGTACACATTTGTAAGTACGTGTATATAGCACAAACTTAACTATATATTGCAGTACACGTCTCTCTCTATATGTGCTTGTAGACTGTACTACTACTATTATGTATACACACATGTGCAAATGCACATTTTAACATTACGATGTGGTTTTGGTAAAACTAGAAAAACAACACTAGTCAAGCTTGTGAAATGATTCAATGTAAAAGAAATGCAAAAATGCTCGTTTGATTGTTTACTTTAGCTTCCTCTCTCTGTGGTTATTTCTCTATTGTACTTTATACGGAGTATCTCACTGGTCAGGAAGGCATGCAAATACCCAAACCGCTTCGTACGTATCAAACTTTTTGCCTAAGAAGTTGTGTCGTGCAATTGGAATTCCAACTTGAGTACTACTACTAGTATTAGGAGTAGGAGCTAGGTATCTAGTGTGCGAGATGAATGCAAAGAGATGAAATGCAAAAGTACTGAGGGATGTGATGGTTGCTTGTCCATTTATTTTACCAGGCCACTTATTACTGGGAGTGGTGGGGATTTGTGATATGATGTCTTTACTGCCGCGCCATGAGCAGGGTGAGAATCCCGTGCAGTGCCGCCCTCTACACTAGGACTACTCCGTCGTGGTTTATTTAGTCCCCCATGTAATTTGACCGAAGATCTCACTGAAAAAATGTTAGTGCATGTCAACAAAAACTAGTATATCGTTGGATTCGTATTTGAACATAGTTTTCAATGATATAATTTTTAGTGACATGCATGAGAATTTTGTTAGTTAAATTTATGGTCACAATTTCGCACGGATTAGCATGGGGACCAATAAACCAGGATGGAGGTAGTACTATATATAGTAAGATGCCCGTGCATTGCACAAAACAGTGAAATGCATTGATCAATGAGTTTTTAATTTCGACAAAGTATGTGGGGGTCATCTCATTTGTAACAAATATCGATAGGTTTCTTCGGATATTATTTCTTCTCTAGAGCTCACAAGCTTTCGGGTGAATAGTAAATGTAGGCTAAATAGATAAAAATATCTTTTGCAAACAAAAGCGTTCAGTTGTTCAACCTGCGTCCAAAACTTCTGAAGAAATAACACTTATTGTGCTTTGCAAAAAATGATCTTTAAGAATTATTTTTTGAGTATCGATTTTGTTTATTTTGTCTAGACCACCATGAATATAAAATCAGGATGACTTGGAAGGGGGCAGAGGAGATGGAGAGTTGGAGGGGGGTCGTGGTGGTGGTCGGCAATGCAGCCTGAGAGAAGGCATGAGACGAGCTAGGGCAGACGGGCGCCGAAAGCAGCGACCTCTCCATATCCTTCTTATTTTTTCCTTAGATGGCTAGATGAGGTGAGAGGGAGATATGGTTGAACGTGAGAGGCAGGGGGGTATCTACTAATGAGGAGTGGAGTATGGGGGTCTTTTTGCAAAACTGACATAGTTTGTCTCAAATGCGTTCGATGTAAATCAAACGGTTCTAAATGAAGCATAGCAGGCACACGATCATCACCAACTCATCTTTTTATAGGACTAGCAATGTGCTCATGTGTTGCAACGGATACAAAGTAGAATAGTACTTGTTCACAGACTTGAAAGAAAACACTCTTGTTTTGATATACATATACCACTAAAAATATATTACGCTTCACTCAAAATATATTCTCAGGCTGTTTTGATGAGGTGAGGGAGGGATGTGGTTGCTTTCAAGCTAATAAGGGGCTTTCTGCAAATTGGAGCACAGAAGTGGGCTATTGTTGCAAAAATGCCACAACTTACCTCACAGTCGTGTGATGCAGATCTAATGGTCAGAAATGACAGATGGCAGACACACCATGATCACCAACTGAGTCTTTTATAGGAGTAGAGATAGGATTTATTTATAGGAGTAGAGATAGAGATAGAGATATACTCCTACTAGTGAGTTGCACGTTCTTTCCACATGAGTTTTGAGATATCATTACAACACAACGTTAGTAACAAACAACTGACACTTACATATTACGTCTTTGCAAAAGGAAAACCTTAGCTACATAGTGGTCCAATGCATGTATATGACATATTATATGTATGGACCTCAAGGCTAAATTCATGAATATGCAAAGATAGTGTTGTGGGATTTGGTTGAAATTCTCTAAAAATGATATATGTGCTGTAAGAAATGGATCATCATAAGTCTTTCACCATTAGTAAAAATTCAAAATTAATCTCATAAATGGCAAGTGAGGACTCTAATGGAGCAAAAGCATACATGTAAGATTTATAGACTAAACCATAAATGGACACACTTTTATTCAAGCGCGATCTAATAGAGCAAGATCATGCATGGAAGATTCTATACTAAATAAGAAGTGTCCACATGCTTAGATAACGGCTTAGCTTGAGCAAAGACTAAGGATGAACAATTAACTTGGTAATGCATATGCCCAGGTGAACCTCCTTGGAGTCCCCGTGCGTTATCTT
This sequence comes from Aegilops bicornis, assembly GCA_021605145.1. Lineage (NCBI taxonomy): Eukaryota > Viridiplantae > Streptophyta > Magnoliopsida > Poales > Poaceae > Aegilops > Aegilops bicornis. The sequence goes on from CM038669.1 coordinate 518,075,025, forward strand.
CGGGGTAAACTTGAAACAAGCTGTCTTCCATGTCCACATTGCCAAGAACGGAGCAGCTCGCTACAGTCATTCAGCGTGTGGGAGGCGCCGAGGTTGCCCTCGTACACCGGAGGGGCAGAAACAGTGAGCACGCACATGTACAATGGCCTCATGTCAGCGTCAGCGGCGTTTCCCCTGACGCACACGACACAAACGGGGCGGCGGCCTGCGCGGGCCTTGACGGTGCCCACAACCAAGAGGAAAACGCGCTGGTCCTCCTCCACGACTAGCAGGCAGCGGTGATCCTCCAGCGACTCTGGCACGGCGAACGGGTAATACGTCTCATACTTGATGTGCACCACGGGCCAGGAGTGATAGCCAGACGATGCCGTGAGGTGATGCACGAGGCTCGCCGGCGAGCCCTCAAACAGCGGCGTGCACTCATAGCAGTAGCAGGGCGCGTGCGCGCATCTGGAACTATGCTCCGCCAGCGAGTGCTGGTCGACGTACCTCTCGCAGCCGAAACTCTTGTAGATGCAGGGCACCTTGCAGGCATCGACCAGGCCGTCCATGAAACCGGAGTGGTTGTAGGGGACGTTGCGCCTACCACATGGAGCATAGTAGTAGCACATGAGACAGTAGATGGTGTACTTACTAGTACACTCTCCGTTTCCTTTTACTAGTTTGCATACAATTCCAAACACCATGTAGACACGTTCACTGTCCATTTGACAACTATATTAGTATCATTTTTAGTGGTCACCCGGTGCAAATTCTAGCCCCAGGTGTTTTAACCTTTTTTAGTAATGATATCTGGCGATTGTTCACCACGAGCCGAATCCTAACGAATGCCCACATAACTGTTAGATTTCCATCTGGCAGTGGCCTCTTTTTAAGCTATAGTATTTAACAAAACTGCCACCCTTACACATGTACTTTGATGCGGGCGGGCGTTTGCAACTGCCATGTCTCCCAGTGAAAGTTTGCTGGGGATTGGCTTTAGCACCGATGGTGGTTCGTAGTCGTTCCACGCACGGGCATTGAAGTTTGTAACTATTTACAATAATATACTACTCCTCCAGTACTAGTAGTCCTACTCCACTATACTACTCGGGCATTTTAGTAGGTAATGTAGTTTATTGTACTAGTACTGTGATCACTGTAGTTGTCTCACATTGATATGACCCTACGCTGCGGGGATGTGTCTCGTAAGTCAAGCGGCGTGCTGCTGCTACATTGTCATCATCACCTGTCCACTACCCGCAGCACATATTCGCTTCTCCATCCTCGTCCGCACATAATCGTCCAATCTTCCATCCCCGCTAGGCACCTCCTGACGATGTCCTGGACTAGGGGGTACTCACCACGTCGTCCCCCGGCCAGTGGGTCGGGCCGAGGACCCCCATGATGATTCACTAATGGGCCACTTCGGGCAGCCCATGCCGAATACAAGGAGGATTCCACAAGACTTGGCGCACAAGATAAGGACTCCTCTAAACCCTAGGCCTACAGTGCATATATGAACCGAGGCCAGGCTAGTCAACATACATCATTTAATATTCATTAGAACGATCTCGTGGTAGATACATGTACTCTGTACTACACCCCATATGAATACAATCAAAAGCATGACGTAGGGTTTTACCTCCATCAAGAGGGCCCGAACCTGGGTAAAATCCCGTGTCCATGTTACCATAGCTCCAAGACGCCTAGCTTAGGACCCCTACTACAAGATATGCCGGATATAGAACCGACATTGGTGATTTCATTGAGAGCCTACTGGTCGTCGCCATGGTGCGATAGGAATTCAGATCGTCTTCGGCGCGATCTACGCATCGAAGCTGAGCTTTATGGTCGATGTCGGCATCTTTGTCGCCAGCTCGACTGGTGACCTCGGCTGGACCGAGGACCGTGCTCCACGTCAGATCATCAAGACCATACAGATACTTTCATCATCATCAGCTCAAATGTCAACCGGGATCATGGAAAAGTCGTCCACGGAGCCTGGGGGCTCATCGTCAACACTGCCCTCGTGCGATCGCACAGTTTTTTCTGTACAACAGACTTGTTTTCGCTGCCAACGTCTCCTCGGAAGTCGATTTGACGAATCCTTTGGTGGAATTGTGCAGAATTGAGTATACAACAACCCTGTAAAATTTTGCCGCCTTCCGATGGAGGAATCTCTGGCGATCTATGATATACTTGAGGCCTGTGGAGTCTGGACGGGAATCTGGATGAGTTTAGGGCGTGGTCTCCAGAACCTAGCTCGGAGGTTATTTGCAAGATCCAACCGTTCATCTTATGTGGAATTTCCATATCTACCACCTCTCAAAATTTCAGCTCGATTCGACCGTTCAAACTCCGGGAAGCTTCCGATTAGTGCATCACTTTTCGGATCTGTTTTTTGCATGAATACGAATCCGACCTGAGTTCATATTTCTTCATTAACGGGATATTGGACAACCTTTTTGGAAGAATCTATTTCTAGAGTATTGTGTTTTGTTTTCGAACAGATGCTCACAAATTTTGCTCCTTTTCAGAGGAAATCTCTGGCGTCGCGCCGGTGTCAAACCAGGCTTTGCTCCACGTCTGCCGACATGTGCTAGACAGATCATCGCTTCAGCGAGCCGAGCCTAACCTTATCGGATCATCAACATGGAAAACCGAACAAGAGTTCAGCATCGCGAAGGCTAAATCATTACAACACCATCGCCCCACGAATTGCACGGGTCAGGCGCGCTGACATTGCCGCTCGGTCACTTCATCAATCCGGTATTGACCGCATCACATGTTATGACTAGCGTCTTCAAACCGATTTTTGCCACGTGAAACCGCTTCAACACCTCGGCTGGCACGGCGGCTGCAACGTCACCTTACCGACCTGCTCCGTCACCTCGGTTGGACCGGGAGCTTCACCATCTCTTCATCAACCTACTCAAGAGACTTCGGCGTCACCAGCCGACCAGCTTCGTCACGTTAGCTGGACCGGGGGCTTCGCCTCGCCGCGTCCCAGCCGAGCACGCGCACACAACATCAAGCTAGCGTTGGCACTAGTTTTATTACTAAGTGCAAATCCATAAACGCCCGCATGTGTCTCTTTGGATTGCTACTACAAATAAACCAGGTGCTATTATTCCTACAATTTTTTTGCTTGCATGGGCTTATTTTTCCCAAGGAATATTACTCCGGCTTGTTCCATCCCCTGTACACAGGACTGTCAAATGCTGGCGCATTAACGATGGTTGCGTGATGGTTCGGTCAGTTCTCCGTTCGCAATTCGGCGAACTCCGCATCGGGAACTAGGACCGCCCCGCGGATTCAGGCTTTGTTACAACCGATGCTCCGCATCGACATTGGCTTCGACGCCAGGCCACCTCTCTTTAAAAAAATATTTTGTGTAAATTAATTATGCGAGGATTTTATATATATTTATATTATTATTTTTTGGACCGCACTCTTTTACATGTGTAGGTAATCGACTTCGACTGCTTCACGCGGTCACATCGACAATCCGACATCGTCGTCCCAATCGTCATAAATCGGCTCACGTGATCACCTTGTTGGTCGAATTGCCATACCGACATGTTTGGTTGCCGTGGATATTTTGGCATCGCTGAGAGAGCTCTACCTCATCGAGTGTTCGGCACACGGGCCATATTTCTTTTATTACTCGCTTTGCGTAAATTTATTATGCAACAATTTTTTAATTTATTGTTATTACTATTATCTCCGGCTTGCACTATTTTCTGTGCACAGGTAAATGATCCGGGTTGGGCAACGCTGTCACCTCGGTGTACTGACGTGCCAGGTCACCTCGGCTGGACCGGGGGTTCCTCATCACTTCACTAACCCACACCGGGGACTTTGGCGTCATACTGTCGGCCTGCTCTGTCGCCTCAGTCGGACTGGGGGTTCCACCTCACCACATTAGCCGTGCTATGTCGCCACCTCGGAGTGCCGAGCTATTTGCTCCGCCACCTCATCACTGGCTTGGGGCTTGGGACCTCGACCTGTTACAAGCTTGGACCACATCATCAACACCAAGCACATTAACCAGCTAAGTCGCTTTCATGCTCAAACTTTTTAATTGTTAAAATTTTTTTTAGTTCAACCAAGCATTATATTTGTGTTTAACAAAAAAAGCTGGTTGTTAAAAACTTAGTTTGTTAAAAACTTTATTTCTTAAAAACGCTTCTTTTACCCAAGTCCACTAGGGGCTCTTAAATTTATATGTGCCATTTTATAATAAAAGTTTTCTTCTTAGTCGTTGCAAAGTCTTTTTCTATCACTCCTTTTCGACGCGAGTGTGGTGTCAATAGCCGGGGAGCCAGTTTCTCTCTCAAAGCCGCGCGAGTTTAGTTTGCTAAACTGGCCTAATGAGAAGTACTCCGCCTTCGGGATAGGAGGTTGCAGCCGTAGGCTGACCCGCTTGAAGTCTTGAGATCGGATGTGTCATATCAATGCGCGATAGAAGCACAAAAAATTAAAGACCAATTTTCGGATTGGCACCAGATGACCTGATTTAGTTCGAACGTCGAGCTTTTACATAAGTTTTTTGGCTTTTCTAGCTTATGGCACCTTTAGCGGGAGATCCTCATGACCGAGGTGCCCTGCATTCTAATTCAGCTCGGGAGATCTTTTCCGAACCACAGTTCATCATCTTTCCCGCCGAACTACACCTCGGTGTTTTTAAAATACACTCCACATCGGGACTAGTTCCCGAGCAGTGCAATGCCAGACGCCTTTAAAGCATTGGCAATATTAACGGGGGGCTGAGACTACAACCGAACCCACGAAAACCAAGGTACCCCATGGAGTCCTCGTCAAAGTGTCCTCGGACATTGCTTTATATGCATCGGTTTCAAATTGTGTCTTCGGTCAATAGTTGGATTGCCCGGCTCCTGTGATCGCCTCCTATGTTTCGCTTTATTCGGCTAGGCGTGTAAAGGGAGAACCGCTGCGATTGTACTTCCGGTTAAGCTGGTTAAGTACCTCAATGGAGAAGGCCGAAAACTGATTGTCACAATAAGCGTAAACTGGATCAGCGATCCGATGACTTTGTTAAACTATAAGATCGATGGAGGTCACCCCATGTTAATCGCCGGGCTGTTCATGACATTGTCCAAAGTGTTAACAGCTTGACCTCCGCTGGCGTTGAACACTAATCAGGGGCTAGTAACTGGCCTCCCAACTTTAAGCTCTTGTGACTAAGTGAAAGTTATAAAGCCCGCATATCTGATTGCCTTGTTTCTGCTAACACAACCGCCTTCAGGCACCGAGACGTCGGCTAAGGGTTGTTTTGTTATTGCGGAAACACCCTGTGTAGCATCTACAAGGGGGTGGAAGCCGACGATGGGCCACTTTCAACTGATAAACGGTCACAACACAGTCAAAATAAACATATCATCGGCATTTGTATTTAATATACGAGGGCTACCTTCCGTAATCATCATTATAAAGCCATAAATATGCATCAATTTGACTTCGGATTTTGGCCAAGCTGGGTTGCCTGGCATCCGTGCTTACCCCTACGTTCCCTATTGTTCGGCTAGGCTGTAAAGGGAGCACCTCTATGATTGTTACTACCGGGTCATCCGAGTTAGTACCTCAGACTGGGTGAAGCCGAAAGCTAGCAATCTTAAAGGATATAATTGGTTGGCAATGACGGAAGTGAAAATTTCGGTCCATTCAGACCATAGAGTCCGGGAACGTTCCCGGAACTAAATCCTCACTATTTTCCTCCCACATTGACTGGAGGTGAGGTTTCATCATGGTCAGCATGACAACCCAAAGAAAGGAACCGATGGCGGGACTATTTTCTTTGGAAGATGTTTCTTATGTTAAAAAGTAATATGAAATATCTCTCCGCTTACCTTTGTTTATAAAACCGTATGGCCGGATTGCCTTGTTTGTCGTAAATCTTTGCCCTCATAAAGGCTTTATAAAGTAGGACAAACACTCCCCGGCTACTGGCCGAGGAGGTTGAATCCAATGGTCGGTCAACAAAGTTTTGTACAATGCGGATCCGAGCATTAATGATGTAGAGTACTTGGATACATAGAGTCATTACACATAATTTGTGATTTTACTCTGGATATCGATCCTTAATTCGGCCACCCGTGCCCACATTAAGACTCGGGGGCTACTGGGCTTCGGGCTTATCATTTACAAATATTAAAGGGGTACATCGATCCCTTGATCTGGTGTTGCCACCCGACCAGTGGCTCGGGGGCTACTGCATTGCCTATTCAATGCAGAAAATTCAAAGTGCTCAGTGTTCGACTTGACCAAGCTATGGGCAAACACGTCTCCGGACAACAATAGGTACCATCTGGTACTTATCCGGCATCAAGCTAATATATTATGGCGACCTCTCAAAACCCTCTCTCAAGGTCTCGTTGCCGATCACTATCTCCTCTAATATATTACATTGTGTTTCTATTCCTATGTGTGTTGCCGAGCTAGGAGTTGATCCTCAGGCCGATTTTGTGAATCGACCTAACTCTCAGGGGCTACTGCGATCAACGGCTTATGTCATCCTTCAGGTGCATCTCGGGTTATAGACCGACAAACACCTTGAGGGCTACTGGCTATATATCTCGGCAGAGAATAAATTGCACCAATCGAAAATATTCACAAAAAATCAGTCCACGGTCGGGATGGTGCACCACCTCGGAAGCAGTCCATCATAAAGCTCGGGCGCTAGTGGCTGGCTACATAGAGGGCATTTTAGGCATTAAGCTCGGCTGAATTCGTCCAATCTTTTAAAGACCGAGGTAGTTTATGACACCTTGGACGCTGACCATTGTTAGAGCTCGGATGCAATCAGGCGTTGGAGCTTGGAAGTTGTCCAGCATAAAGCTCGGATTTGAATGGCTCGTTCCATAGAATACTACTCCGGCATTTAAGCTCGGATGAACTCATTCAAATTTTCATAGGCCAACGTAATCTATCATACCTCGGATGCCGACAATCGTCGGAGCTCGGCAATGAAAAGACGCCTCGGATTTAGTTCAGCGTTGGAGCTCGGACGCAAAAGGATACCTTGAATGCCGAATAGTGTTGGAGCTCGGCTGTGAAAAGACGCCTCGGATTTAGTTCGACATTAGAGGTCGGACGCAAGAGGACGTCATCGCACGGGAAACACTTCAAACCCCAGGTGTGGCGTAAAAAGCTTACAAGGCATTGATAAAGGACGAGAACTTAAAGGGGCTCCTCGGATACCCGACGTGTAAACTCTTCAGATTCACTTCGGTGATCCTCAAGATTGAAGATGAGAAGATTTGTTGAACCAGTTTTCAAGACCGACAACCGAAGATGAAGAATAGTTCGGAAGAATGGAGGAGCGTCCCCAACTTGAAGACCAGTTCAGGGGCCTCCTGACAGTGTCCTGGCCTAGGGGGTACTCACCTTGTTGTCTCCCAACCAGTGGGTTGGGCCGAGGACCCCCATGATGATTCACTAATGGGCCACTTCGGGCAGCCCATGCCGAATACAAGGAGGATTCCACAAGACTTGGCACACAAGACAAGGACTCCTCTAAACCATAGGCCTACGGTGCATATATAAACCGAGGCCAGGCTAATCAATAGACATCATCTAATATTCATTAGAACGATCTCGTGGTAGATTCATGTACCCTGTACTATACCGCATATGAATACAATCAAAAGCACGACGTAGGGTTTTACCTCCATCAAGAGGGCCCGAACCTGGGTAAAATCTCGTGTCCATGTTACCATCGCTCCAAGACGCCTAGCTTAGGACCCCTACTACGAGATATGCCGGATATAGAACCGACACCTCCCCCCTCTTCCAAAACCCAAGCACTAACAATGGAAAACCGAGCAGCGTCCGCCGAAAGAGTGGCTGGAATTCGCTCCCCACAGAGGTAATCAAACTCATTGTTTCGAGTGTGGACAATCTCAGTAACATGACGCTTGCCGCGTGCTCATTGGTGTTGTACTGTTTACTCAAAGCCCTCAGGCCGACGCTTTTTAAGCCACCTCCCTGCTTCCCGATTCCACCTGATCTTCAGAAACGGCGTGTCACGCAGCATAACGATCATAGGGTGGTGAGCATCAACCCCCTCGACTGCGATCTGATCCCAGTCACCCTCAACTACATTAATGGTATGTACTGGGTCGGCATGAACACGTCTTGGATGGTGCTCGTCGACGGTCGCGGCAGCTGGATGCTCATGGAGGTCTACACCCGGAGATTGATCCCCCTTCCTTCGATTAACACTACACTACTTTGGCACCACGGCCCGGAATACTCGAAAACTTACAGTAGCGAACACGATACCAAGTTTGATTTGCTCAAGGTGGTAATCTGCCAAGTGCCACAAGATCTGCGAATGATAAAGACTTCAGCCTAATTGCGTTCTTCAACCGCGGTCTCGCATATCTGACAGGTCACTACAATAAGTACATAAATCTGCACGTCCATTAGAGGATCATACACCCTCCATGGCTCTCTGATGCCATTGAACACAAGGGCTTCATTTACGTTGTGGGCTCCTTCTATGGCTGGACTTATTGCTGGCCTATTCCAGTCATCACTACAAAGGGTTGTTACAACAGTATGTTACTTCCCCTTTGATATCATGATGGCTTGCTTATATTACTGTCAACATTTACTGAAAAATATTCATTCTCATAACATCTTGTTCTTAAGATTCTCTATAGTACGAGCCATTTTTTATTTGACTGCAACTTGATATGATGTTGTAGGCCGCCTAGTGTCCCTACCCTTCCTAACCCCAGAACCTTTCAAAGAAAAGCAGCATGGCAGTTGCAGGTGGTTCCTGGCTCGATCAGATGACGATGAACGATTGGTGATCGTTCGCACAAACCGGGCGTGTTGTATCATGAAATACAATCACAGTCACTGCATGTTCTTTGAGCAGGATCCCAACTTCTCTGGGCGTTCAGGAATTTTTAGTTGGAGGCCGGTAAGTAGCCTTGGTACACGCTCTCAATTTCTCATACTGAATTATCTGATTAACCAGGAGATAACTGATGGCAAGGATCATGATGGCAACACGGTTTCGTTCATCAGGAAAAACTATGTGTACACAACGTACCATGCGTCTCTCCATGCACCATCCCCTGATATGTCCGCCACGCTCTGTAGCCCAAAGTAGGAGAGAGGGTCGCAAATATCATACTTTGACCTGCTGGCTGGAGTTTCCCCCGTTAGGCACCCATATGGCTCAAGTCGTCAGCTGATCTCCATCTCTTAATAAATAGTAACGTCTAACTGAGCCAGTTAGTTAGATGCGTACACTCGGTGTAGTAGGATCTTTATTTAGTTTGATGCATACACTTGTTCTTTTTTGGTAGCCGTTTTGTAATGCTCGCTAATGTTTGGTTTGAAACAGAGAGCTGCGTCTTTACTCTTCTGGCCTGCTTACTGCTTCTATTGCACCCACAGCCCTAGTTGTTGCTGCTGTTTTCAATGTACAATCAGTAATATACTTCGTCTGTTGGTTGAATAAATGTGTTGCTAGAATGAAAAGGACAATATTTTGGAAGTCGTTACATGGTCCAATCCTTTAGTGCCCCGTACATAGCGCATACTATTTTTGGTACGAAACACATTTTCACTTGTCGATCACATGCAGCCCAGTGATGAAGGCCCAATAGAGGAGCCCATAATTAACTGGAAAGGAGGCTCTCATATGAACCCGGCCTAGGTACATGCTCATGGTCCCCTAAACATAAATATATAAAGCTAAATGCTCATTCACCGGTTCTTTAAATTTATGATTTGAAAAGTCAAATTTTAACAGGAGGATATTATTTCCTATGAGAGTGTTGTTACATTCAGCCGATATTATTCTTAGGAAAAGATAACGACCAGTCTTTTTTCTCCCACCATTTTCTTCCTGCAACCAGCGGACCCATACAAATCGTAGTCAACGTGGTAAATAGTTCCGGTCCATTATTATTATTCGATAAGAATGCCCAACCCAGCCCAACACATTGGTGACACCAATTTATCCTAGGGATTCTGAATGTGCTCGGCTTCACACCTCAAGAAGAAAATTGTCTAAAAAACCTCAAGAAGAAAAAGGTGCTCCGCAGCATTTACAATAAGTTGTAGCAATATTAAATTAATTCTTATAATGTAGCATAATCAGTTTTTGGGTCTGACTGGTCCAGCCGCCAAAACCAAACCTAAGTCGGCGGGAGTGCCTGTTCCCGCCTTCTACGGCTGGTTGCGTTGCCGTGCACACATCACCGCCCTGTCATACCTTGAGATGCTGGCCAGGCCATCCCTCTACTCCCCCTGACATCTTATTCTTCTCCGGCGACAGCAACCCACCCCGCACCAGAACCGATGAACCCTCGTACTCCCGTCCGCCTATGGCCACACTGACGCGTCTTGGTGCGCTCGCAGCGGCGTCACCGTCCGACCTTGTCAACATAGTGAATCGGGAGAGGACTGTAGTTGTGAGTATGATAGTACGGACCCACCAGGTCCACTCCCGAATGCAAGCAAGTGCCTCTTTCCTACTCAAATGCACCCCTCTATTTTTTAGTCTAATCCACCCTACTGATATCTGGGACCCACATCATTGTCAGCGTATAGTCAATTGATGACAAAATTGCACAACATATAGTCAATTAGCGACAGAATTGCACAACGCATTTTTTTGAGGATTTGTTCAGACGGATCAGGGTATAAACTGGGTTGTGCGGTCTCTGTGACCCGTCTAAGAACATGAGCAGCCCAACAGTTTTTTCTTTGGGAAAATAGATAGCCCACCATTTCTTTTTGAGGAATACCCAACCTAGGCCTATTTGTTTTCTCCGACTTATTGGACTACAGATCTTTCAAGATGAGGAGGGATGCATTCCGGCCTGGCCAGAATATGGGCAGTAAATCTTAAAAGCGATATGAAATGGGCTGCAAATTAAAAAAATAACAAATGGGCAACTAGTTTTTTTGTTTTTGTTCTTCACTGATATTTTATATTTCATTGTATTTTAACATGATATAGTATTACTTTATTTTTAAATTAGTTTTAGTATGGCTCCTAATTTTGGGATTAAAAATATTTCGTACCCCAGCAATAATATGCGAATTTTGAAATTTTCACATATTTTTTTGGTTCAAATTTTTAACTGACTAAAAAATCGGCACCAATTCTATAAATGAAAAATGGACTGCAATAAATTACATATGAATTAGAAAATGGGTTGTAAATTATAAAAATAATAGCGAATGGGTTGTACCCGGCACAAATTTCGAGGCTAGCTTGTTTACGCAAGGCTTTGTCGACTTATAGTCAACACACGATTGTAGCAGCAGTGGCTGTTCGATGTCCACCCAACGGTCGGCATGCTTCTTCAAATCTCTGATATTCCTGCTCGAGCCGCCTAAACCAGTGCCGGCAGGACTGCCTGCTCCCTCCTCTTGTGGCCGGTTGTGATGCTGCGCAGGTTTCACCGGCCCACCCTACTCCCTCTGCTGGCCTGGCCATCCGTCTACCCACCCACACCTCATGTTATTCTCCGGCGACGGCGGCCTCACGCCACAGCCGAACCAGTTAACCGTCATACTCCCCTCAGTGTGGGCATCCAATGTTGTGGCTTCGCCGGCTCCGGGTCGTTCCATTCCAAGGCCTCACCGTCGTCCACCACGTTTATGCTCCAGGTGTGGCGTGCTCAACATGGTCAACATTCAACAAACAATAGCCATCAGAATAGGGATGTACGTGGAGAGGCTGACAGTAGAGTCCCCCATGGTCCATGGCTGCACGCAAGCAACTGCCTCATTATTACGCGAAAAAAATGGTTCCTCCCGCTGACATATGGGGCACACCGGTTCGGAGGCTGACCTGTGGGCCTACTAAATTGACGCGTACCAAGGGCTTTGTCAACTTAGTCAACATAAATTATTCTAGCTGCAGTGACTGTACGATGTCCATCCAACGGCCGTCGTGCTTCTTCACCTCTGGTCTTCTTCCTCCATTCGCCCAAACCAGCGCCGGCCGTGCCGCCTGCACCTGCCTCTCGTGTCTGGCTGTGCTGCCACCGTTGGCATGTCATCCCTCTACTCACCCACACCTCATGTAATTCTCCGGTGATGGCAACGTCACACCGCAGCCGAAGTAGTCAACCCTCGTACCCCCCTCCGAATGGGCATCCACTGTCGCGTCTTCACCGGCTCCGCGTCGTTCCCTTCCTAGGCCTCGCCGTCGTCCATTGCCTTGGTGCTCTCAGCGCGGCATGGTTAACATGGTCAATGAATGACAGCCATCGGAAGAGAACTTTAGGCGGTGAGGCTGACAGCTGGACCCACAAGCTACATCTCCGAACACAAGGAAAGCCCTCCTTATTACTTGCAAAATATAAATGATTCCTCCCCCTGATAGCTGGGACCCACCAGCTATATCTTCGTACGCAAGGAAGTGAGTCCTTATCCTCCCTGACAGCTTGGACCCACCTGGTCGAAGCATACGTAGCATTGTCTGTCTGGCCGCGAACGTGTACGTACATACTGGTTGATCGGTCTCTCTGCAATGATGAACCATGGCCGAGCAAGCAATGGGACGTGTAGTAGTAGAGCCCCGACGTAGCAGTTCAGGCAGTCCAGTCTAAACCGTGTACACGTATGTACAACCATATGTCAAAAAATATGGCCACGCACATACATACGGGCAGGGTCTTGAACGCCTACTCATGCATACGTATGGCCAGGGCTCATGTACATGGAGAGGCAGTGGACGGCAACAACGGCGTCATGTTCATCGGCAGCCAACTGGCTAGGTCAGAACGGAGAAACTGTGTAGTGTTCATCGGGAGGCAACGGAATGTGTGGTGTTCATCGAGAGCCAACCAGCTTGGACGGAACAGCCGAAATGAGGCCTAGCGTACCGCGGAATGGAGGAAATGGCCTTCTGTTCGACCGCGTACGCTCGAAACGGGGTCATGTACATCGGGAAGGGTCTGGCGTACCGCAAAACAGAGGAAATGGACTTTTGTTCGAGTGCATATGGTCGAAACACGGTCCTGTTGATCGGGAGGGGTGTGGCGTACCGCAAAACGGAGGAAACAAACCTCTGTTGGAGTGCCTACGGTCGAAACAGGGTCCTGTTCATCCACCATCTACTGCCTTGCTCCAGCCTCCACGGGCTACGGTTCATCCACCACCAACTTCCTCCAGCCTCCACCTACTACTGTTCATCCACTGTGTCTTCCTCCTGCCTCCACGGCTACTGTTCATCCACGGGCTATTGTTCATCCAGCCTCCACTGGCTACTGTTCAACCAACCCTCCACGGGGTCCTGTTCATCCAACCCCAACCAACCGGCTCGAATCATCATGTCTTGTCTTGTTCAACGAACCCCGAACAACGGTCACTGTTTATCAAGAGGCAGGTTCGATCGGCTTCAATTAGCAACAATAACAAAGGAATCGCTCGGGTTCAGTCAGCAGCGAAGGAATCGCTCGTGTGTAGTTAACAGCTAAGGGATTGATCGCTCGAGTTCAATAATGTAGCTAGTGCAATCGCTCGGGTTCATTAAGGGAACGCTTCCCTTAGGTTCAGTTACAGCCAACGCCTCACACCCGCACGCGCCTACGTACGAGAGAAACGGAACGAATAGCTCCTAGGAGGAGGATTCAGAGACAGATGACGAGTCCTATCCCCCCCCCCCCGACGTGTATGCTGTAACTTGGCAGGGTTATATTGCTCATATCGTGCATGTGGTGTCTTCCATTGCTATGTCATTTTCTTAGTTTAGACATGCTTTGTGTGAATGCCACCTGTTTAGTGTCTAATTATCATATATGTTAATTATGCAATGCCATCTTGTTGAAAGGCATTATATATGTGAATTATGCAATGCCATCTTGTTACACGGCATTATATATGTGAATTATGCAGGGCCATGCTATTTAGCCAAGCATCATATATGTGAATTATATCATGTAATCCATTTTTTGTATTAAGTATTCCCATTGTCGACAATGTTTGTATATTCAACTACTCTTATGGTGCATCAGCCATTTGAATCGGTGATGCAAAAATCTGGAGTGACAACAAGGTCTTTAGAGCAGACAATGCTACCTGCTGAAGTAGATATCTTACTGGTAACAGATAGCTCCTCAGAGGAGGATTCAGAGACAGATGACAAGCCCTATTTACCCCCTGAGGTGTATGATCAAACTTGGCAAGGTTATATTACTCATATCATGCATATGTTGTCTTGCATTGCTTAGTTTGTACACAATATTGAATGCCATCTGCTGAGTTTAGACTTCATATATGTGATTATCATCTACTTACATTCTTAGTATATAAATCATATATTTTAATTATATCATGTCATAGTGTTTACATAGACAACATGTATCTGAATTATGGCATGCCAACCCATTTAATGAATACATCATATAGTTATATCGTCTCATCTTGTTTACATAGTCATCGTATTTTGAATTATGCCATTGTATTCATGAATTATATCATGCCATCATGTTTCCATAGACGGCATGTATGTGAATTATGGCATGCCAACCTATTTAATAAACACATCATATAGTTATATCATGTCATCCTATTTACATATTTTGAATTATGTCATTCTATCCTGTTTAGTTAGTCATCATATATGTGAATTTGTGTCATGTTATTGAAGGAAATATGCCCTAGAGGCAATAATATAGTTATTATTTATTTCCTTATTTCATGATAAAAGTTTATTATTCATGCTAGAATTGTATTAACCGGAAACATAATGCATGTGTGAATACATAGACAAACATATTGTCACTAGTATGCTGTCGGTGTACTGGAGTAGGGGTACCCTAGTATCCCGAACTTGTGCACGGACAGTTGCAGCACCCCGCGGCAGGGCTTGCCTGGTCACCGCTAAGATCCTCCGTGGCTCCTTTGGAGCCATTCAAGAACAAAGTATTTACCTAAGAAGACAAGGCCCCGGCAAGAGGAGCTTGCCGGGAAGGCCCGGAACGTGACAAACTTCCGATGCGACAAGGATTCAGCCGCGGCAAGGCGTTTGCCGCGGTAGGCAACCTCTCTTCATCTCCGCTCCAGCTCATCCACCAACGTGTCGCCATGAGATCATTCTATGCGCGCGTGTCAAGAGGCTGTGCAGCCAGCGGAGAGCAGCGATAAGCGGCACTGACAAGCCCGCCACCGTGGCAAACGGTGGCGCTCTGTTGCACTGTTTAGACGACAAGGACAGGCATTTAATGCTTTTGTCCCTTGCCGTCAGAGATAGGTATTCTGCATCGCATAATCGCTCAAGTAGGTGTACCAACTACTGTTTTTACATTTGTACCCTCCTCTATGTTGCCACCGCCGTGAGACCCCTTAAGCATATAAAAGGAGGCCCATGCGCACGTAGAGGAGGGTCGGCCAGTTCGACTCATTCGAGACCAGAGACACTCATGCTAGGTTTTGTAGCTCTCATCGCTCCCTAGCAAGAACAAAATACAATCAGACAAGCAGCAGTAGGAGTATTATCTCTCCGGAGAGCTCCGAAGCTGGGTAAACCGCTCGTGTTAGCCGCCTCGATCCGCTCTTCGTGCGATCTCCGCCCCCCTCCGAACCACAAGGGGCCTGGTCCGCCGGCCCCATAGGTGTTCGTGGGTCCGATCAGCCTCCCCAACATCTTTGGCGCGCCATGTAGGGGCTGCGGGTTCTCCTCTACGACCCAACACCAATTGGCTCTCCACTCCTCCCACTTGTTGCGGAACTCTCCTTCCAGATAGGCTTCTTTCTTGCCTATCCTGGAGACACAAGCTATCCCTCCGGCAAGTGGCTCTCCTCTCTCGACGCTGGGCACGAAGAAGTGGCGTAAGAGTGCCACATTTGGGTGGACTCCGACAAAGTTTTCGCAAGGTGTGCGAAACTGCCATGGTCAAGACAGCGTTGGGGGTGAAATCAAGGAGGCGGAGGCCATATGTGTTCATGATATCACGAAGAACTTCCGGAAAAGGCGGGCAAAGCCCGCAATAGAAGAAAAGGGCAAAGAAGGGGTACCCAGTTGGGGCGAATCGAAGCGGAGGCGGGGAGTACCTTCGTCGGCGGATGCGCCGCGTCTCCGTCGACCAAAAGAGATAGAAGAGCTCCCATAGTTCCTTTGCGCCGAGCCGAGGGGAGAGGATGGCCCGCTCCTTGCGCAGCGCCCGCGAGCCGCTGCGCTCGGCCGACTTGACGCCCTTCTCCCCTGTCGGCTTTGAGCCATGGCGGAGCGGCGGAGGAGGCCGGCGGTGAGTGTGCTTGTGGCGAAAGGGGCGGGCGCTGCTCTTCGCATTGGAGAAGAAGGGGAGCGGCGGTGGTTTTCTTGACAAGACAGCAATGGCGAAGTGGACGGCCTGCCCTGTTTCCCCTGCTTATAAGGAGGGGAGGGGCGGACGCCCGCTTTCCTAATAAAGAAACCCCACGACCACGCCCACGATCTTCGCCGACGGCGCCACGTTCGGGCGCGTGCCGTTAGTGGGGGACGTGGTGGGTCCGGGTGAGTAACGGCGCGTGCTCAAGGCCACGTATGACCGTGCACCGTTTTGGGCCTGGCCCGACAACGCCAAGACTGCAGCGGCCCAGGCCGGGCTCTGACCGGTGTACTGGAGTAGGGGTACCCTAGTATCCCGAACTTGTGCACGGACAGTTGCAGCACCCCGCGGCAGGGCTTGCCTGGTCACCGCTAAGATCCTCCGTGGCTCCTTTGGAGCCATTCAAGAACAAAGTATTTACCTAAGAAGACAAGGCCCGGCAAGAGGAGCTTGCCGGGAGGCCCGAACGCGACAAACTTCCGACGCGACAAGGATTCAGCCGCGGCAAAGGCGTTTGCCGCGCGGCAGTAACCTCTCTTCATCTCCGCCCAGCTCATCCACCAACGTGTCGCCATGAGATCATTCTATGCTACAGCGTGTCAAGAGGCTGTGCAGCCAGCGGAGAGCAGCGATAAGCGGCGCTGACAAGCCCGCCATCGTGGCAAACGGTGGCGCTTCTGTTACCGTTTAGGCGACAAGGACAGGCATTTAATGCTTTTGTCCCTTGCCGTCGAGTTAGGTATTCTGCAGCATACACTGTTCAAGTAGGTGTACCAACTACTGTTTTTACATTTGTACCCTCCTCTATGTTGCCACCTATCGGAGACCCCTTAAGCATATAAAAGGAGGCCCATGCGCACGTAGAGGGGGGTCGGCCAGTTCGACTCACTCAAGACCAGAGACACTCATGCTAGGTTCTGTAGCTCTCACGGCTCCCTAGCAAGAACACAATACAATCAGACAAGCAGCAGTAGGAGTATTATCTCTCCGGAGAGCTCCGAAGCTGGGTAAACCGCCAGGTAAGCTTCGCCTCGATCCGCTCTTCGTGCGATCTCCGCCCCCCTCCGAACCACAAGGGGCCTGGTCCGCCGGCCCCATAGGTGTTCGTGGGTCCGATCAGCCTCCCCGACATCTTTGGCGCGCCATGTAGGGGCTGCGGGTTCTCCTCTACGACCCAACACCAATTGGCTCTCCACTCCTCCCACTTGTTGCGGAACTCTCCTTCCAGATAGGCTTCTTTCTTGCCGATCCTGGAGACACAAGCTATCCCTCCGGCAAGTGGCTCTCCTCTCTCGACGCGGGGCACGAAGAAGTGGCAGAAGAGTGCCACATTTGGGTGGACTCCGACAAAGTTTTCGCAAAGGTGTGCGAAAACTGCCATGGTCAAGACAACGTTGGGGGTGAAATCAAGGAGGCGGAGGCCATATGTGTTCATGATATCACAGAAGAACTCGGAAAAGGGCGGGCAAAGCCCGCAATAGAAGAAAAGGGCAAAGAAGGGGTACCCAGTTGGGGCCGAATCAGAAGCGGAGGCGGGAGTACCTTCGCGGCGGATGCGCACGTCTCCGTCGACCAAAAGAGATAGAATAGCTCCCATAGTTCCTTTGCGCCGAGCTGAGGAGAGGATGGCCGCTCCTTGCGCAGATCATGAGCCGCTGCGCCTCGGCCGACTTGACGCCCTTCTCCTTGTCGGCTTTCGGAGCCATGGCGGGAGCGGCGGAGGAGGCCGACGGCGGTGAGTGTGCTTGTGGCGAAAGGGGGCGGGGCGCTGCTCTCTTCGCACTGGAGAAGAAGGGGGGGAGCGGCGGTGGTTTTCTTGACAAGACAGCAATGGCGAAGTGGACGGCCTGCCCTGTTTCCCTGCTTATAAGGAGGGGAGGCGGACGTTCGCTTTTCCTAATAAAGAAACCCCCACGACCACGCCCACGATCTTCGCACGGCGCCACGTTCGCGCGGCTGCCGTTAGTGGGGGACGTGGTGGGTCCGGGTGAGTAACGGCGTGATCAAGGCCACGTATGACCGTGCACCGTTTTTGGGCCTGGCCCGACAACGCTCAGCAGCGTGTGCGGCCCAGGCCCGGGGGCTCCTGTCGGTGTACTGGAGTAGGGGTACCCTAGTATCCCGAACTTGTGCACGGACAGTTGCAGCACCCCGCGGCAGGGCTTGCCTGGTCATCGCTAAGATCCTCCGTGGCTCCTTTGGAGCCATTCAAGAACAAAGTATTTACCTAAGAAGACAAGGCCCCGGCAAGAGGAGCTTGCCGGGAAGGCCCGGAACGCGACAAACTTCCGACGCGACAAGGATTCAGCCGCGGCAAGGCGTTTGCCGCGGCAGGCAACCTCTCTTCATCTCCGCTCCAGCTCATCCACCAACGTGTCGCCATGAGATCATTCTATGCGCGCGTGTCAAGAGGCTGTGCAGCCAGCGGAGAGCAGCGATAAGCGGCGCTGACAAGCCCGCCATCGTGGCAAACGGTGGCGCTCTGTTGCACTGTTTAGACGACAAGGACAGGCATTTAATGCTTTTGTCCCTTGCCGTCAGAGTTAGGTATTCTGTACAGACATCGCTCAAGTAGGTGTACCAACTACTGTTTTACATTTGTACCCTCCTCTATGTTGCCACCTGTCGGAGACCCCTTAAGCATATAAAAGGAGGCCCATGCGCACGTAGAGGAGGGTCGGCCAGTTCGACTCATTCGAGACCAGAGACACTCATGCTAGGTTCTGTAGCTCTCATCGCTCCCTAGCAAGAACACAATACAATCAGACAAGCAGCAGTAGGAGTATTATCTCTCCGGAGAGCTCCGAAGTTGGGTAAACCGCTCGTGTGCTTCGCCTCGATCCGCTCTTCGTGCGATCACCGCCCCCCTCCGAACCACAAGGGGCCTGGTCTGCCGGCCCCATAGGTGTTCGTGGGTCCGATCAGCCTCCCCGACATCTTTGGCGCGCCATGTAGGGGCTGCGGGTTCTCCTCTACGACCCAACACCAATTGGCTCTCCACTCCTCCCACTTGTTGCGGAACTCTCCTTCCGGATAGGCTTCTTTCTTGCCGATCCACGGAGACACAAGCTATCCCTCCGGCAAGTGGCTCTCCTCTCTCGGACGCTGGGCACGAAGAAGTGGCGTAAGAGTGCCACATTTGGGTGGACTCCGACAAAGTTTTCGCAAAGGTGTGCGAAAACTGCCATGGTCAAGACAGCGTTGGGGGTGAAATCAAGGAGGCGGAGGCCATATGTGTTCATGATATCACAGAAGAACTCGGAAAAGGGCGGGCAAAGCCCGCAATAGAAGAAAAGGGCAAAGAAGGGGTACCCAGTTGGGGCCGAATCAGAAGCGGAGGCGGGGAGTACCTTCGTGCGCGGATGCGCACGCGTCTCCGTCGACCAAAAGAGATAGAAGAGCTCCCATAGTTCCTTTGCGCCGAGCTGAGGGGAGAGGATGGCCCGCTCCTTGCGCAGCGCCGCGAGCCGCTGCGCCTCGGCCGACTTGACGCCCTTCTCCTTGTCGGCTTTCGGAGCCATGGCGGGAGCGGCGGAGGAGGCCGACGGCGGTGAGTGTGCTTGTGGCGAAAGGGGCGGGCGCTGCTCTCTTCGCCTTTGGAGAAGAAGGGGCGGTGGTGGTTTTCTTGACAAGACAGCAATGGCGAAGTGGACGGCCTGCCCTGTTTCCCCTGCTTATAAGGAGGGAGGGGCGGACGTTCCGCTTTTCCTAATAAAGAAACCCCCCACGACCACGCCCACGATCTCTCGCACGGCGCCACGTTCGGCGCGTGCCGTTAGTGGGGGACGTGGTGGGTCCGGGGTGAGTAACGGCGTGATCAAGGCCACGTATGACCGTGCACCGTTTTTGGGCCTGGCCCGACAACGCTCAGCAGCGTGTGCGGCCCAGGCCCGGGGGCTCCTGTCGGTGTACTGGAGTAGGGGTACCCTAGTATCCCGAACTTGTGCACGGACAGTTGCAGCACCCCGCGGCAGGGCTTGCCTGGTCACCGCTAAGATCCTCCGTGGCTCCTTTGGAGCCATTCAAGAACAAATTATTTACCTAAGAAGACAAGGCCCGGCAAGAGGAGCTTGCCGGAAGGCCCGAACGCCGACAAACTTCCGACGCGACAAGGATTCAGCCGCGGCAAAGGCGTTTGCAAGCGAGTAACCTCTCTTCATCTCCGCTCCAGCTCATCCACCAACGTGTCGCCATGAGATCATTCTATGCGCGTGTCAAGAGGCCGTGCAGCCAGCGGAGAGCAGCGATAAGCGGCGCCGACAAGCCCGCCATCGTGTGCAAACGGTGGCGCTCTGTTGCCTTGTTTAGACGACAAGGACAGGCATTTAATGCTTTTGTCCCTTGCGATCGAGTTAGGTATTCTGACTGCATACATCGCTCAAGTAGGTGTACCAACTACTGTTTTACATTTGTACCCTCCTCTATGTTGCCACTGCCGGAGACCCCTTAAGCATATAAAAGGAGGCCCATGCGCACGTAGAGGAGGGTCGGCCAGTTCGACTCATTCGAGACCAGAGACACTCATGCTAGGTTCTCAGAGCTCTCATCGCTCCCTAGCAAGAACACAATACAATCAGACAAGCAACAGTAGGAGTATTATCTCTCCGGAGAGCTCCGAAGCTGGGTAAACCGCTCGTGTGCTTCGCCTCGACCCGCTCTTCGTGCGATCTCCGCCCCCCTCCGAACCACAATGGGCCTGGTCCGCCGGCCCCATAGGTGTTCGTGGGTCCGATCAGCCTCCCCGACATCTTTGGCGCGCCGGTAGGGGCTGCGGGTTCTCCTCACGACCCAACACCAATTGGCTCTCCACTCCTCCCACTTGTTGCGGAACTCTCCTTCCAGATAGGCTTCTTTCTTGCCGATCCTCGAGACCCAAGCTATCCCTCCCAAGTGGCTCTCCTCTCTCGATGCGGGCACGAAGAAGTGGCGGAAGAGTGCCACATTTGGGTGGACTCCGACAAAGTTTTCGCAAAGGTGTGCGAAACCGCCATGGTCAAGACAAGATTGGGGGTGAAATCAAGGAGGCGGAGGCCATATGTGTTCATGATATCGCAGAAGAACTTGGAAAAGGGCGGGCAGAGCCCGCAATAGAAAAAAAGGGCAAAAAAGGGGTACCCAGTTGGGGCCGAATCAGAAGCGGAGGCGGGGAGTACCTTCATGCGCGGATGCGCACGCGTCTCCGTCGACCAAAAGAGATAGAAGAGCTCCCACAGCTCCCTTGCGCCGAGCTGAGGGGAGAGGATGGCCCACTCCTTGCGCAGCGCCGCGAGCCGCCTTGCCGCCGACTTGACGCCCTTCTCCTTGTCGGCTTTGAGCCATGGCGGAGCGGGCGGAGGAGGCCGACGGCGGTGAGTGTGCTTGTGGCGAAAGGGGCGGGCGCTGCTCTTCTTCGGACCGAGAAGAAGGGGGAGCGGCGGTGGTTT
This sequence comes from Aegilops bicornis, assembly GCA_021605145.1. Lineage (NCBI taxonomy): Eukaryota > Viridiplantae > Streptophyta > Magnoliopsida > Poales > Poaceae > Aegilops > Aegilops bicornis. The sequence continues at coordinate 518,096,743 of CM038669.1, forward strand.
TCTTGACAAGACAGCAATGGCGAAGTGGGACGGCCTGCCCTGTTTCCCTGCTTATAAGGAGGGGAGGGCGGACGTTCCGCTTTTCCTAATAAAGAAACCCCCCACGACCACGCCCACGATCTCTCGCACGGCGCCACGTTCGGCGCGTGCCGTTAGTGGGGGACGTGGTGGGTCCGGGGCGAGTAACGGCGTGATCAAGGCCACGTGTGACCGTGCACTGTTTTTGGGCCTGGCCCGACAACGCTCGGCACCTTGTGCGGCCCGAGCCGGGGGCTCCTGCCGATTATCTTGGAGTAAAGGGGTACCCTAGTATCCCGAACTTGTGCACGCAGACGATTCAGCACCAGCGGCGAGGCTTGCCTGGTCACCGCTAAGATCCTCCGTGGCTCCTTTGGAGCCATTCAAGAACAAAGTATTTACCTAGGAAGACAAGGCCCCGGCAAGAGGAGCTTGCCGGGAAGGCCCTGAACGCGACAAACTTCCGACGCGACAAGGATTCAGCCGCGGCAAGGAGTTTGTCGCGGCAGGCAACCTCTCTTCATCTCCGCTCCAGCTCATCCACCAACGTGTCGCCATGAGATCATTCTATGCGCGCGTGTCAAGAGGCTGTGCAGCCAGCGGAGAGCAGCGATAAGCGGCGCTGACAACCCCGCCATCGTGGCTGATTGGACCCACGAACACCTATGGGGCCGGCGGACCAGGCCCCTTGTGGTTCGGAGGGGGGCGGAGATCGCACGAAGAGTGGATCGAGGCGAAGCACACGAGCGGTTTACCCAGCTTCGGAGCTCTCCGGAGAGATAATACTCCTACTGCTACTTGTCTGATTGTATTGTGTTCTTGCTAGGGAGCGATGAGAACTACAGAACCTAGCATGAGTGTCTCTGGTCTCGAATGAGTCGAACTGGCCGACCCTCCTCTACGTGCGCATGGGCCTCCTTTTATATGCTTAAGGGGTCTCCGCCAGGTGGCAACATAGAGGAGGGTACAAATGTAAAACAGTAGTTGGTACACCTACTTGAACAAAGTGTACGCTGCAGAATATTTAACTCGACGGCAAGGGACAAAAGCATTAAATGCCTGTCCTTGTCGTCTAAACAAGGCAACAGAAGCGCCACCGTTTGCCACGATGGCGGGCTTGTCAGCCGCTTATCGCTGCTCTCCGCCGCTGCATGTACCTCTTGACACGCTGCCAAGATAGAATGATCTCATGGCGACACGTTGGTGGATGAGCTGGAGCGGAGATGAAGAGAGGTTGCCTGCCGCGGCAAACGCCTTGCCGCAGCTGAATCCTTGTCGCGTCGGAAGTTTGTCGTGTTCCGGGCCTTCCTGGCAAGCTCCTCTTGCCGGGGCCTTGTCTTCTTAGGTAAATACTTTGTTCTTTAATGGATCCAAAGGAGCCACGGAGGATCTTAGCGATGACCAGTAAGCCCGCCGCTGGTGCTCCAACCGTCTGCGGCACAAGTTCGGGATACTAGGGTACCCCTTACTCCAAAGACACCGGCAGAGCCCGGCCTGGGCCGCACACGGTGCCGGCGTTGTCGGGCCAGTGCCCAAAACGGTGCACGGTCACACGTGGCCTTGATCACGCCGTTACCTGCACTCCACCACGCCCCCACTAACGGCACGCACCGGAATGTGGCACCGCAAGCGAGATCGTGGGCGTGGTCGTGGGGGGTTTCTTTATTAGGAAAAGCGGAACGTCCGCCCCCTCCCCCTCCTTATAAGCAGGGAAAACAGGGGCATTGAGGACGCACCATCGAGCTCCACCGGCAAGTGCAAGAAGACGATGGCTGCTCCGCCAAAGACCAAAAGGGTGTCCGCCAAGGAGGACGGCGCTGATGGTACCTTCACCATCAGTGCCTCTCTCGACCCCAAATAGGAAGGCGCGCTCGTTGCTTTCCTGCGGGCGAATGTCGACGTGTTTGCATGGCAACCGTCTGACATCCCCGGTGTTCCTGTGAAAGTGATTGAGCACCGCCTGGCCGCTTGTCCTCATGTGCGCCCGTCAAGCAAAAAGTCGGGGAAAGAAGCGTTGGAGCGCCAAGAGTTCATCGCAGAAGAGATCAAGAAGTCGGAAGCGGCAGGCCTCGTCGAGGAGTGCTCCATCCTACGTGGTTGGCCTATCCTGTAGTCGCGCAAGGCAAATGGAAAATGGAGACTTTGTATTGACTTCACGGATGTTAATAAAGCTTGTCCCAAAGACCCATTTCCTTGCCGCCGCATCGACAGATTGTCGACTCCACGGCCGGATGTGATTTGCTTTCGTTTCTTGATGCATATTCAGGATATCATCAGATCTTCATGGCAGAAGAAGATGAGGAGAAGACCGCATTCATTACCCCATGTGGCACGTATTGTTTCATACGGATGCCCTTCGGTTTGAAGAATGCTGGTTCAATGTTTGCAAGAGTAGTCCATGATGCTTTTGAGCCGCAAATGCACAGGAATGTAGAAGCCTACATGGATGACATAGTGGTCAAGAGCAAGGACAAAGCAACTCTGGTTCAAGATCTGGACGAGACCTTTGCAAATCTGCGCAAGATCAACCTCAAACTCAACCCCGAGAAGTGCGTGTTTGAAGTCCCTTCCGGCAAGCTTCTCGGGTTCTTCGTGTCTCAGCGGGGTATTGAGGCCAATCCCGACAAGATCAAGGCCATTGAGCAGATTGAAGCACCAAAGCGCGTCAAGGATGTACGAAGGCTTGCCGGTTGCGTAGCTGCTCTCAGCAGGTTTATCTCTAGATCTGCTGAGCGCGCCCTGCCATTTTTCAAGATTTTGAAAAAGGCAGGTCCAATAAAATGGACTCTCGAGGCGGAGGCTGCGCTGCAGGACTTAAAGAGGTACCTGTCCTCCACTCCAACACTTCGCACCTAAGCCACAAGAGAAGTTGCTGCTATATATATAGCGGCAACCAATCAAGTGGTTAGTGCTGCGTTAGTGGCGGAGAGGGAGGCGGATGACGAGCTAGCAACCACGGCAGACACATCCAGCGACAAGCAGGGGGCTTCGCCGACAAGCCCTGGTCCCGACAAGGACGGATCTGCACAGACGCAAGGGAAGATACAGAAAAGGATGGTACATCGCCCAGTTTACTTTGTCAGTTCCCTCCTGCAGGGGGCTAGGTCAAGGTACTCTGGTGTGCAGAAATTGCTTTTCGGCCTCCTCATGGCCTCGAGAAAGCCGCGCCATTACTTCCAAGCACATGAGATAACAGTCGTCACTCGCTTCATCAAGAGGATAACGCAGAATCCAAGCGACAGGCAGGATTGTCGAGTGGGCATCGAACTGCCAAGCTTTGGCCTCAAGTTTGAAAGCACTTCAACTATCCAAAGCGAGCATTGGCAGAATTCATAGCGTAATGGACGCCAACACCGGATGAAGAAATTCCGTAAACGAGCATCCCGTCAAGGAGGCAAGCAAAGAGTGGCTGATGTACTTTGATGGTGCCTTCGCTGCAAGGCGCCGGTGCTAGCGCATACTTATCGCACCCACCGGAGAGCATCTCAAGTACGTAGTCCAGATGCACTTTCCCAAGGAGCAAGCAACAAACAATACTACAGAGTATGAAGGTTTGCTTGCCGGTCTCAAGATCGCAGTGGACCTTGGGATCAACAAGCTCATTGTCAGGGGTGACTCACAGCTTGTCGTCCGTCAAGTAAACAAAGATTATCAGAGTCCATTGATGGAAGCCTACGTTGATGAAGTGAGTAAGCTAGAAGAGCACTTTGACGGCCTGCAAATGGAACATGTTCCAAGGGCTCAGAACGGTATTGCTGATGGCCTGTCAAAGTGCGCTGCACTTAAGTTGCCTGTGGAACCAGGGATTTTTGTGCTCAAGCTAACTCAACCGACCGTAACACCATCAACTGGACAGGACAAGAAGAGGAAGTTGATCTCTGGTGACTACTTTCCGGCAGAGCTTCCCGAAGCCGCCGCCAGGAAGGTCCCCAAGATCGACACCAACAGAGCTGAGGGGCAGTCTGCTCCGACAAGCCCCAGGGTTTGTTTCGTTGAAGCAGACGCTCTCGACAAGTTTTGCTCCGGCAAGCTTGCCGGGGAGCATCAAGCTCCGGCTGAGCCGCAGGTTCTTGCCGTGGAAGCTGATGTTCCCGCAGCAGTTAGAGATGTGCCTTTAGTCCTTGTTGTCGAGCCGCAAGCTCCAAAGATGGGCGCAGATTGTGCGTTTCCTTCGCATGTGAGAACTTCCCGAAGAGCAAGAAGAAGCGGAAAGAGTAGCCCGGCAGTCAAGTATGTACCAGTTTGTCGACAGCACACTGTACAGAAGAAGACTCAACGGTGTGAAATTGAAGTGTATTTGCTGGGAAGATGGACAAAAGCTGTTGGCAGAGATACATGGAGGCATATGTGGTCACCACATTGGCGCAAGAGCACTTGCCGCAAAGCTTTCCGGCAAGGTTTCTTCCGCCGACAGCCCTCCAGATGCAACTGCACAAGTAACCAAGTGTGAAGCGTGCCAGTTCCATTCCAAACAGATACACCAGCCAGCTCAAGCTCTCCAGACGATCCCTTTATCTTGGCCATTTTCGGTCTGGGGGCTCGACATCCTTGGCCCCTTTCCCCGAGCTGTCGGGGGATTTGAGTACTTGTACGTCGCAAATCGACAAGTTCACAAAGTGGCCGGAAGTGGAAGCAGTGAGGAAGGTGACAGCACAGTCGGCAGTCAAGTTCTTCAGGTCGATTGTTTGCCGTTTCGGAATCCCTAACAGGATCATCACCGACAACGGCACACAATTTACGAGTCGCACCTTCATGCAGTACGTCCAAGATCTTGGCGCCAAGGTCTATTTTGCTTCTGTTGCTCATCCAAGAAGCAACGGTAAAGCAGAGAGGGCAAATGCTGAAGTGCTGCGCGGGCTCAAGACCAGAATTTTCGACAGGCTGCACAAGTGCAGAAGAAACTGGATTGAGGAGCTGTCGGTGGTTCTTTGGCCGATCAGGATGACGCCAAATCGAGCCATCGCCGCACACCTTTCGCTCTAGTCTATGGAGCAGAGGCAGTTCTCCCCACGGAACTCATATACGGATCGCCTCGAGTGCTCGCCACGATGAGCTTGAGCAAGAGCAGCTGCGGCAAGATGACGCCGCTGCTCCTTGAGGAGGATCGCCTTCGTGCCGCCAGACGAGTTGCTCGCTACCAGCAAGCTTTGCGCCGCTACCATAGCCGCAGTTAGTGCCGAAGCCTCGAGGAAGGCGACCTTGTTCTTCAGCTGCTCAGTCCGCCAAGAATTCAAACAAGTTGACGCCGAGGTGGGAAGGCCCTTATCGGGTGAAACGAGTCACTAGGCTCGGTGTTGTCCGCCTTGAGACCGAAGATGGCATTCCGGTGAGCAACTCCGGAACATTGAGCATCTTCGTAAGTTTTACTCAGAGGCGGCTGTGCGAAACCTGTTCCGCAACCACCTTTTTGTACATGTCTTGCCGCTGTTGCATGTAATCCTTTGTACAAAGCCGGGCGCAGACCCGTGCATCAAGAAACTGTGGTGTTGCGCACAATTTGTCAAATTCACGCTTTCATCATTTTATTGCATGTTTTGACTAACACTTTGTGCAGCACCCACACCCGGTAAGCAACATCGAGCCACTAGGCTCCATGACTTTATTTTCTCTTCTTTCTCTTTCTCAAGGAAGGAAAGGTTCCCTCGCACACAAGTTAACCAGGGGGGAAGGAGAAGATAATACTATGGACCAAGTGTTGCTCGAGGAAGTTTCGCCTTATCGAGGAGCAAACGACAGAAAAGCTAAGTTGCCAAAGTTTGAGCAATCAGTTCTTAATTTTTTTTTATCTTCCTCGAACGATAGTACTTTGTATGGAAAACCTGTGCGCAGAGGAACAAACTCGCAGGCTAGTCGCGCCCTTACTTTGTTTCGAGTCCGCTCAACAACTTAAGTGAGCTGCAGCTAGCCACGACAAGGTTGCTTGTCGGAGGCAGCACCGCCAGCAGACTGCTGACGTCCCGCACTCAGCGCTCGTGGTAAAGGTGCCTGCACCGACGAGTTCCCTAAAAGCGTAGGGCAAAAACGTACAAAGGAAGAAATCAAGTAGAGGAAATAACGTTGCATTCATCACCTAAGATAGAGTATATTACAAAATGACTTGTCGCAGATCTAATGAATTTTTCTAAACATGGTCAGCAGCGACAAGGGAAAAATAAAGTTGGCGGCCTAGTCCACGCGGTCGCCATCAATCCTCTTGATCTTGTTCACCTTGTCCACGATGGGCGCGACAAGGGCCTTGAGCTCCTCCACGTTGGCATCTGGCGGCAAGGATCTGAGGACGCCGTTGAGGTTGAGGCCGGGATTACGGAAGGCCACCTTCATCAACACCTTCTCGAGGGCTCCTGCACAGATCTGGCGTGATTCCTCGGCCAGCTGCTTTGGGACCTCTTCCCGGAGTCGTTGGAGGCCCGTCACCACGCTCTTGAAGAATAAGCTGAGATTGGCGCTGGGTTGGAGGTGCTCGTCGGAGTAGTATGCAAGATCCGCCATCCCCAGCTCCATCAACTCATTGTGGATGCCAGCAGCGGTATCCACAAGACCTTTGGTCCAGTGCTCCACACACACTCTAAATGCGAACAGGGAGGCAACAAAATCCGCAAGAAGCTCCTCTTTGGCCTTGATCGTCTCCAACAGGCCCACCTCCCGCTCCTTGGCGTCGTCCAGCGTCTGCGTCAGGGTGGTCAGCTTTAGCTGAAGATCTGCCTTGGAATCCTTGGCGGCGTCGAGCTCCTTGATCCTATCACCGAGACGGCCCTGCAACTCGCCAAGGGTGTAGGTGTCCTTCTCGCGCTCGCGCTTGAGCGCAGCAAGCTCCTCGCCGCTCTTCTGGAGACTGGCCTCCAGCTGTGCCACCTTCGCCTTCAACTCCTCCTTGGCGGCCTCGGCGGCTGCAGCAGCATCCTTCGCTTCCTTAAGCGCCCCGCCAAGTGACTCCTCGCGACAAGCTCTTCCTCATGGCTGTCCAGGTTGACCTTCCGCTGCGCCATTTCGCTTTCCTGCTCGGAGAGCTTCGTGACCAGCCTCTGCTCCTCCTCAGCTGCGGCCTTCTCAAGGATGAAGGCCGTGCGCTCTTCTGCAAGTTGCTCCCGCGCTTCTGCTATGTTCCGGAGAGTTTCTTGGTTGGCGCTCCGGAGCTCTTCTGCGTGCTTCTCCATGTCCGCACCCGCCCTCGCGACAAGTGCTTCCCGGGACTCCAACTTGGCTTGCCGGGCGCGGTAGAGCGACAGCAGCTACTTCAATACCGCTCCTCCTCAGACTCACCGCTGCTGCTTGGCGCGTCCACCAAAGATCAGCCCAAAGAGAGGTAGTAGCTCGCCATCGAAGGTCTCTCCTTCGACCGGGCGCCTGAGCTCGACTCCTGTGGAGTTTGATGAAGACGCCATCGCCGGCCTTCAAGTAGGCGCCGGGCTGGGGCTCCTCGAACTGGCCTGCAGCAGCGACGGGAGTCGTGGTCGGTGCGCCGACGCCTCCTGCGGCCTCAGGGCCGTCAGTGCAATCGCCCGACCCCTCGTTGGCTTCTGCATCAACAGCCTCGGTGGCCTCCTCGCCGACAGCCCTCCTTCTAGCGCCCCTATCGGTGTACTGGAGTAGGGGTACCCTAGTATCCCGAACTTGTGCACGGACAGTTGCAGCACCCCGCGGCAGGGCTTGCCTGGTCACCGCTAAGATCCTCCGTGGCTCCTTTGGAGCCATTCAAGAACAAAGTATTTACCTAAGAAGACAAGGCCCCGGCAAGAGGAGCTTGCCGGGAAGGCCCGGAACGCGACAAACTTCCGACGCGACAAGGATTCAGCCGCGGCAAGGCGTTTGCCGCAGCAGGCAACCTCTCTTCATCTCCGCTCCAGCTCATCCACCAACGTATCGCCATGAGATCATTCTATGCGCGCGTGTCAAGAGGCGGTGCAGCCAGCGGAGAGCAGCAATAAGCGGCGCTGACAAGCCCGCCATCGTGGCAAACGGTGGCGCTCTATTGCACTGTTTAGACGACAAGGACAGGCATTTAATGCTTTTGTCCCTTGCCATCAGAGTTAGATATTCTCGTGACCGCATAATCGCTCAAGTAGGTGTACCAACTACTGTTTTTACATTTGTACCCTCCTCTATGTTGCCACCGTCGGAGACCCTTAAGCATATAAAAGGAGGCCCATGCGCACGAGGAGGGTCGGCCAGTTCGACTCATTCGAGACCAGAGACACTCATGCTAGGTTCTGTAGCTCTCATCGCTCCCTAGCAAGAACACAATACAATCAGACAAGCAGCAGTAGGAGTATTATCTCTCCGGAGAGCTCCGAAGCTGGGTAAACTACTCGTGTGCTTCGCCTCGATCCGCTCTTCGTGCGCTCTCCGCCCCCCTCCGAACCACAAGGGGCCTGGTCCGCCGGCCCCATAGGTGTTCGTGGGTCCGATCAGCCTCCCCGACATCTTTGGCGCGCCAGGTAGGGGCTGCGGGTTCTCCTCTACGACCCAACACCAATTGGCTCTCCACTCCTCCCACTTGTTGCGGAACTCTCCTTCCAGATAGGCTTCTTTCTTGCCGATCCTGGAGACCCAAGCTATCCCTTCGGCAAGTGGCTCTCCTCTCTCGGCTGAGGCACGAAGAAGTGGCGGAAGAGTGCCACATTTGGGTGGATTCCGACAAAGTTTTCGCAAAGGTGTGCGAAAACTCCCATGGTCAAGACAGCGCTAAGGTGAAATCAAGGAGGCGGAGGCCATATGTGTTCATGATATCGCAGAAGAACTTCCGGAAAGGCGGCAAAGCCCGCAATAGAAGAAAAGGGCAAAGAAGGGGTACCCAGTTGGGGCGAATCAAGCGGAGGCGGGGAGTACCTTCGCGGCGCTGGATGCGCACGCTGCCTCCGTCGACCAAAAGAGATAGAAGAGCTCCCATAGTTCCTTTGGCGCCGAGCTGAGGGGAGAAGATGGCCCGCTCCTTGCGCAGCGCCGCGAGCCGCTGCGCCTCGGCCGACTTGACGCCCTTCTCCTTGTCGGCTTTCGGAGCCATGGCGGGAGCGGCGGAGGAGGCCGACGGCGGTGAGTGTGCTTGTGGCGAAAGGGGGCGGGGCGCTGCTCTCTTCGACCGGAGAAGAAGGGGAGCGGCGGTGGTTTTCTTGACAAGACAGCAATGGCGAAGTGGGACGGCCTGCCCTCGCTTCCCCTGCTTATAAGGAGGGGGAGGCGGACGCCCGCTTTCTAATAAAGAACCCCCACGACCACGCCCACGATCTTCGCACGGGCGCCACGTTCGGGCGCGTGCCGTTAGTGGGGGACGTGGTGGGTCCGGCGCAGTAACGGCGTGATCAAGGCCACGTGTGACCGTGCACCGTTTTTGGGCCTGGCCCGACAACGCTCGGCACCGTGTGCAGCCCAGGCCCGGGGGCTCCTGTCGGTGTACTGGAGTAGGGGTACCCTAGTATCCCGAACTTGTGCACGGACAGTTGCAGCACCCCGCGCGTGGCTTGCTGGTCACCGCTTAAGATCCTCCGTGGCTCCTTTTGGAGCCATTCAAGAACAAAGTATTTACCTAAGAAGACAAGGCCCCGGCAAGAGGAGCTTGCCGGGAAGGCCCGGAACGCGACAAACTTCCGACGCGGCAAGGCGTTTGCCGCGGCAGGCAACCTCTCTTCATCTCCGCTCCAGCTCATCCACCAACGTGTCGCCATGAGATCATTCCATGCGCGCGTGTCAAGAGGCTGTGCAGCCAGCGGAGAGCAGCGATAAGCGGCACTGACAAGCCCGCCATCGTGGCAAACGGTGGCGCTCTATTGCACTGTTTAGACGACAAGGACAAGCATTTAATGCTTTTGTCCCTTGCCGTCAGAGTTAGGTATTCTGCACTGCATAATCGCTCAAGTAGGTGTACCAACTACTGTTTTTACATTTGTACCCTCCTCTATGTTGCCACCTGGCGGAGACCCCTTAAGCATATAAAAGGAGGCCCATGCGCACGTAGAGGAGGGTCGGCCAGTTCGACTCATTCGAGACCAGAGACACTCATGCTAGGTTCTGTAGCTCTCATCGCTCCCTAGCAAGAACACAATTTATGCCTCTACTTGACTAGCTCGTTTATCAAAGATGGTTAAGTTTCCTAACCATAGACATGAGTTGTCATTTGATTAACGGGATCACATCATTAGAAAATGATGTGATTGACTTGACCCATTCCGTTAGCTTAGCATTTGATCGTTTAGTATATTGCTATTGCATTCCTCATGACTTATACATGTTCCTATGACTATGAGAGTATGCAACTACCGAATACCGGGGGAACACTTTGTGTCCTTCCAAACGTCACAACGTAACTGGGTGATTATAAAGGTGCTCTACAGGTGTCTCCGAAGGTACTTGTAGGGTTGGCATAAATCGAGATTAGGATTTGTCACTCCGATTGTCGGAGAGGTATCTCTGAGCCCTCTCAGTAATACACATCACTATAAGCCTTGCAAGCAATGCAAATAATGAGTTAGTTGCGGGATGATGTATTACGGAACGAGTAAAGAGACTTGCCGGTAACGAGAATGAACTAGGTATCGAGATACCGACGATCGAATCTCGGGCAAGTAACATACCGATGACAAAGGGACCAACGTATCTTGTTTGACCGATAAAGATCTTCGTAGAATATGTAGGAGCCAATATGAGCATCCAGGTTCCGCTATTGGTTATTGACCAGAGATGTGTCTCGGTCATGTCTACATAGTTCTCAAACTCGTAGGGTCCGCACGCTTAACGTTCGGTGACGATCGGTATTATGAGTTTATGTGTTTTGATGTACCGAAGGAAGTTTGGAGTCCCAGAGTAGATCGGGGACATGTCTAGGAGTCTCAAAATGGTTGAGACGTAAAGATCGATATATTGGACCACTATATTCGGACATCGAAAAGGTTCCGAGTGATTCGGGTATTTTTCGGAGTACCGGAGAGTGACGGGAATTCGTATTGGGCCTTAATGGGCCATACGGGAAAGGAGATAAAGGCCTCAAAGGGTGGTCGCACCCCTCCCCATGGACTGGTCCGAATTGGACTAGGCGCCCCATTCCTTCCTTCTCCTTCTCCCTTCCCTTTTTCCTATTCCATGTGGAAGGTGGAATCCTACTAGGACTAGGGAGTCCTAGTAGGACTCCACGCGCGCCCGATGAGGGCCGGCCTCCTCCTCCCTCCATCCTTTATATATGTGGCCAGGGAGCACCCCATAGACACACAAGTTGATCATTGATCTTTTAGCCGTGTGCGGTGCCCCCTCCACAATAATCCACCTCGGTCATATCGTAGCGGTGCTTAGGCGAAGCCCTGCATCGGTAGCAACATCATCACCGTCATCATGCCGTCGTGCTGACGGAACTCTCCCGTAAAGCTCTGCTGGATCGGAGCTCGTAGGACGTCATCGAGCTGAATGTGTGCTGAACTCGGAGGTGCCGTGCATTCGGTACTTGGATCGGTCAGATCGTGAAGATGTTCGACTACATCAACCGCGTTGTTATAACGCTTCCGCTTTCGGTCTACGAGGGTACGTGGACATACTCTCCCCTCTCGTTGCTATGCATCATCATGATCTTGCGTGTGCGTAGGTAATTTTTTGAAATTACTACATTCCCCAACAGTGGCATCCGAGCCAGGTTTATGTGTAGATGTTATATGCATGAGTAGAACACAAGTGAGTTGTGGGCGATACAAGTCATACTTCTTACCAGCATGTCATACTTTGGTTTGGCGGTATTGTTGGATGAAGCGGCCTGTACCGACATTACGCGTACGCTTACGCGAGACTGGTTCTACCGACGTGCTTTGCACATAGGTGGCTGGCGGGTGTCAGTTTCTCCAACTTTAGTTGAACCGAGTGTGGCTACGCCAGATCCTTGTGAAGGTTAAAACAGCACCAATTTGACAAACTATCATTGTGGTTTGATGCGTAGGTAAGAACGGTTCTTGCTAAGCCCGGTAGCAGCCACGTAAAACTTGCAACAACAAAGTAGAGGACGTCTAACTTGTTTTTGCAGGGCATATTGTGATGTGATATGGTCAAGACATGATGCTACATTTTATTGTATGAGATGATCATATTTTGTAAAAGAGTTATCGGCAACTGGCAGGAGCCATGTAATTGCTTTACTTTATCACTAAGCGGTAACGATAGTCGTAGAAGCAATAGTTGGCGAGACAACAACGATGCTACGATGGAGATCAAGGTGTCGCTGCCGGTGTCAAAACCGGTGGATCTCGGGTAGGGGGTCCCGAACTATGCGTCTAAGGATCGATGGTAATAGGAGGCAAGGGACACAATGTTTACCCAGGTTCGGGCCCTCTCTATGGAGGTAAAACCCTACTTCCTGCTTGATTGATCTTGATGATATGAGTATTACAAGAGTTGATCTACCACGAGATCGTAGAGGCTAAACCCTAGAAGCTAGCCTATGGTATGATTGTTGTATATCTCTATCGACTAGCCCGGCCCTGGTTTATATAATGCACCGCAGGCCTAGGATAACAAGAGTCCTAGCCAACACGCCCGGTGGGGGAGGAGTCCTTGTCTTGATCGCCAAGTCTTGTGGAATCTTCCTTGTATGCGGCAGCTGTCCGGACTGGCCCATGAGTATACGGCCATGGTGGTCCTCGGCCCAATCTAACAAATCGGGAGATGACGTGGTGAGTACCCCCTAGTCCAGGACACCGTCGGTAGCCCCCTGAACCGGTCTTCAAGTCAGGGACGCTCCTCGATTCTTTCGAACTGTTCTTCATCTTTGGTCGTCGTTTTGAAAACTTGTTCAACAAATCTTCTCATCTTCGATCTTGAGGATCGCCGAAGTGCATCAGAAGAGTTTACACGCTGGGTACCCGAGGAGCCCCTTTAAGTTTCCGGCCTTTATCAATGCCTTGTTATTTTTATGCCACACCTCGGGTTTGAAGTTGTTCCCGAGAGGCAGTGTCCTCTTGCGTCCGAACTCCAACGCCGGACTGCATTTGAGGTATCTTTTGCAGCCGAACACCAATGTCGAACTGTGTCCAAGCTCCAACGCCGGACTGTATCCGAGCTCCAACGCCGGACTATATCCAAGATGTCTCGATTCAAAAAAGTTGAAGGATTTTAGCCGAGCTTAATGCCGAAAATGCCCTTTATGGAGCTAGCCGCTGGCGCCCGAGCTTTATGCCGGACTGCCTCCGAGGAGGTGCACCACCCCGACCGCGGGCTGACTTTTTTGTGAATATTTTTAATTGGTGCAGTTTATTCTGTGCCGATGTATATCCAGTAGCCCTCAAGGTGTGTATCAGTCTAAAACCCGAGATGCACCTGAAGGCAAGCATAAAAACCGTTGTTCCCAGTAGCCCCTGAGACTCAGGTCAATGCGCGAAATCGGCATGAGGATCAATTCCTATGTAGCGACCCGACCTCAGATGGTCAAGTCTCTGTGCTTCTCTGTCATCCCTGGATCGGTAATGCTGACACACACAGTACTCGAAGGATTTATAACAGAGTAACAATCACACACTTATTACAACGAATGTCTTAAAAGAGAACTTATTACAATAATATGGCTTAAGGCCATCTAATACGATAACAGCGGAAGGCTTGGAAGATAAAGTGAGTCCATCAACTCCAACGGCATAGCTGAGCTGCACGGCAACGACCTATCGAACCTTACTCCTCGTCTGAAAAGTCTGCAACATAATACGTTTGCAGCCCGAGAACGGGTCAAGACATGGAATATGCCGCAATGTAACACAATAGAGCAATAACAGAATAATGCTACCACTACATGCATATTTGGCTGGTGGAAAGCTCTCTGATTCTGATTTGCTTTGAAAGCCAATTTTTCCCTAAAACAAAGGAATAAATTTTCATTTAACTATCATGGTGGTTGAAACATCATTGAGAAGGTATAACCCCAACTCAATGCCAATTAAAATAGTTAACATCCCAGCAATATTAATTTAGAGTGATGAGATACATGTGAATACTCAAGTACTAGATACTCAGAATTGTCCATAACCGGGACACGGCTAACCATGATTAGATTGTACACTCTGCAGAGGTTTACTTTTCCCCACAAGACTCGATCGCTTCCATTGATTTCTCGCACCGCATGGTGTTTGAGAAACGGATGACCGAGACACAGTCTTCGTAAACATTAACTCTCTACTCCGGTAGACCATACCAAACCTACAAAACCCACTACCGCTGATCTACCTCTTCAAGAGCTTCACGTAACTTACTCAACTATGCTAGAGCCCATAATAGCTTGTGGCTGCACACGGAAGTTTCTAGCATGAATAAACTCAGTTCCCTTTGAGCCCTGGGTGGCGGTCCATAGGAAGATCACACGGATACCCCGGATTTCCAAAACAAAATAGACAACACTGGGTTCCCCAGTGCCTCAATCCACCCAGATGTGTATTAAAGTTGCCACCTTAAGTTAACCATTAATTAACAATCTCACATCTGTCATGGATAACTCTCAAACCCAACCACGTCTACGAGCATAGCATAGCAATATAAGCAATACGTAGAAGTAACTCCCAAGGTTTGAATGCAGGACAATAGGTTCCTACCTCATCATCTACCTCCCAACCCACAAATTAATTACATCCTAACCATGCAATGTGTGAGGGTTGAAACTAATGCATAAAAACTAGGTATGAAAAGAGTATGATCGAAGTGTTACTTGCCTTGCTGACGATCCGGGAATCCTAGAGACTCGTAGTAACACGCTTCACACTCCAGGAATTCTATCGCAAACAAACAAAAGCATACATAAGCAACAAGCAAAGATGCACAAATGAAACTTCAACTGAAAGAGGTTGACCTGAGAGTTAGAATCAAACCAAACGGAGCAACGAAACTCAAATGGCGAAAGAAACAAGATCCGTTTACTAATCTGAACTAGGGTCAAATTTTCCAGAGGCAAAAACTTGTTTGAGTTGGCTATTCGGAAAGAGGGTTTCGAGATGAAACTCCAGGCGCTTGAATCGCCTGATTCCGATAAACGAGCGAAAAGTTATACTAGTTCGAACATCGGATCAGAAATCGCGATCGGAAAAATCGCGGAATAAATCCGATAAAAAGAAAACGACGAACGGCTAAACGAACGAACGTTCGTTAGCAGAAACTAAACGACGAACACGTTCGTTAGAACGAACGAAATAGCAAACGCTCGCTAACTAAATAAACCGGAGAATAAAACCGATCTATATAAAAAACCGAACTAGGGTTTTTTTCTAAAAAAACCGAAGGGTTTTTTTTTTAAAACCGGGCGGCGGGGCGGCTACCTCCGGCGAGGTCGTCCGGCGAGGCGGGCGGCTCCGGCGGGGCTCGGCAAGGGGCGGCGGCGGCTAAAGGCGGCGGCGGCTCGGCTCGGCGCGACAAGCGGGCGACGGCGCGGCGGTGGCGGCGACTCGGCTCCACGGTGGGGGCCCGGTGGTATTTAAAGGGGGAGAGGCGGCGGCTCTGACTTGGGAGGGGTCAGCGGCGGAGGCGGCGGCGATCCGACTCTCCGAGTCCGGCGGCGGCACTGGCGGGAAGGCGGTGGCGCAGGCGGGCCGGCCTGGCTCGGCTGGGCTTCGGCCCAGTCGGCCGTGGGTCCTCTCTCTTTTTTTTAAAACGTTCCGCCGACAGAAAAAAACCTAGAAAATAAATAAATAAATATCTAAAAATGGAATATTTAGAACAGGATGAACTTTTCTTGGCCCCTAAAATGCAATTTTTAAAACATGCAAATTTTTCTAGGGCAAATAAAATTCCAAAATAAATCAAATAAAAATCAAATAATGATTTTAACATTTTTCCTCCGATATTTCAATTATTTTGGAGAAGTCATATTATCTCCCCTCATTTATTATTCAAAAATGAAATATTTTCCGGAGAGAAAAATAATTAAAACCAAAAATCCTCGTCTTCACTACTTGATAAAAATCCAATATGAAAATCGAAAAATCCCCAACTCTCTTTGAGGGTCCTTGAGTTGCTTAGGATTTCGAGGATTGCAAACAAAAGGCAATAAAATATGATATGCATGGATGACCTATGTATAACATGCCAAATTGAAAATTTGGGATGTTACATCCTAGCTCGGCAGCATACATAGGAACAAAAATGCAGTGTAATATATTAGAGATAATAGTGATCGGCGAACGGGCCCCTGAGAGAGGGTCGTGAGAAGTCGCCGCAATATACTAGCTTGATGCCGGATAGGTCCATATGGTACCTATTATTGTCCGAAGACGCGTATGCGCATAGTTCGGTCAAGCCGAACACTGAGCACTTTGAATTCTCCGCATTGAATAAGCAATGCAGTAGCCCCCGAGACACTGGTCGGGTGGCAACACCAGATGAGGGATCGCTGTGCCCCTTTAATATTTGTAAATAATTAGCATGAAGCCCAGTAGCCCCCGAGCCTTAATGTGGGCACGGGTGGCCGAATTAAGGATCGATATCCAGAGTAAAACTACAGATTATGTGTAATGATTCTATGTATCCAAGTACTTTACATCATTATTTTGACTCCATTGTGACCGTTTATCAGTTGAAAGTGGCCCATCGTCGGCTTCTACCCCTTGGTAGATACTACGCAGGGTGTTTCCGTACTAACAAAACAACCCTTAGCCAACGTCTCGGTGCCCGAAGGCGGTTGTGTTAGCAGAAACGAGGCAGTCAGATATGCGGGCTTTAAAACTTTCGCTTAGTCATAGGAGCTTTATACTAGGGAAGCTAGCTATGAGCCCCCGGTTAGTGTTCGGCGATAGCCGATGTCAAGCCGTAAACACTTCGGCCAATGTTATGAACGGCCCGTCATTTAACATAGTCATCGGATCGCTGACCAGTTTAGGCCTATTGTGACAGTCAGTTTTCGGCTTTCTCCACTGAGGTGCTTGACCATGCGAGCTGGAAGCACAATCGCGGTGGTTCTCCCTTGGCACACCTAGCTGAACAAAGCTGAACATAGGAGGCAAGCACAGGAGCCGGGCAACCCAACTATTGACCGAAGACACAATTCGAAACCGATGCATATATAGCAATATCCGAGAATGTTTTTGCCGAATCTCTAAAGGTGTCCGATGTTGCACTGTGAGACTAATTCTGGAAACGCACAAATAGTTTAAAAGTGCCATAGGCTCGAAAAGCCAAAAAACTTATTCAAAAGTGTATTGTCCGAACTAGATCAAGTGTTCGGTGCCAAATCGAAAATTGGTCTTAGAAAAAAAAAGGTGTTTCTGTCGTGCTTTAACATGATACATCCTATCTCGAGACTTCAAGCGGGTCAGCCTATGGCTTCAACCTCCTATCCTGAAGGCGGAGTACTTCTCGTTAGGCCAGTTTAGCAAACTTTAGCGGCTTTTAGAGAGAAATTAGGCGCCCCGGCTATTGACCGCACACTCGCGTCGAAAAAAGGAGTGATAGAAAAAAGACTTTGCAACGACTAAGAAGAAGAACACTTATTATAAAACAGCTCACATAAATTTAAGAGCCCCGGTGACTTGGGTAAAAGAATGATTGTATGTACCAAGTACTTATGTCATATCTATGTTCACCGAACTTTAAACGCATCTTAACCGACCGTCGGCTTCTCCCTCTTCGCCAAGGACCGAAAAGTGTTATGTACTCCACATTGCCGAGAATATCGACGGTGTTTCCGATAACTAGGCAATCAGGTCATAAGGTCTGTAATGGACATAAAGCACGCTCAGGGAACTTATGCTATATTACTGATAAAGTGTAAGAAGCGTCTTCGAAGAAAATAGTACCCCCACCGATACCTTTCTTCGGTGCTCATTGTTAATATGAGACTTGTGCAATAGATTTTTTGTACACATGAGTTCCATTGTGTGCCGACCATAATTGAAAACAGTAAGAGCGCTAGCTTTCGGCTTCACCCAGTCTGAGGTCCGGCTCGGGTAACCCGATCATGACAATCACAGAGGTGCTCCCTTTAGTCCCTAGCCGAACAATCGGGAACGTAGGGGTAAACACAGGAGCAAGGCAACCCAGCTTGCAAATCACTTAGGTCAATATGGTGCATATTGTGGCATAATACACGAACAAGGAACGAAGCCGCATAAGTATAATCATATGCAAGAGGACAAGCTCCAAAGAAGGAGCCCCCAAGTAAACGGGGTATTTGAATTTGTGCGTCACAAACAAAGTTTGGACAAGGAAATTTTTTACAAGCAACTTTTTTCCAAAAAAAGTATAATGCTTGGTCGAACCGAACATAAATTAAACATTTAAAACTTTGAGCATGAAGGCAACTTAGCTGGTTAATGTGTTCGGTATTGATGATGCGGTCCGAGCTTGATTCGGGACAAGGTTCCATCCCCCAAGCCGGTCCCGAGGTGGCGGAGCAAAGAGCTCGGCACTCCGAAGTGGTGACATAGCACGGTCGAAGCAGGCCGGCAAAGTGATGCCGAAGTCCCCGGCATGGGGTAATCAAATGTTGACGAAGCCCCCCGTTTAGCCGAGGTGACGCCAAAGGATATAGTCCGGCTGGATCATTTTCCTGTGCACAAAAAATAGTGTAGACCGGGGATAATAGTAATAATAAAAAAATGTTGCATAATAAATAATTTATGCAAAGTGAGTAATAAAAGAAATATGGCCTGGCGCTGAAGTCAATGTCGATGCAGGGCGTCAGCGTGATGCAGTAAAGGCGTGGCAAAGCCTGAATTCACAGGTCGGTCCGAGTTCCGGATGCGGCCGGACTATGTACGGAAACTGACCGAACCACCATGCGACCGTCGATAATGCGGCCACCATTTGATAGAACTGTGTACATATGATGGACAAACCAAAGTAATAATTCCTTGGGAAGAATGAACCCAAACAAGCAAAAAATACTAGGATTAATAGCACCTGGTTTATTTATTGTAGCAATCCGAAGAAAGGTGATTCCCAAAATTGGGACTCGATTCGCACACCCATTGCCTGACGAGTGATAAAGCGACGGCATGGCAATGCTGGCAAAGGTTGGCTCGCCAAGGCAAAGCCCTCGGTCCAGCTAACGTGACGGAGCTGGTCGGCTAGTGACGCCGAAGTCTCTGGAGTATAGGTTGATGAAGAGACGGCGAATCCCCCGGTCCAGCCGAGATGTCGAAGCCTCGATGTCAGCCGATGAGTCGAAGTAGGTCGGCATGATGGACACCGGCTCAAAGAAGCAATGGTGCGGCCCTGCCGATACAGGTCGTGACGTGGTCAATGCCGGCTTGATGAAGTGACCCTGCAGCGATACCGGTGTGCATGCTTCGTGTAATCCATGGGTCGGAAATGTTTGTGATGATTTATCCTTTCCGATGCCGAACTCTTGTTTGGCTTGCCGAGATGATGATCCGAAGAAGTTGAGCTCGGCTCAACAAAGTGACGACGTGTTTAGCGCAGGTCGGTGGCTGTGGAGCAATATTGCCGGACTGGTTTGACACCAGCATGATGTTGAAGATCATGTTCAAAAGATTTTAAAGTTAGTGGGATGTATTCGGAGACAAAACACAATACCCCATACAAAACTTCCTTCAAAAATGATGTCCGAAATCCCATTCATAAAAAAGACGAACTCGGGTCGGATTCGTTTTCGCGTAGAAAACAGATCCGAAAAGTGATGCACTAATCGGAAGGTTCCCGGAGTTTGGACGGTCGGATCAAGCTGAAATTTTGAGGGGTGGTAGATATAGGAATTCCGCAGCCGATCAACAGTTGGATCTTCCAAAGGACGTCCGAGCTAGAAGCTGGACACCACGCCCTAAACTGATCCAGATTCTCGTCCAGATTTAACAGGGCTCCAGTATATCGCGGATTGCCAGAGATTCCTCCATCGGAACTCGATGAAATTTTCTAGGGTTGTTGTAGACTCAATTCCGCACAATTCCACTTAAAGCAATCGTTAAAATGACACTTGAGGAGGCGGCGGCGGCGGACACAAGTTCCTGTCCAGAAAAACAGCACGGTCGCCCGAGGGCAATGTTGACGTCGAGCCCCCGGGCTCCCTGGATGATTCCTCCATGATCTTGATAGAGATCGGAGTTGATGTTGATGAAGGACCTCATCCGAACATTACGGTCGGAGGTAGGGCGCAGTCCTTGGTCGAACCAAGGTGACCAGTCGAGCTGGTGACGAAGATGCCGAAGTCGCAGTTGATCTGCAGGCGAGCCATCGACCTTTTGCCGAACACACAGCGGAACTCTCAATGAAAGCACCAATGTCGGTGTCAAAACCAGCGGATCTCGGGTAGGGGGTCCCGAACTGTGCGTCTAAGGATCGATGGTAACAGGAGGCAAGGGACACAATGTTTACCCAGGTTCGGGCCCTCTCTATGGAGGTAAAACCCTACTTCCTGCTTGATTGATCTTGATGATATGAGTATTACAAGAGTTGATCTACCACGAGATCGTAGAGGCTAAACCCTAGAAGCTAACCTATGGTATGATTGTTGTATATCTCTATTGACTAGCCCTGCCCTGGTTTATATAATGCACCAGAGGCCTAGGATAACAAGAGTCCTAGCCGAATATGGCGGTGGGGGAGGAGTCCTTGTCTTGATTGCCAAGTCTTGTGGAATCTTCCTTGTATGCGGCTGTCGGTGACCGCCCATGAGTATACGGCCATGGGGGTCCTCGGCCCAATCTAACAGATCGGGAGATGACTTGGTGAGTACCCCCTAGTCCAGGACACAGTCAGTCGCGCCGGTGACGATAGTGATCATGATGGTGCTTTGAAGATGGAGATTAATGGCACAAGATGATGATGGCCATATCATATCACTTATATTGATTGCATGTGATGTTTATCTTTTATGCATCTTATTTTGCTTAGTTCGACGGTAGCATTATAAGATGATCTCTCACTAAATTTTATGGTAAAAATGTTCTCCCTGAGTATGCACCGTTGCCAAAGTTCGTCGTGTCGAGACACCACGTGATGATCAGGTGTGATAAGCTCAACGTTCATCTACAACGGGTGTAAGACAGTTTTACACATGCAGAATACTCGGGTTAAACTTGACGAGCCTAGCATATGCAGATATGGCCTCGGAACCTTTGAGACCGAAAGGTCGAGCGTGAATCATATAGTAGATATGATCAACATAGTGATGTTCACCATTGAAAACTACTCCATCTCACGTGATGATCGGACATGGTTTAGTTGATATGGATGACGTGATCACTTAGATGATTAGAGGGATGTCTATCTAAGTGGGAGTTCTTATGTAATATGATTAATTGAACTTTAATTTATCATGAACTTAGTCCTGGTAGTATTAGCATATCTATGTTGTAGATCAATAGAGAAAACTAAGTTGAAAGATGTTAGTAGCAATGATGCGGATTGGATCCGTGATCTAAGGATTATCCTCATTGTTGCACAGAAGAATTATGTCCTTCATGCACCGCTAGGTGACAGAACTATTGCAAGAGCAGATGAGACGTTATGAACGTTTTGACAAAAGCTCGATATGATGACTACTTGATAGTTTAGTGCACCATGCTTTATGGCTTAGAACCAGGACTTCAAAAATGTTTTGAATACCACGGAGCATATAAGATGTTCCAAGAGTTGAAATTGGTATTTCATACTCATGCCCATGTCGAGAGGTATGAGACCTCTGACATTACTTTGCCTACAAGATGGAGGAGAATAGCTCAACCCGGTGAGCATGTGCTCGATTGTCCGAGTACTACAATCACTTGAATCAAGTGGGACTTAATCTTCCAGATAAGATAGTGATTGACAGAGTTCTCTAGTCACTATCACCAAGTTGCTAGAACTTCGTGATGAACTATAATATGCAAGGGATAACGGAAACGATTCCCAAGCTCTTCGTGATGCTGAAATCGAGGAAGGGAGAAATCAAGAAAAACATCAAGTGTTGATGGTTGACAAGACCACTAGTTTCAAGAAAAGGGCAAAGGGAAGAAGGGGAACTTCAAGAAGAACGGGAAGCAAGTTGCTGCTCAAGTGAAATAGCCCAAGTCTGGACCTAAGCCTGAGACTAAGTGCATTACTGCAAAGCGACTGGTCACTGGAAGCGGAACTGCCCCAAGTATTTGGCGGATAAGAAGGATGGCAAAGTGAACAAAGGTATATTTGATATACATGTTATTGATGTGTACTTTACTAGTGTTTATAGCAACCCCTCAGTATTTGATACTAGTTCATTTGCTAAAGAGTAGTAACTCGAAATGGGAGTTGCAGAATGAACAGAAACTAGTTAAGGGCGAGGTGACGATGTGTGTTCGAAGTAGTTCCAAGATTGATATGATCATCATCACACACTCCCTATACTTTCGGGATTAGTGTTGAACCTAAAATAAATGTTATTTGGTGTTTGCGTTGAGCATGAATATGATTAGATCATGTTTATTGCAATATGGTTATTCATTTAAGTCAAAGAATAATTGTTGTTCTGTTTACATGAATAAAACCTTATATGGTCATACACCCAATGAAAATGGTTTGTTGGGTCTCGATCGTAATGATACACATATTCATATATTGAAGCCAAAAGATGCAAAGTTAAGAATGATAGTGCAAATTATTGTGGCACTGTCGTTTAGGTCATATTGGTGTAAAGCGCATGAAGAAACTCCATGCTGATGGGATTTTGGAATCACTTGATTATGAATCACTTGATGCTTGCGAACCATGCCTTATGGGCGAGATGACTAAGACTCTGTTCTCCGGAACAATGGAGCGAGCAACTGATTTATTGGAAATAATACATACTGATGTATGCGATCCAAAGAGTGTTGAGGCTCGCGGCGGGTATCGTTATTTTCTGACCTTCACAAATGATTTGAGAAGATATGGGTATATCTACTTGATGAAACATAAGTCTAAAACATTTGAAAAGTTCATATAATTTCAGAGTGAAGTGGAAAATCATCGTAACAAGAAAATAAAGTTTCTACGATATGATCGTGGAGGAGAATATTTGAGTTATGAGTTTGGTCTTCATTTGAAACAATGCGGAATAGTTTTAGCAACTCACGCCACCTGGAACACCACAGCGTAATGGTGTGTCCGAACATCGTAACCGTACTTTATTAGATATGGTGCAATCTATGATGTCTCTTACCGATTTACCACTATAGTCTTGGGGTTATGCATTAGAGACAGCTGCATTCACGTTAAATAGGGCACCATCTAAAACTGTTGAGACGACGCCTTATGAACTGTGGTTTGGCAAGAAACCAAAGTTGTCATTTCTTAAAGTTTGGGGCTGCGATGCTTATGTGAAAAAACTTCAACCTGATAAGCTCGAACCCAAATCGGAGAAATGTGTCTTCATAGGATACCCAAAGGAGACTGTTGGGTACACCTTCTATCATAGATCCGAAGGCAAAACATTCGTTGCTAAGAATGGATCCTTTCTAGAGAAGGAGTTTCTCTCGAAAGAAGTGAGTGAGAGGAAAGTAGAACTTGATGAGGTAACTGTACCTACTCCCTTATTGGAAAGTAGCTCATCACAGAAATCTGTTCCTGTGACTCGTACACCAATTAGTGAGGAAGCTAATGATTATGATCATGTAACTTCAGATCAAGTTACTAATGAACCTCGTAGGTCAACCAGAGTAAGATCCGCACCAGAGTGGTACGGTAATCCTATTCTGGAGGCCATGTTACTTGACCAAGGCGAACCTACGAACTTTGAAGAAGCGATGGTGAGCCCAGATTCCGCAAAATGGCTTGAAGCAATGAAATCTGAGATGGGATCCATGTATGAGAACAAAGTGTGGACTTTCGTTGACTTGCCCGATGATCGGCAAGCCATAGAGAATAAATGGATCTTCAAGAAGAAGACTGACGCTGATGGTAATGTTACTGTCTACAATGCTCGACTTGTTGCGAAAGGTTTTCGACAAGTTCGAGGAGTTGACTATGATGAGACTTTCTCACCCGTAGCGATGCTTAAGTCTGTCCGAATCATGTTAGCAATTGCCGCATTTTATGAAACCTGACAAATGGATAAACAAAACTGCATTCCTTAATGGATTTATTAAAGAAGAGTTGTATATGATGCAACCAGAAGTTTTTGTCAATCCTAAAGGTGCTAAAAAATATGCAAACTCCAGCAATCCATCTATGGACTGGTGCAAGCATCTCGGAGTTGGAATATACGCTTTGATAAGTTGATCAAAGCATATAGTTTTATATAGACTTGCGGTGAAGCCTGTATTTACAAGAAAGTGAGTGGGAGCACTACAGCCTTTCTGATAAGTATATGTGAATGACATATTGTTGACCAGAAATAATGTAGAATTTTTTGGAAAGCATAAAGGAGTATTTGAAAGGAGTTTTTCAAAGAAATACCTCGGTAAAGCTGCTTACATATTGAGCATCAAGATCTATAGAGATAAATCAAGACGCTTGATAAGTTTTTTCAATGAGTACATACCTTGACAAGATTTTGAAGTAGTTCAAAATGGAACAGTCAAAGAAAGAGTTCTTTCCTGTGTTACAAGGTGTGAATTTGAGTAAGACTCAAAGCCCGACCATGGCAGAAGATGGAAAGAGAATGAAAGTCATTCCCTATGCCTCAGCCATAGGTTCTATAAAGTATGTCATGCTGTGTACCAGATCTATTGTATACCCTACACTGAGTTTGGTAAGGGAGTACAATAGTGATCTAGGAGTAGATCACTGGACATTGGTCAAATTATCCTTAGAGGACTAAGGAAATATTTCTCAGTTATGGAGGTGATAAAGACTTCATCGTAAAGAGTTACGTCGATGTAAGCTTTGACACCGATCTGGATGACTCTAAGTCACGATCTAGATACATATTGAAAGTGGGAGCAATTAGCTAGAGTAGCTCCGTACAGAGTATTGTAGACATAGAAATTTGCAAAATACTTACTGATCTGAATGTGGCAGACCCGTATACTAAAACTTCTCTCACAAGCAAAACATGATCACACTTAAGTACTTTTGGGTGTTAATCACATAGAGATGTGAACTAGATTATTGATTCTAGTAAACCCTTTGGGTGTTGGTCACATGGCGATGTGAACTATGGGTGTTAATCACATGGTGATGTGAACTATTGGTGTCAATCACATGGTGATGTGATCTAGATTATTGACTCTAGTGCAAGTGGGAGACTGAAGGAAATATGCCCTAGAGGCTATAATAAAGTTATTATTTATTTCCTTATTTCATGATAAATGTTTATTATTCATGCTAGAATTGTATTAACCGGAAACATAATACATGTGTGAATACATAGACAAACATATTGTCACTAGTATGCCTCTACTTGACTAGCTCGTTTATCAAAGATGGTTAAGTTTCCTAACCATAGACATGAGTTGTCATTTGATTAACGGGATCACATCATTAGAGAATGATGTGATTGACTTGACCCATTCCGTTAGCTTAGCATTTGATCATTTAGTATATTGCTATTGCATTCTTCATGACTTATACATGTTCCTATGACTATGAGATTATGCAACTCCCGAATACCAGAGGAACACTTTGTGTGCTACCAAACGTCACAACGTAACTGGGTGATTATAAAGGTGCTCTATAGGTGTCTCGGAAGGTACTTGTTGGGTTGGCATTGATCGAGATTAGGATTTGTCACTCTGATTGTCGGAGAGGTATCTCTGGGCCCTCTCGGTAATACACATCACTATAAGCCTTGCAAGCAATGCAACTAATGAGTTAGTTGCGGTATGATGTATTATGGAACGGGTAAAGAGACTTGCCGGTAACGAGATTCAACTAGGTATTGAGATACCGACGATCGAATCTCGGGCAAGTAACATACCGATGACAAAGGGAACAACATATGTTGTTATGCGGTTTGACCGATAAAGATCTTCGTAGAATATGTAGGAGCCAATATGAGCATCCAGGTTCCGCTATTGGTTATTGACCGGAGATGTGTCTCGGTCATGTCTACATAGTTCTCAAACCCGTAGGGTCCGCACGCTTAACGTTCGGTGATGATCGATATTATGAGTTTATGTGTTTTGATGTACCGAAGGTAGTTAGGAGTCCCGGATGAGATCAGGGACATGACGAGGAGTCTCGAAATGGTCGAGACGTAAATATCGATATATTGGACGACTATATTCGGACATCGGAAAGGTTCCGAGTGATTCGGGTACTTTTCGGAGTACCGGAGAGTTACGGGAATTCGTATTGGGCCTTAATGGGCCATACGAGAAAGGAGATAAAGGCCTCAAAGGGTGGCCGCACCCCTCCCCATGGACTGGTCCAAATTGGACTAGGGAGAGGGGGCGCCCCCTTCCTTCCTTCTCCTTCTCCCTTCCCTTTTTCCTATTCCATGTGGAAGGTGGAATCCTACTAGGACTAGGGAGTCCTAGTAGGACTCCACACTTGGGCGCGCCCTATGAGGGCCGGCCTCCTCCTCCCTCCATCCTTTATATACGTGGCCAGGGGGCACGCCATAGACACACAAGTTTATCATTGATCTTTTAGCCGTGTGTGGTGCCCCCCTCCACCATAATCCACCTCGGTCATATCGTAGCGGTGCTTAGGCGAAGCCCCGCGTCGGTAGCAACATCATCACCGTCATCACGTCGTCGTGCTAACGGAACTCTCCCGTGAAGCTCTGCTGGATCGGAGTTCGTGGGACGTCATCGACCTGAACGTGTGCTGAACTCGGAGGTGGCGTGCATTTGGTACTTGGATCGGTCGGATCATGAAGACGTTCGACTACATCAACCGCGTTGTTATAACGCTTCCGCTTTTGGTCTATGAGGGTACGTGGACATACTCTCCCCTCTCGTTGCTATGCATCACCATGATCTTGCGTGTGCGAAGGAATTTTTTTGAAATTACTACGTTCCTCAACAGTTATGCTGTTTAGTTAGCCATCATATATGTGAAACTGTGTCATGCTATCCTATTTGTTTAGACAACATAAATGTGAATTATTCCATGCCCCCTTTTATTCGCCACTATCCATTGCACCTGTCCATCATAAAATGTTTGTACATTCAATTACTTTTCTTGTTTATCAGTCATTGGAATTGGAGGGGGCGATGGCAGTATCTAAGGGAGTAAATCTATTGGGGAACATTACATGGAAAACAAAAAAATTCTACGCACACACAAGATCTATCCATGGAGATGCAAAGCTACGAGAGGGGGAGAGCATCTTCATACCCTAGATCGCTAAGCGGAAGCGTTTATCAACGCGGTTGATGTAGTCGTACACCTTCGCGATTCGTCCCGATCAAGTACCGAACGTACGACACCTCTGCGTTCAGCACACGTTCAGCTTGATGACGTCCTCGCCTTCTCGATCCAGCAAGACAAACGAAGTAGTAGATGAGTTCTAGCAGCACGACGGCGTGGTGACGGTGTTGGTGAAGAACTATCTCCGCAGGGCTTCGCCAAGCACAACGGAAACTATGATGGAGGATAAACTAGAGGGGACGGGGTTGTCGGCACACGGCTTGGTTGATGTGTCTTGGGTGCTAGCCCTGCCCTTCTATTTCTATGTTGAGCCCCGGGGCCGAAACTTGGAGTAAAAGCCTCCTCAAAGTCAGTTTTCCCGAAAGGCAAGAGTCCTTCTCGGACTCCAGGGCCAGATGACAGGGTTCCCGGCGTCTGGCCTCTAGTCTCCGCAAAAATCCCTTTTGCACTTTCCAAAAACTTCGCGGGCTTTCCTCTTTGGCCCAAATAAAGTGTTCTCGTACCCAAACATTTCAGGAAACATCCGGAACCCGTTCCGGTGAATTCTGGAACCCTTCTAGAGATCAAACACTATTATCCCATATATCAAACTTCACCTCCGGACTATTCTGGAGCTCCTCATCATGTCCGTGATCACATCCGGGACTCCGAACAACATTCGGTCACCGACATACATAACTCATACAATACTATATCATCAACGAACGTTAAGCGTGCGGACCCTACGGGTTCGAGAACTATGTAGACATGACCGAGACACCTCTTTGGTCAATAGCCAATAGCGGGGCCTGGATGCCCATATTGGCTCCTACATATTCTACGAAGATCTTTATAGGTCGAACCTTATGACAACATACGTAATTCCTTTTGTCCACCGGTATGTTACTTGCCCGAGATTCGATCGTTGGTATCTCTATACCTAGTTCAATCTCATTACCGGCAAAACTCTTTACTCGTTCTGTAATACATTGATATGTCTCCGACGTCTCTATAATTTATGAAGTATTCATGCCATGTTTAGAACAATTTTATGTGGTTTTGGTATGATTTGATTAGAACTAACCCACACTGACGTTGTTTTCAACAGAACTACTGTGGTATCATTTTTTGTGCAGAAATAAAAGTTCTCGGAATGGGCTGAAAATTTACGATGATTTTTTATGGACCAAAAGAGAACCCCGAAGCACAAGAGTTGCACCAGAAGAATCCCGAGGTGACGACAAGGTAGGGGAGTGCGCCCTAACCCCCGGGAGGGTGCTCCTACCTTATCGCTGCCTCGTGGACCCCCTTGACGTGAGACCGATGCCAAAAATTCCTATAAATACCAAAACCCCCAGAAATAAACCTAGATCGGGAGTTCCGCCGCTGCAAGCCTCTATAGCCACAAAAAAAGCAATCTAGGCCCTCTTCGGCACCCTATAATAGGGGGACATCATCACTGGAGTCCATGGAGGTGGATCCCGGAGGGGGCCATCATCACCATGGAGGCCAAAGACCAGAGGAAGAGCATCTCCCCATCTAGGGGGGAGGCCATGGAGGAGGAAGCACAAGGTGGAGACTATCTCCCACTATCTCTCGGTTTTGCCGAAGTGC
This sequence comes from Aegilops bicornis, assembly GCA_021605145.1. Classification (NCBI taxonomy): domain Eukaryota; kingdom Viridiplantae; phylum Streptophyta; class Magnoliopsida; order Poales; family Poaceae; genus Aegilops; species Aegilops bicornis. Next base: position 518,125,498 of record CM038669.1, read on the forward strand.
CACCGGGGGAACCATCGCCGCGGTGATCGTCTTCATCAACATCACCATCCTCATCTCTTTTACGCGGTCCACTCTCCCACACCCCGCTATAATCCCCTACTTGAACATGGTGTTTTATGCCACATATTATGATCCATTGATGTGTTGCCATCCTATGATGTTTTGAGTAGATTTCTTTTGTGTTTTGGGTTGATTCATGATCTAGATTGGTCTGAGTTGTATGTTTCATTTTGGTGATGTCCCATGGTGCCTTCCGTGCCACGCACACGTGAAGGATTCCCGCTGTAGGGTGTTGCAATACGTTCATGATTCGCTTATAGTGGGTTGCTAGAGTGACAGAAGCTTAAACCCGAGTAACGGGGTTGTTGCGTATGGGATAAAGGGGACTTGATACTTTAATGCTATGGTTGGGTTTTACCTTAATGATCTTTAGTAGTTGCGGATGCTTGCTAGAGTTCCAATCATAAGTGCATATGATCCAAGAAGAGAAAGTATGTTAGCTTATGCCTCTCCCTCATATGAAATTGCAATGACAACTACCGATCTTGTTAACAATTGCCTAGGATAATTCCGCACACCGACCCATCATTATTCCACACTCGCTATTTATAATATATAGTAATATATTCTAACTTTATGATAACAGCACCTATTTTTATATTTTAGTTCTCCGATATCATGCAGAGTTATCCTCTTCATACCCACAACATAGTTTTATTTCTTGTTTCTACATGGAAGCAAACGTTCGGTGTACGTAGAGTCGTATCAGTGGCAGATAGGACTTGAGAGAATATAGATCTTACCTTTAGCTCCTTATGGGTTCGACACTCCATACTTATCACTTCCATCTTTGGAAATTGCTACGACGATTCCTTGCACTTGGGGATTATCAAGCTCTATTCTGGCGCCATTGCCGGGGAGGTATATAGCGTGGGGTTGATATTCTCGTGTGTGCTTGTTTGCTTTCTTCACTAAGTAGATTTTGTTTCCCCTTTTTTGTTTTTGTTTTCTTTAGTTGTGGGTGAAATAAACAAAAATAAAAATGAAAAGAATGAAAATACAAAAAGATTTACTTGCCTCTTATGCCTAAAAACTATTTCAAAAAGAGAAGTGATTGGAAGGTTATGCATTGGAAAAGTGAGGGTCGACCTTGAACCCTTGTGTTCATGCTCATGAAACAATGTAGAATTTTTCATGGAAGTTTCTCAAAAATAATTATCCCCATTGTCGGTGTCAAAACCGGCGGATCTCGGGTAGGGGGTCCCGAACTGTGCGTCTAGGCGGATGGTAACAGGAGACAAGGGACACGATGTTTTTACCCAGGTTCGGGCCCTCTCGATGGAGGTAAAACCCTACTCCTGCTTGATTCATATTGATGATATGGGTAGTACAAGAGTGGATCTACCACGAGATCGGAGAGGCTAAACCCTAGAAGCTAGCCTATGGTATGATTGTTGTTAGATCCCTCTGGACTAAAACCCTCCATTTTATATAGACACTGATAGGGTTAGGGTTACACGTAGTCGGTTACAATGGTAGGAGATCTACATATCCGTGTCGCCAAGCTTGCCTTCCACGCCAAGGAAAGTCCCATCCGGGACACGGACGAAGTCTTCAATCTTGTATCTTCATAGTCCAGAGTCCGCCAACGGTGATAGTTCGCTATCCGGACACCCCTAATCAGGACTCCCTCGGTAGCCCCGAACCAGGCTTCAATGACGCATTTAATCCGGCGCCGCATATTGTCTTCGGCATTGCAAGGCGGGTTCCTCCTCCAAATACTTCATAGAAGATTTTGAACACAAGGATAGTGTCCGGCTCTGCAAAACAAGTTCCACATACCACCATAGAGAGAATAACCTTTGCATAGATCTGCTGATGTATTCCGCGGCGTGACATCACACCATGGCCAGGCCTTTATACGAATCGGTTTTACTGTCCCACCTCAGCATGTTTAGCGAGGCGGTTTCTTCGGCACGTCTTATCAGAGCAGAGATCGTGCCCCCCTTATTCTGGGATCCTCATCAATACGGGCGTGGGTAACCCAGTCTTGCCCGTTGGCACGCCCCCTCCATCGAAGGCGAGTCCCGAACGGTCACGGGGAGGGCTCTTGGTATTCAACCTCTTTATAACGAGACCAAGGCCCGCTCCTTTCTTTCAATCTCAATCGAATCCGCCCCTCGCCTCGAGTTCCAACACCCAAAGTTCCAGATTTAGGCGCTTCGGACCTTCAACGATGTCCGGCTCCGACCTGCACGGCCGGTGGATGTCTTCCTCCATCACGAAAGAAGATGTGCTAAAGCTGAGAGACGCCAGGTATCTAACCGGCGAAATTTCGCATAGGCTGCCTGCCCAAGGGCAGGTTATTCCCACACCCGAGCCTGGTGAGAGCGTGGTATTCGTGTCTCACTTCCTTCGAGGTTTAGGCTTCCCAACGGACCCCTTTGTGAGGGGGCTCATGTTTTATTATGGGCTGGAATTCCATGACTTGGATCCGGAGTCCATCGTCAACATCTCGTCTTTCATTATCGTATGTGAAGCCTTCCTCCGCATTACCCCTCACTTCAGATTGTGGCTCAAGACCTTCAAAGTGGAGCCGAAGATGATCAAGGGCATCGAGCAGAAAAGTCTTGGAGGGGCTGTTATAAGCAAGAACGCGGACACTCCATGGCCCGAGGGCTCTTTTCAAGAGGAGCTCAATTTATGGCAACATGAGTGGTTTTATATCACCGCTCCCAGGGGCACCAAATGGGCGGCGCCACCTTCCTTCCGCTCGGGTCCTCCACTGCGGCGGGCGTCATGGGTCAATAAAGGGCTCGACTGGGGACCGTCCAAGGACGTACCTCTGTTGCAGGGCCGTATTCGAGACCTCCGAGAGAAAGAGATCAATCTGGTCGTAGTAGCACAGGTCATGTTGATTCGTCGCACCTTGCCCTGCAAACGCCGCCCCCTCCGCCTGTGGGAGTTTAATCCGGAGGGACCACGAGCTCTCCAACATTTTATGGGCGTAACGCCCGTGGAGATGTACCAACTGTTCTTGGGATCACAAGCAATGTGTCCGGACTTAACCAAGGACGCAGGTCTGAGCTGCAATCGCCTGGATACTCAAGTAAATAGTCCTGTACCCGGACATGCTATCCGCATATTTATCATAAACTTGCCCTTGAAAGAGCTATCCTTTAAACAGGAGTGGATAGCAAAAGCAAAACTGATCAGGTGTCCGGCCCCCCTCCCTGAGACCACGCCGGATCCTGCATTAACCAAGATGCTAGAGGCTGTGCCTTTTGAAGAAGGCGAAGGGGGGAACAAGGGAACTACTACCTCCGTGAAGGAGGCTATCAAGAAAGAGAGGATCGAGAATCCCTCCATCCAAGGGGAGAAGAGGACCGCTTCTGAAGATCCGGAGACCAAAGCCTCGAAGCGGGGGAAGAAATCCTCACCAGAGGGTCCTACGGCGGGAGATGCCCCGGCCGCACTATTTCCCCAAGGAGATCAGCCCTCCAGCGAGCCGTAAGTAAAGGGGGCGTTTTTTTTAAAAGAGAGACGTCCCCGTTTTATTTCTGAAGGTAACCGAAAGTTTACCTTTTAGTTCGGATCTCAGCCCTTCACAGCAGTGATCGTCTTCAGGGGATCTTGGCCCGGAGATGATGGAGAGCGAAACGCCTCCGCCTGCCGTACCGTTATGCGAGGTGGACGACCCTGAGGTGTCGTCGCGGAGGGCTTCTCCGAATCCGGCGGGGCCAGAAGGCAGCCGTATGTCCCCTCAAAGCCCTCCATGTCCGGCCTTCGAAAAAGGCCACCGGACGAGTCCGACACCAACGGGTGTACGGTTGGAGGAGCTGAAGGATCTGCTCGGGCGAGCTTCTTTCTCGGAAGATCACCGTACGTTAATGGGTACGATGATTGAAAGGATTTCATCTGCTGAGAGCGGATTGCATGAAGCCGTCGTAAGTTCTTGTGGGTTTTGAGGTACGCAAAATGATGTACCTTCCGACAGTTTTGCATATAAAATGCGCCCTATATAGATAGTAGCCCACGAGACTTGGTGCGGTGTCAAAAATGACGGGCGCGCCGAGGATCATAACCCAGGTATAATATGCGCTCTTCCTATGTAGGTGGCGAAGCGTCGGTGGCTAGCGGGCTGATGAATTTGCCGAACTGAAGCGGCAACTTGACGTGGCGGATGCGGACATCAAGCTTGTTAATAAGCGGCTTGACGAGTCACAAGGTATGCAACTTCTCCACGGACACCTGGTAAGGGAGCTTGACGCCCATGCCTTACAACATGTATGCTTAATGCAGATGGTGCTGCTGCTATGGAGAGCCTTCGGGCGGAGCTCTCCCGAGCCAAGGAGCAAGCCAGAAAAAGTGATGTGGCTGCCATAAAGGCGGCCGCAGAGCTAAAAGCCGAACAGGCTGCTCACTGCCGAAGCAAGAAAGAAATGGCCGAGATGGCTGTGAAATTGAAGAATGCCACTGACCGTTGCGAGCTTCTTGGAAAAGAAGATCGAGCGAAACAAGAGGACCTGAAAAAGGCCGCCACCGAGGCCAAGGATACTCGCTCTGCGATGAGAGCTATGAAGGAGGAGCTACGTCGGTAGGAGATATTGCGGCTGGAAAGCCCTTTCTGATGCGGAGGAAATTCACGGATCCTAAGTATGCTCAATTGGACCGGCTGTGGGGTGCGGAGGATGCTTATATGGACTTGGCGGCGAGTGCCGCAGATGCAGCCGAACACTTCCGAGGTCAAAAGGATCACGGAATGGAAGAGCATTTTTAGTCGCAGTTCCATAGTCCGGAGCGTCCACTTTCATTAACCGATCGTTTGGCCGAATGGGCTGAGCTGAATAGGTTGTCCGGACTTGCCATGAAGGCTGTCGTGACTCATTTGTGGCCGAAAAGGCCCGAGCCGAAGAGTTATTTTGGCATGGTGCAACAGTTCCTTGGTGCGGTGTCGCAAATCGATGCAATGAAGCGGTCAGCATGCATAGAGGGTGCGCGGATGGCTCTTGCCCGTGTCAAGACAAACTAGGAGGATATGAAGGCCACCGACGTTGCATCCCCAGATTTGGACAGAAGCCGAGTACCTGCCGAGCACTATTTTGAGGAAGTCCTGCAGGGCGCTCGTTTAATAGAGACGCAGTGCTCGAAGGATATTATGTTTTAATGACATGTATGATTTGTGAAAACAATGTTTCAATATAATATAGGAGCTTTTTATACTTGTGCGTTCAAGTATTAAAACACCTCTGTCTTGGCCGTTGATGTATATGTGTATATAACTTGAAAGATGGCAGTCTTGACTTCCACGCACATAGTGCGGGGGTGTTTGCAAAAGGCGCATTTTCACACTTAATCCAACGTCTTGGTCCTGTAAAGGAGGTGATAGCGTAGCAAACTAGGCAACCGGACTATAATGCTTTATCACTTTCACTTAGCCATAGGAGTTTGATGGTGGGGCTACTATATAGCCCCTAGGGGCACCACGCTCTCCCGAATTCGGGGCGCGTATGTGCCTGACCGGGAAACGGTCCTTCATTAATGCGGGGGAATTCTAAACATTTTGGTGGGTCATCGAGTGGTTGACCAGTCTCACGCTATATCATGATGATCAGTTTTCGGCTTTCTCTTGAGGTGCTCACTGGCGAACCGGGCACAATCGCAGTAGTTCTCCGGTGTCGCGTTAGCCGATAGAACGAAAGCGTAAGGCAGCAAAACACGGAGCCGGGCAAACCCAACATTTGACCAAAGACATGATTCGGAGCTGATGCATATAAGGCCTAACTCAAGGCGCCGAACACTCCCTAAGGTATTCGGTCTTTGTGAAAGCAGGCAGAATAATGCCCTAAGCCCCACAGTGTCCGTGCACGCATAAAAATTCTGGTGCGGTGATGCCAAAACGCCAGCCTCCTCCTCGGTTATAGCAAGAAACCCGGGGATGTGTATCAACAAGAGCGATAAAAAAGGTTTACGCAGGTCTTAATCTGAAAAGAATCCTTTGCAACGGGTCCCTCACTGCACGTCTGCGCTGTGTCTCCGTTGTGCCGTATCACGACAGGTGTAGCACGGTGTTCATCTGTAAAAGAGAAGAACTTAGTTGAAAAGAAAAAAAGATCGTGTGAAAAATGTACTTTATATTAAATAAACAGAGTACGGTTCGAAAAGTGAATAAAATTGAGCTTTATTGTCTCTTGTTGTACACGCGTGCAGCCCTTATGTGGGTATGCCGCTAGTAAGCGTTATATATTTTACGCCGGACTCGTCTAGCCATGTCCGGGGTTCGAATGACCTATTCAGGTGCTTTGATTAGCGGAGCCGGATTAGTGTGGGGCTGTCAAGGCAGTCTCACGTTCTTTCGTGCTTGAGTAACACTTGATACTCCCTTTTAATGAGATGATGTCGCGTGGACCGGGCCTTTTAAGTGTAAGAGATGCATAATGCGGTATTGCGTTAAAAGCGGTAAAGCTTCACGTCCAAAGTAGTGCTTGATAGCTACTTTCGAATGGGGCGATGTGGAAGGTTAACTTTTTTGGCGAAGTTGTCGGATGAGCCGAACACAACTTCTAGCAGTAGGGAGCCCGTACAATGGGCATATAGGCCTTGCATTACCCCTTTGAAGGAGGTGTTGCTATGGCAAATTTTGGTTGGGTCCTTCCCCATTTTGCGGATTGTGTCCTGATATAGCAGGTTTAGATCGCTACCTCCGTCCATTAGGACTTGTGTAAATTGGAGTTAAATGCGATTATAGGATATAATATCAAGGCAGTCCATCCTGCATTCCAGATACTTCCGGAATAGTCCTGATGATCGAAGGTGGTTGGTTTTGACAACCATCGTTGGGACTCTTCTGGGATAGACCATGCGGCTCGTGTTTCTATGGGCGCCGCTCTGTTTTTCCATTTTGTCATTTGAAGTGAGTTCACTGTTTTGACTTATTGTGGGAAATTCTTTTGTTTTCTGGTGCTCTGCTTGTGGGGTTCGTCATCGTCCTCGCTTGGTGTGTCGAGCCCCTTGTGTTCGACATTGAGTTTTCCGGACTGCTTGAAGACCCAACAATCTCTGTGGGTATGGTTTTGCGGGCTTCCGAATCTTGTGGATTTGGCATATTTTGTCCAAGATTTTGTTTAGGTTGGATAGCTCGTCACTGTTGTCCTTGTTGCGTCGTGGTTTTCCATTTCCATCCCTGACTTCGGATGTACTTGGGTCATTGCATCTTGCATCTTCCCAATAACTATCCTCTCCGCATAAAAGCGGGTCATGAGGCTTGTTAATGCAGCCATTGTTCTCGGCTTCTCTGGCGAGGTGTCTGGCGAGCCATTAAATCTCGGACGTTGTGTTTGAAAGCTGCTAAGGCTTGGCGTCCGGACATCGACTATTTGGTTCTTTTGATGAGGAACATGTTCCAGAATTTGCGGGCTGACTCTTGGGTTGTTGAGTTATGTGACTTAAATAAATGCGCATCCGGAGGGCGGACATAAGTCCCTTGAAAATTTGCCCGAAAAGCATCCTCGAGCTCTTCCCAACTTCCAATGGTATTTTCAGGGAGGCTTTTGAGCCAATGTCGAGCTGGCCCTTTGAGCTTGAGGGGCAAGTATTTTATGGCGTGGAGATCATCTCCTCTAGCCATGTGTATGTGGAGGATGTAATCCTCAATCCAGACTCCAGGGTCTGTTGTTCCCTCGTATGCCTCTATGTTTACGGGTTTGAATCCTGCTGGGAAATCGTGATCCAGCACCTCATCGGTGAAACACAAGGGTTGTGCGGCACCCCTATATTTGGGTGTGCCGTGATGTTCGAATATTTGGCGTGTTGCATTGCTTGGAAGAGCTTGCTTTCTCGGCCCATAAATGGACCTAACTGGGCCATCCTTTTGATGCGAATCCTTATGCGGATCGCGTGCGGCTTGTGTGGCGCCGCTTGCCGCTCCATGTTTTCCATGTGGTGCGTCTATCCGACCGGCGACCTCTTTGTTCTTTGATTGCGGGAGCTCTCGGCCTCCTCGCCAATTCAGCAGTAATTTGCGCTTGGGTAGCTCTTTGTTTGCTTGTTGTCGCCGTATTTCTCTGCGGTGTTGAGTACTTTGCTCCATCTGATTCTGAGTGCATCTTCCGCTGTTTTGAGCTTCCGCTTCTGCTTTTTCAGGCTACGCGTAGTGGCGACGAGCCTTTTGTGGAGGTTCTTCTGCTCCAGCAATTTGTCCGGCGTGAGATCGTCCGGACTATTATCTTCGCCGGGGACGGGTTGTTTATCCAAGTTGTCCTGTTCGGACGGTTGCTCGATAGTATGTTAAATGCGTCCACCGGTTCGCCCTGCTCTATGGTTGGGTGCAATGTGGCTGCCGTCTTTGTCGAGGAGGGACTTGGTGCGGCGTTTACGTTGCCGTTTTGACTGCTTTTCGAGGGATTTATCCTTCGTAGTGTCCCGTTGTTCCTCGTCGTCACTTCCTTTAGGTGTATCCACCATGTATACATCGTGGGATGAGGTGGCTGTCCAGTATCCTATAGGTGCTGGTTCATGGTTGTCTCCTACATCGTCGTCCATACCGCCGATGTCTTGAGTCGAAATCGAGCACGTCATTTAAGCTTTCGGACGGTGGCTACAAAGTGGGCGGTGGGTGGGCGTTGAATTTCTTCGTCGTCCGCATCCCAACCTTCTTGACCGTAGTCCGCCAGGGCTCTCTGATAAAGAGAGAGACTTTAGTGAATTCAGGATGTCGCCAAAGGGCGAGTGCCGAAAGATGTCCATGACGATGAACTCCATAACCGGCGCCCAATTGGATTCGATTGGCAGCGGCGCGGAGGGTTCGGAGTCCGGAGAGGAGTCCGGCACCTTGGAGTCACGGTCTTCGCAGAGGACAGGGATGGAGTTCGGCTCAATCGCCGTAGAGATCATAACCCCCGAGGCGGTGTCTAACCACTCGTCCTCGATCAGCGGGGTCGGCTCCGAGCTAAGGGTCGGAGCGGACGCTGGTGCGGCCTCCAGGGCACTGTTCGGCGGCAGAACTAGATCGTGCCCATCGAGACAGTGCGGCGCGCTTGGTTGTGGCTCGAATCCGTCGAAGATCAAGTCTCCGCGGATGTCGGCCGTGTAGTTCAAACTCCCAAATCTGACCAGATGGCCAAGGCGTAGCTTTCGATCTGCTCCAGATGGCCAAGTGAATTGGCCCGCAGTGCAAAGCCGCCGAATATGAAGATCTGTCCGGGGAGAAAAGTCTCACCCTTGACCGCGTCGTTGTTGATGATCGAAGGAGCCATCGGGCCTAAGGATGACGATACAGAGGAACTCTCAATGAAAGCACCAATGTTGGTGTCAAAACCGGCGGATCTCGAGTAGGGGGTCCCGAACTGTGCGTCTAGGCGGATGGTAACAGGAGACAAGGGACACGATGTTTTTACCCAGGTTGGGCCCTCTCGATGGAGGTAAAACCCTACTCCTGCTTGATTAATATTGATGATATGGGTAGTACAAGAGTGGGTCTACCACGAGATCAGAGAGGCTAAACCCTAGAAGCTAGCCTATGGTATGATTGTTGTTCGTCCTACGGACTAAAACCCTCCGGTTTATATAGACACTGGATAGGGTTTGGGTTACACAGAGTCGGTTACAATGGTTGGAGATCTACATATCCATATCACCAAGCTTGCCTTCCACGCCAAGGAAAGTCCCATCTGGACACGGGACGAAGTCTTCAATCTTGTATCTTCATAGGCCAGGAGTCCGGCCAACGGTGATAGTTCGGCTATCCGGACACCCCCTAATCCAGGACACCCTCACCCATGTATATATCCATTCTATTATAAAAATAATATGCCAAGTTTTGGATTTAGGATGATTAGATTGCTTGTTTGCTATGTGCAGTGCAAAATTAGAAACTTTGGCTGTAGTGCGTGAATTTTACATTTTTTTGCTGGAACGTCAAAAGTTTCTGAAATTTTTACATAGTACTTCTATACAATTTTTTAGACTGTCCGAATTTTTTAGAATTATTTGATTTACAGAAGTATACGAAGTTTCCAGATTACTACAGACTGTCCTATTTTTGTCAGATTCTATTTTCTATGTGTTGTTCACTTATTTTGATGAATCTATGGGTAGTAACGGGGGTATGAACCATGGTGAAGTTGGAATACAGTAGATATAATGCTAATATGAAATTGGAATGAGTTTACAACCGTACCTAAAGGTAGTGATTTGCTTTATCTACTATATCTAAATAGGAGCCCCCAACTACATGATTTTCCTGGCCTGTGGTGAAGCCACGTCACCCACTATTTTTCGTTCACAGGATCTCGCCCGATGCCTTTCCCCTCCTCGATTTGTTACGTGGTGGGCTGGCCTCTTTGGCTGTCATGTGGGAGCGTTGGAACTTGGAAGCCCATAGGCATAGTTATTTCCTGCTATGTTTGTTACCGCAACAACTACTGAACTTCCTCGTAGCCTGCCGATGCTTCTGTTTTTAATTGAGATCCACTATCTTCAAAGAACGGAAGAGATTATGATTGATTTCTTCCTAAATTCTGGTTCGCATCTGCTTCCCTTCCGTCTGTCCTTTTAAATCCCCGTCATCCACATGCATATTCACAGGGCACCAAGCGTCAACTGGTGGCTTTTAGTTCGCATCAGTGTCGATGATCAAAAACGTGGGCGCCCGTGGCCCTGCTGCAGGCCGGCTCGACGACACACAGCCCTGCCCTTCCTCATCACCGTATTGAGCTCCAAGACCGCCGGGCGTGCATGTGTTGCGCGCTTTGATCTTCGCCGACGTGAAGAGCGTCAATCAAGGCAAGAGCATCAAAGAGGTAAGAAGCGATTCAGGAGACCATCGCCGCGCGGATGGCTGCCGGCGAGGCCATGGTCGTCGAGCACCAGCAGGGTGTGACAGAGCTTATCCGGCTGGACAAGGCCAAGAAGTACCTTGAGCAGAACAACTCAACATGCGACAAGAAGGCACCAGGAAGGACGGTGAACTGGAGAGCGCAGACGACGGAGCCACGGAGTCATCATGGCCGATGCCGACAACGAGGAAGGGTCTTGAGCGCTCTGACCGGTCGCACTGCCATAGATGCCGCCGGGACCGGAGCAGAGGAGGATGCCCAAGTACATCAAGCGGGTGCAATCACGGTTCGAGTTGGACAAGTACAACCGCGTGCAGTACGACCGTGACCAGCCGCCACCCAAGATCATCAAGGGCTCAAGGCCTACAAGTTCATGGTGTGCTAGCCCAACCTTGCAGGCATGAAGCCTCCGGAGTACACCATCCACGAGGACGGGGACAGCGGAGATACCTGCATCATCAGGTTCCACGCCGGGCCACCGTTCGAGAACATCGCCTTCAGGATCAGGATCATAGACAAGGAGTGGGAGTGCTCGCGCAAGGCGGGATTCAGCCGTTCAGTGCGCCTTGAGAGTAGCATCTTGAACCTGAATTTTAACTTCAAGCACTACTTCTACAGGCGAAGAAAGTGAACCTTCGTTTATTGAATTCTTCATACTCCAAAACTGACCGCATATATATTTGTGTGAAAAGAATATATGTTGATTTTTTTTGTTAATTTGCTCTGAGCTGAGGAAGGCGCGGATCGAGTGCGTCTGGAGCTGCCCACCAAGGTCTCTTCTGCTTGCGAGTGATTGGTAGATTGCGGTTAGCGATACACCTACTGCTGATGAGTTAACTTCATAATTCATATGACTGTGTTATGGATTCTGTAGCGATATTCTCTTTGCCTCTCATTATTTACTTGGTGTATCGATTGAAATTTAATTTTTGCTAAGTATTAGGTGTTGCTCTGTTGACTCATGAAGCACAAATTTATATCATGCACCGCGCATGTCACTCACTATTCCGATGTTTATCTAAAATATCCATTTACTTCTTTTTAATGAACCTAGATCATCTCTCCCTATACTAGAAATATTTAAATTTTGTTTTAGAAGCTAAACTAAATCGGAGACATGTGTTGTCCATACGTTGCTCTGAAATGAATGAAAGAAGCAAGCCTTGGAAGATCGACAATGGTTTTTGCATGTTTTATGACGATATTTTTCTTTCTGTATTCTCTCATGAATCATAGCACATGTAAAGATGTTTGCACGGTTTCGACTTCTGAATATTCATGTACGGGTTTAGTGCTTATACAAGTTGTACTTTAGATCATTTCAACGTACTTATATTCAAGATTTCTATGAACTAAATATCCTATTTTTGTGTAGATCATGTTTTATAGAAATTTTTCCTCTATTTCCGCAGCAACGCGCGGGGTATCAACTAGTTATACTAACGGATCTCACGAGGGTTTTGTTAAGTTTTGTGTGGATGAAGTGTGCGAAGATCAAGGAGTTATCAATATGATAAGAATAAAGAGAGGCAAGAGTTCAAGCTTGGGGATGCCCAAGGCACCCCAAGTAAATATTTCAAGGATACTCCAGCATCTAAGCTTGGGGATTCCCCGGTTGGCAACCCATCTTTCTTCCTCAACATTTATCGGTATACCATGGTTTTTATTTTGTTCACATGATAAGCGTCTTTTGTGTTTATTTTTCTCTCTTCCTTTATGTACCAGGCTAGTGTGAAATAGTCCTTCATTGATTTATAGAATGCTCTTTGTGCTTCACTTAAATCTTTTGAGTATAACTTTATAGAATGCTTCGTGTGCTTCACTTATATATTTTGAGCTTGGATATTTGTCAATCTATACTAATTGTTGAATGCTCTATGGACTTCACTTATATCATTTAGTGTATGAATAAAATTATCATCGGAATTGGGCTTGGAAGAGTATCATTAAAATGTCATGCCTAGCTAAAAAGGCATTAAAGAAAAGCTCTTGTTGGGAGACAACCCAATATTTACCCCTACTATTTTTGTGTGTTCACATGATTAAGCTACTGTAGTAATCTTGTTTTATAGCTTTTATTTCAATAAAGTGCCAAGTAAGACCTTTGGGATGATTTATGGTGATAGTTTATTTGATCTTGCTGAAAAACAAAAACTTTCGCGCTCATTGCCAGAATGTTAAAAAATTACAGAACCATGCTTTTGATCTGAAGTTTTTACACAAGATTTATAGAAAAATTGCCTAGGTTGTCCTAAGTTTCCAGGATTTTTCGAGTAGCAGAAGTATGATGGCTGTTCAGATCATTACAGAATGTTCTATTTTTGACGGATTCTGTTTTCAATGCATAGTTTGCTTGTTTTCTAATTTCTATGGCTTATATTGCTCAATATGAATTGTAGAAATGATATGGTACGGTAGAAATTGTGTGTGAACAATTATGAATCTTATCTTGATAATACCAAAGTGAATGACTTGTTCTTTATCATACTAATCCATCTCTCGTAGTTCCGTTAAGTTTTGTGTGATTGAAGTTTTCAAGTTTTGGGTGAGATGCCGATACGAGGAGAATAACGAGTGGAAAGACCCTAATCTTGGGGATGCCCAAGGCACCCCAAGGTAATATTTAAGGAAGACTCAAGCACCTAAGCTTGTGCCCTGGAAGGCATCCCCTCTTTCATCTTCAAAATTATCGGTATACCTTACTTGGAGCTATATTTTTATTCCTCACATGATATGTGTTTTGCTTGGAGCATATTTTCATTTTACTTGCTGTTTGAATAAAATCATTCGGTCTGAAATCTTGAATGAGAGAGAGTCCTCCCATGGCCATTTAACTATTTGACTACTCATTGACCTTCAATTATATCTTTCTGGAGTAGTTTTGTCATTTACTCTCGTGCTTCACTTATATCCTATGAGTAAATGGTTGAATGAATTGAATATCATAAATCTAAAATTATATATGCTTCATATGCTTATCCCATGGGGAGGAATGAATTCACCTATAAGAAGTATAGGTGGTAAAATTTATTGAAAGTTAGCAAACTCAACATTGGTCACTTGAACAATTCATGAAAGAATATTTAAGGAAGAGAGATTTCACATATAAATATACTATATTGGACATCTTCTATGATTGTGAGCCCCATTAATTATTTTCAAACTTGAACAAATTAGTTGAAGTTGGACAAGGAAGACAACGTAACGAGTTATGTTTGGGTGTATTTGCATAAAAGTTATATTGTTATGGATCCTCTAACATGTGGTGCTTGATTAGGATCTTTTGCTGGCCAAAATTTTGTACTAAGTAGAGATACTACTTGTGCATCCAAAACCCTTAAACCTCGTTTCATGCCATGAGTGTCCACCATATCTACCTATGGATTGAATAAGATCTTTCAAGTAAGTTGTTATCGGTGCAAAAAGCAACAAAAATTGCTCCTATATATGTATGATCTTTTATTGCAATGGAAAATAAGTGTTGTACGAACTTTGATAGTAAAGAAATAAAAGCGACAGACTACATAATAAAGGTTGCTATCACAAAGGGCAATACAATGTGACATTCTTTTCCATTAAGAGTTTGCACATCCAAAATTAAAAAGCGCATGACACCTGCTTCCCTCTGCGAAGGGCCTATCTTTTACTTTCATGTATTTACTTTTATGCAAGAGTCAGTAGTATTCCTTCTTATTTCAACCTCAATCATTCTTTAGTTAGCAAGCATCATGTGGTGGGGAAAGATCCTAGCATATATGGCCATTCAAATATATTTGATCATGAGTTATTATTGTTGACAATTCTCTATATGGTAAATAAGTTGGGAGGCGAAACATTAAGCCCCTATCTTTCTCTATGTTCGACGGATCCTATTTGTTCTAAAAATATGCTTTGAATGTTAGCAATCATGGAAGACTATATGATAGTTGAGTATGTGGAATCTGCTAAACCAAAACTCTTACATAGACCTCGGATTCGTCTCCTGCCACAGGTTCCGAACCACGTGCATCCGCGTCCGTCGAGCGTGATCAGGCGTCGATCGTCGAATTCAGCTCCGCGGACATCTTCCGGCACTCAACTTTAGGCGATGTGCTAAACTCATTAAAAACCCTCTCCTTAGCAGGGGACTCACAGCCGAATTATATCCGGTTTGAACTGGAGGCCGATGACGGAGAATTTCGCTTCCCACCCACCGCCCACTTCATAGCCACTGTCGAAGACTTAAACGACATGCTCAATAACGGATTTGAAGACATCGGCGGTATGGACGATGATGCCGGAGAGGAGAAGGCCCAAAAACCGCCGTTCACCGGGCGCTGGACAGCCACCTCCTCGTTTAACGTGTACATGGTGGATACTCCCAAAAGAGAATAAAGGCGATAACGAGACGGATCCAGTCGAGGTTAAACCTCCTGAGATACAGCCAAAGCACTGACGTCAGCGGCGCCGCTCTAAATCACGCCGTGGAAAAGACAGCAATACTGACACGAGAGAAAACAATACTCCGGATGATGCCGAAGACAAAGAAGACCCCGTCGAGTCAACCTCTAAATAGGACGATAGGGAAGATGGGTGAGTCAGCCCTGATGAACAGGCCATAGACGAAGACTCGGAGGACAGTAACTATCTTTCACTCTCCGAGGATGAGGTGAGCCTCAGCGACGAAGACTTTATCGTGCCTGAGGAACCCATCGAGCAGGAGCGCTTTAAGCGCCGGCTAATAGCCACTGTGAGGAGCCTGAAAAAGAAGCAGCAACAACTTCAAGTTGATCAAGATATGCTCAATGACAGATGGACTAATGTCTTGGCAGCTGAGGAATACGGCCTCGAGCGCCCAACCAAAAGTTAACCGAAGCGCAAATTGTTGCCTCAATTCGATGTGGTATTTGGAGCCCATACCATCAGCACATAATGCGGCTGACTGACCACCACGTGGTTGGGACAAAGCGGCAACTCAAGCCGAACACCAGCCCATACTACCTCGCCGTAAAGACAGAGACATAATGGCTCAGGTTATACATATGACCTGCGACAGGACCTAGAGAACAGAGCAGGTCAGACCAGATCGATCTACGGATCGTGGGGGTGTGCCCCGACGTGCGACGATGGCCATCTGGGCGGACGTGACAAACATAACCATGCCCGGGCCGAAAACCGCAGACGGACTACATCCAAACTACATCGCGACTTGGCCCGATATAGAGGTGTCGCGCATCCCCTCCCCTTCACTGATGAAGTAATGGAGCACGAATTCCCAGAAGGGTTTAAACCCATAAATATCGAATCATATGATGGAACAACAGACCCTACCGTATGGATTGAGGATTTTCTTCTCCATATTCATATGGCCCACGGTGATGACCTTCACGCCATCAATACCTCCCGCTAAAACTCAAGGGGCCAGCTCGGCACTGGTTAAACAGTCTACCTGAAAACTCTATTGCCAGCTGGGAGGACTTGGAAGACGCCTTCCGCGACAACTTCCAAGGTACATATGTACGACCTCCAGATGCCGATGACTTAAGTCACATAGTTCAACAGCCCGGAGAGTCAGCCAAGAAATTCTGGACTAGGTTCCTAACTAAAAAGAACCAGATCGTCGACTGCCAGATGCCGAAGCCCTAGAAGCCTTTCAGCATAGCATCCGCGACGAATGGCCCGCCCGTCACCTCGACCAAGAAAAGCCGAAGTCCATGGCAGCCCTCACGGCACTCATGACCCGCTTTTGTGCGGGCGAGGATAGTTGGCTAGCCCGTAGCAATAACACTGCAAGCAAGACTGGCACCTCTGAAGCCAAAAATAGCAACGGCAAGCCCCGACGCAACAGGCACAAGCGCCGAAGCAACGGCGACAATACCGATGACACGGCGGTCAACGCCGAATTTAGTGGCTTCAAGTCCGGCCAGCGGAAGAAGCCATATAAAAGAAACAATCCGGGCTCATCTAGCTTGGACCGCATACTCGATCGTCCATGTCAGATCCACGGCACCCCTGATAAACCAGCCAATCATACCAAAAGAGACTGTTGGGTTTTTAAACATGCTGGCAAGTTAAATGCCAAGAACAAGGAGAAGGGGCCGCAAAGCAAGGACGATGACGAGGAGTCCCGTCCACCGAACACAGGAGGACAGAAGACGCCCCCCCCCCCCCCAAGTCAAAACGATGAATATGATATACGCTACCCATATCCCCAAGAGGGAGCGCAAACGCGCGCTCAGGGACGTTTACGCGATGGAGCCAGTCGCCCCAAAGTTCAACCCATGGTCGTCCTGCCCGATCACCTTCAATCGCAGGGACCATCCGACAAGTATCCGTCATGGCGGTTTAGCCGCACTGGTCCTCGACCCAATCATCGATGGATTCCACCTCACGCGGGTTTCATGGATGGTGGCAGTAGCCTGAACCTGCTCTATCAGGATACAGTATGCAAAATGGGCATCGATCCCTCAAGGATCAAGCCCATAAAAACTACCTTTAAAGGAGTCATACAAGGTGTAGAGGCCCGCTATACGGGCTCAATCACACTGGAGGTTGTCTTTGGATCCCCAGACAACTTCTGAAGCGAAGAGTTGATCTTCGATATCGTCCCCTTTTGCAGCGGCTATCATGCACTTCTCGGACGAACCGCATTTGCTCGATTCTATGCGGTGCCACACTATGCTTATCTCAAGCTCAAGATGCCCCGACCACGCAGTGTCATAACAGTTAATGGAAACACGGAGTGCTCCCTCTGTACCGAGGAGCACACCGCTGCCCTAGCAGCAGAAGTACAGAGCGGCCTTTTCAAGCAGAACCTTAATTCGGCGGCCAAGCTCCCGGACACTGTCAAACGAGTCCGGACTACTCTGCAGCAGGACAGTCCAGCTCGTCAAGAGCTCGACTAGCAATTTGGCCTCCGTCCCAGTCCCGACCAAACGGCGGCGTTCGTACCGCGCGTACATAACTACGCACTCAAAATACCATGGGCATAGACGGAGGCATAACTAGATTGTGGTCCATAATACGGCTCGACCTCCCCTGGACACACATACTTTCACATTTTCTTTTTCATCCTTTTCAGGTTTCTTTTCCATAGGCCTTTCCTGATGGCCTGATCATCGGTCCTTTCGAAGGATAGATACACCAAGACAGCAAGAAGCATTGACGTATAAGGGAACCTCTAGGTGGTCTTTTTGACGATCACTCTACCTATTTTCAGGACCCGCACGCAGCTCTCCCTTGGTCTTGGCATGTTAAATAGCCCTGTTGCTTATCGCACTACTTGTACAAATACGCTTTGACGTATTAATCAAACTATAATGGAAACAGCTTATGCCCAACTTCGCAAAGACTACCTTACTACTTCATTTTTTCTTGATAATCTTATCAATTGCACCCGTACACTTTGGTACGCTTTAATTCGCCAGGGGCTTCATTGCGCCCCATACTACGGCAGCAAAGTCCGAACACTTTTTACAGTATAGTTCGGCACCCCAAATTTAGCATTATATGCATTGCCTCCGAATCATGTCTTTGGTCAATAGTTGGGTTGCCCGGCTCCTGTGCTTACTACCTTACGTTCCGCTATATCGGCTAGGGTAGTAAAGTGAGAACTACTATGATTGTGTCCTGGTTTATCCGGATGAGCACCTCAGTAGAGAAAGCCAAAAACTGACTGTCATGATGTGCCGTGATCCGTTCAGCTATTCGGAGGTTACAAATCTTTTGCGATTTTTTCCGCATTATGCGACGAATCTATCTTTACCAGATCAGGTGTTTACAACACCCTACTCCGGACTCACGAATACTAGGGGCTGCGCCTAAATTTCTATTGTCAAACTCGTATGGCTAAGTGAGGGTGATAAAGCCACATAGTTTGATTGCCTGGTTCGTTGCGCTAAACACCTCCTTCAAGGACCAAACCTTTGGATCAATAGTGTTTAGATTCCATCTCGATAACCCCCGTACTACCTACGTGGGGGCTGAAGCCGACGACTGGCCAACTCTCAGATTTAATAAAAACGGCCGCACAGGAGGTAAAATTTCAAAAAATAGACAAGCATTATATTACGTATCAGCTCTATTTCATACTGCAGGACAGGATAAACATGAATGTATTCATTCAAAAATAATGTCCTTAGCACATTGCTCCGCTAAAATGCGGGATCCCTCCAGGACATCGTCAAAATATCGCTAGGGCGTGCGATGCTCCTTTCCCTCGGGCGGTCCCTCGGTCGCGAGCTTGACGGCATTCATCTTCGCCCACTGCACCTTGACACGGGCGAAGACCATCCGCGCACCTTCGATACAGACCGACCGCTTGATGGCGTCAAGCCGGGGGCAGGCATTGACCAGCCGCTTTGCGAGCCCGAAGTAGCTGCTGGGTATGGATTCGGTCGGCCACAACCGGATTGTCAAGTCCTTCATGGCCAGTTCGGCCACCCTATGCAGTTCGACCAGCTGTTTTAGCTGATCGCTAAAGGGCACTGGATGTTCTGGCGCAAGGTATTGCGACCAGAACAGCTTCTCCGTTGAGCTCCCCTCTTCGGCTCGGAAGAATTCCGCAGCGTCAAAAACACTACGCAGCAGATCCGCAAATGCCCCTGGAGAACTCCAAATCTGGGTTAGTAAAAGATACCTCTTCTTCACATACTTCCTTTGCATAATAAAAGCCTTACCCGCCGCGATTTTCTTGGCCTCTTGGATTTCTTGGAGGGCTCCCTGGGCTTCAACCCGGGCCTCTTGTGCGCTTTCGTGGGCCTTTGCAAGCTCGGACTCTTGATCCGCAATCTTGCGCTCCGAGGACTCGTATTTCTTCACGATGTCCTGGAGTTCTTGCTGGATCTCCCCGACCCTGGCCTCGTTCTTTTTGTGGACAGATTGTTCTTCCGTCGCTCTCTCCTGGGCTTTTGCCAGCGTGACCTTGAGGGTCTCCACCTCGGTTGCAGCTCCTACGATATATCATGATACTGTGATCAACATTAAACAATTCATATCTTTCCAGATTTGAGTAGGCCATTGCATACCTTGCTTGTCCTCTAGCTGCTTTTTTACATGGTCGAGCTCTTCCTCGGTCCGCTCCAGACTCTCTTCAGTGTGGAGACTTCGGCAGCGTGGGAGGTCGCAGCCAGCAACGACGCCTGCTTATTCACATAGACATGTATGGTTAGTCTCTTGTGAAAATTATTTGATCCTCTGTCCGGTTTTTTCTGAACACTGGACAGAGTCTCAGGGGCTACTGTCTATACTGTGACTTTTTTTCACAAAATTGCGTTGCTTACCTCAAAGCCTGTTAGAAGGCTTGTGCAGGCCTCGATCAGTCCGCTCTTCGCGGACTGAATCTTCTCAACCACTGTACCCATGAGGGTAGGGTGTTCCTCGACAATGGAAGCAGTTTGCAGCGCTTCCAGTAGAGTATCCGGTGCCTCTAGTTGGACAGAGGTCACTGGTGAAATGGGCACACCTCCTTATTTCGATGGAGGCTGCTTGCCGGATTCCGAAGCCGTATAGGTCTCCGGGACCGTATTCGGCTGGGGGGCGAATTGGATATGGCCCCCATCGCCAGTCTCCATGGGGATTTGCTCCCGCATGTGTCCGGCGGCCGAGCTTTCACCGTCTGGCGCCGCCCTGACGGCCTCCTACGTCTCTACCTGGCCTGGGAGCCTTCGGGACAACACCTCAGTGTCATCCATGGCCCTGGGAGAGGAGGCCGCCGGAAGGGACCCGCTGTCCAACACGTTCGGGTCCAGCGAATTCCCCAAAGATGAGGATCGCTCGATGTCAGAACAAGCCGGACTGCAAGTGCATGATTCAACATGCTAAAACTATGAAGTAGAGAGACTGATATATGAATGTGTCAAGGTCTTTGAGTACTCATGATTCACCCAGTCGGGAGCGCCGCTCTGGGCCGCTATCGATGTCCCACGCAGAGTTATCCGCGAGGGAGACCTTCCCCTTCTTGGACGCCTCTACCTCCAGATTTGTCGAGGCCGCCCTCTTCTTCATTCCCCTCTCAGGGGGAGAGTTGCTTTCCTCCTCCTCCTCGTTGTCCTTGACGGCGGAGGAGTGAGTCTCGGCGTCTTTGGATGTCACGTCCGAAGCGCCCTTGCGGCAGAGACAACTTCTGGTCTCCTTGGCCTTTTGTCACGCCCAATATGCGACCCTATCCAAAAGGAACTCGACGGTCCCACCAAGGATAGACCCGCATATTGAAACGCTTTTGCAAGATGGATATCATTACATCAACATTACATAATACATAGGGATACATACATAAGGCACAAATGCCACAAGAATACATCAACATCATACAAGAGATCAACATCCGACTACGGAAGAACCATAAACAGAAACTCAAACGACATCCACCCTGCTAGCCCAGGATGCCGACCTGGAAACTATCCCCTGATCGAAGAAGAAGCAGAAGAAGAACTCCAACACAAGCAAACATCGCTCTCACGTCATGATCATCGCAAACCTGTACCTGCAACTGGTGGTGTAGTAATCTGTGAGCCACGAGGACTCAGCAATCCCATTACCATGGGTATCAAGACTAGCAAAGCTTAAAGGGAAAGGAAGGGATAAAGTGGTGAGGTTGCAGCAGCGGCTAAGCATGATATGGTGGCTAACATACGCAAATGAGAGCGAGAAGAGAAACAAAGGAACGGTCGTCAACTAGTAATGATCAAGAAGTGATCCTGAACTCCTACTTACGCCGACATAACCCGTAAACCGTGTTCTCCTCTCGATCAACCCGAAAAGAGACACTCACGGTTACACACACGGTTGGTGTATTTTAGGAGAGTTTGCTTCAAGTTTACTACAACCGACATTAACAAATTCCCATCTGCCATATAACCGCAGGCACGGCTCTCGAAAGTTTATACCTGCAGGTGTCCCAACTTAGCCCATGATAAGCTCTCGCGATCAACGAAGGATATTCCTTCTCCCGGGAAAACCCGGATCAGTCTCGAATCCGGCTACAAGACATATCACAGCAATAAAAAAACACCAGCAAGAACTACCAGCGTGCCGACACCATGATAGTAGCCGCGTCTCTGCCTCGAGCCACGACCGGATAAGCGAAGCGTCAGAACCCGACGTAACCCAAGTTGCCAAGGGATGGTCCCGCACGGTGCTCTGGTTTGGACCAACACTTAGACAAGCATTGGCCCGGGGGGTTAAATAAAGATGACCCTTGGGATGCGCGACTCCCAAGGGAAAAAGGCTAGGCGAGGCAAATGTAAAACCAATGTTGGGCCTTGCTGGAAAAGTCTTATTCAAAGCGAACTGTCAAGGGGGTCCCATAAATCACCCGACCGCGTTAGGGACGCAAAATCCGGGAACATAATACCGATATGACGGAAACTAGGGCGGCAAGAGTGGAACAAAACACCAGGCATAAGGCCGAGCCTTCCACCCTTTACCAAGTATATAGATGCATTAATTAAATAAGATATATTGTGATATCCCAACAAGTAAACATGTTCCAACAAGGAACAACATCTCCATGTTCCAACAAGGAACCAACTTCATCTTCACCTGCAACTAACAATGCTATAAGAGGGGCTGAGCAAAGCGGTAACATAGCCAAACAACGGTTTGCTAGGAAGGGTGAAAAAAGGTTAGAGGCTGACATGGCAATTAGGTAGGCTTGAGTAGCAAGTGATAGGTAGCGCAGCATAGCGAAAGAACGAAGCAACTAGCATAGCAATGATAGTAGTGAGATCCAGGGTAGCGGTCATCTTGCCTGAAATCCCGCAAGGAAGAAGAACGAGTCCATGAAGAAGATGAACGGATGAAGCCGAACCAAGCGTAGACGAACGAATCCTCACGATCGCAACGAAACAGGAACTAACAAGAAGAAGCACACAACATAGTAAACACACCACGCATAAACGAGACATGATGCACAACCAAGCATGATGCATGACAAATCTAGATGAAGCTACTCATGGCAAGAGATGATGCAAACAAGAGCAACACATCAAGGCAAGTTTAAATGAGGCCGGGAACAACATATAACAATTCCGGTAAGTCCTCATATGCAAATTTCGAAATTGATCCAGATCTGAATAACTTTATGTTCAAGTTTTTAACCAGCAATTTAAGATGCACCACAATGATCTACACGAAATTCTAGTCAAGTTACATATAAAGTTCATTTAATTCGGAGCTACGGCCTAGAAGATATGAGCAAAACAAGTTAAGCATGGCATTGATGCAAAATGCATACAAACATCAAGCAAACCCCTCAAAACAAGGAAGAAACATGATAATATGATACTACATGCAAAATCAAGCAAGTTTCATATAGAGCACACTCAAAACGGAGCAACGGTTCAACACATACTCTATACAAGTTATGGCAAGTCTGTCCAAAACAGCAACTAGGCATATTGCAAGCATCAAAACAATATGCTACAGGACCTAAACATAATAACAAAAGACATGGGCATGATGTACAGGTAACGCATTACAAAACATGAACACTGAGCTATCTCCATAAATCACTAGAACATGCTCAAAATGACATGGCAAGATTGCAAATAATAACAGTTTCAGGCATTGGCAGAAATAACATCAGGTTGCAATGTTTACAGCTATGAAACAACATGTTACAGCAAGCTATCAAGTCAAACAAGAGCACGGCATGAATCTACTAATTGCATAGAACAAAAGTCCCATACTGAGCATAAGCCAAAAGGGATCAGAAAATATGATTGCACCCATGTGAACATGGAAAGTTATATTACAGATTTGAACATGGCAGGAACAACGATAAGTAGGCATGTTGGTGAGCTTGAACCACTCACTACAGAGCAATACATGGCATGGAAAGGCTACCAACAGTAAGAAGACATGGCATAGAAGCTATACATGGCAAGAACAACATCATAGGGTGCAAGTATCAACTACAACAACCTTGGCAAAATTGAATAACATGTAAACAATCTGCCAGGAAACATTTTATAGCAAAAGTAGAGCTCGATTGACTCAAGCTATGGCACTCCATAATTGCAAAAAAGGGCATGGATGGATAGATCAAGGCATGTAGAACAAAACATCCTTACTGAAGTATCTCAAAATATGCATGGATCTCTCGGTAGCATCAAGTTAACATGGCATCAAAATATCAGCAGAACAGGGCTGAAATCAGCAACATCAAGACACCTAGTTTGCATGCTTGTGCTAGTCACCACATAGATCACAAAAATACATGGCATACACCCCTGGAAAGATGGCATGGCATATTACAAAACACATGTAGGACTCAAGTTCATAGGATGCACACATCAATCATGGCAAAAATGACAAAAGTGCACGTTCTGATAAAAATCAGAAACTAACATCACATAGCCCTCTTCTAACAGCATTTAGGGCATCAAGATGAGCTCAAATGAAAATGATTCAATGAGATGAAATGATCTACTCATCGAGCCGAACATTATGACATATCACACGCGCAAAACGGAGCAACGATGACAGAGATATGATGCGATGAAAATGTAATAAAATATCATGAAATCTGGGACAGACATTTCGGGGAAGAGGAAAAAGTCAACCGGCACGGATTACGAGGATCGCCGGATCGGGGATGGCCGGCTCTCGCCGGAGAAGAAGCCGGAGAGGAGGGAGATGGCCGGGGCGACAGGATCCGCCCGGATCCAACCGGATCCGGCGCCGGGCGGAATAGGTCGGACGACGACAGGCGCGGCCGGCTCGGCAGTGGGTTACAAAGTGCGAGGCCGGGCGAAGGCGGCGGCGGGCGGAGGCGCGCTGGAGGCGGGTTGGGCGCGGCGCACCCAAAGCGGCGGTGGCGGCGTTAGGCGACGACGGCGCTAAGGGACGGCGACGGAGGCGGCGGCCGCCCGAGAGGAGGCGCACTGGCGACCTCGGGCGCTGGGCGGCGGAGCACCGCCAAGGCCCGGCCCTGCTGGCCTGGCGGGCGGCGCGAGGATGAAGATGGCTAGGGTTAGGTGGATTTGACCGCGAATTTGAGGGAGGACATATATATAGGTAGAGGGAGCTAGGAGAGTCCAAATGAGGAGCGGTTTTGCCACGCGATCGTGATCGAACGACCAGAGCATGGAGGGGAGTTTGGTGGGTTTTGGGCCACTTTGGAAGGGTGTTGGGCTGCAAACAAAAGAGGCTTTTGCGGTTACCCGGTTAACTGCTGGAGTATCAAACGACCTCCAAATGATCCGAAACTTGACAGCGGTTCACCGGTGCTATACCAAGGCCGCTTGACAAACCTCGTCCATTCCGAGACCGTTTAACATCCGCATACCTAAAAGAGGTAAAAGGGGGCGCCGGGGGACATAGGAGTGCCGGATTGGAAAACGGACAACGGGGAAAATGCTCGGATGCATGAGACGAACACGTATGCAAGATGAAATGCACATGATGACATGATATGAAATGCAGATGATGACATGGCAAAGAACAACACGCAAGCACATGACATGGCAACGATGGGGAATAACTGAAGGACACCTGGCGCATCGAATCTGGGGCGTTACAACACTCCTCCACTAACAAGAGATCTCGTCCTGAGATCTTAGAACCGAGACGGAAGGGAAAAGGGATGAGTTGAAGCAAGAACTCAAGAGAAGAAGCAAAGAATCGAGAGCACTCGAGAAGAAGAGACGAACGACGAGAAAGGCGAGAATCAAAAGCTCACTGAATCAGATAGACTATGAAACAACTCGTTCTAACCGGAGTGGTGAGAATGAGAAAAGAAACGGATAAGACTGAAAGGATTTAGGCAGCACTCCTGCTGAAAATGGAAGGATTAGAACTGAGTTTGACGAAATGGAACGATAGTTGACGAGAGGAAGAACACAATGCCTCCGGAAGAATTGAAAGAATGAAATGAAAAGAACTTAGAAGGAAAGGTCGAACGGAGTTGTTGAGAAAATCAACAACGAAAGAATAAGCTTGATGTGGACTTATGGAAAAACATCTCAAAATTATGAGGTGATAACCGGCCACAATTGGAAATGATTGGATAACTGAGAAGAACAAAGAAATGCAAAACTCCACTTCAAAAGAATACGGAGAATTAATTGCACTTCGAGACGCGAGAAGAAAAGATATTTGAATTTCACCAAAATATTGATGAAACTCTTGAAGAAAGAATTAAATCATGAAGAACCACCGTGAAGAACTCCGGTAACAAAAAGGATGGTGAGATAGAATGAAGGAAGAAATAATAAGATGAGCCTTGCGATGATTTAGATGGAGGTTCCGACGAAATGGCCGAGAAAAATTGAACTCCGGAAAAGAAAAGATGAAAGCACTTGGAAGTAGAATTTATTCATCAAGAACAAACTCCGAAGAAAAGGATTAATCACTCTGACAAAATAAGAATAAGATTTATTGTATGCTTATCCTTCATCAAATTAAATTGATGACAAGCAATGGATTTTGCATAATACTTATTCTTCTTGAAAAAGGATTGAGAAGTGACATGTCGCAAACTTGAGAAGGGATAGCACAAAACTGGAGAGAGTCCTCATGAACCACCGGTAGGATTGAAAGAAGGAATGGATTAATATGATAATCAAAGAAAAGAATCTTGAACGAACCACCGTAAGAAATGAAAATGAACGAAGAGAAGAGAACGAATCGCCGGAAAGAATTAGAAGAACCAATATGCTAGAGGGGATTTAGATTCAAAAGAACAAAGAGATCATGAGCTGATTAAAGAACACTTGAACGAAGCACCGGAAGAATATTGAGATGAACGAAGGGGCACGGATATAGAATAATTGGGAAATGGATCTGAAAACTTAGAATGAAGAAATCTTCCGAAAAGATGGCCTCCGGATGATCGAGAGGGAAAGCAACACCTGAATTACTCCGGATTGATGAAAAGAATTTGCATGACTCGAAACAATTAGATAGGATAACATCGAGCTAGCACCATGAATCTCCGGGGGAACGGACAAGATTTAGAAGGAACTCTTCTTCGGTCTTCAAAGGACGACGATAAACACCACCAAAATTGTTGAGATACTCCGGTAGAATGAAAAACGAAGAGGTTGAGCCAACAATGAAATGATTTGAAATCGATCTTGAAAAGGCATCTGACTGATGAAATTCATTCTTACGTCAAACTCCGAAAAGAATTAGAGAATAACTCCAGGGAAATCGGAAGAGTCAGGTAAGGTCCTGGGAAAAGACCTGTGGGTTAGGGCCCACTAAAAGGAAAACACCGTTGGAAAGGGATGTTGAACAGATAGATGATGCACCGGGACAAATGAAATATTTGAATGAGGTGACAACCTCGAATTAATTAGAATACGTATTTAATCTCCGATATGTCTTGAACACTCCGGAAGGATAAACTGTCGAGAGAAGAACGAGCAAGGAAAACACTTGAGTCGAGGAAAAGAATATGATCAACCGAAAAACTTGAATTGAAACCACCGGAAAAGAAAGAGATGAAGAATGACGAACGAGACGAGAATTCACCGGTTGAAATAATTGAGGGAAGACTGAAGAGGCTCCACACGAATGAAATAGATGGTCGGGAGAGAGGCAAACTCCGGGAAGAAGAGGGTGGGAGGGCGGGAAAAACAAAGGCAGCTCGGGAGGTGGAACGACGAACAACTTGAAGAGAATACTCCGGTTGAAATCATTGAGGAAAGAAAGCAAAGACTTCGCACGAGTAGAAGGATACTCAATAGCGGACTCCGGTTCCGAGAAGAAGAAGGGAGGGCGGGCGGGAAAAACAAAGACAACTTCGGACAGGGAAACAACATCGATCGGAAATAGCTGAGCATTGAACTTGGCAAAGATGAAGAGACTCGAGTCGACTTGACGAGAAAAGCACCGGACAAAAGAGGATGGACAACTCACGAAACTAACCACGTGATCCTAAAGAAAAATTTGAACGGGAAGAGGAGTAATTCAAAACACCTACGCCAAGATTCCTCACCGAGGCGACGAAGGGCCGAGGAGTAAAAAGAATTCCTACTCCGATATAACTAAACTCCAAAAAATAGTTTTCTTCTAGACTCGACAACGCCAAACTACACGATCAGTCAAGGGGCTCCTAGGGTCGGTCGAGGCTCGATACCAACTTGTCACGCCCAATATGCGACCCTATCCAAAAGGAACTCGACGGTCCCACCAAGGATAGACCCGCATATTGAAACGCTTTTGCAAGGTGGATATCATTACATCAACATTACATAATACATAGGATACATACATAAGGCACAAATGCCACAAGAATACATCAACATCATACAAGAGATCAACATCCGACTACGGAAGAACCATAAATGTAAACTCAAACGACATCCACCTCGCTAGCCCGGGATGCCGACACGAAACTATCCCCGATCAAGAAGAAGCGGAAGAAGAACTCCAACACAAGCAAACATCGCTCTCACGCCATGATCATCGCAAACCTGTACCGCAATCGGTGGTGTAGTAATCAGAGCCACGAGGACTCAAAGAATCCCATTACCATGGGTATCAAGACTAGCAAAGCTTAAAGGGAAAGGAAGGGATAAAGTGGTGAGGTTGCAGCAGCGGCTAAGCATGATATGGTGGCTAACATACGCAAATGAGAGCGAGAAGAGAAACAAAGGAACGGTCGTCCACTAGTAATGATCAAGAAGTGATCCTGAACTCCTACTTACGTCAGACATAACCCAGAAACGTGTTCTCCTCTCGATCAACCCCGAAAAGAGACACTCACGGTTACGCACACGGTTGGTGTATTTTAGAAGAGTTTGCTTCAAGTTTACTACAACCGACATTAACAAATTCCCATCTGCCACATAACCGCGGCACGGCTCTCGAAAGTTTATACCTGCAGGGTGTCCCAACTTAGCCCATGATAAGCTCTCGCGATCAACGAAGGATATTCCTTCTCCCCGAAAACCCGATCAGTCTCGGAATCCCGGCTACAAGACATATCACGGCAATAAAACAAGACCAAGAAGACCTCCCGGCGTCGACACCCACGATAGTAGCCACAGATCTCGTCTCAGGCCACGACCGGATAAGCGAAGCGTACAGGAACCGACGTAACCCAAGTTGCCAAGGGATGGTCCCGCACGGTGCTCTAGTTTGAACCAACACCTAGACAAGCATTGGCCCGGGGGGGGGGGGGGGTTAAATAAAGATGACCCTTGGGATGCGCGACACCCAAGGGAAAAAGGATAGGCCAGGCAAATTTAAAACCAAATTTGGGCCTTCTTTGGAAAAGTCTTATTCAAAGCGAACCGTCAAGGGGGTCCCATAAATCACCCGACCGCGTTAGGGACGCAAAATCCGGGAACATAATACCGATATGACGGAAACTAGGGCGGCAAGAGTGGGAACAAAACACCAGGGCATAAGGCCGAGCCTTCCACCCTTTACCAAGTATATAGATGCATTAATTAAATAAGATATATTGTGATATCCCAACAAGTAAACATGTTCCAACAAGGAACAACATCTCCATGTTCCAACAAGGAACCAACTTCATCTTCACCTGCAACTAACAACGCTATAAGAGGGGCTGAGCAAAGCGGTAACATAGCCAACAACGGTTTGCTAGGAAGGGTGAAAAAAGGTTAGAGGCTGACATGGCAATTAGGTAGGCTTGAGTAGCAAGTGATAGGTAGCGCAAGATAGCGAAAGAACGAAGCAACTAGCATAGCAATGATAGTAGTGAGATCCAGGGTAGCGGTCATCTTGCCTGAAATCCCGCAAGGAAGAAGAACGAGTCCATGAAGAAGATGAACGGATGAAGCCGAACCAAGCGTGACGAGCGAATCCTCACGATGCATCGCAACGAAACAGGAACTAACAAGAAGAAGCACACAACATAGTAAACACACCACGCATAAACGAGACATGATGCACAACCAAGCATGATGCATGACAAATCTAGATGAAGCTACTCATGGCAAGAGATGATGCAAACAAGAGCAACACATCAAGGCAAGTTTAAATGAGGCCGGGAACAACATATAACAATTCCGGTAAGTCCTCATATGCAAATTTCGAAATTGGTCCAGATCTGAATAACTTTATGTTCAAGTTTTTAACCAGCAATTTAAGATGCAACACAATGATCTACACGAAATTCTAATCAAGTTACATATAAATTTCATTTAATTCGGAGCTACGGCCTAGAAGATATGAGCAAAACAAGTTAAGCATGGCATTGATGCAAAATGCATACAAACATCAAGCAAACCCCTCAAAACAAGGAAGCAACATGATAATATGATACTACATGCAAAATCAAGCAAGTTTCATATAGAGCACACTCAAAACGGAGCAACGGTTCAACACATACACTATACAAGTTATGGCAAGAGTCTGTCCAAAACAGCAACTAGGCATATTGCAAGCATCAAAACAATATGCTACAGGACCTAAACATAATAACAAAAGACATGAGCATGATGTACAGGTAAAGCATTACAAAACATGAACACTGATCTATCTCCAGAAATCATTATAACATGCTCAAAATGACATGGCAAGATTGCAAATAATAATAGTTTCAGGCATTGGCAGAAATAACATCAGATTGCAATGTTTACAGCTATGAAACAACATGTTACAGCAAGCTATCAAGTCAAACAAGAGCATGGCATGAATCTACTAATTGCATAGAACAAAAGTCCCTTACTGAGCATAAGCCAAAAGGGATCAGAAAATATGATTGCACCCATGTGAACATGGCAAGTTATATTACAGATTTGAACATGGCAGGAATAACGATAAGTAGGCATGTTGGTGAGCTTGAACCACGCACTGCAGAGCAATACATGGCATGGCAAGGCTACCAACAGTAAGAAGACATGGCATAGAAGCTATACATGGCAATAACAACATCATAGGGTGCAAGGATCAACTACAACAACCTTGCCAAAATTGAATAACATGTAAACAATCTGCCAGGAAACATTTTATAGCAAAAGTAGAGCTCGATTGACTCAAGCTATGGCACTCTATAATTTCAAAAAAGGGCATGGATGGATAGATCAAGGCATGTAGAACAAAACATCCTTACTGAAGTATCTCAAAATATGCATGGATCTCTCGGTAGCATCAAGTTAACATGGCATCAAAATATCAGCAGAACAGGACTGAAATCAGCAACATCAAGACACCTAGTTTGCATGCTTGTGCTAGTCACCACATAGATCACAAAAATACATGGCATACACCCCTGGAAAGATGGCATGGCATATTACAAAACACATGTAGGACTCAAGTTCATAGGGTGCACACATCAATCATGGCAAAAATGACAAAAGTGCACGTTCTGATAAAAATCAGAAACTAACATCACATAGCCCTCTTCTAACAGCATTTAGGGCATCAAGATGAGCTCAAATGAAAATGATTCAATGAGATGAAATGATCTACTCATCGAGCCGAACATTATGACATATCACACGCGCAAAACGGAGCAACGATGACAGCGATATGATGCGATGAAAATGCAATAAAATATCATGAAATCTGGGACAGACATTTCGGGGAAGGGGAAAAAGTCAACCGGCACGGATTACGAGGATCGCCGGATCGGGGATGGCCGGCTCTCGCCGGAGAAGAAGCCGGAGAGGAGGGAGATGGCCGGGGCGACCAGATCCGCCCGGATCCAACCGGATCCGGCGCCGGCGGGGCGGAACAGGGCCGGACGACGAGGCGCGGCGGCCGGCCCGGCGTGGTACACGGCGCGAGGTCGGGCGAAGGCGGCGGCGGCGGAGGCGCTGGAGGCGGGTTGGGCGCGGCACCCAAAGCGGCGGTGGCGGCGTTAGATGACGGCGCTAAGGGACGGCGACGGGAGGCGGCCGCCAGAGAGGAGGCGCGCGGCGACTCGGCGCTGGCGGCGGAGCACCGTCAAGGGGCCCAAGGCCTGCTGGGTCAAGGGCGGCGGCGCGAGGATGAAGATGGCTAGGGTTAGGGTGGATTTGACCGCGAATTTCGGAGGGGAGGACATATATATAGGTAGAGGGAGCTAGGAGAGTCCAAATGAGGAGCGGTTTTCGGCCACGCGATCGTGATCGAACGACCGAGAGCATGGAGGGGAGTTTGGTGGGTTTTGGGCCACTTTGGAAGGGGTGTTGGGCTGCACACAAAAGAGGCTTTTGCGGTTACCCGGTTAACCGTTGGAGTATCAAACGACCTCCAAATGATCCGAAACTTGACAGCGGTTCACTGCTATACCAAGGCCGCTTGACAAACCTCGGTCCATTCCGAGACCGTTTAACATCCGCACACGAAAAGAGGTAAAAGGGGGCGCCGGGGGACATAGGAGTGCCGGATTGGAAAACGGACAACGGGGAAAATGCTCGGATGCATGAGACGAACACGTATGCAAGATGAAATGCACATGATGACATGATATGAAATGAAGATGATGACATGGCAAAGAACAACACGCAAGCACATGACATGGCAACGACGGGGAATAACTGAAGGACACCTGGCGCATCGAATCTGGGCGTTACACCTTTTTCTTGGCCTTCTTCTCCGGCGCCTGGTAGGGCGCCGGAACCAACATCTTCGTCAAAAGCGGGATGGCTGGTTCCTCGGCAGCGTGAGCTGTGACATCAATCCGCTCCGCCTTCTTTGTCCAGCCCTGAAAAAATAAATAGGGAGGCTTAGGCACCTTCCTTGAAAAAGCAAGTAAAGGATACACCTTGAAATGCGAAAGACTTACCGGAATGGCAGGATGGGCCAGGTCGTGCCCACGGTCCTCGATCGTCTTCGGCCACGTCTCATTGGCCTTGAAGGCAAAGTCTGGTGCTCGGCCGGATTGAACTCCCATAGATGGCAAGTCTGGCTCTGGCATGGAAGGATCTGGCGAACTAGCATCACCTGGATCGCGTTGACGAGTTTGATGTTCTTATCCACCATGCTCTGGATGCGTCTGCAGTGCTGTCAGCTCGTCCGACGAAGCACAATTCAGGCCTTTCTCTAGCCAGGAGGTGAGCCGCATTGGGGCGCCGGACTTGAATTCGGGAGCCGCGGCCCAAGTGGCGTCGCGGGGCTCTGTGGTATAGAACCATAGTTGCTGCCACCCTTTGACGGTCTCCACAAAGGTACCTTTGGGCCATGTGACGTTGGGCATCTTGCTCACCATGGCACCTCCGCACTCTGCATGTTGACCATCCACCACCTTCGGCTTCACATTGAAAATCTTGAGCCACAGTCCGAAGTGGGGTGGGATGCGGAGGAAGGCCTCGCACACGACAATAAATGCCGAGATGTTGAGGAAAGAATTTGGGGCTAGATCATGGAAATCTAGCCCGTAGTAGACCATGAGTCCGCGGACGAAAGGGTGGAGAGGAAACCCTAGCCCGCGGACGAAGTGGGGGATGAACAACACCCTCTCATGGGGCTTCGGGGTGGGGGTGACCTGTCCCTTGGCCGGAAGCCGGTGGGCGATTTCCTTGGCCAAATACCCTGCCTCTCGGAGCTTCGTGATGTCCTTATCCTTGACGGAGGAGGCCATCCACTTGCCTTGCGCTCCAGATCCGGACATGGTCTGAGTGCTTTTTTGAGGCGAAAAAGATGAGAACTTGGGCGCTGGAGCTCGAGAATGGGGGGGGGGGGGGCGGAGAGAGAGAAGGCGTGGGTGAAAGAAAGGAATATGTATCTCCTTATAAAGGCAGTGAATATCAAGCGCCTCCCCACTCGCCTTAAAACTCGCCTATTCCCAAGGGCCGTGTAGACGGCACGGTTGGATTACACACACCCGTATTGATGAGAATCCTGTAATAAAGGGACACGATCTCTGCTATGACAAGACGTGCCAATGGAAACCGCATCTTGAAGTGTGGAGTGGCAGGCTAAAAAACGGTTCGAAATAATAACCGGGCAGCGATGTGATGTCACGCTACAAAAAGTTGTCAGCAGATTGGACTCGTGAAATATTACACTCTCTGCGGTTGTGTGTGGTATTTGTTTTGCAGAGCCAGACACGTTTCCTGTGTTCTAAGGCTGCTTTGGAGTATTCAAAGGAGGAACCTGCCTTGCAATGCCGAAGACAATTTGCGTGCCGGACACGTCGTCATTGAAGCCTGGTTCAGGGGCTACTGAGGGAGTCATGGATTAAGGGGTCCTCGGGTGTCCGGACTATGTAACGTGGGCCAAACTGATGGGCCGTGAAGATACAAGACAGAAGACTCTCCCCCGTGTCCGGATGGGACTCTCCTTGGTGTGGATGGCAAGCTTGGCGTTCGGATATGAAGATTCCTTTCTCTGTAACCGACTTTGTACAAGCCTAGTCCCCTCCGGTGTCTATATAAACCGGAGGGTTTAGTCCGTAGAGGCAATCATAATCATACAGGCTAGACTTCTAGGGTTTTAGCCATTACAATCTCGTGGTAGATCAACTCTTGTAATACTCATATTCATCAAGATCAATCAAGCAGGAAGTAGGGCATTACCTCCATAGAGAGGGCCTGAACCTGGGTAAACATCGTGTCCCCCGCCTCCTGTTACCATCGACCTAAGACGCACAGTTCGAGACCCCCTACCCGAGATCCGCCGGTTTTGACAAGCCAACAACCAATTGATTCTGCTGGCAAGTTGTTAACCCAATGCCGAGCTGGTCCTTTGAGCTTTAGTGGGAGGTATTTGATGGAGTGTAAATCATCACCGCGGGCCATGTTGATATGGAGGAGGTAGTCCTCGATCCAAACCACAGGATCTGTTGTGCCATTGTATGATTCGATGTTTACGGGTTTGAAACCCTCGGGGATTTGATGATCCATCACTTAAATGCATGAAGCATAGTGGGTGTGCGGCGCCTCAGATTATTATATCACGACGCAGCTCAAATGAGCTTTGTTCATCAGGTTCGCCCGGCGGAGTTGCTGTATCCGGCGTGACGGTTATCATCACGTGTCGTGGGGCGCCCACGAGATCCGTAGATCGATCTTGTATTTTTTTGCCTTATCCTCCAATATATCTCGCAAGTCCGGTGCATTTTCCCGTGCCTTGGTACTTTTTGAGCAGCGTCGGGGTGCGGCTTGAATGGAGGGTCTAGAGGCCTCTCTGTCGCGGCCACGGGGTGGCCGGTCAGCCGCGTCATGCGCTGGTGATGTAGGTTTGGGTGCTGCTTCCTCTGATCGAGGCAACGGCCTGCGTTTGGGGTAGCTTTTGGAGGAGCGTTCGTGTTCATACTCTTCGGCTGCAAGGACTTCAGTCCATCTGTCAGCTAGCAGGTCTTGGTCAGCTCTAAGATGTTGCTAATTTTTCTTGAGGCTGCTTGCCGTGGCCATAAGCATGTGTTTGAAACGCTCCTGTTCAGCGGGATCCTCAGGCACGACAAATTCGTCGTCGTCGAGGCTTGCCTCATCTTCGGAGGGAGGCGCATAATTATCGTCCTCTACCTCTCTTTTCTCGCCAGACTGCCGTCCGGCTCTGGCTTCTCCCTCCTCCTGGCCGAGTCCCGCCGAGGGGGTCGCCTTCGCACCGTCCGGGTGTTATTGTCCGCCGTGCCGGAATCACCGCTTTTACCGTGGCAGGATTTAGAACGGCGCCACCGACGCCGGGCGTTTGGGTTGTTTCTTGGAGGGGTCATCCTCCGCCGTTCCATCGCCATTCCCATCTTTTGGGATGTCACCATGTATATGTCATATGACGAGGTGGCCTTCCAGTGCCCTGTAGGGGCTGGGTCTTGGTCGTCTCCGGCAACGTCATCCATACCGTCGATGTCCTCGGAGTCGAAGTCGAGCATGTCGGTTAAATCATCGACAGTGGCTACAAAGTGGGTGGTGGGTGGGCGTTGAATTTCTTCGTCGTCCGCATCCCAACCTTCCTGACCGTAGTCCGCCAGGCTCTCCGATAAAGAGAGAGACTTTAGTGAATTCAATATGTCGCCAAAGGGCGAAAAGTCGAAAGATGTCCGCGGTAGTGAACTCCATGACCGCACCCAATCGGATTCGATTGGCGAGGCGCGGAGGGTTCGGAGTCCGCAAGGAGTCCGCACTGGAGTCACGAAGCCGCAGGCGATAGGAGGGTGTTCGCCCGATCGCCAGAGAGATTTCATCCCGAGGCGGTGTCCAACCAACCGCCTCGATCGGCGAATCCGCCCGGATTAAGGGTCGGAGCGGATCTTTGGTGCGGCCTCTGTGGCAGCCTTTCGGCACAAAGCTAGATCATACCCATCGAGACAAAGGCGGCATGCTCGGTGTGGCTCGAATCCGTCAAGATCAAGTCTCCGCAGACATCGTCCGTATAGTTCAAACTTCCAAATCTGACTGATGGCCAGGCGAAGCTTTCGATCCGCTTCCAGATGGCCTAGCGAATTGGTCCGCAGTGCAAAGCCGCCGAATACGAAGATCTGTCCGGGGAGAAAAGTCTCACCCTGGACTGCGTCGTTGCTGACGATTGAAGGAGCCATCGGGCCTATAGGTGACTACATAGAGGAACTCTCAATGAAAGCACCAATGTCGGTGTCAAACCGCGGATCTCGGTAGGAGGTCCCGAATCTGCGTCTAGGCGGATGGTAACAGGAGACAAGGGACACGATGTTTTTACCTGTGTTCGGGCCCTCTCGATGGAGGTAATACCCTACTCCCGCTTGATTAATATTGATGATATGGGTAGTACAAGAGTAGATCTACCACGAGATCAAGGAGGCTAAACCCTAGAAGCTAGCCTATGGTATGATTGTTGTTCGCCCCACGGACTAAAACCCTCCGGTTTATATAGACACGGATAGGGTTAGGGTTACAGAGTCGGTTACAATGGTAGGAGATCTACATATCCGCATCGCCAAGCTTGCCTTCCACGCCAAGGAAAGTGCCATCCGGACACGGGATGAAGTCTTCAATCTTGTATCTTCATAGTCTAGGAGTCCGGCCAAAGATGATAGTTCGGCTATCCGGACACCCCCTAGTCCAGGACTCCCTCAGCAACCATGGCCCTCCAACAGTCCGTAGGATCCATGGTCCTCCTGCCGGCCATAGGATCCACGGGACTCCTACGATCCATGGGCCTCTTATGAGCCATTGGATTCATATGCCTCTTATGAGCTGTAGGATCCATGGGCCTCTTACGGGCTGTAGGATCCATGGGACGTACTGATCATGGAACAAAGTTGGAATGCGATTTCAGTCGTAAACAGGCAAGAATCATAACCTTCTCTTTATGGGCTCAGGCCATAATGGGCCATTAACAAGCCGTAAGACATCACAGGCTTAATTCTATCTATAGGCATAACGGGTCGTTAATGGGCCGTAATATATGACATGATGAATAAGGCCCAAAGGGTTAACGGACCACAGACGGGCATACTGTAACGACGGACCTAATTTGGCCCATTAGCGGAACAGGCTAATAACAGAGCGTAAGTAACGGGGCGTGAGTTAACGTGCCATAAATGGGCTATACATGAACATGCCGTTAACAGGCTTTCGATGGGCCGTGTTGTTAACTTTTGACCAAGTCAAACAGGCCGGCCTTTTAACCTAAATGGGCCACCGTTGGGCCATGCCACATGTTGACATATCATAGGCACCTCCTATCCATTGGACGGTTGACATCTGTCCCAACGCAGAGCTGGCACGTGGTTCCTTCGGCCAATGAGAATTTTACATGTGGAAAATCGCCATTGGTCATGGCTGTTAACGGGTTATCGGATTCAAAACCGAACCCTATAGCTTAATGGCGACCCGTTATGGTGCATGCCACGTGTCGGTTACCCTTGATGAAAACACTTCCATGAAGCGCCATTTATCATCATGGAAGTGACCACTTCCATGATGATAATTCTAGTATTGTCATGGAACACCTTCTACGACAGCACATGTATGACTATCTTGATTCTGTTATAAAATCTTCATGGATGTACATGCATGACAGAAAGCATTACCTACTCCGACAAACACGTATAATCATGGAAGTGTTTTTTTGTAGTGTGTGTGATGAGTTGTGAAAAAGAATTTTATAGCTTGCACTTCTCAGAACATCAAAGAGTAGAATGTTTTGAGTATATGTAATCAAACTATGTATGACATTGTGAAATCAAAGATGACATTAATAAATTTGCCAATATACATTTTATTGACATGCTTTACTAACTGTGGCTTTTACACTAAAAAGGGCGCCATCAAATCTTTTAACAAAAACTTTTATCAGATAAGTGCTACTTTGTAGGTTATCCCAAATGGTAGGGTATTCCTCTATCGCTACGCAGAGGCGAAGTGTTTTTCCACAAAGTGCGGAAATTTTGAAGAACATGTATTCTGTAAAAGAGTGAGTGGGGACAGTGCAACTCGATGACATTACAAAATCTTCATGATCACGTCAAAGAAAAGAAACATTATAAGTGGTTATAAAATTTCTTACCGTGACTAATACATAAGCCTCCACAAGAGATATAGAGACTTTGGACAAACATTTAGCTAAGCTATATAGGTTGAAATTTTTGCAGATCTCTAGGGTGTGCAGACGAAATATTGTTAAACAAACAATGAACCTATAATAAACAAATAAGCGTTGATGGGCCCTAAATCTAGAATTAATTAGCTATACACCAAAATATTCCGAGATAGTATCCATACACATAATGTAGTGATGGATCTATAGATTGAAAAAGATACAAAAAATATGTTTTATAATGATTGACATGTTGC
Organism: Aegilops bicornis; assembly: GCA_021605145.1. Taxonomy (NCBI): domain Eukaryota; kingdom Viridiplantae; phylum Streptophyta; class Magnoliopsida; order Poales; family Poaceae; genus Aegilops; species Aegilops bicornis. Next base: position 518,163,935 of record CM038669.1, read on the forward strand.
AAATAGTTTATGAGAAGACCAAGGAGTTGATTATAACGTGATTGTCTTATCATAATAATACTTAAAGTCACTTCAGATGAAACTAGCTATTACTAAATATTTTAGTTATTAGATATAACATATTGATGTCAAAATGATTCCCATGAGATGGAAATAGAACCAAGCTTGTATATTTGATATGGTGCTGTTCGATTTCAGGTTCCGGCAGACCTTCTAGGTTTGAACTCTGGGGTGCACGCGGAGATCTCACCCCCTACCTACATGCACCTCGTCGCCTCGCAGGGATCTAAACTACCAAAAGAACAACACAAGAGACACAAGGTTTATACTGGTTCGGGCCACCATTGTGGTGTAACGCCCGACTCCAGTGTGTGGTGTGGTGGATTGCCTCTTGGGCTGATGATGAACAATACAAGGAAGAACAGCCTCGCGAGGGTGAGGTGTTCTTGTGGCTAGGCTCTCGATCGGATTGGATCAAGCTAAGATGAGATGCCTCCACTGTGGTGGCTAGTCCTATTTATAGGCAAAGGCCCTAGGCCTCTTCCCAAATATTGAGCGGGAAGGGCACCAACAATTGGCCATTTTGAAGGGGAACATCTAGTACACTTATCCTGACTAAAGTTGGTCCTCGCCTGTCAAAGGCTCTGACGATGACGCCGGCTTGGGCTCCACGATGACCTCCTTCCTACCATTGTGTTGGTCTTGGTCTTGTTGCACCGAAATGGCTGCCTTTGCTTGATGCTCTCGCCTGCGCTTGCCTCCTTTGCACCAAAGAGGAAATGAGGACATCGCACGGGTCGGGCGCCCGGCCTGGCGCCTTGGTCGCCATGGCTCAAGGCCATGGGAACCTCGTGAGTACCCCGCCTTGATCTCTCCGGCCTCATGAGCCAAATGACGAGGCCGCTACCGAGGAAGCCTCCTGTCAGTCCGCCTGCGTGAGGCTTGGCCGCTCATGAGGGTCTTGAGCTTGTGCCGATGAAGATGGGCGTACTGAGCCACCCTCGAGCCACGCCGCAGCAGCCGCAGCAGTGCAAGACTTGGTACTCCCGTTCCCTGCAGCGACAAGAGCTCCCGGGCCCAAGGCGCGCTGGACTTGGCTTAGCAGAAGCGAAGGGGCAAGTCTGAGCGCCCTTGAGCCCTAACACTTGACCTCGAGGCGCATGTGGTGGTTGATTGGACGTGGGCGCCTTAGCAACTGCGCAAATCGACAAAAGAGCGGCACCCGTCTAGGCTTTGCTTCCTTTGTCTTCTCTAGTCATTGCCCAGATCCCCTTTCTTGCGCCTTTCCTTCCTGCTTCCGAAATCTCCAGATCTACTTCGACCTTTCTCGCGTGCCCTAGCAAGACATGGCACCTCGCCAGACCCCGGTCGGAGCATGGTACTCACCCGCCTTGGACTCCCCGAACGTGTCGGAGAAGAGCCTTGCCCGAGCGCGCCGGATGATGGCGGCGCAAGGCAACGACGGGCAGCGGTGCTCGTGGCTGGCTCCGCCTTCCCGAGGACCAAGGAAGCACCTTCTATCCGCGACTTCGTGGAGTGCCATTGCTACCAGTCCGTGCCTCCCTTTTCGAAGTTCTTCTTTTCGTCCTCCGCCATTACAAACGGCAAGCTCGCACCTCCACCCCAACTCTCTCCTTCTTTCCGCGATCTTCGCCTACTATTGTGAGGCTCATGTCGGGTGCAGCCTCAAAGGGCCTTGCTGCGCCACTACTTTTACCTCCGGTCTCCTCGCGGCCCCACCTCACAGGCGCGAGCTTTATCACAGATCGCAGCTCCAACGCCATCTCAAGCCCGGACGAGGATTGAAAGCTTCAGAGCAAGTGGGTCATGGTAGACGCTGGCGATCCATCCTCGGCTGATTCTGCCCACGGAGTAGCCCACGCCACCGACGATTGGTCTCGCTGAACTCGTGGATCCTCGCCGGCCGCGGCCGGAGAAGATGAACGCGGACCTGTGGCCGGGCAACATGGCAACGGCGAAGCTGACCGGGGCGTCGCTCCTGAGGGAGTTCCTCGAGCACCAGGTGGCCCCGCTTCGTCGGTACTCGCTTCCGCTATGGAGGCCCCACCCAAGCCCCGTAGTCTTGGCCGACGAAGATCTGGCCGCGGTCCTCCAATCTTTGGTCGGGGGAGACGTGGCGAGGCTGGAGGGCGCCCCGCACCTGTTCCTTCGAGATGATTGGGAGCAGGTGGTGGACTCCATGCCCGTTTTCAACGGGGACGGGCCCGTGCCCGCGGAGGTTCCCGAGGACCCGACGGCCCTGGCGACGGTGAACGTGTCCTCCAGCGACTCCAGCGGAGAGGAGGAAGAAGAGGAGCAGGGAGAGGGGCCCGGCTCCGAGGCGACAGACGGGGAGTCGAGAGCGCCCCTCCCCCGGCGCAGGTCCCGCGCTCTCCGCCTCTTGCCGAGCGACGACGAGGATGGTGATGAGCGGGGCGGCGAGAGCTTGCCCCCGATCCCGAAGAAGGACAGATGTGGCTGGTCCCCAGGTCTGCCCCTGCCCGAGGCGATCCAGACGCGCCTCCTGCTCCCGAGCCTCTTGAGGCTGATCCCTGCAGCCGGCTCTCGGGCTTCAAGTTCGGCCGGAGGTTGCTCGAGCCCGCGAGCGATGACCAGTAAGTGCTTGATTCTTGTTTCATTCCTTGCTTTGCCGCTGGGGCTTGGTATCTGTATTCCTTGGCTAGGCTGGCGCCTGCGGCGAAGAAGCTGAAGGAAGCTCCTGAGGCTTCATCCGGAGCAGCGCCTCCGTCCGCGAAAGAAGGCGACGGCTAGACACGGGCCTCTCCTGCCCGGTCATCCTCGCAAGGCCTGGCGGAGCTAGCTGGGGCGAAGCCTCATGGCCCAAGCGACTCCAGGTATCTCTTGCTCGGTGCCATCGCCGCAGCTCGCCGGGCGCGTAAGGTCCCACCTCAGGATGCCGTGGTTACGCTGTCGCCCTCTCCTCCTACTTCCACCAACCGATGTCTCTCCGACTCCTCGTCTTGTCCCGGATCGCGCTGCCATCGAATCGACCGGCTGCGTAAGATCTTCGCCGACCACCGCTTGGTGGCCGGACGCTGAGCCGGCCTCCTACTGGGTTCGCCTCGACAGCTTGATTTGAGCGGCACTGGTTCAGACCGCGATGGCTTGCGACGAGGAGAAACAGGCCGTCCTTGGGGCAAAGGCCGCTCGCGACGCTGCCCTAGGAGAGGTAGCCGATGTCCGAGGTCGCTGCAAGGCGCTGGAGAGCGAGCTGCAGGGCCTGCGCGACCAGCTTGCCAAGGAGGCCCGCGTCCGCCAAGAAAAGGAGGAAGACATGAAGGCTCGCTAGGCGGTCGTCAAGGACCGGAGTGCCAAGCTTGACAAGCGCCGTGACCGCTTGGGTGCGCTGGAGCAAGAGTTGGAGGCGAAGAGGGTCGAGCTGGATGGCAAGGCGCTGGTCCTCGTCGAGGATCGCGTGGCCTTCACGGAGATGGAGGCGAAGGCTCGCACCTTGCTGAGGTCGCTTTACGACAGCGGCCTGGAAAGCCCACTGGCCGGTGCCGAGGATGGTCCTCCCAAGCTGCTTCCCTTCTTGGTCCGCGCCTTTGAAGATGTCACCCTTGGCCTTGGCCCCACGGCTGAGGCCGAGGCGTGTGTCCTGTCTTCTGCAGCGTTGACGCTGCCCCTACCCACGCCTACCTTTCGCGAATTTCGACGCCGACCTCGGCAACCGCTGAGCCCGTGAGCGGCGAGCTTGCCGCTGCCGCTGCTGCGGCCGTGAAGGGTCGAGCGGAGGCTCTGCTGGCGAAATTCCGGGCCTTCAGCACCAAGCCGAAGCGAGGTGCTGCCGATCCTGAGGCTTCACGAGGCGAACCCGCCCAACGCAGCTCCGCCGCCAACAAATGACTCCTTTGTGGCTCCTGTCCTGCTTTCAGCTCCTGCAACATGCATCATGCCTCGGGGAGGCGTTTAAACTAGCATTTGGCGTTGTGAAAACAGTTATGGACTGTAATATTTGCTTTTGAATTCCTTAAGATTTGCGCTTTTCCTTATTACTTGCTTATGTTCTACGCCGGCAGAGCCCGGCCCCGCCCATACCTCAGCTGTCGTTAGCCCTGACCGGAAACTAGGACAGGACCAAGGAGTGAGGGGCTACGTGACAAGTTAGGCTCCTGAGTCGCGATGCTCAGGATTCCCCCTTGGCGCACGAACAACAAGTAGGGAGGTGAAATGTATGGGTGAATTTACCATTCTACGTCTGCAGAGCCCGGCCCCACGCATACCTCAACCGCCGTTAGCCTTTCGGAACTAAGGGGTGAGGGGCTACGTGACCAGTTAGGCTCCTGAGTCGTGATGCTCAGGAGTCCCCCTTGATGTTCAAACGGCCTTCGTACCTTGGCTCCGCTCGGGGAGGGCGTGCGAAGAACCAGGCCCGAGGGGCCTGGCTGGGTGGCATGCGTCTGGCGTGACCTGTGCGTAGCCCTCGTGCCCAGCCTCGCGCTGCACTCCCGAGGGGAGGCGCACGATGAGGCTAGACACTGAGCTCTGGGCTCCCCGAGGTTGATGCGCCGGGGCCACCCTCGCTTGTTTATCACCAGCTGAGCATAGCGCTTCCAGTATGTGTACGGGCATAGCCGCCTCGACAAGTTGTCGCCAGCCAAAGACGAAGCATGGTGCTTCATTGGTGCGTGAGGGGGCTCCCCTCCGGGAGGAGCCTCGGGCGTGTATGCCCCGCCCTAACACGTGGCTGGCACAGTAGAGCCTGACGAGGTGTATCTGGGCACCCGTGAGCCAGCGCGGGACTCACAGGGCCCTACCTCAAAGCGGGTTGCGCCTGGCACTGGGCCTTAACTTGTGATGTGTTCCTGCAAATTTGGTTAGATGTCGACGCTCTACATCCTCGGGTCCCGGCCCTCGAGTAGGTCTCAGCCGTCGCTGGTATGCCAGGTCGTGATGTCGTGGACAAGGCCAGAGGGTGACGGCTGGAGAGCCAGTAGGAGGCCATGAGTCGCGATGTTCAGGTACCCCCCCTTTAACGTGCAAGCGGACGACATGGAGGAAGAAGGAGTGCCATGGACAGGCATCAAATAACAATCATTATGGGTCAAACGCACGACCCGAATAAACGCAAGAGGGGTACATGCCACTGGGTCTGGCCCGAGTGGCTTGGGGATGATGCAGCCCGAGGGGCGCCCCCAACAAGGTAAGCTAGGAACATGAAGCAAAAAGGGATACATGCCGCAGGGACGGACCCATGCGGCTCGAATGATGCAGCCCCTCGGGGGCGCCCTAGCTGAAAATGAAACTCGAAGGATGTCACCGATAACGTTGAAGATGAAGGGATGCTCAAGTAGCAGACGCCGCCGGGTTGCGGAAGCGATCTTCACGAGCCCCCAGGCCAGGAGCCTCGAGGCTCCGGAGGCACCGTGGCTCCTCGCGACCATCTCTGCCTCGCCAGACTACGAACGCCTGGCCTCTTGAGCCTCCAGTGATGCTCCCCATGAGGCGTTGGCGTGTGGTAGCCGCTGCCTGCACGCCAGTAAGGCATGCGAACGTAGCCTGTGGGTGGACCTTCACAACGCCCCACTCAGCAAGGGCCAGAGGCGCCTCGAGTGGCGGCTCGGTTGAGCCTGCATGTCGATGCAGACGCTGCAGCCCACCATCCTCGCCTGGATGGGGGAGCTAGGGCGGGTAAGCCGGGCGGCTGCCACTCATGACTCTTGACTCCTGCAGCTCCTCAATGATCTCGGGTGACGAACTCCCGAGGGTTTGGCCCTCCTTGCCTCGCTTCCTTCCCGAGGGGAACGTGCTTTGAAACACGCCCAAGTGGTGCCCAAGCGCCTCCCTCGTGATCTTAGCAAAGTCGATGACCCTCCGTGAGAGAGCCCCGAGCCTTGCTCAAGGAGGGCCTCGAGCGCGCTTCCTATGCGATGTATGAGGTGCCCTCTAACAGCGCGCGACCACGAGGGGCCTGCCTCCCGAGGGGTCGGGCCAGCGATGTCTTCTTCTTCTTGGGACCAGCCTCGAGGAGCCTCCGCCTCCTGCGATCTGGTCTTCAAGTGACGCGACTTCAAAAGCACACCTGTGGAGCACATCGCGTCCCTCTCTTCACAAGGCACCGTGGATGACGCCGCCGCTTCGGCATCTTGAGGATGTTGTAGCCGTGATGAGTCACGGCCATGAACTTGGCCAGTAGCTGGGTACCCGAGGATGGCATTGTATGGCAGGCGAATGTGGGCGACGCCGGTCGATGAGCTCGGTGCGGTAATTGTCGCGCGCTCAAGGTGACAGGAGGCGGACCTGCCCAATCGGAATCGTGGAGCCGTCAGCGACTCCGGAGAAAGGCTTGGTTGGCTGTAGCTGATTGTAAGGCACTTGGAGATTGTTGAATGTCTCGGACGGACAGACATTGAGCCCTGCTCCGCCATCGGCGAGGGTCCTGGTAACTTGCAAAGGTTGGCGATGATTGGGGAACAAAGCATCGGGAGGACTCGGTTGTGGCGCCGCACTTGAGCTGATCCGCTGAGCTGAACGTGATGGCGCACGCCACCACCCGAGAGGGCGGTGGCTTCGAGCTTGGGGAGGACTGCATTCACTTCAAGGGCAAACTGCTTCAAGATGCGCTGAGAGGTCGGGGCTTGAGCTCCGCCCAGATGCAAGCGATCGCCACTGCTCCTCGGAAGCCCCCCCCCTGGCCCCGATGGTGGTCCTCATTTCTCCTTGGCTGCGGTGGCGAGGAGGGAGGCTCATGCTGCCTTGGCGGGCGATCCTTGCGAATCTGATCCCTCCGGCCTCCCTCGCGAGGCAGGTCCCACCAACCTCCCTCGCGAGGCTGATCCTGCCAGTGATCCTCGCGAGGTCGGTCGTGCCACCCTTGGTAAGGGCCACGGTCTTCCCAGCGTCCTGCGTTTCTTCCTCCTCCTCGGCCATAGCCTCGATCACTGCGGTCGGGGCGTCGATCGATTCTCCCTTCTCGCATGGCTCGGAGCTCTTGACATTCGTTGGTGTTGTGGGTGTGGAGGTCGTGGTACACACAGTACCGGTTTCCCTTGGAAGACTCGGGCTGATCTCTGCCTCGCTTGGGGGGATGGGCCTGGGGGGATGGCTCCTCAGCCATCTTCGTGAACTCGGCAGGAAGGGCCCTGCGGAGCGAGGATCAGCCGAAGCAACGGGAAAATAAGGAACTAGGAAAGGGGAAGGCTTACTCATCAATGGCGAAGCACTTCCTGCGCTTCAGCAGGCGGCAAGGGTAATCATCACCCAAGGCCTCCCTTCTTTTCCGGAGAGCCTCGAAGTCCACGCAGAAGCGGCCCAGGAGTTCAGCGCAGGGGTCAGCTCGACGAGGAAGAAGCACCAAGGTGACTAGCCAGCTGGGCGTCGCTGGCGCGCACGCCGCCGGTCGCCTCACCAAGAAGGGTAGCTGGGGCCTCGACCATGGGAGCCGCGATCCGTGGCTCAACGCCTTCAGCCGCGGCAGTGCGGGCCTCAGGAGCTGCCACCTTAGGAGTGTCGTCTGGCGTCGTTGTCCCGGCGGAGGCCCCCTCAGCCTCCGGTGGCCCTTGCCTCCCTGCTCCGCCACTAGAGGAAGGACCGTCGTGGACGACTGGAAGGGAGGTCACCACTACTGGGTTCTCGCGAGGCCCCACAAGACCTGCGGGGCGCAGCCCCCATTCGTCGAAACTGGGCATCTGCTTCACAAAGTCGCCCCTATTCGAGCAAAGGTACAACAAAGCACCCCCTTGCCGGATGCTGCCGGGCGAAGGGTCCCCAGTCAGGATCATGAGAACCTTCCTCGGTGCTTCAGGCATCAGGTCCTCCTCCTGGAGCCTCATGCGGTCCTCATGCCCGCCGAAGGCCCACATTCGGCGGGAATGGCGCTGGAGAGGGGCAATGCGGCATAGGAGGAACTCATTCACCACCTTGGGCGCCACACGCCGAAGCGCCCTCAAGCACGCCGGGCGATGCTGCACGAAGATGAGCCGGGGGCTTGTGAGTGTCTCCTGGCCCCAGCCCGAATTGGGGACAGCGGGCAATGTTGGCTCCGAAAGCAGGGGGCTGGGCACCCCGACATCCACGTACAGCCACCGCTCGTGGATCCCAGACGCGGGCGGAGGAAGGTTGAAATCAATCCCTGAAGCCGCTGTTTCTGGTGCGGCAATAAAGCTCACGCACCCCGAGCATTGGGTGGGGTCGATGAGGCGCAAAGAGAAGAAGTGGCGCAGCAAGGCAACTGAAGGAGGTCATTGGGTGGGGTCTGCCCATCATCGCCTCACAGACAAAGGCGAAAACGGCAAGAAGAGTAATGGATTCAGGACCCAAATGCATCATATGGATCTGGTAATGAGAAAGCACAGCGTTGAAGAAATTGGAGAAGGGGGGAACCAGTCCGCCCTAAAGGGCGCCGGGCGGCACCTAATTCGGTGACTATTTTGTCAATGGAGAAGTGAGACGCTGGCTGCACTGGCTGCCCTCCCGCACTCGCTGAAGATGGTGGCGAGGGCGAGCTGAACTTGTCCAAGCCTCCTCGGTTGAGTATGATCGACCGATCGACAAGAGGAGCCATCGGCGACGGCGAAGCGGACGGAGGCACAAGCTTTTTCCCTTTCCCTTCTTCACGAGCCATGGCAATGTAAAGGGGAGGATTCGAGATTGGGTTGGAAGTGGAGACTGGAGCTCGAGAGGAGGAAGAGCAGGAGACGGTCGAGCGGCCAAAAGAGGGATGACTGTGTGCAACCACGGGACCGCCTAGATGGGCACAAAATAAGGAGGCGTGGGGAAGAAGGGGGCGCCCCGTCCAATCAACCGCCACGCGGCGCCCAAGGCCACAGGCTGTTAGGGCCCACGGCGCTTCGCACTTGCCCCTTCGCTTCTCTGCTAAGCCAAATCAAGGCGCTTTGGGCCTGCATATCGTCGATGTTTAGGAACTGGGTATTTCAGCCAGCTGCCACGTCCAGTTAAAGCCAGTGGTTTCAAGATGCTTTGTATCAGAGGCCAGCACAGCAAGGCCTCAGTGTCTGTGTCTTTGCAGTTTAGATCCTAGATCAGAATCTGAACCCGAATCCACATTTGGCTGCCTGGTAGGTGCCAAATGTCGGATTTCGGGTTCCTGCACCTCTAGGTTCAACTGGGTGCACACGAGATCTCACCCCTACCTACCTGCACCTCATCGCCGCAAGGATCTAAACTACCAAAAGAACAACACAAGAGACACAAGGTTTATACTAGTTCGGGCCACCATTGTGATGTAACACCCCACGCCAAAGGTGTGGTGTGGTGGATTGCCTCTTGGCTGATGATGAATAATACAAGGAAGAACAAATTTCACGAGGGTGAGGTGTTCTTGTGGCTAGGCTCTCGATCGGATTGGATCAAGCTAAGATGAGATGCCTCCACTATGGTGGCTAGTCCTATTTATAGGCAGAGGCCCTGGGCCTCTTCCCAAATATTGAGCGGGAAGGGCGCCAACAATTGGCCATTTTGAAGGGGAACATCTAGTACACTTATCCTGACTAAAGTTGGTCCTCACTCACAAAGGCTCTAATGATGACGCCTGGCTTGGGCTCCACGATGACCTCCTTCCTACCGCTGTGTTGGTCTTGGTCTTGTTGCACCTAAATGGCTTCCTTTGCTTGATACTCTCAAGGCGCTTGCCTCCTTTGCACCAAAGAGGAAATGAGGATATTTGCTGGCCGGGCGCCTCACCGGGCGCCTCTTGGTCGTCATGGCTTGCATCACGGGCACCTCGTGAGGTACCTCGCCTTGATCTCTCCGGCCTCGCGAGCCACTGACGAGGCTGGCTACCGAGGAAGCCTCCGTCATCCGCCTCATGAGGCTTGACTCTCGCGAGGGTCTTGAGCTTGTGCCGATAAAGATGGGCCAGACTGGCCACCCTCGAGCCACGCCTGCAGTCACAGACAGTAAGTCTGGGTACCCCCGTTCCCAGAACGCCGACAGGTGCAAGGTAATTTTGTCGATCCAGAAGATGCTAGTAAGTGTGCAAACTTCAAGAGATCCAATAAACGATTGAAGCAAGCATAGTGGAGTTGAAATCTTTGTTCTAATGAATTTGTCAAATAATCTGATTTCATTGAGGAAAGCGAAGAGGCTGTATTTTCAAGAAAGTAAGTGGGAGCATGATAATGTTTCTAAACACTATGTGTACATGACACAATGTTGATTGGGAATTATATAAATTTCTTGACACATGATTAAGGTTTCATTGAAACTAGTTTTTCAGTAAAGTATTTAGGCAATATATATTCCTAGTATTAGGCATAATGATCTACGGACATAGTAGAGCCTAATCAGGCACGGTATGTTGGAATTGGTCCAAGAAAGTTACTGTGGTGAATTCTATAACAGAAGGTTGAGTATTTTGTCGTTTAGAAGCAACCACAGAGGGTGATGAATCAAAGGTTCATTTATGAACTTAGTATGGTTTCTAGATGATTGTGCAAATGGAACACTATTCTCGATAGTGGTTCTGTAGCTCAATCAAAGGAATCAAAGGTTATACCAGTGATTCATGTATACAAAGACCGTTTCACATAAATTATGAATTATTGTGAAAGCATAATGGATGCATTGATATGCAAATAATACACAGAGATCTGAAGTTGTCAAGATCTCGATAGGACTAAGGTTATACCACAAGCAATGCATGAACAAACACCAGATCGCCATTGGTGTAACAGAAAATACGCTAACTAGATTATTGACTCTAATGCAAGTGGGAGACTGTTGGAAACATGCCTTAAAGACAATAATATTTTATTATTATATTTCCATGTTCGTAATTCAGAGTTTTTATTTCATGATATAACTGTTATGATCTTGCAGAAATATGTGATTCAATGGAAAACTCATATGCACGTGTGAAATAATAAATGGATAAAATAAAGGTTCCTACTCTCGCCTCTGAGACTAGCTCAAGTGTTGTTGGTGATCAGGTTTTCTGGAACTTAGGATATCATTAAGTGTAACGATAGTCCTAAAATAACATTGAGATTACGACGCTGGAGGAATAATCATATTGAATCAACCCAAACTTGTCTGTTATGAATTCACTTAATATCGTTTGTAATCAATTGTAATAACACAGAGTATTAACATGTGATTTTGATCCTTAGACCGTGAGAGTATTGTAGTCACTTCTTACCGTATGATTGGCTTTGGGGTTGCTCAAATGTCACCAGCAAACGGTGATCATAACGATAACTTACAGGTTCATTAGAAAGTTTGACAAGGGACTAGATATCTAAGAGTGGGATTTGCTCCTCCAACAATGGAGAGATATTCTTAGGTCCCTCTTGGTGTGAGGACATCCATCGTTGTCTGGTCGAACACAGGCGACTATGTCATGGGGATGCCGGAACACGACGACGAGAAAGAAGAAACAAAACTGGTAACGAGGATTTCGGTATAGTGAACATATGATGACTCAGGAGGATACCGATGCATCCCAGGTTTTGTAAAGTATCACAAAGTAATGGGAACATCACATGATAACCAAAGCTTCACTCTAATATCATTCGTTTACTCATAGGGGTCAATGTGGACATCCACGGTTCCGCTATCGGTCATTAAACGGAGGGGTTTCGTTCATGTCTATGAGTAACCGAAACTACGGGGTCACAAGCTTAAGGCAATCACAATCTGCTGAGTGTTAGTAAGAGGGGAGTGATGAGAACATATTTGTGAAATTATTTCATCAATATTCGGAATAGTTTCGACAGGATTGAGAAGTGTTTCGGGGTCACCGGAAGGGTTTCGGAAAGTATTGATAAATATATATAGATGGAAAATGTTTCTGAGGATGTCAAATTATATAAAAGTATTTATAACTATTTTATATTTAATTTAATATAAATGGGCCTTAAAAGGCCAAGAGGTGGAAGTCATCTTGGGCCACAACGACCCAAGAGGGGAGGCATCCCTTCATATAAGGAAGGAGGCCGCATTTGGAGGGGGAGGAGTAAGACTCTGACTCCTCCCCTGGCCGGCACACCAAGGGGGAAACTTCCCCCCTTGGTGGCAGCCCTCCCACTCCCCTATATCCTATATATGCATGAGGATATGTGCTCTTTTGTACATACAAGTTTTGGAGCCTCCTCTAGTTCTTCTAGTTCTAGATCTAGTTGGTCCTAGTTGACTAATTAGAGATAGGCTAATCCACTTGTCCTCATAACTAGAAGCCCCGTGTGGTGCTAATATCCTCTCTCTAATTCACAAGTGACGATTAGCTCTAGACGATGAAGCGCTGCCGGATCATGAAGGCTGCGCGCTTGCAACCATGTAGAGAGGTCGTGCTTTTGGTCTTCGGTTCGAGGGAATATTCATGGGTAGTTTGCGGGATCGTTCATCGACGGTTTGAGGGACTCCAAGTATGATCTACACCAACACGTTCCTCTTTCGCTGCAACTTAGTGACGGTAGCAATCGTGATCCCAAGCCGTTATGCATCTTCATATTGATCTTGGGTGTGAGTAGGTGCGATTTTTTTCTACTACGTTTCCCAACAGTTTACTTGGTGGAAGATTATATGTTTAGATTGTTAATCATATATTTATGTCCTCTTATCATGAACATGAATATGATTTGTTAGCAGTTGCTCTTTTTCTTGAGGACATGAGAGAATTCTTGTCATAAGTAATCACATGAATATGGCTTTCGTTTAATGTTTTAATGATGTGTTATGGTGTTCTTCCTCTAGTGGTGTCATGTGAACATCAAATGTATGATACATTACAATTTTTCGACCTAGGGGAAGGCATTGTGTGATTAGTAAGTAGATGATGGGTTGCGGGAGTGGCGTAAGCCTGAACCCCAGTTTATGCGCTATTCTGCAAGGGGTTGATTTGGATCCATATGTTTCATGCTATGGTTAGATTTATCCTAATTCTTCTCTTGTAGTTGTGGATGCTTGCAAGAGGGAGTAATCATAAGTAGGTTGTCTATTCAAGTAAGAACAACACTTAGCTCTAGTCCACCCATGTAACAATTTATCAGAGTAGTGAACTCGAGTCAGTGAGTTGTGATGAAGATGACTAGACAAAATTCCCATGTGTCCTCGAGAATGTTTTAATCACTATTAGAAGTACTTCCGGCTTGTCTTTTGCAATAAAAACGATTGTGCCACCTTGTTGCACCTTGTTACCTTTGTTACTTGTTACTTGCTACAAAATTTTGTGCTATCAAACTATTTGTCACAACTACTTTACAACAGTTGCAGAGAATACCTTGTTGAAAACCGCTTATTGATTCCTTTTGCTCCTCGTTGGGTTTGACACTCTTACTTATTGAAAGGACTATGATTGATCTTTTATACTTGTGGGTCATCAGTGATGCTTCGACAATCGCCTTGCAAGAAACTTTGAAGGGGTTCATGATACAAAAAGGAAAAGAGGGAGCACCAAGGGAAAGAGGAACAAATGAAGACCTAGTTTAACATACAGAAGAAGTTCGAGATCGATGATGCCAATGCCAAGCAAAGAGCCATGGAGGTGGAGCTCGGGCTAATCAACAAGGAAGTAGAGATCATGGCGGCAACACATGCAATATGACCCAAAAAAGATGGCTTGGTTTGAGGGGAAACCAAAGTTCATCCAAGGCCGAGATTATTCGTGATCATCTGTTTATTTGTTTGAACTAGAGTCGAGATGCATGAACTATGGCCACAAAGATCCTTTTGGTGCAATGTTGTATCCCGGCATGGCATATGACTAAAAAAGGCTTCCACCCCGCTTTATAAATAAAGCCACAACCTTTACAAATGAAGCATACAAATGCACACCAACCCTGACAGGGATACTAGCTATACAAGAGAAGCACCGGTAGCTAAAAACAGGGAACCAAAAATAGGGACTAAAGCCAAACTAAGGAATCATGTTGGTTACTATTTGTGGTGTCCCATTTTACTACAGTAATATTGAGGACATTGCTGCAGCTATCTCAAAGTGGGGTAGAATCATCAGTTGGGAAAGCGAGGATGCTAAAAGAGGTAAAATTCTTGTCAAAGCAAGACTTACAGAGCTCGTTGACATACCCAAAGGTATGTGATGGTCAGAAGGTGAGAGCTTTGAAGAAGAATCTTGGACATGTTCTGTTGAGCTGTTGCTTGAGGAGATGTTGGGGGTGGTCCTGCTGATGAACACCCAATCCCTCCTCCGGGGGTTGACCCCCACCCTGTCCCCCAAAATACTAATGATTTCCCAGGTTTTCATCCAGCTCTAGTGGCCAATGAGAAAGAAAATGATGATGAATGGGATAAGTGGGCCGGGATGAACAAGATCATTGGGTATTCCCTCAGCAGAACCCACATGTCATTTAAGAGTCAATTTAGGAGCAGATGGAAATACCAATGCCGCAGACGATGGTGCTCCCAATAGCAGCATTACCACTAATTCTTCCCTGCCAGATGGTACATTTTCATAGAACAATGTTGTAAATGCTCTTATTGATGAGGTGAACCAACAGGCTCGGTAAGTTGGTCCACCTATGGGCATTGGTCTCCACAATCTACTTATGGCATACCCAGCAGATCCTGATGAGTAAGAGATGGTTAATAATGCTGCATTGATTGCTAACCAGGCTCCTGTTGTACAAGTGAATGATGAGGCCAACTCTATGTTGGAGATATGCCCTAGAGGCAATCAAGTATAATGATATTTCCTATGTGTTTATGAATAAAGATAGTCCTTGGACATTATCAATTATGTGTATCAGCAAGTGCGTGACTTGTTTGTGGGACTATGCATTGTATGATGACTGCCCTAAAAGGTCCCTAGTCAAAAGGGTTGTGCGGACACGCAGCCAACTAGACTAGCATATGACACGGTCGATGGCTTGGTCTCACTAGCCATGGATCATTGGATGCTAACCGGATAGTATGGACTTGGAAGGATCTGGTCGGATTCGACGTAGTCGGATCCGAGTCGAGATAAGGTCTGAGTCGGACAGACCCAACTATGAGACGTAGCGATATGTCATATGCGAGTCTCTAGTACAACATACGTTCTATGTCCTAAGACCTGAGCTAATGCATGTACTCGGGATGGTGAAAGACTTGCTTTGGGCCGACCAAATGCTACACCGTGACTGGGTAGTTACAAAGGTAGGTTTTGGGTTTGTCCAGACCCATGCTACGAGACATGGTCGAGCAAGATGAGATTTGCCCCTCCAATCAGGAGAGATATAATCTGGGCCCCTCATGTGATCCGACGAGGATAAGCATGGCCATGCGACAAGGATTATTAGATAATCCGGATTATGGTCGGCATCACTAGAACGAGAAAGAGGTCGGGCTAGCACAAGGATGACAGACTCGCCTTGAGCCCGACAACATATATCGTGTGGCAAAGGGAATGGAAGTATGATGTACAAGTTCGCCTAACCAGCTTCATAGTCTGCTTGGTGTTCGGCATGCCTTGCTAGAGGCCGCTACCAGCTGTGCAGTTCGGAGGTGATCCGAACTGCGACCAAGCCAGCTTGAACCTAAGGGGTCGCGTGCTTAAGGGAAGGAACCTACAAGGTCGGATCCGAGGACACTGGTCGGATGTGATCCGAGCTGTATTCGGATTGTGGCAGAGTAGACTTATGGGCTTTAGGATCCGTGCGAGGCCCAAGTGTTGAGCCCACAACGGATGCCTATATAAAGTGGGGTGCGGCACACTCATGCATTTTGTGATCGCTTCGGCGCTGTCGCTAGGGTTTGCATGTGTTGCGAATACACACCTCCACTCGCCGCCGACTGTGTGATCGGACCTAGCAGTCCGCCGCACGGTGTTCCTCCTGCACGCACAGATACCGTTAGAGGCGGTGCACCTGCACCGCTCCGGCGAACCTGTATGAGGGATCCGACAACCGGTTGTTTAAGGGAGATCAGACGAGGAGGAGACGAGCCACGCGGACGCACTGCCCCAACTCTTCTTCCGCTGCATGACACTGCGCGTCTAGTGGTAACGAATTGTGATCCATCTCCCGTAGCATGTTCCTGGTTGTTCTGCGCGTAGGAAAATTTTAATTTGCAGTCGACGCACCGTACCATAGAACCCAACACTCTGCTCCACAACCTACTTTGCAGCCTGAAGAGACTGAAGTGATTGCTGGATGCTCTGCTTTGTTGCACATGTCTGAAGTTGTTGTTTCCAAGGAGGATACTACCATACTAGGTAGTGAAGATTTTGCAGTGGACCAAGGTGAATGGTATAAATATAGTGGCAGGTACTGATGCTTATCTATAGAACATTGAGGTAGGGCAGGCAAGTACAGTAGCTAAAGTTGATTCTGCAGAACCGGAGTCTGGAAATGTGATTTGTTCTGGAAATGTCTGCAGTCAGAAAGGTAATACTAAAGTACCCTTTGCTTCAAATGGTCCTAGCTCTTTTGATTTAGCTAGCCTATCTAAATTCATGATATTTCTGTTATTGATGGAGCTCATTTAATATCTAAAGAAGTTTTAGACCTATGGGTCCAGCACTTTAATCCAACTCCTCAAAACACTGGAAACTCTTTCAAGATTTAAATACTAGTAAGTTGATTCAATTTCATAATCCATCTGCTATTAAATCCTGATAAATTTCGTTGGACACTGCATCGGCTAAAATCTGAGTTCTGGAAAATGTTGACTGCTAATTGTGTGTCTGAATAAACAATGATGTTTTACATACCTGAAAATTGTTCTGCATCACAGGCCCCATGTTGCAAGGAGGCCTTCAAGGACAAAGGTAAACAGAATGAGGGCATCAGCCCTGATCCACGTTCCTCTAGTGGAGCAGGAAGTCTCCTAAAGCATGTGTCCCCCAATAAAGTTATTCTGCTACCCTTGGGTGAAGCAGTGTCCAAGAAAAGGAGGGATAAAGAACCTCATGTTGAAACAGACGTAAGAGGGAGTGACAGTATTAAACAAATATAACGATGGCTATAGAAGAAAGTCTTGTGATGCCAAAAGATTCCTACCTTCTAATGCTATTCCCCTTATCATTCAAAATCAAAGTGGTCAAAAATCTCACCAAGTCTTTTTGTAAGGTTGCTGAAGAGGAGCTTCAGGAGAAACTGGCCAAGTGGCCAAAAAAGAGAGAGCAGGAAGATGTGACCAAGGTGTCCAAGGCTATAGAAAAATCAGGACAACCACAAGAGTCTACGTGATGAGCATAAATCAGAGTTCTAGGTGTGGGGGGGATGTTTCCTCACCCTTGCTTATGGTTGCTGAAACTATTTTGTACTGGAACCTGTTATGGCCTTGTATGGCACTTTCTTTGTGAACATGGTTTGGTTTGTCATTTGTATGGTGGTTGCTTAGACTTGGTACTGTTAATGAGGACCATATTTTGCTACTTATTATGGTTATTCTATGAGCTTGTGATGCTTGATTGCTTATGATGATTGAATGAGCTTGAAATACCGGCACTCTTTTTGCTTGGGATAAGGAACATGCAGTTATGAGCTACTATTAAGGGATGGACCCTGATAGTAATAATAATAAATATAATGTGTCTAAATGAATAACAACAGATCTTGGAACATCCTAAACTAGAACATCGGAGGTTTGAATGCTTTAAATAAGTGGTTAGCTCTCACGGAAAATTGAGGAAAGTGCTGCTGGTATTATTTGTCTTCAAGAAAAAAAGGAGATTTTTTATCTTGCTTATATTAATAAATTCCGCCCTCAAAGATTTAACAAATTTGAATACCTACCTTCTGTGGGAGCTTGTGGTGGAATATTGACTGCATAGAATGGTGCTATCTTTAATGGTGAAATGGTCTTTTAGAATAATTTTTCACTATCCATCCACTTTACATGCAAACTTATTCACAATCTTGGATCCTTACAAACATTTATGGGCCATGTGATCATGAGGATAAGGCATAATTCCTCTAATGGTTTAGTAACATTCTAATGCCCAATGATGTAGAACGGATGATTATGGGTGACTTCAATTTTATTAGATGCCCAGAGGACAGAAACAGGCCTGATGGAGATGTGAATTAAACGCTCCCATTCAATGAAGCTATCACTAACTTGGTGCTGGTGGAACTGCCTCTAAAAGGTAGACAATATAGTTGGAGAAACATGCAAGATAGCCCTTTGCCTGAAAAGTTAGACTGGTTCTCGACTTCTGCAGCTTTGTTGACTACTTACCCAAGTACCACTGCCCCCCTGGCCGGGCCCATATCAGATCACCTTCCATGCATGATTAAAATTGACACAAACATTCCTGAACCCAAAGTATTCAGTTTTGAAAACTATTGGTTAAAACACAGTTCATTCAAATACATTGTCAAAGCAGCATGGGACATTCATGTTGGAGTCACTGATCCTGCTAAGAGGATTAACACAAAATTCAAATACCTGAGAAGAGCTCCTAAATTATGAGCTAAAAGCCTTTCTTGTCTTAAAAGCAGATTGAAGTCTGAATGCTTGTATCTTCTTGTGGGACCTGGTTGAAGAATTCAAAGGTCTTACAACTTACGAATGGAACTGTAGATCATTGCTTAAAGAATACTTGTTGGTGGTGTTAAAAATATCAAAATGTCTACTGGAAGCAATGAGGAAAGATTAAAGGGGTCAAGTTTGGCGATGAGAACACCAAATTCTTCCACACCAAAGCTTCCATCAACCATAGACATCATGCAATTGTTATGTTGCTTAATGAAGACCAAATTGAGATGAGTGACCATGCAGGGAAAGCAGCTATTCTCTGGGAAGCTTTCAAAAATAGATTAGGGCACTCAGAAGGACATAAAATGCACTTTGATATAAGCAATCTCTATGAGCAGCAGGTCAACCCTAAGATTTTTTAGTATCTTGAGAAACCTTTCTCTTAGGAAGAAATTGATGATGTGGTCAAAAATGTTCCCTTAGACAAGTCTCCGGGACCTCATTGGATTCAACAATGAATTTCTTAATGCCAGCTGAGATATCATTAAAGAGAATGTGACACAACTTATTATGGCCTTCCATTATGGAAACAAAGCCCTGGAAAGTAACAATACCTCCTTCATCACTCTTATTCCTAAAACAGAGGTACCAATTTCTCCCAATGACTTCAGGCATATTTCTCTGTTAAATGGGATCCTCAAAAGCCTTTGACACTATTGAACATCAAGCTATCATTGATATACTCAGAGCTAAAGGTTTTGGAGAGAAATGGATTTCATGGATGCAATTAGTTTTTTTGATCTGTTGTTACGCTTAATGGGGTGCCTACCAAGAAGTTCTATTGTATAAGAGGAGTTAGACAGGGACACCCTCTCTCTCCTCTGATTTTTGTGCTGGTTGCAAACTTATTACAATCAGTGTTTAATAAAGCCATGAGACTGGGCATTATCACCCCCATTACAAATCCATTCCTGTCCTGATTTTCCAGTAGTTCAATATGCGGATGACACATTGGTATTACTACAAGAAGATGCTAAACAACTAGCATGTCTCAAAGCTCTGCTCAACACCTTTGCTTCAGCACTGGATTGAAAGTCAATTATGGAAAGTGTATCATGGTTCCGATTAATGTTGAAGAGGAAAGAATACATATATCTTCACAAACACACTGCAATGTGCAAGACGAACTTTTATTTCACTTACTTGGGTTTTCCTTTGGGGATTTACAAACCAAATGTTGTTCAATGCCTCCCATTGGTGAAAAAATAGCAAAAAAGTTAGTTGTCGTTGCTAATTTTATGACCCAAGTCAAGTGCATCGCTTCTGGTAATATCAGTTCTTGATTCACTGCAGATCTTCTCCATGTGTTTCTTGGATATCCCTCTAACCGTTAAGAAACAAATCATCGAATATGTATGGCACTACTTATGGAGAAGCCCTGATTTGGAAGATCACACACATGCTATGGTAGCCTGGCATACTGTTTGGGGACCAAAGAATCAAGGAGGCTTGGGGGTCATGGATATTTATAATCAAACCTCTAGATGAAAAACTTTCATAAATTCTACAATAGACATGACATACCTTGGGTCCATCTGGTTTGAGAAAAATACAATAGCAATGGTCAATTACCATGGGACCAGCCAGTAGGTTCTTTCTGGTGGAAATCAAATTTGGCTCTTATTGATCAATATAAGGCTATTGCAAGAATGTACGAGATGGAAAAAGTGCACTTATTTGGGAGGATTTATGGCAAGATTACATCTTCAAACATAAATTCCACCACCTATATTCCTTTGCTCTGAATACCCAAGTGAATGTCAATCAAGTGATTAACACAGAGTGCCTTGAAGATCTTTTCTACCTCCCTTTGATACTCTCCAATGTATCTATAATTTTTTATTATTCCATGCTATTATATTATCAATCTTGGATGTTTTATAATCATTTTATAGTCATTTTATATCATTTTTTGGTACTAACCTATTGACATAGTGCCAAGTGTCAGTTGCTGTTTTTTGCATGTTTTTTACATCGCAGGAAATCAATACCAAACGAAGTCCAAATGCAACGAAACTTTACGAAGATTTTTTATGGACCAGAAGACACCTAATGGGCCAAGGCTGCGCCTGGGGGGGGTGCTCCGAGGAGAGCACAACCCACCAGGGCCTTTCAGGAGGCCCAGGCGCGCCCTGGTGGGTTGTGCCCACCTTGGGTGCCCCCCGGACTGCCTCTTTGCTCTATAAATACCCCAATATTCCAGAAACCCTAGGGGAGTCGACGAAAATCAATTCCAGCCGCCGTAGAGTCCAGAACCACCAGATCCAATCTAGACACCATCACGGATGGGGTTCACCACCTCGATTGGTGCCTCTTCGATGATGCATGAGTAGTTATTTGTAGACCTTCGGGTCCGTAGTTAGTAGCTAGATGGCTTCTTCTCTCTCGCTGAATTATCAATACAATGGTCTCTTGGAGGTCCATATGATGTAACTCTTTTTGTAGTGTCTTTGTTGGGATCGGATGAACTTTGAGTTTATGATCAGATCTATCTTTTTATATCCATGAAAGTATTTGAGTTTCTTTGATCTCTTTTATGCATGATTGCTTATAGGCTCGTATTTCTTCTCCGATATTTGGGTTTTGTTTGGCCAACTCGATCTATTTATCTTCCAATGGGAAGAGGTGCTTTCTAGTGGGTTCGATCTTACGGTGCCTAATACCAGTGACAGAAGGGGAACCGACACGTATGTATCGTTGCTACTAAGCATAAAACGATGGGGTTTATCTCTACATAGATAGATCTTGTCTACATCATGTCATCATTCTTATTGCATTACTTTGTTTCTCCATGAACTTAATACACTAGATGCATGCTGGATAGCGGTCGATGTGTGGAGTAATAGTAGTAGATGCAGGCAGGAGTCGGTCTACTAATCTTGGATGTGATGCCTATATAATGATCATTGCCTAGATATCGTCATGATTATTTGAAGTTCTAGCAATCCCCAACAGTAATTTGTTTACCCACCATTTTCTATCTTTCTCGAGACAAGCCACTAGTGAAACCTACGGCCCCCGGGTCTCTTTCTCATATTATTTGCCTTTGCGATCTATTTTTATTTGCTTTTTATTTTCAGATCCATTAAACCAGAAATACAAAAATACCTTGTTGCACTTTATTTTATTTGGCGTTTGATCTATCAAAATTTACAACTTTCTCCCGTCCTCGTGCCAATTTCTGGCACTGTTACCCGAAAGGGATTGACAACCCCTTTAACACGCGGGTTGGGAGTGGTTGTTATTTGTGTGCAGGGGCTGTTTACCTTGCGTTGCTTGGTTCTCCTACTGGTTCGATAACCTTGGTTTCATACCTGAGGAAAATACCTACCGCTGTTGTGCTGCATCATCCCTTCCTCTTTGGGGAAATACCGATGTAGCTTCGAGCTGCATCAAAAGGAATTTCTGGCGCCGTTGCCGAAGAAGATCTTCAACATGTACCAGGTTCCTAATCACAAATCTCATCTCCTCGCAATTTACATTATTTTCCATTTGCCTCTCATTTTCCTCTCCCCCACTTCACAAAAATTTGCCTTTTTATTCGCCCCTCTTTTTCGTTCGCCTTTTTCTTGTCGGATCTCTTGTTTGCTTGTGTGACCATGTGTCTTCTATTTTCTTGCATCTTCGCTTGCTAAAAATCTATTGATACGGATCCTCATCCACTAGCTAATCTTTTTAAGAGATCTAATTATGTTGAACCAGTTGCTAGTGATTTGAGTGCACTTGATTATCTCTATGAAGTTTTGCTTGAAATTCATGAATCTGAAAATTGTGATGAAGTGTTAGATGAAGAAATTTATGAAGTGATTCATGATAGCACCTTGAATGAAAAGCATGATTGCAATGATCTTATTATAAATTCTATTAATGTCAATTGTGCTAATAATATGCAAAGCCCCAAGCTGGGGATGCTAGTTTTGCTATGTCCTCTACTTATTGTAATGATCATGATTGGGGTGATGCTTCTTATGATCTTGAAAATTTATTTGAGCCTCATGATAAATATGCTATTAATGTTTGCAATAATATTAAAAGTGTGTTTGGAAGAGTGTCAACTTTAGGTATTAATGATCCCACTACTTTGGAGAATTATCAATCTTGTGAATTTTTTGGTAAAAGTGGGTATGGAGAGGTTATGACTTTATTTGATGATAATTCCACTATTTTGGAAGAGTGTCAACTTTGCTTGCATGTGGATCATATAGAGAATATGTTATTGTCGGGGAGGCTGATCGGACCCACGAACACCTATGGGACCGGCGGACCGAGTCCCTTTTGGTTCGGAGGGGGGCGGAGATCGCACGAAGAGCGGATCGAGGCGAAGCACACGAGCGATTTACCCAGCTTCGAGCTCTCCGGAGAGATAATACTCCTACTGCTGCTTGTCTGATTGTATTGTGTTCTTGCTAGGGAGCCGTGAGAGCTACAGAACCTAGCATGAGTGTCTCTGGTCTCGAATGGGTCGATCTGGCCGACCTTCCTCTACGTGCGCATGGGCCTCCTTTTATATGCTTAAGGGGTCTCCGACAGGTGGCAACATAGAGGAGGGTACAAATGTAAAAACAGTAGTTGGTACACCTACTTGAACAGTGTACAGTGCAGAATACCTAACTCTGACGGCAAGGGACAAAAGCATTAAATGCATGTCCTTGTCGTCTAAACAGTGCAACAGAGCGCCACCGTTTGCCACGATGGCGGGCTTGTCAGCGCCGCTTATCGCTGCTCTCCGCTGGCTGCACAGCCTCTTGACACGCGCGCATAGAATGATCTCATGGCGACACGTTGGTGGATGAGCTGGAGCGGAGATGAAGAGAGGTTGCCTGCCGCGGCAAACTCCTTGCCGCGGCTGAATCCTTGTCGCGTCGGAAGTTTGTCGTGTTCCGGGCCTTCCCGGCAAGCTCCTCTTGCCGGGGCCTTGTCTTCCGCGTACCTTGAGCGGCCCTCCTGGCAAGCTCCTCTTGCCAGGGCTTTGTCTTCTTAGGTAAATACTTTGTTCTTGAATGGCTCCAAAGGAGCCACGGAGGATCTTAGCAGTGACCAGGCAAGCCCTGCCGTGGGGTGCTACAACTGTCCGTGCACAAGTTCGGGATACTAGGGTACCCCTACTCCAGTACACCGACAGGAGCCCCCGGGCCTGGGCCGCACACGGTGCCGAGCGTTGTCGGGCCAGGCCCAAAAACGGTGCACGGTCACACGTGGCCTTGATCACGCCGTTACTCGCCCCGGACCCACCACGTCCCCCACTAACGGCACGCGCCGAACGTGGCGCCGTGCGAGAGATCGTGGGCGTGGTCGTGGGGGGTTTCTTTATTAGGAAAAGCGGAACGTCCGCCCCCTCCCCCTCCTTATAAGCAGGGGAAACAGGGGCAGGCCATCCACTTCGCCATTGATGTCTTGTCAAGAAAACCACCGCCGCTCCCCCCTTCTTCTCCAGTGCGAAGAGAGTAGCGCCCCGCCCCCTTTCGCCACAAGCACACTCACCGCCGTCGGCCTCCTCCGCCGCTCCCACCATGGCTCCGAAAGCCGACAAGGAGAAGGGCGTCAAGTCGGCCGAGGTGCAGCGGCTCGCGGCGCTGCGCAAGGAGTGGGCCATCTTCTCCCCTCAGCTCGGCGCAAAGGAACTATGGGAGCTCTTCTATCTCTTTTGGCCGATGGAGATGCGTGCGCATCCGCACACGAAGGTACTCCCCGCCTCCGCTTCTGATTCGGCCCCAACTGGGTACCCCTTCTTTGCCCTTTTCTTCCATTGCGGGCTTTGCCCGCCCTTTTCCGAGTTCTTCTGCGATATCATGAACACATATGGCCTCCGCCTCCTTGATTTCACCCCCAACGCTGTCTTGACCATGGCAGTTTTCGCACACCTTTGCGAAAACTTTGTCGGAGTCCACCCAAATGTGGCACTCTTCCGCCACTTCATCGTGCCCCGCGTCGAGAGAGGAGAGCCACTTGCCGGAGGGATAGCTTGGGTCTCCAGGATCGGCAAGAAAGAAGCCTATCTGGAAGGAGAGTTCCGCAACAAGTGGGAGGAGTGGAGAGCCAATTGGTGTTGGGTCATAGAGGAGAACCCGCAGCCCTTCACTGCCGTGCGCCAAACCCCAATAGTGCGCGGCAAAGATTGGAGTAGCTTACGCCGGAGGATGCTAGGTTGAAGATAGCTGTGACCCGGATTTTGCGCCTCGGGCTTGCCGGACTAACCGTAAGCGCAGCTTGGCGCAGACTTCCTTCGCCACAGACGCTCCCTTGCAAGACAGGAGGAGGCCTGCTTGGGAGTTCCAAAATGCGGCAGACATCATGAGGTTGCGCCCGGGCCTGAACTAGAATTTCACCGTCTTAGAGCTGGATGCGATGTTGCTAGAGCTGTTCAAGAACGACCCCGATCACCCTGAGTGGTTTAGGTTGCCGAGGGGGTCGCCCCATTGTGCAACAACTCGGCGCCGACCGCATCCGCGCCATGATGCCGCCAGCGATTCCCATGGGATCGCTCCAACTGGCAGAGCCTCCCGACGAGGTCGTGCAGTAGTTCTTCGACGACTTGGAAGAAGTGCCGATCCGCCCGACGAAAGCGTAAGAGGCTCACTCGCGACACCACCGACGAGGAGATGGCGCGATTGCCACCAGTGGAGGAGGCGGCAGCTCTTGCCACCGGAGTCTTCGGGTACACCGTGGAGGAGGCGGACGCAGCAAAGGCGGCAAGCCTTGCCGAGCGAAGGGAGATCGCCGGCGAGGACGAACTTGTCGTGCCCAAGGCCGAGTCGAGTGGACCCGCCGAGGGCGCTTCTTCTCCACCACCCAGCGACTTGCCGCCAGCGGAGCCCCCGGCTCCGCCAAAGAGGCGCCTCCACAAGGCCGGAGACGATACGGGGCGGCAGATCGCCCACAAAGAAGGCCAAGCTGACGCGCTTCATCATGCAAGGTAAGCGATGTTGCCGTGGAGCGCCTCACACTGCTGCGACAACCGGGCGGGATCCTCCTGTGCCCCCGCCGACGCCCCGCCAAGCGCCAAGAGAGCCCACTCCGCCTCGTCGCACCGGAGGCGAGCCGGAGTTTGACTTCTCCGCGCTCAGCTCCGAGGAGGAAGAAGAAGAGTAAGCTTCAATATCGTGCTTGTATTTCTTCAATTTTGTTGCTTTATCTTGAATCTGACTTGCTTTGTCGTTCTGAACTCTTTCCTTTTCAGGACGCTAGCCCAGAGAGCGTCGAAGAGGGCCAAGATCCCGACGGTCGTCGTTGAGGATGATCCACCCGTGGCAACAGAGGACGCGTCTGAGACCCCCTTGCCGGACCCGGCAACCCTTCCTCGGAGCAGCCCCCAGCACAGCCCCCAAAGTAAGCGTGCGGTTTTCTCCTTACTGTTAGGTGTGCAGGGGTGCTCCTTCTTCGTTGATACCTGATTGCTTGTTTGTGTAGGAGCAGAGCAGCCTCATCAGGAGGGCTCGGAAGCCGCCCCCGAAATCCTGTCTGCTGCCACTACGCCGCCAAGGGAGGAGTCTCCGGCAAGGGAGCGCCCTCCGACAAGGGAGGCCACTCCGGCAAGTGAGGCTACCCCGGCAAGGGACAGCGCCAGTGACCCTCCAGTGGTCGAGGCCATTGCTGCAAATCCCGTTGCAGGTAATTTCCTTACACGAGAATTTCCCTTGGGCTTGTTTTCTTATGTTTCTCTTTTTGAACATTTGCTTGACTGCTCCTTCTTCGTCTGACGCAGAGGCGATGGAGGTCGAGGCCGCCGGCAAGGAGGAAGCGCGCTGCAACACCGACGAGGCCGTCGTCGTGGAAGAAGAGGCCGTCGCTGTGGAAGAAGAGGCCGTCGCTGGCGGGCCTGTCGGCGAGGAGGCCACCGAGGCTGTTGATGCAGAAGCCGGCGAGGGGTCGGGCGATCGCACTGACGGCCCTGAGGCCGCAGGAGCGTCAGGCGTTGCACCGACCGCCGACTTCCCGTCATTGCAGCCAGCGCCAGTTCGAGGAGCCCCAGCCGGCGCCTACTTAAAGGCCGGGCGACGGTGTCTTCATCAAACTCCCCGAGTCGAGCTCAGGCGCCGGTCGAAGGAGAGACCTTCGACGGAGAGCTGCTCGCCTCCATTGGCCGACGCTGTGGACGCGCCAAGCAGCAGCAGCGGCGAAGTCTCGAGGAGGAGCATGCTTGAAGAAGTCATTGCCGCTCTACCGCTCGGCAAGCCAAACTGGAGTCCCGGGAAGCACTTGTCACGAGGGCAGGAGCAGACATGGAGAAGCGCGCAGAAGAGCTCCGAAGCGCCAACCAAGAAACTCTCCGAGATGTAGCAGAAGCACGGGAGCAACTTGCAGAGGAGCGCACGGCCTTCATCCTTGAGAAGGCCGCAGCTGAGGAGGAGCAGCGACTGGCCGCCGAGAAGCTCTCTTCGCAAGAAAGTGAGCTGGCGCAGCGGAAGGTCAACCTGGACAGCTACGAGGAAGACCTTGCCGCGCGCGAGGAGTCACTTGGCGGGCGCAAGGAAGCGAAGACGCCGCCGCAGCCGCCGAGACCGCCAAGGAAGAGTTGAAGGCGAAGGTGGCACAACCGAGGCCAGCCTCAAGAAGAGCGGCGAGAGCTTGTCGGCGCTCAAGCACGAGCGCGAGAAGGACGCCTACACTCTTGGCGAGCTGCAGGGCCGTCTCGCTGATAGGGGCAAGGAGCTCGACGCCGCCAAGGATTCCAAGGCGGATCTTCAGCTGAAGCTGGCCACTCTGACGCAGACGCTGGACGGCGCCAGAGAGCGGGAAGCGGGCCTGTTGGAGACGATCAAGGCCAAAGAGGAGCTGCTAGCGAATGTTGTTGCCACCCAGAGCGCCTTGAGGGAGAGTGTGGAGCATCGATCAAGGTCTTGTGGACACCGCCGGCATCCACAATGAGTTGATGGAGCTGGGGATGGCGGATCTTGCATACTCCTCCGACGAGCACCTCCAACCCAGCGCCAAGCTTAGCTTATTCTTCAAGGGCGTGGTGACGGGCCTCCAGCGACTCCGAGAAGAGGTACCAAAGCAGCTGGCCGAGGAGTCACGCCAGATCTGTGCAGGAGCCCTCGAGAAGGTGTTGATGAAGGTGGCCTTCCGCAACCCAGGCCTCAACCTCAACGGCGTCCTCAGATCCTTGCCGCCAGATGCCAACGTGGAGGGGCTCAAGGCCCTTGTCGCGCCCATCGTGGACAAGGTGAACAAGATCAAGAGGATTGATGGCGACCGCGTGGACTAGGCCGCCAACCTCATCTTTCTCTTGTCGCCGCTGATCATGTTTAGAACAATTCATTAGATCTGCGACAAGTCATTTTTTAATATACTCTATCTTAGGCGATGAATGCAATGTTATATCCTTTACTTGATTCCTTCCTTTGTACGTTTTTGCCCTACGCTTTTAGGGAACTTGTCGGTGCGGGCACCTTTGCCGCGAGCGCTGAGTGCGGAACGTCAGCAGCCTGCTGGCGGTGTCGCCTCCGACAAGCAACCTTGTCGCGACTAGCTGCAGCTCACTTAAGTTGTTGAGCGGACTCGAAACAAAGTAAGGGCGCGACTAGCCGCGAGTTGGTTCCTCTGCGCACAGGTTTTCCATACAAAGTACTATCGTTCGAGGAAGATAACTTAAAATTTTTAAAACTAATTGCTCAAACTTTGGCAACTTAGCTTTTCTGTCGTTTGCTTCCCGACATATGAAACTTCCTCGAGCAACGCTTGGTCCATAGTATTATCTTTTCCTCCCCCCTGGTTAACTTGTGCGCGAGGGAACCTTCCTTTCTTTGAGAAAAGAGAAAGAAGAGAAAATAAAGTTATGGAGCCCAGCGGCTCGATATTGCTTACCGGGTGTGGTTGCTGCACAAAGTGTTAGCCAAAACATGCAATAAAATGATGAAAGCATGGATTTGACAAATTGTGCGCAACACACGAGCTTTACTGATGCACGGGGTCTCATACCGCTTTGTACAAAGGATTACATGCAACAGCGGCAAGACTTGTACAAAAGGTGATTGCGGAACAGGTTCCGCAATCACGCTCTATGGGTAAAACTTACGAAGATGCTCAATGTTCCGTGAGTTTCTCACCGAAATGCCATCTTCGGTCTCAAGGCGGACAGCGCCAGGCCTAGTGACTCGTTTCACCCAATAAGGGCCTTCCCACTTCAAGGCCAACTTGTTTGAATTCTTGGCGGATCGACGCGCCAAGAACAAGGTCGCCTTCCTCGAGGCTTACGGCACTAACTTTGCGGCTATGGTAGCGACGCAAAGCTTGTCGGTAGCGAGCAACTCGCGACAAAGAAATCAAGACGATCCTCCTCAAGGAGCAGCGCGTCATCTTGTCACAGCCTGCTCTTGCTCAAGCTCATCATAAGCGAGCACTCGAGGCGATCCAGATACGAGTTCCGTGGGGATAACTGCCTCTACTCCATAGACTAGAGCAAAGGGTGTCCGCCGGTGGCTCGATTTGGCGTCGTTACGATCGACCAAAGAACCACCGGCAGCTCCTCAATCCAGTTTCGCCGCACTGTGCAACTCAGTCGAAAGTTCTCGGTCTTGAGCCCGCAGCACTCCAAGATTTGCCCTCTGCTTGACCGTTGCTTTTTGGGTGAGCAACAGAAGCAAAGCAGACCTTGGCACCAAGGTCTTGGACGTACTGCATGAAGGTGTGACTCGTAAATTGTGTGCCGTTGTCGGTGATGATCCTGTTAGGGAATCCGAAACGGCAAACAATCGACCTGAAGAACTTGACCGCTGACTGTGCTGTCACCTTCCTCACTGCTTCCACTTCCGGCCACTTTGTGAACTTGTCGATTGCGACGCATAAGTACTCAAAGCCCCGACAGCTCGGGGAAAGGGCCGAGGATGTCGAGCCCCTGCACCGAAAATGGCCGTGATAAAGGGATCGTCTGGAGAGCTTGAGCTGGCTGATGTATCTGCTTGGAATGGAACTGGCACGCTTCACACTTGGTTACTTGTGCAGTTGCATCCTGGAGGGTTGTCGGCCAAAAGAAACCTTGCCGGAACGCTTTGCCGGCAAGTGCTCTGGCGCCAATGTGGTGACCACATATGCCTCCATGTATCTCTGCCAACAGCCATCCATCTTCCGGCAAATAC
The DNA here is from genome assembly GCA_021605145.1 of Aegilops bicornis. NCBI lineage: Eukaryota > Viridiplantae > Streptophyta > Magnoliopsida > Poales > Poaceae > Aegilops > Aegilops bicornis. The sequence continues at coordinate 518,193,409 of CM038669.1, forward strand.
ACTTCAATTTCACACCGTTGAGTCTTCTTACATGCAGTCTGTCGACAAACTGGTACATACTTGACTGTCGGGCTACTCTTTCAGCTTCTTCTTGCTCTTCGGGGAGTTCTCCTGTCTGAAGGAAATGGACAATCTGCTGCGCCCATGTTGGAGCCTGCGGCTCGACAACAAGGACTAAAGGCACATCTGCCGCTGCAGGAACATCAGCTTCCACGGTAAGAACCTGCGGCTCAACCGGAGCTTGTCGTTCCCCGGCAAGCTTGCCGGAGCAAAACTTGTCGGGAGCGTCTGCTTCAACGAAACAAGCCCTTGGGCTTGTCGGAGCAGACTGCACCTCATCATTCTTGGTGTTGATCCTGGGGACCTTTTTGGTGGCAGCTTCGGGAAGCTCTGCCGGAAAATAGTCACCATAAATCAACTTCCTCTTCCTATTTTGTCCAGTTGATGGTGTTACGGTTGGTTGAGTTAGCTTGAGCACAAAAATCCCTGGTTCCACAGGCAACTTAAGTGTGGCGCACTTTGACAGGCCATCAGCAATATCATTCTGAGCTCTTGGAACATGTTCCATTTGCAGGCCGTCAAAGTGTTCTTCTAGCTTCCTCACTTCATCAATGTAGGCTTCCATCAATGGACCCTGATAATCTTTGTTTACTTGGCGGACGACCAGCTGCGAGTCACCCCTGACAATGAGCTTCTTGATCCCAAGGTCCACTGCGATCCTGAGACCGGCAAGCAAACCTTCATACTTTGCAGTATTGTTTGTTGCTTGCTCCTTGGGAAAGTGCATCTGAACTACGTACTTGAGGTGCTCTCCGGTGGGTGCAATAAGCAGCACGCCAGCACCGACGCCTTGCAGCAAGAAGGCACCATCAAAGTACATCAGCCACTCTTTGCTTGCTTCCTTGACAGGAATGCTCGTCTCTGGAATTTCTTCATCCGGTGTTGGCGTCCATTCTGCTATGAATTCTGCCAATGCTCTGCTTTGGATAGTTGAAGTGCTTTCAAACTTGAGGCCAAAGCTTGACAGCCCAAAGTGCCCACTCGACAATCCTGCCTGTTGCCTCTGGATTCTGCAGTATCCTCTTCAACGGAAAGAGAGTGACGACTGTTATCTCATGTGCCTGGAAGTAATGGCGCAGCTTTCTCGAGGCCATGAGAAGGCCGAAAAGCAATTTCTACACACCAGAGTACCTTGACCTAGCCCCCTGCAAGAGGGAGCTGACAAAGTAAATTGGGCGCTGCACCATCCTTTTCTGTATCTGCCCTTGTGTCTGCGCGGATATGTCCTTGTCGGGACCAGAGCTTGCCGGCGAAGCCCCCTGCTTGTCGCTGGATGTGTCTGCCGTGGTTGCCAACTCGTCATCCGCCTCCCTCTCCGCCACTAACGCAGCACTAACCACTTGATTGGTTGCCGCTAGATATAGCAGCAACTTCTCTTGTGGCTTAGGTGCGACAAGTGTTGGAGTGGAGGACAGGTACCTCTTTAAGTCCTGCAGCGCAGCGTCCGCCTCGGGAGTCCATTTCATTGGACCTGCCTTTTTCAAAATCTTGAAAAATGGCAGGGCGCGTTCAGCGGATCTAGAGATAAACCTGCTGAGAGCAGCTACGCAACCGGCAAGCCTTCGTATATCGCTGACACGCTTTGGTGCTTCAATCTGCTCAATGGCCTTGATCTTGTCGGGATTGGCCTCAATACCCCGCTGAGACACGAAGAACCCGAGAAGCTTGCCGGAAGGGACTCCAAAGACGCACTTCTCGGGGTTGAGTTTGAGGTTGATCTTGCGCAGATTTGCAAAGGTTTCGTCCAAATCTTGAACCAGAGTTGCTTTGTCCTTGCTCTTGACCACTATGTCATCCATGTAAGCTTCTACATTTCTGTGCATTTGCGGCTCAAAAGCGTCATGGACTACTCTTGCAAACGTTGAACCAGCATTCTTCAAACCGAAGGGCATCCGTATGAAACAATACGTGCCACATGGGGTAATGAATGCGGTCTTCTCCTCATCTTCTTCTGCCATGAAGATCTGATGATATCCTGAATATGCATCAAGAAATGAAAGCAAATCACATCCAGCTGTGGAGTCAACAATCTGGTCGATGCGCGGCAAGGGAAATGGGTCTTTGGGACAAGCTTTATTAACATCCGTGAAGTCAATACAAAGTCTCCATTTTCCATCTGCCTTGCGCACGACTACAGGATTGGCCAACCACGTAGGATGGAGCACTCCTCTGACGAGGCCTGCTGCTTCCAGTTTCTTGATCTCTTCTGCGATGAACTCTTGGCGCTCCACTGCTTGTTTCCTGACTTTTTGCTTGACGGGCCACACATGAGGACAAACGGCCAGGCGGTGCTCAATCACTTTCCTGGGAACACCGGGGATGTCAGACGGTCGCCATGCAAACACGTCGACATTCGCCCGCAGGAAAGCAACGAGCGCGCCTTCCTATTTCGGGTCGAGAGAGGCATTGATGGTGAAGGTACCATCAGCGCCGTCCTCGTTGGCGGACACCCTTTTGGTCTTTGGCGGAGCAGCCATCGTCTTCTTGCACTTGCCGGTGGAGCTCGATGGTGCGTCCTCAACGGTAGCGCAGCACTCCGAAGAGGTGCGCTTGCCGGAGTGGGCATCAGAGCTCTTGCCGGACTTGCACTTGGTCTTCTTCCCCCCGGGAGCTTCAGCGGCAAGTGTTTTGCAATCTGTCGCGGCTGCTGCATCCCGGTAGATCTTGTCGGCACAGATAAGAGCATCCCTCTTGTCGCCATGGACAGAGATGATGCTTATCGGGCCTGGCATCTTGAGTAAGTTGTAGGCATAGTGAGAGGCTGCCATGAACTTGGCGAAGTCTTTGGACGACCGAGTATCCCATTGTAAGGTAATGGGAAATCAGCAACGTCGAACGTGACCCTCTCAGTCCTAAAATTCAGCTCACTGCCAAATGTCACCGGTAACGTGATCTTTCCTTTCGGCTTGCTCCTTCCCGGATTAATTCCTTGGAATGTACCCGTCTCTTCGAGCTCGCTGTCGCCGTGGATTTGAAGCTTACGGAGTACCGCGAGGAGATCAAATTCAAGCCGCCCCGCCACAACTAGCATCATGGTGACCTTGAGGTTGCGGATAGTTGGTGAGACCAACATCGGCAAGCATCCAACCGCAGTTATGCGATCGTGGTGGTCCTCAATATCAAAGATGATAGGCGGTCTTGGACCACTTCAGAGGCTTGCGTGACTCTACGGATGGTTCCGCTGCATTGACCTCCCGCATCCATTGCTTGAGTTGGCGGTGGGATGTATGCAGGGAAGCACCTCCGTCAACGCAGAGGACCTCCGTGGCTTTCTGAAACTCCTGCTCATCGGCGTCATCATCATCCATGTCTTCATCGTCGTCTTCGTCTTCATCCTTGTCGTGGCCGCGGGGAGGCCTGTCTCCTTGCCGCTGCTTGGCCTTGCCGCGGCGTCCTCCCCGGCCGGGTCTCTTCTTTCTGGCTCCGCCAGCACCTTCCTGGGCCTTCTCCTTGTCGCGCCGCTCGTACTCAGCCTTCTGCTGTTCAACAAGCTGCTCGACCTTCTTGCAGCTCTGGAGGTCGTGGCCCTTGGTGCGGTGGATCTTGCAGTACTGCTTGCCGGAGCCGTCCTGCTTGTCGGCGGCCGCCACAGACTGGTGGTTGGCGTCAGCGGCAACCTCCTTGCCGGAGCCACCAGCCTTGGCGTTCTTGTCACCACCTCCATTGCCGGACTGCTCAACAGCTAGCACTTCTCTACTTTTCTTCTTCCTGTTGCCTCGCCGCCGGCTCTTCTTTGCCGGGGCGGTCTCCTCGCTGTCAGATCCTGCTTCTGCATTCTCTCCTGGGAGTCTCCTCCCTTCCTCAGCACGTGCACACTTGTCGGCCAAGGCGTACAGCTCACTGACGTCCTTGACTTTGCACATCGCCATCTCTTCCCTCATCCTGCGGTTCCGCACGTTCTGATGGAACGCGCTGATCACCGCGGCAGGGTGGACATCCGGGATGTTGTAGTGCACACGGCTGAATCTCTGAATGAACTTGCGCAGGGACTCTCCTTCCTTCTGGGTGAGCAGATGAAGGTCACTCTCTTGGCCATGAGGCTTGTGGCCGCCTGTAAAGGTGCCAACAAACTGATGACACAAATCTGCCCAAGAGGATATAGAGTTGTCCGGCAAGTGCATGAGCCAAGACCTGACGTTGGACTTGAGTACCAGTGGGAAGTAGTTGGCGAGGATCTTGTCGTCTCGTCCCCCAGCAGCTTGCACCGCAATGGTGTAGATGCTGAGGAACTCCGACGGAAAGGCCCCGCCATCGTACTTCTCCCAGACGCCCGCTTGAAGTTCTTGTTGTCGGGCCACTGGACTTGCCGCAGCTCACGAGTGAACGCAGGGCAACCTACCGCGTACGGCAAGTCGCCTGGTTTCTCCGGCGCGTGCATGTCGACAGAGGGCCCGGCGCGCTTGTCGGACTGACGCCGCGCTTCTCTTCGACGCTCGATGCGGGTTCAAGCGTCTTCTTGTTGTCGTTCATGAAGAACTTGGCGCTGATCGCGGCGAGCTCGTGGATCAGATGATGCGGTGGAGTCGTCGTCGAGATGGATCCGGCGAGTCGGCGATCTTGGCCTTCGGGGCGGAGAGTGTGCTGTGGTTGCACCTCCACAAGTCTCGTCGCCACCGGCTCGTGCCTTGTCGTCTTGCCGCGGCAGTGATGTGGTTGGTAGCCGTGGAGCGTCGCCGTTGGCAAAGCCGATGAGGCTTTGGATGGTAGCCCTCCATTCGTCGACCTTGCCGGCCGTTGGAGGGTAATCCAAAAGCAGCTGAGCTCTCGCTAGAGCCTCTGCTGGAGTAGCGGGTGGTAATGGTGAACGGTGCGAGGAGCGGGATATGCTCGGACTTCTAACTATGTTAGAAGGAACAGCCTCCCGTCCAGGCGACCGTATCTCACTCGTGCCAGCACGTTGGCGTGCACGCTGATCTTGAGGGTCTCGAGATCCTCCAGGTCGGTCTTGATCCAACGAGCGTATGGTATTGTGAATACCACGACGCTGTTGGTCCCGCGTCTCCTGAGATGGGCGCGGGGGGTGTGCGGACGCCGAGGTTTGCGCGGCCTTGTCCTTGGACTTGGTGACGTCATGAACTCCTTCATCCGCGCTCGTTCTTCCGCCAGCGTCTACTCCACCACCCGTTTGCTCCGGTGATGGAAAGTACGACGCGGACGGCTCTGCTGCCGCCGGAGCCTTCTTCTTCGGTGGCATGTCGCGGAAGATGTTGAAGATGATGAAGACGCCGCTCGTGTACACGCCGGATCGGGTTCACACGGCCTCGACGCCCCCTACCTAGCGCGCCAAATATGTCGGGGAGGCTGATCGGACCCACGAACACCTATGGGACCGGCGGACCGAGTCCCTTTTGGTTCGGAGGGGGGGTGGAGATCGCACGAAGAGCGGATCGAGGCGAAGCACACGAGCGATTTACCCAGCTTCGGAGCTCTCCGGAGAGATAATACTCCTACTGCTGCTTGTCTGATTGTATTGTGTTCTTGCTAGGGAGCCGTGAGAGCTACAGAACCTAGCATGAGTGTCTCTGGTCTCGAATGGGTCGATCTGGCCGACCTTCCTCTACGTGCGCATGGGCCTCCTTTTATATGCTTAAGGGGTCTCCGACGGGTGGCAACATAGAGGAGGGTACAAATGTAAAAACAGTAGTTGGTACACCTACTTGAGCGATTATGCGGTACGAGAATACCTAACTCTGACGGCAAGGGACAAAAGCATTAAATGCATGTCCTTGTCGTCTAAACAGTGCAACAAAGCGCCACCGTTTTCCACGATGGCGGGCTTGTCAGCGCCGCTTATCGCTGCTCTTCGCTGGCTGCACAGCCTCTTGACACGCGCGCATAGAATGATCTCATGGCGACATGTTGGTGGATGAGCTGGAGCAGAGATGAAGAGAGGTTGCCTGCCGCGGCAAACGCCTTGCCGCGGCTGAATCATTGTCGCGTCGGAAGTTTGTCGCGTTCCGGGCCTTCCCGGCAAGCTCCTCTTGCCGGGGCCTTGTCTTCCGCGTACCTTGAGCGGCCCTCCCGGCAAGCTCCTCTTGCCGGGGCTTTGTCTTCTTAAGTAAATACTTTGTTCTTGAATGGCTCCAAAGGAGCCACGGAGGATCTTAGCGGTGACTGTGCAAGCCCCTGCCACAGGTAATCGTCTGTCCGTGCACAAGTTCGGGATACTAGGGTACCCCTACTCCAGTACACCGACAGTTATGTGATAGCTTTATTATTGAATTTGAATATGATACTACATAAAATTATTATGAGAGAGGAAAATATGGTTGTATAAATTTTGCATGTTACTAAATTACCTCTCGTTATGTTGAGATCGGCAATGTTTTATTTCTCTCCTATGCATATGCTAGATATACATTTCTTGTCTTGATAATTTGTTTGCTTATAAAATTCCTATGCATAGGAAGTATGTTAGACTTAAGTGTGTTTTTCACAAGTTTTATGATACTCTCTTTATGCTTCAATTATTATCTTTCATGTGGGCATCGTTGAAATCTTATGCCTAGCTAGGGGCATAAAAATATAGCGCTTGTTGGGAGGCAACCCAATGAATAAAATTTATTTTTGCTTTTTGCTTTCTGTTCTTGAGTGTTTGCACAATTACGCTACTGTTATGATTGCGTTTTTTGTGTTGTATTTTGTGTTTGTGCCAAGTAAAGCCTTTAGGATCTTCTTGGGTGATAGTTGTTTGTTCTTGCTGAAAACAAAAACTTTTGCGCTCACGAAAACAATTCTTATTTTTAAACAGAGCATGATAAAATACTAATTTTTTGCAGTAGATTAATATAAAAATTGCCCAGGTTGTCCTAATTTTTCAGAATTTTAGAGTTCCGGAAGTTTTCGAGCAAATCAGATTGCTACAGACTGTTCTGTTTTGACAGATTCTGTTTTCTTTGCGTTGTGTGTTTGTTTTGATGGCTCTATGATTTTCTTTGATGAGTTTTTGCCATAGAAAAGTTCGAATACAGTAGATATAATGCAAGAATAAAATAAGAATTGGTTTGATACAGTACTTATAGTAGTGATTTATTGACAACCCCTTTAACACGTCGGGTTGCGAGTGGTTGTTATTTGTGTGCAGGTGTTGTTTACGTTGTGTTGCTTGGTTCTCCTACTTGTTCGATAAACTTGGTTTCATATCTGAGGGAAATACCTACCGCTGCTGTGCTGCATCATCCCTTCCTCTTTGGGGAAATACCGACGTAGCTTCGAGCCGCATCACCCTTTAACAGCCCAGGCATATGATGAATTTTTGGAAATGGAAAACATTTGCATAGAAATGAGCATTCTGAATTTAGAAAGTCAGTGGACATGCTACTTGTGAGCTGTGTTGGGATTTCCCCGAAGAGGATGGAATGATGTAGTACATTAGAGATAAGTATTTCCCTCGGTTCAAAACTAAGGATATCAATCTAGTAGGAGAATCACGCAACAACTCGTTAGCAGCACCTATACACAAAATAACAAATACTTGCAACCAACGCACCAAGGGGTTGTCAATCCCTTGGCGGTTAATTGCAAGGATTAAATCTCGTAGTGATAGATAGATAAATGAAACACAAAATAAAATAACTCAAATAAAAGTGCAGCAATATATTTTTGGATTTTGATATATGATTTAAATAAACCCAGGGGCCATAGTTTTCATTAGAGGCTTCTCTCTTGAAAATAGCATATGGTGGGTGAACAAATTACTGTTGGGCAATTGATAGAAATGTGAATAATCATGACGATATCTAAGGCAATGATCATGTATATAAGCATCACGTCCGAGACAAGTAGACCGACTCCTGCCTGCATCTACTACTATTACTCCACACATCGACCGCTATCCAGCATGCATCTAGAGTATTAAGTTCATAAACAATGGAGTAATGCCTCAAGCAAGATGGCATGATGTAGACAAAGTAAACTCACGCATGAATAAACCCTATCTTTTTATCCTTAATGGTAACGATACAAATACGTGTCATGTCCATTTCTATCACTGGGATTAGCACTGCAAGATCGAACCTATCACAAAGGACCTCTCCCATTGCAAGAAAAATCAATCTAGTTGGCCAAACCAAATCAATAGATCAAAAAAATACAAAGCTATAATAATCATGCATAAAAGAGTTCAGAAAAGACTAAAATAATATTCATACATAAGTTAATCATGAACTCACAATTCATCGAATCCCAACAAACACACAGTAAAAAGTAATTACATCGGATAGAACTCCAAGAACATCGAGGAGAACATTGTATTGAAGATTGATACTATAATAGCATGGAACAATAAAAAATTTATTGATGCATTGGAGACGTATCAAGCATCCCCAAGCTTAATTCCTGCTCGTCCACGAGTAGGTAAATGATAAAAACAATTTTTTTGATGTGGAATGCTACCTATCGTATTCATCATGTAATCTTTCTTTTCGTGGCATGAATATTGAGATTAGAATTATGCAAAGCAATAGTCTATAGTTTGACATGAAAATATAAATACTCAAGCATACTAACAAGCAATCTTGTCTTTCAAAATATCAACATTAAATAAAGTTATCCCTAGCCCGTCAAGCTCAATCATTGATCCGTTCATGAAACACACTCAATATTAGCTACATACAATGCATAAATATGACAATAGTGCTCTCAAGTTGGTGCTTATAAGAGAGGTGAAGACTAAATAAAAATAAAAATTGCATAAAAGTAAATAAATAGGCCCTTCACAGAGGGAAGTTGAGATTTGTAGAGGTGCCAGAGTTCAAGGTGTAAAATAGAGATAAAACATTTATTATGAGAGGCATGCTTTTCCTATCAACGACACGACCGAGAGTTGATACGTCTCCGTCGTGTCTACTTTTCCTAATGCTTTTCCCCTCGTTTTGGACTCTAATTTGCATGATTTGTGTGAAACTATCTCGGACTGATGTTGTTTTCAGCAGAACTGCCATGGTGTTGTTTTTGTGCAGAAATTAAAGTTCTCGGAATGGAATGAAACTTTTTGGGGATTTATTTTAGAATAAAAGTAAAAAATACTGGTGCCAAGAACTACCGGAGGGGGGGCCTCAGTGAGCACAACCCACTGTGGCGCCTTCCTCGGGCGCCTGTGGGTTGTGCCCACCTGGTGGCCCCGTAGACCCTGTCTCCGACTCCTTAAATACCCATACTTGGAGAGAAAAATCAAGGAGGAAGAATTGTCTCGTTTCACGATACGGAGCCGCTACCACCTCATGTTCTTCATGCTAGTATTCAATGTTTCATGTTCATGACCGTTTTTGCTCTCTAGCTGGCCGCTTCGCAACCTTACCGCTAGCCTTCGCATGTACTAAGTGAAAATACTACTTGTGCATCAAAATCCCAAAACCCAAAGTTATTCCAGACGAGTCCACCATATATACCTATATGCGGTATTACCCTGCCGTTCTAAGTAAATTTGCATGTGTCACCTCTAAAATTTCAATGAACATCTGTTTTTGTGTGCCTGGATTGTTCATAGAGCGACAGGGGGTAGTCAGTATCTTCCATGCTAAGCGGGTTATTCTCATGATGAGTGTTTATTCACTCTTCCTTGCACTAGAGGGCAGTAAAAGGGATTCCCAGTCGCGAAATAAAAAATCAAAAATAATTAAACAAAACTCCCCCAGGAATGTTGTTGGGATGGACAGCACCCATGAATTTGGCTAGCCGTGGAGTGTGTTTGTTGGTGGAGGGGCAGTAAACCTTTACTTTTATCGCTTGGGAACTGCTACTAATGTGTTTAGCATGCAAGATATCGACAACTTTTGGTCGTGATGTGAATAGGAAGGGTGCATTTCCCAAAATTTCATTTCTCTCTGACCTAAAGCTTCAAGCTCTGGCACCTCTGCAAATCCCTGCTTCCCTCTGCGAAGGGACTATCTATTTACTTTTATGTTGAGTCATCACCTTCTCAAATAAGCACCAGATCTGAGAGCACTATTGGCATCCTCATGCATTGTGTATAGTTAATGTTGGGTGCATCATGACTGGATCTTTTCTACCATGAATTGCAATGTTTAGTCGCTGCTTGAACTTTGGAGGTGCTCTACATTTATGTTTTGCGGTCTCAGAAAGGGCAAGCGAGATACCATTGTTGCCATATTGTATCATGATTGTTTTGACAAAGTGTTGGTATTTTGAGATATCTTATTATTGCTCGCTAGTTGATTATGCCATTGATATGAGTTAATATAATTTTAAGAGTTATTGTTGATATGGTTAGTCATGATCAATGCTGAAAACCTGGGTGTTACTTAAGCTTATTTATGTAAACAAGAGCAAAAGAGTTCGTAAAAGTTTTCTTTTTCACTTTCATTTTATCAACTGAATTTCTTGAGGACAAGCAAAGGTTTAAGCTTGGGGGAGTTGATACATCTCTGTCGTATCTACTTTTCCTAAAGTTTTTACTCTTGTTTTGGACTCTAATTTGCATGATTTGAGTGAAACTAACCCGGACTGGCGCTGTTTTTAGTAGAACTACCCTGGTGTTGTTTTTGTGCAGAAATAAAATTTCTCGAAATGGAACGAAACTTTTTGGAGATTTATTTTAGAATAAAAGAAAAATACTGGAGCCAACAACCACCAGACGGTGGCCCCTGGGTCAGCACAACCCACTAGGGTGCCCCCTACTGGTGCGCCCAGGTGGGTTGTGCCCACCTAATGGCCCCACAGACCCTATCTCCAACTCCTTAAATACCCATATTTGGAGAGAAAAATCATGGAGGAAGAATTATCTCATTTCACGATACGGAGCCGCCGCCACCTCCTGTTCTTCATCGGGAGGCCAGATCTGGAGTCCGTTTGGGGCTTCGGAGAGGGGGATCTTTGATCTTCGTCATCACTAACCCTCGTTCATCACCACTTTCATGATGCTCCCCACCGGGAGTGAGTAATTCTTTCATAGGCTCGCTGGTCGGTGAGGGAGTTGGATAAGATTCATCATGTGATCGAGTTAGTTTTGTTAGGGCTTGATCCCTAGTATCCATTATGTTCTGAGATTGATGTTGCTATGACTATGCCATGCTTAATGCTTGTCACTAGGGCCCGAGTGCCATGATTTTAGATCTGAACCGTTTATGTTTTCACCATTATATCTATGTTCTAGATCCAAAATTGCTAGTTATATGCACCTGCTACGTGTTATGATCCGCAAACCCCAGAGTGACAATATTTGGAATACTTTCCGGTGATGACCGTAGTTTGAGGAGTCCATGTATTCACTATGTGTTAATGCTTTGTTCTGGTTCTCTATTAAAAGGAGGCCTTAATATCCCTTAGTTTCCATATGGACCCCACTGTCACAGGAGGGTAGGACAAAAGATGTCATGCAAGTTCTTTCCATAAGCACGTATGACTATTTACGGAATACATGCCTACATTATATTTATGAACTAGAGCTAGCTCTATGTCACCCTAGATTATGACTGTTATATGATGAATATCATCCAACGAATTCACCGATCCAATGCCTACGATTTTTCACATATTGTTCTTGCTAAGTTACTATTTTTATTCCTACTGTCACAACTGCTACAAAATCATTGCTATCACTGTTACCGTTACTATTGTTGTTGCTATTACTATCAAAACTATCATATTATTGTGCCCCTGATCACTTCGCTGCAGATAGTTAATCTCCAAGTGTGGTTGAATTGACAACTCAGCTGCTAATACTTGCAAATATTCTTCGGTTCCCCTTGTGTTGGATCTATAAATTTGGTTGAATACTCTACCCTCAAAAACTGTTGCGATCCCATATACTTGTGGGTTATCAAGAGTTCCCAACATCTTCCATGCTGGACACATTATATGTGGTTCCCAAACACAAAATAAAGTTCATTTCCTTTCCACCATTCTTTCACAATCCATGGCTAGCCGTAACCACGGGTGCCCTCCATACCAACTACTTCCCAAGGGATTTTTTTCATTTTAATTCATTTCAGGACTGGGCATCCCTATTACCTCCCACGTTCTTGTGCAATGACAAATGAATAAACACGCATCATGAGAATAGCCCACCTAACATGGAAGATATTGGCCAGCGGTACGGGCACACCAATCGGGAAATTATTTTGAATAATTAGAGTTGGCACATAGAAATTTACTTGGAACGACATGTAAATACCTCTTAGGTATGGTGGCCTCATTTGGCACAACTTTAGGTTTAAAGAATTGGATGCACAAGCAGCATTCCCGCTTAGTACAAATGCAGGCTATCAAATAGATAGAAGCGACCTACTAGAAAACAAAAACAGTCATAAACATGCATTGGACATAACTAACACTGAATAATGCACCATAAGCAGGATATAACTTTGTTGCACAACTATGGACTTTACGTGCATGCATAGGGAATCACAAACCTTAACACCAATATTCTTACTAAACCACAATTACTCCCTAGCATAATCACATATTACCATCTTCATATCGCAAAACTATTGCAAGGAATCAAACTCATCTTATTTAGTGATCTATATGAAAGTTTTTATTATATCCTTCTTGGATATCCATCACATTAGGACAAATTCATATCTTGTGCATATTACCATTACTATTATAAAATCTCTAAATGATATAAGTGAAGCATGAGAGTGCAAATATTTCTTCAAAATTTAATCACCGTCGTGCTCAAAAAGATGTAACTGAAGCACTAGAGCAACTGCCTAGCTCAAAAGATAAGTGAAGCACATAGAGTATTCTAACAAATCAAGATAAATGTGTGTCTCTCTCAAATAGGTGTGTCCAGCAAAAATGATTGTGACAAACTAAAAAGCAAACAAAGCAAAGACTTGTATAATACACGACGCTCCAAGCAAAACTCATATCATGTGATGAATAAAAATATAGCTCCAAGTAATGTTACCGATGGTTGGTAGAAGAAAGAGGGGATTCCTTCTGGGGCACCCCAAGCTTAGATGCTTGGAAGTCCTTGAATATTACCTTGGGTTGCCTCGAGCATACCCAAGCTTAGTCTCTTGCAACTCCTTATTCTTCATCCATCGTTGTCTCACTCAAAACTTGATAACTTCAGCACACAAAACTCAACAAAACCTTAGTTAGATCCATTAGTATAACAAAGAAAATCACCGCTTGAAGTATTGTTGTAAACTCATTCATATTTTATTATTGCATTATACCTACTATATTCTAACTTCACCATGGCTTATACCCCCGATACAATCCATAGATTCATCAAAACAAGCAAACAACACAACTAGAATCTGTCAAAAATAGAACAGTCTGTAGTAATCTGAACATTGACCATACTTCTGTAACTCTAAAAATTCTGAAAAATTAGGACAAAGTTGGCAATTTTTATATAAATTATGTGTTGAAAAATTAGAGCAAAAGCACATTCCAGTGAATTTACAAAATTCCAAAACTGGATGCAAAAGTTTCTGTTTTTTCACATAATCAAATCAACTATCATCCAAATCATCCCAAAGGCTTTACTTGGCTCAAACACTAATTAAAACACAAAAAAAACAACCATAATAGTAGCATAATTGTTTGCACACTAAAAAATAGAAAAAGAAACAAGAAAATTACAGATAACTATTGGGTTGCCTCCCAACTAGCGCTATTGTTTAACACCCCTAGCTAGGCGTAATGCAAAGTTTCAAGTGTTGTCCTCGTTGGTTTTAATTCTTTTGGTGGGATTTTTCTCAAACCACGGAGGTTCTTTACGCTTCCCGCTATTTTTAGAAAACGAAGCAATTTTAATATCTAAAGTATCTAACCTCTTATTGCAAAGGGTAATCAAAGTATTCATGTGATTGAGATTCCCGCTAATATTTTTAAGAGGTTCATTAGACTTTTGCAATATGATACGTCTCCAACGTTCCTACTTTTCCAAACTCTTTTGCCCTTGTTTTGGACTCTAATTTGCATGATTTTAATGGAACTAACCCGGACTGACGCTGTTTTCAGCAGAATTGCCATGGTGTTATTTTTGTGCAGGAATAAAAATCTCAGAATGACCTGAAACTTCACGGAGAATATTTTTGGAATTAATAAAAAATATTGGCGAAAGAATCAACAGAGGGGCACCCACCACCTATCCACAAGGGTGGGGGCGCGCCCTACCCCCTGGGTGCGCCCCCTGGCTTGTGGGTCCCATGAACCTCCACTGACCTCAACTCCAACTCCATATATTCAGGTTCGGGGAGAAAAAATCAGAGAGAACGATTCATCGTGTTTTATGATATGGAGCCGCCGCCACCTCCTGTTCTTCCTCGGGTGGGCAGATCTGGAGTCCGTTTTGGGCTCCGGAGAGGGGACTCCATCACCAATTTCATAATGCTCAACGTCGTGCGTGAGTAATTCCATCGTAGGCTTGCTGGACGGTGATGGTTTGGATGAGATTTACCATGTAATCGAGTTAGTTTTGTTAGGGTTTGATCCCTAGTGTCCACTATGTTCTAATATTGATGTTGCTACGACTTTGCTATGCTTGATGCTTGTCAGTAGGGCCCGAGTGCCATGAATTCAGATCTGAACCCTTTATGTTTTCATGAATATATTTGTGTTCTTGATCCGATCTTGCAAGTTATAGTCACCTACTACGTGTTATGATCCGGCAACCCCGGAGTGACAATAGTCGGGACACTTCATGGTGATGACTGTAGTTTGAGGAGTTCATGTATTCACTAAGTGCTAATGCTTTGGTCTGGTTCTCTATTAAAAGGAGGCCTTAATATCCCTTAGTTTCCAATAGGACCCCGCTGCCATGGGAGGGTAGGACAAAAGATGTCATGCAAGTTCTTTTCCATAAGCATGTATGACTATATTCGGGATACATGCCTACATTATATTGATGAATTGGAGCTAGTTCTGTGTCACCCTAGGTTATAACTGTTGCATCATGAATGCCATCCGACATAATTATCCATCATTGATCCATTGCCTATGAGCTTTTCACATATTAATATTTGCTTAGTTACTTTTCCGTTGCCACTGTTACAATTGCTACAAAACTGGTATTTTTACTTTTGCCACCGTCACCGTTACTTCCATACTACTTTGCTACTACATACTTTGTTGCAGATATTAAGTCTTTCAGGTGTGGTTGAATTGAAAACTTAGCTGCTAATACTTGAGAATATTCTTTGGCTCCCCTGGTGCCGAATCAATAAATTTGGGTTGAATACTCTACACTCGAAAACTTTTGCAATCCCCTATACTTGTGGGTTATCAGGACCTTTTTCTGGTGCCGTTGTCAGGGAGCATAGCTCTATTTTCTGAGTCACTTGGGATTTTTATCTGTTGATCACTATGAGGAATCTGAAAGATAACAAAACCAGGATCTATCCCTCTACTATGAGGGGAGGTAAGGAACTGCCATCTAGCTATGCACTTGATTCACCTTCTATTTTGAGTAAACTTGCGACACCTACACCTGCTATTGATTCTGATGTGTCGCATGTTATTGATGATGCCACGTCTGCTATGCATGATGCTCATGATGATACTACTTCTTTGCTTGATAATACTGTGCCACTAGGTGAATTTCTTGATGAACAACTTGCTAGGGTTAGAGAGAATGAAATTACTCAAACTGATGATATTATTGCAACTGAAGATTATGATTCTCCCCCTAGATATGAATTGCGTGTTGTACCTGAGGGTTATATTATGGATGAAGAAAAGTGCTAGAGACTTTTTTGATTGCAATGATAGAGATGATCTGAAAAAACTGTTAGCTAAGTTGAAAGAAAAGTCTTTGAATTCTAGAATGCAATATGATCCTAAGTTTGCTACTTCACATATCTGTGTTACTGATAAGGATTATGAATTCTCTGTCGATCCTGAGTTAATTACTTTGGTTGAATCTGATCCTTTCTATGGTTATGAATCCGAAAGTGTTGTGGGACATCTTACTAAATTGAATGATCTAGCCACCCTATTTGCTCATGAGGAAAAAATCGTTATTATTATATTCTTAAGTTGTTTCCTTTCTCATTAAAGGGTGATGCTAAGATATGATTTAATTCTTTTGCTGCTGGTTGTGTGCGTAGTCCCCAGGATATGATTTACTACTTCTCTGAAAAATATTTCCCTGCTCATAAGAAACAAGTTGCCTTAAAGGAAATATTTAATTTTATGCAAATTGAAGAAGAGAGTCTCCCACAAGCTTGGGGGAGGCTTCTCCAATTACTTAATGCTTTGCCTGATCATCCTCTCAAGAAAAATGAAATACTTGATATCTTTTATAATGGACTAACCGATGCTTCCAGAGACCACCTGGATAGTTGTGTTGGTTGTGTTTTCAGGGAAAGAACTGTTGAGCAAGCTGAATTGCTATTGAATAATATACTGAGTAATGATAATGATTGGACACTTCCTGAACCAACTCCTAAGCCAACTCCAAAGAAGAGAGGTATTCAATTTCTCAGTCCTGAAGATATGCAAGAGGCAAAGAAATCTATGAAAGAAAAAGGTATTAAAGCTAAAGATGTTAAGAATCTACCGCCTATTAAAGAAATACATGGTCTTGATAACCCGACACGGGTAGTAGAGGTAAATTCTCTTTGTAGATTTGATGAAGGTGACATTCCTCATAATAAGTCTGCTAGTCAATGCTTGGATGAGTTTGATAATTTTATTGTTAAACAAGAAAACTTTAATGCTTATGTTAGTAGACAATTGAAACGTAATGCTTACATGCTTGACTACTTGGGTGATTATATGAGTAGAAGTGTTACTGATCTTAAACTTATTAGTAAACATGCTTCCATGGTTACAACTCAAGTAGAACAAGTACTTAAGGCACACGATGATTTTCTTAAAAAATTGAATAGTAAGAACAATGATAATGCTGTTAGGATTATGACTAGAGGTGGTAAGATGACTCAGGAACCTTTGTATCCTCAGGTTCATCCTAAGGGAGTTGAGCAAGATTCTCAGAGAATTAATACTGATGCACCTAGTCCTAGTAATAAAAAGAAGAAAACTGATAGGACTTTGCATGCTTCGAGTGAACCTATTGTAGATACTGATACGTCTCCAATGTATCTACTTTTCGAAACACTTTTGCCCTTGTTTTGGACTCTAACTTGCATGATTTGAATGAAATTAACCCAGACTGACGATGTTTTCAGCAGAACTACCATGATGTTGTTTTATGTGTAGAAAATAAAAGTTCTCGGAATGTCCTGAAAATCCAAGGAAGCACTTTTTGGAATTTATAAGAATTATTGGGCGAAAGAAATACACCAGGGGGCCAGGGGCCTGTCCACGAGACAGGGGGGCGCACCCTCTGTAGGGCGCGCCCCCTATCTCGTGGGCCCCCTGGACCTCCACCGACCTCAACTCCAACTCCATAGATTCACGTTCGGGGAGAAAAAAATGAAAGAGAAAGTTTCATCGCGTTTTACGACACGGAGCCGCCAAGCCCTAATCTCTCGGGAGGGCTGATCTGGAGTCCGTTCGGGGCTCCGGAGAGGGGGATTCGTCGTCGTCGTCATCATCAACCATCCTCCATCACCAATTTCATGATGCTCACCGTCGTGCGTGAGTAATTCCACCATAGGCTTGCTGGACGGTGAAGGGTTGGATGAGATTTACCATGTAATCAAGTTAGTTTTGTTAGGGTTTGATCCCTAGTATCCACTATGTTCTGAGATTGATGTTGCTATGACTTTGCTATGCTTAATGCTTGTCACTATGGCCCGAGTGCCATGATTTCACATCTGAACCTATTATGTTTTCATGAATATATGTGTGTTCTTGTTCCTATCTTGCAAGTCTATAGTCACCTATTATGTGTTATGATCCGACAACCCCGAAGTGACAATAATCAGGATACTTCTCGGTGATGACCGTAGTTTGAGGAGTTCATGTATTCACTATGTGCTAATGCTTTGTTCCGGTTCTCTATTAAAAGGAAGCCTTAATATCTCTTAGTTTCTGCTAGGTCCCCGCTGCCACGGGAAGGTAGGACAAAAGATGTCATGCAAGTTCTTTTCCATAAGCACGTATGACAATATTTGGAATACATGCCTACATTACATTGATGAATTGGAGCTAGTTCTGTGTCACCCTATTTTATAGCTATTACATGAGGAACCGTGATCCCAAGATAATTATCCATCACTGATCCATTGCCTACGAGCTTTTCATATATTGTTCTTTGCTTATTTACTTTTCCGTTGCTACTGTTACAACTACTAGAAAAAACCCAAAAACATTTATCTTTACTTTTGCTACAGTTACCATTATTATCATACCACTTTTGCTACTAAATACTTTGCTGCAGATACTAAGTTAGCCAGTTGTGGTTGAATTGACAACTCAACTGCTAATACTCAAGAATATTCTTTGGCTCCCCTTGTGTCAAATCAATAAATTTGGGTTGAATACTATACCCTCGAAAGCTGTTGCGATCCCCTACACTTGTGGGTTATCAAGACTAATTTCTGGCGCCGTTGCCGGGGAGCATAGCTCTATTCTCTAAATCACTTGGGATTTATATCTATTGATCACTATGAAGAAATTGAAAGACGCTAACACCAAGATTTTGCCCTCAACTACGAGGGGAGGTAAGGAACTGCCATCTAGCTCTGCACTAGATTCTCCTTACATTATTAGTAGGCTTGCGACACCTAAACCTGCTACTGCTATGAATTCTGATATGTCGCATGTTATTGATGATGCCACTTCTGCTATGCATGATGAAACTACTTCTGTGCGCGATACTACTTTGCCATTAGGTGAATTTCTTGATGAACAACTTGCTAGAGTTAGGGGGAATGAAATTACTGAAAATCCTATTACTGATGATAGTGATCATGAAGGTTCTCCCAATGATTATGTATTGCCTGTTTTTCCTAAGGGTTATGTTATGAATGAAGAAGCTGCTAGGGAAATCTTTGCTTGCAATGATAGATATGATCTTAAGAAATTATTAGCTAAATGGAAGCAGCAGTCTCTTAATGCTAGAATGAAACCTGACCTGCTTTTTCTACTTCACCTATCTCGTATTCTTGGTAAGGATTATGAATTCTCTGTTGATCCTGAAATTATTACTTTAGTTGAATCTGATCCTTTTTATGGCCTTGAATCTGAAACTGTTGTGGCACATCTTACCAAGTTGAATGATATAGCCACCCTATTTACTAATGATGAGAACTCTTGCTATTTTTATATCCTTAAGATATTTCCGTTCTCATTAAAGGGTGATGCTAAGACTTGGTATAATTCTCTTGCTCCTGGTTGTGTGCGTAGTCCCCAGGATATGATTTATTAATACTCTGCTAAATATTTCCCTGCTCATAAGAAACAAGCTGCCTTGCCGGAAATATATAATTTTGTGCAAATTAAAGAAGAGAGTCTCCCACAAGCTTAGGGGAGGCTTCTCCAGTTACTTAATGCTTTGCCTGATCATCCTCTTAAGAAAAAATGAAATACTTGATATCTTTTATAATGGACTAACCGATGCTTCCAAGGACTACTTGGATAGTTGTGCTGGTTGTGTTTTCAGGGAAAGAACAATGATTTAAGCTGAAATATTATTGAATAATATGATGACTAATGAAAATAATTGGACTCTTCCTGAGCCAATTCCTGAGGCAATTCTAAACCAATTAAGCCAATTCCTGAGCCTATTCCTAAACCCACTCCGAAGAAGAGAGGTGTTTTATTTCTCAGTCCTGAAGGTATGCAAGAGGCAAAGGAATCAATGAAAGAAAAAGGTATTAAAGATGAAGATGTTAAGAATTTACCACCTATTGAAGAAATACATGGTCTTAATATACCGCCTGTTGAAGAACCACATTGTCTTGATAACCCGACACAGGTAGTAAAGGTAAATTCTCTCTATAGATATGATAAATTTGAAATCCCCTCTACTAAATTGCATAGCCCATGCTTAGATCAATTTGATGACTTTATCGCTAGACAAGAAAGTTTTAATGCTTATGTTGGTAGAGAATTAAAGAATAATGCTTTCGAGATAGGATGCGTAAGCGATAATCCGGCTAGAGTTAAAGATGAACTCAAACTCATTAGCAAATATGCTTCTATGGTTGCTACTCAAGCTGAGCAAGTACTTAAAGCTCAAAATGATTTGCTTGATGAATTAAATAATAAAAATGACTTTGTTGTTAGAGTGGCTACTAGAACTGGTAGAATGACTCAGGAACCTTTGTATCCTGAAGGCCACCCTAAGAGAATCGAGCAAGATTCTCAGAGAAATAATTTAGAGGCACCTAGTTCTTCTAAAAAGAAGAAAAGAAAAATGATAGGACTTCGCATGCTTCTAGTGAACCCATCATAGACACACCTGAGAATCCCAATAATATTTCTATTTCTGATGCTGAAACACAATCAGGTGATGAACATGAACCTAGTGATAATGAATGATAATGTTCATGTTGATGCTCAACCTAGCAAAAACAATGATGTAGAGATTGAACCTGTTGTTGATCTTGATAACCCACAATCAAAGAATCAACGTTATGATAAGAGAGATTTTGTTGCTAGGAAGCACGGTAAAGAAAGAGAACCATGGGTTCAGAAACCCATGCCCTTTCCTCCTAAACCATCCAAGTCAAAGGATGATGAGGATTTTGAGCGCTTTGCTGAAATGATTAGACCTATCTTCTTATGTATGCGCTTAACTGATATGCTTAAAGTAAATCCTTACGCTAAGTATATGAAGGATATCATTACAAACAAAAGAAAGATACCGGAAGCTGAAATTTCCACCATGCTTGCTAATTACACTTTTAAGGGTGGAATACCAAAGAAACTTGGAGATCCGGGTGTTCCAACTATACCATGTTCCATTAAAAGAAATTATGTTAGAACTGCTTTATGTGATCTTGGAGACGGTGTTAGTGTTATGCCTCTCTCTTTATATCATAGACTTGAATTGAATAAGTTGACACCTACTGAAATATCTTTGCAAATGGCTGATAAATCAACTTCTATACCTGTCGGTATTTGTGAGGATGTGCCTGTTGTGGTTGCAAATGTCACTATCTTAACGGACTTTGTTATTCTTGATATTCCTGAGGATGATAGTATGTCTATTATCCTTGGTAGTCCTTTTTTGAATACTGCAGGGGCTGTTATTGATTGCAACAAAGGCAATGTCACTTTTCATGTTAATGGTAATGAGCATACGATACACTTTCCGAGGAAACAATCTCAGGTTCATAACATCAATTCTATTGGAAAAGTTCCAACTATTATTATTGGAGTTTTTGAATTTCCTCTCCCTACTGTCAAGCAAAAGTATGATATTCTTATTGTTGGGGATTTTCATATCCCCATTGAGCTAAATTAGTGTTATTCGAAATTTCTCCGGTTCCGTGCTATTCGGAATGAGTTTATTAACAAGACTTGATCAACCTTGTTAGTGGATTCATTTTTATGATCACGAGATGGATGAAACTAGAAGGCACAACCTTCTGTACCCTCTTTTTACTTTCTGTTATTTAGAATAAATAAAGCAAAAATAGTATTATCTATCTGTTTTCTGAATTATCCGAGCATTAGAAAAATAGTCCGAAAATAAAAGTGCTCCAAATGCCCGGCAAATGCAGTATGATTTTTTCTGGAATATTTGAGGATTTTAGGCACCTTTGAAAACCTTGCAGGGGGCAAGCACCAGGCCACGAGAGTGGAGGGCGCCCCCCTATAGGGCGCGCCCCCCTGTCTCGTGGGCCCCTGGTGGCCCCCCTCCACTTATGCCAGCACCCACACACTTCATCTTCTACCCAAAAAATCCCCATCCAGCTCAAGCACGAGTTCTAGCTCGTTTTGCTGCGATTTTTGATCTCCTTGCACAAAGATTCATTCATAAAACTGCTTTGGGAGATTGTTGTTTGGTATGTGACTCCTCCATTGGTCCAATTAGTTTTTGTTCTAGTGCTTTATTCATCGCAAATTTTTGCTGCATAGGTGACCATGTTCTTGAGCTTTCATGTTAAATTTTTTAGGTCCCAAGCAATTCCAATGCATGATATAGGCTCTAGGCACTTGTAGGAGTAGTTGCTATCAATTTTGTTTAGTTTTATTCACTTTTATTTTGAAGTTACTAAAATTTCAGAAAATTTCAGAAAAAGAATTATGCTTAGAAGAATGTACCAAGGTGGTTCCTCGGCAAAGAAAGGGCCAAGGATAGCTATACGTGAGCAAGATGTTGAATTGCCGAGGGACGCAAATGTACGGGCTTGTGAGTGGCCATCCGATGATTTTATGGTCGAAGCAGGCTTCAAGGAGGAATTTGACGCCAGAGCAAAGGTAATGCGTAAGTCGGAGGACTTCTTACAAGATATGTGTCCTCGGTACTATCAATTGACTGATTCCTTTGTGCGGAGATTCCAATATAACTGTACGCGTAATTGTCCTAGTGTCATGTTTGATATTTATGATACATCTTATACCATGGATTTAGAGGATTTCACAACTGCTTGCAAACTCCCGCAGTGGGGTAATATTAATGATCCTCGCAGATCTGAATTTAGTGATTTTCTTGCTAGTATTACTGTGGGAGAATCTAGGGACATAGCACAAGCTACCATAGGGAGCATTCATTTTCCTGCTATACATTATTTTGCTCTCTTTATTGGTAGATGCATTAACGGTAAAGACGAAGCTTGTCACATGTGTGTCCCTGATCTGTGTGTCCTCAAGAGTGCTGTTTCAGGTTATAAAAGTTATAACTTGGGGGCAATAGTTGCACGTAGGTTGCAGAATAATAGTAGAAAGGGAGATTTCTTTGGAGAAATTTATGCAACCCGTGTGGCTAATTATCTTAATATAGCCCCACGAGATATGATTTTACCTCCTGTTTATTTGGATAAAGAAGCTATGTTCAATCATCATTTTCTTGAGAGGAATGCACAATTCCTCCATTATCGACTAATCTATGACAGACGCAACGTCGTCCCTGTTACTCTTCCTGCTCCCTACCTTTTTTATTATCAGGCAAAAGGAAGATATGTTATCACCAGGGAGGAAGCAGCTGAATACGAGAGGGGAGTGGAGGCAGCTCGCCAACACGCTGCAGCTCAGGAGGCGGTTGCCTCTGCATCTCAGTACAACCCCGGTTTCACTTATGGATATCAGCCAGGTGGTCCTTGGTACTAGACCAACTTAGGCCAAAAGCCTAAGCTTGGGGGAGTACGTATTTCTCACCGACTTTACATTCATGTTCACACACTAGTCGTCGGTGCTCATACTCTTTCGTTGTATTATCCATGCTAGTTTAAATTTCTTTTTCTAGTTTTCTTCTTGTGTGCTTGATAAACCTTAAGAAAAAACAAAAAAAATAGTTAGTTTAATTTCCATGCTTGTAGTAGAAATTAAAATGAAAACCCAAAAAGATTTCTTATTCTTCTTTTACTTGTTGGGAGCTTTCCCGTGTAAATAGTTTTATTTTCTTTTCTTTCCTTTGGGGGTCGAGAAGACCATATTGAAAATTTAACTTAGAGCATGTCGTGGATTTGTCATGGCATATGTCCTCATGAAAGGACTTAGTCATGGAGCCATCGCTACGGGTTAGCTTGAAGGGGTTAAACCAGACAAGGGACACGGGAGTTTATACTAGTTCGGCCCCTTCGATGAAGGTAAAAGCCTACGTCTAGTTTGTGATGGGATTATTGGGGTTTCGATGACCAGGGAGCGAATACGCTTTGCCTGAGTCTCGAGTTGTTGTTGTCTGTCCCTGAACCGCCGCCGGGTCGTCCCTTTATATACACAGGGTGACGCCCGGCCGGTCTACAGAGTCCCCAAGCCAGCTCATACAAGTGTCCGGCTTGGTCTCTTCCTTTCCCTAACTTATAATACAAGTTATACAAACATGGCGGTTCACCGCTTATGGGCCCTAATCCGCCTCCGGACTCTGGGCCTCTAACCTTCAGTAAAGCGCCATCTTCTTTGTCTTCCTAAGCTTCAATATAGTTGAGCTGAACCGGCCCCTCCTAGGCAGTTTACCCTCAGTAGTTATATCCTCAACATTAGGCCCCAGATTGATTTGAACCTGTTCATGTCAATCTTAAATACTTCGAAAAACTCCTTGAACATCTTCTAACGATTCTCGTAAACCGCCATATTGTCTTCTACTTGTGAATTTTGGTAAACCGCCATGACGTCATCCTCTGAACGCTGCAGTGAATCATCATGACATCATCTCTGTATAAAAAGATAATAAAGATTCCCTTCATTTAATTAATTCCCGAAGATCGAGGCAACAGCTACGCCTCCTTTTGCCGCTTCAGGCCCCTCGATTCTCGCGCCTGCCGTTTTATCCCCTTTCTTTATAAATAAGACCGGGGCTCCTTCCATTTTCCCCCCTTGCCTCTTCGCATCGTCTTCCTCCTCGCGACCCGAAGAACTCAAGCATCGCCGCCGCCGTCGACCTCGAAGCTCTACCTCATCTCAGGCCGCTGCATCAACCTGAACGTTTCCGGAGATCCGCAACTCTCCTCCGTTGCTCCTGAGAATCCGGTAAGCTTTCTTCCTACAACCCTAGATCTCCATTAGGGCTTCATGCTCTTCCTTGTTCATCGACGTTCATCCGCGCTTATCTGCTTTCTCTTAGCTTATTTACTGAATCTTACTTATGCCTGATTGTTTTTGCTGCTAGATCCGTAACTTTAGTCTATCACCTAATAGCATCTTGTTGTTCCTAGAAAGAACTGCATTTGGACTTTGTCTGTTCCTCTTAGCGTCATTATAGGGCTCAGAAAAAATTTCCTCACTGAACCACGGTAGATCCAAAATTATATCCCTATCTTGTGAAACTTGTTTCTACAATACTTAGTACATTTTCAGTTATGGCCCTTTCACCTAAGGGCGGTTTAACCTGTAATAGTTGACAATCCGTCATATGCCATTAGCCCTCACTTAAACTGCCATCTTGACTTGGATAACAATGTCCGGTTCACCTCATATGTACGCTTTGATTAAATTTCCAGTTTAACATTGATGAATGCACCTGAACCGCCAATCGTAAACCGGCCTTTATCTTTCCATTACAGTTCTGCTCTTCAAGATGACCAAGCAATTTTACGCTCAAGAATCGGGTTCCATCCCGGATTACGGAAACACAAATCAACGGATTCGTTGTAACGGGCGCTTTAGCTCCAAAAAGTGTCCATTGGCGAGCCCCTGGCCCTGAGTGCCCTCCTGAGCCTCAAGATGGAGAAGTGATTGTATTTATGCAACATCTATCCCGGGGTTTCAGTCCTCCCGGATCAAAACATTTCTGGGATGTACTTGCCAGCTTCCAACTCCATCCCCAGGATATTGGACCAAATTCAGTGTCCAACATCTGCAACTTTCAAGTATTTTGTGAGGTTTATCTGCAAGAAGAACCAACGGTTGACCTCTTTCGGGATTTCTTCCACTTAAACCGCCGCACTGAGTTCTCTGACGGCCCCAATACTGAGCTTGGTGGTGTATCAATTCAAAAAAGGAAAGAGGTTGATTTTCCTCATGCCAAACTTCATAGCCACCCTAAAGATTGGAACCAAACTTGGTTTTATTGTCAGAACACTGCCCCTGCTGGAGAAAACCCTTTGCAGGGCTACTGCGCTCACCGGCTTAGCAATGGCCACCCTTTACCTCCACGAATGACTGCCAAAGAACGACAAGCTTATGCACCTCAACTCGCCAAACTCCCGGCTCTCCTCGCCAACGGTTTAACTGGTGTTGATCTTGTTCATTTGTTGGGTTTCATGGTGCATCCTTCCTTTAAGCCGCCGCCCCGGTTTGATGTATGCATATACCGGCAAGACCAATGATCCTCAACGGTTTAACGAAATAGAATTGACTGATGATGAAGTCACTGAAAGTGTTAAAAAGATACTTGACGAACCGATCGCCGTATGAACCCAAACCGGTCTGCGCCCTTTTTGCATCTCCAACAAACCGCCAGCGGTAATGACTTTAACCTTGTACATTTTTAATCCGTCTCTGCTTTAACAGAAATATAATTATCCTTTACTTTAATCTTGCAGACCAATAGCTCCTTCTGGAAAAGGAAAACTCAAGATAAACCGGCCAGGGCTCCTCGTGCCAAAAGCAAAGTCATCAAGAAAACTGCCAAGAAGAAAACTACCGAATCTTCTGATCCGCCAGAAGATGTTGATGAATAGGCTGAAGAGGTAGAACTTGACTCCCTTGGTTCCTTTTTCGTGCACCTTATTGACAATAACTATTCCCAGGATGATGCGGAGGCCAGCCATGCAGACCATGTTGAGGTAATAGCTCTTTCTTCCGATTCAGATCTGGTGCCAGTTAAAAGATTTCGTCGTGCAGTTCGAAAAGTGAAATACTCTCACCCTCTTCCTTATCTGGATCCAAAACTTTCTTTGAAGACGCAGCAACCTGACGGGCGTCGCACAACCCGACACAATGGTCAGCATGTCACCTCTTCCGGTATACCAGACACACCAACCCGGAAACGTCGTCCAGAGGTCGCTTGTTCTCCTGAAAAACTTTATCCTTTGAAGGGTTTCTTCTGATACCCTCTCAATCTATCTGATTCGAATTATCAGGTGTCTTCCAATTCATCCGGCGGTTCATCGACCACTCAGTTGCCTCCCCTTAAAACCGTCGTTGGGTAAGTGTTATTGCTCTTCGGTTTGTTTCTTCATGCATCAGTTTACCGTACTAATCTTTATTTTGACGTTGTAGTACCAAGGCCCGATTAAGCAAGAAAGCCAAGACCAGCGACCCCACTGACGATGTTGAACCGAAGAAGACCCCCGAAAATGCCGGTGAAAATCCTGATATTGTCATGGATGACTCCGCCCCGCAAGACCCAGCCACTGATGTTGAACTGCCGGAAACTGATCCGGCTACACATGTGGACACATCAAGTCCACGTGCCATGCCTGCAAGTCCAGTTGTTGATCCGCTGAGTTCAACTGCTAATCCTCCAAGCACTGCTGCCACTCCGCCAAGCCCAGCCAAAGATAATATCAATCAATCGAGCCCAGCCAAAGATGATGATGCCGTTGTTGTTACTGGCACTGCTTATGCCGCCCCGGGCAATCCAGTTGTTTTGTCGAAACATACCGCCAAGGACGAATTCGTTGATATGGGCAAGGGGAAGGGGGCAACTGACTTGTCAAACTATGCTAATCTTTCTGCTCAGGATCTTCATTCCGAATTCTTGAACCGGATTTACACAAGCCGAGATTATGAAGTCGGTTTGGTAAACCTGATGAAGGAACGCTATGAGGTAAACACATTCATCCTTATTATGTACCTTTACTATATTGTAGCCCCCAAGGGCCGGTTTGCCTTTGCAGAGACAAACCGGGACTTCCATTTTCCAAACTGTACTTTGTTGCTTTTTCTTGCGTATTTTCTTGATCAAATACACATTAGCCCCCAGGTGCC
The DNA here is from genome assembly GCA_021605145.1 of Aegilops bicornis. NCBI lineage: Eukaryota > Viridiplantae > Streptophyta > Magnoliopsida > Poales > Poaceae > Aegilops > Aegilops bicornis. The sequence continues at coordinate 518,220,841 of CM038669.1, forward strand.
AAGATTAAAACTTGTATTAATCCTTGGGACTTCAGATAATCAACAGTAGAGAAGCAATCCGCATTAGCCCCCAAGAGCCAAGTATATAACTGGTTGTATGCTTGGGACTTTTTTGTTGATAAAATATGTATATGCTCCTCTGATTTTGGCAGGCTGATATAAATCACCAAGGCACTCAAATTCCTGATCTTCAAGAGAGTATAAAAACCCAACAAGCAGAGACTTCCAAGGCCAAGGATGAGCTAAAAGCCACTTTAACCACCATGGAACAACTTAAAGAAGGGTTCAAGACTGAGTGTGCCAATTGGGATACTGAAAAGACTGCATTGCTGAAGCGGGCTGAAGACGCCGAGTCAGCTCTTAAACCGGTGGCGGAAGAGCTTACTGGTTTGAAGCGCCAAGTAAATGCCATGACCTCTGCAGTATTTGGTAAGTACTCTTGTCAAGGCTTCTTGAATGACATCCTTATAATTTTCCGGTTTAACATGAAATTCTGAAACCGTTGTAGGTAGCCGCATTGCTCATCTGGGCTCTGATATGCGGATGAAGCTGAAAGCAGCATATACTCTGATTGAACAACTATATACCGGTGCCCAACGGGTTATCTGCGCCGCGTCATACAACAATCCGGCCCCAACACTGATCAAGGACACGCTAGCAAAGTTATCCATGACGCTAGCACAGATAGAAGAGATGAAGCGGTCCGCTGCCAGGGCTGGCGCTTTGTTGGCACTTACCCGAGCGAAAGCATGGATACCTGACCTGGACCCGGTGGACATCGCCAAGGGCTTTCCTAGTGCACAAGAAAACGGGGCAGATTTTGATGATGAAGCCCTTAAAAATGTGACAAGAGAGATGCGTCCTCTGGCGAGTCAACTGGCAGCAGAAGCTAACTTGACTATTCACCGGTCTTTCTATGATGCCAACAACAAACGGATTAACGCTGTCATGCCGAAAGTGCAAAATCTTATTCCGCCAATTCGTAAGCACACTTACGCCCCTGACGTTGATCCGTCCGAACTTATAAGTGAAGAGGCTGTCTTTCAGGCTTTAACCCGGATTGACTGGACCACCGTGGACTTCCAACCGCTAGATGGGGAGGAGGGTGCTAAACCGACACCAGATGATCCATCAACTTCTCAACATGGTGATGAGGCTTGATCCGGCAATCTGGTTGATGCTTCACAAACTTTGCTCTGTGGGAAGAAACAACACCATATTTTTGGGCCTTAAAGCGCCTTGTAATAGGCTAGTGAAAATACTTTGATCTGCTGCCATCGTGCACTGGGATATACTTTGTTTGATCCGCCATGACATTTTCAGAGCTAGCTTTATATATCTTCATAATACTATGCAATCCCTGTGTCTACAGAAAAAAGATCTGCCCGGGGGGTTTACCGCCGGACGGGTCACAATGCCCCATGCAAAGCCAGGCTAATAACCAAAAGCTTTAAAAACATGAAATAAACCATACCTGTGATTTAAAATCATTTAGTTGATTTACCAATTTATATTTGTAGCGAGGGTGAACACCCAACTTCCACCATGCAGTGCTGGTATGTATGAAGGAGAACGGGGTTGTAATGAACACCGGATGATTGTACTGATAATATGTAATCAAAACCAGCCCGGGTTGTAACACACCGTTTTGACAAAGAATAAGGTCTGACAACTTATAGTTGACAACCAAGCCGGGTTAACAAACACCGGATTACCATGAATATGATCTAACAACTTGTATTGAAAATCAAGCCAGGTCAATAGACACCGGGTTAATTTGATGACTGATAGTCATGTCGGGTCAATAGACACCGATTCAATATAGAATTTATCAACAGTGAAAACTTGACAAAGGCAAATAAAACCGTGTAGTCGAGGATTTTCAAGGGCTGCCAGGCCCAAATTCGAGGCTTTTCATGGGCTGCCAGGCCGCTGAGTTAAACCGTTTTGACAAAGCCTTTTAAGATGGGCCTCCAACTAACCATTCATCGTTTTAACTTTGACAAGTTCAGGGTCTCAATGAGAGTAATCATCAAACGTTCGACGGGTCATGCCAGGATTACCTGGATAGGAGTGGCTTACTTGATGAAGGCGAGTTAACCCGGGTTTTAGGTGAATACACCGGGCTTCCAAGCCGTGGGTCGATACTCGGTTACAAGGGTCCTTTCAAACTCTTTGGTATTTTACACAAAGAGCCCCCAAGTAACTTTGTGAGCTGTGCTCAATGGGTGCCTATGTTTGAGTCATGCTTTACGCAACAGGACTCTCTTTGGCCCTTGGGTGTGAAGCTCCCAAGCTATGTGGTGGCATGATAGCCGGTTTAACAGGTAGTACTTTGCTTTGTCAGCTGAAGCCCCCATGTAAACAGAGATTTGAAGAAAACGGCAGAGACCCTGCTTATAGCAAGGATGCCGGTTTATTATATTAATCATAATATATACATTGTTGGAATATGTACATAAGAAAAGCCTATGGCTTCAAGTGTAGTAAGGCCGTAGGAGAGCTATGTTCCATGGCCGCTGGGTCTCCTCCTCAGAACTACGTGAGTCTTCTCGAACATCAATGAGGCAGTATGAGCCGTTATGTAGATTTTTACTGATCACAAAGGGTCCTTCCCAAGGTGGGGATAACTTGTGCATATCAGTCTGATCCTGGATGAGCCGAAGCACTAAGTCGCCTTCTTGAAAGGTCCTTGACTTAACCCAGCGGTTGTGATAACGCCGCAGGTCTTGTTGATAAACCGCCGATCGAGCCAAAGCCATGTCCCGTTTCTCATCTAACAGGTCCAGTGCCTCTTGGCGTGCTTGCTCATTATCCGCTTCAACATAATTGGCAACCCGGGGCGAGTCATGACGAATATCACTGGGGATGACGGCCTCAGCCCCGTAAACCATGAAGAAAGGTGTATAACCCGTAGACTGGTTCGGGGTGGTGTTTATGCTCCATAACACAGATGGTAATTCTTCCACCCAACAACCCGGCGTCCGCTTCAAAGGAACCATAAGCCGGGGCTTGATACCCTTCAGGATCTCTTGATTCACCCTCTCGGCTTGACCATTGGATCGGGGTGAGCCACGGACGCTACATCAAGCCGGATGTGCTCTCGTTGACAAAACTCCTCCATCTCACCTTTAGAAAGGTTCGTACCATTACCTGTGATGATGCTGTGTGGAAAACCAAAACGGAAAATAATCCTTTTGAGAAATTGAACCGCCGTGGCTGCATCACACTTGCTGACGGGCTCCGCTTCAACCCATTTAGTGAACTTGTCAACCGCCACCAACAGGTGGGTCTTCTTATCTTTGGAGCACTTAAAAGGTCCAACCATATCAAGCCCCCAAGTGGCAAACGGCCAAGTGATGGGAATCATGCGTAGCTCTTGAGCCGGAACATGAGGTCGACGTGAAAACTTCTGACAAGCATCACACCGCTTTACCAGATCCTCCGCATCAGCATGAGCTATCAACCAATAGAACCCATGGCGAAAAGCCTTAGCCACCAAGGATTTTGAACCGGCATGGTGACCACAATCCCCTTCATGGATTTCATGTAGAATCTCTTGCCCTTCTTCAGGAGAAACACAACGTTGAACGCCTAAAATACTGCAACGATGTAACTCGCCATTGTGAACAACCATGGACTTTGACCGCCTGATTATTTGCCTGGCAAGGAGCTCATCATCTGGTAACTCACCCCGGTTTAGATACGCCAAATATGGAACCGTCCAATCCGGCGTGATGTGTAAAGCGGCTACCAATTGGGCCTCCGGATCAGGAACAGCTAAATCCTCCTCTGTAGGCAGCTTAACAGACGGGTTATGCAAGATATCTAAAAAGGTATTGGGTGGTACCGGTTTACGTTGAGATCCCAGCCGGCTCAAAGCGTCTGCTGCTTCGCTTTTGCGCCGGTCAATGTGCTCAACCTGATAACCCTTAAAGTGACCTGCCACAATATCCACCTCGCGTCGGTAAGCCACCATGAGTGGATCCTTAGAATCCCAAGTACCAGAAACTTGCTGAGCCACTAGATCAGAATCTCCAAGATAGCGAACCCGGCTTAAGTTCATTTCCTTAGCCACACGGAGATCGTGGAGTAAGGCCTCGTACTCTGCAGCATTGTTAGTACAAGGAAACATTAAGCGGAGAACATAACAAACTTTATCACCTCGAGGGGAAGTAAGGACAACTCCAGCCCCCGAGCCTTCCAATTGCTTGGACCCATCAAAGTGAATAGTCTAGTATGTATTGTCTGGTTTGTCCTCTGGTGTCTGTAACTCGGTCCAATCATTGATGAAGTCGACCAGCGCCTGAGATTTGATGGCCGTTCGAGGCATATACTTTAATCCATGTGGACCAAGCTCAATTGCCCACTTCACAACCCGGCCAGTTGCTTCTCTGTTCTGGATTATATCGCCCAAAGGAGCAGAACTAACCACTGTGATGGGATGGCCTTGAAAGTATTGCTTGAGCTTCCTACTCGCCATAAAAACTCCATACACCAGCTTCTGCCAATGCGGATACCTTTGCTTTGATTCGATCAAGACTCCATCGATATAATAAATCGGCATGAACCGGATATTCTTTCCCAGACCTCCGTGACGCTCAACCACAATTGCCACATCGACCGCGCATGGGCATTGGCAGCCACGTACAATAACAGAGGCTCGTTATCAACCGGAGCAGCAAGGATGGGCGGTTCAGCCAGCTGCCGCTTCAAATCCTCAAATGCCGCATTGGCTGCGTCACTCCAGACAAAATAATCTGTTTTCTTCAACATCTGACACAAAGGAATCGCCTTCTCTCCCAAACGGCTAATAAACCGGCTGAGGGCTGCAATTCGACCTGCCAGACGCTGAACATCATTGATGCATTTCGGTTTAGCCAAAGATGTGACCGCCTTGATTTTTTCCGGATTAGCCTCAATGCCTCTGTTGGACAGAAGAAAACCCAAGAGCTTGCCTGCCGGAACACCAAAAACACATTTGTCCGGATTGAGCATCATTTTATAAACCCGAAGATTATCAAACGTCTCCTTGAGGTCATCTATCGAGGTTTCCTTCTTCCTGGATTTTACCACAATGTCATCCACATAGGCATGAACATTATGCCCAATCTACGTATGAAGACAATTTTGCACAAAACGCTGATAGGTTGCCTGGGCACTTTTGAGCCCAAAGGGCATAGAGACATAGCAGAAAGCTCCAAAGGGAGTGATGAAGGTTGTCTTCTCCTGGTCCTTAACTGCCATTTTAATCTGATGATAACATGAATAAGCATCCAAGAAACTCAGGCGCTCACAACCCGCCGTCGCATCAATAATCTGATCAATACGCGGGAGAGCAAAAGGATCTGCCGGACAGGCTTTGTTCAAATTGGTGTAATCCACACACATACGCCAAGTGTCGTTTTTCTTAAGAACGAGCACCGGATTAGCCAACCACTCGGGATGAAATACTTCAACGATAAAACCAGCAGCCAACAGCCGGGCTACCTCCTCACCAATGGCCTTGCGTCTTTCCTCGTTAAAGCGGCGAAGAAATTGCTTGACCGGTTTAAACTTGGGATCAATATTGAGAGTGTGCTCAGCGAGTTCTCTCGGTACACCTGGCATGTCATAAGGCTTACATGCAAAAATGTCCCGGTTCTCATGGATGAACTCGATGAGCGCGCTTTCCTATTTCGGATCCAGATTGGTGCTGATGCTAAACTGTTTGGATGAATCGCCAGGGACAAAATCAACAAGTTTAGTCTCATCAGCCGGTTTGAACGTCAGGGTTGGGTCATGCTCAGTGGTGGGCTTCTTCAGAGGGGGCATATCTGCTGGATCAACATTGTCTTTGTAAAACTTCAGCTCCTCTGCAGCACAAACTGACTCAGCATAGGCCGCTTCACCTTCCTCGCAATCCAAAGCGATCTTCCGACTTCCATGTACTGTGATAGTTCCCTTATAACCCGGCATCTTGAGCTGTAAATAGATATAACAGGGCCTTGCCATGAATTTTGCATAAGCCGGCCGTCCAAACAGTGCGTGATATGGGCTCTGGATTTTCACCACTTCAAAGGTCAGCGTTTGGGCCGAATCATGCTCATCTCCAAATACGACCTCCAAAGCGATCTTGCCAACAGGATATGCCGATTTACCTGGTACTACACCATGGAAAACAGTGTTTGACGGTTTAAGATTCTTATCTGTCAACCCCATGTGACGAAAAGTCTCATAGTACAAGATGTTGATACTGCTCCCTCCATCCATCAGAACTTTGGTAAACTTATAACCTCCCACCTGAGGTGCTACCACCAAAGCTAGTTGACCCGGATTGTCAACCCGGGGCGGATGATCCTCTCAGCTCCACACAATGGGCTGCTCGGCCCACCGTAAATAGCGTGGCACTGCCGGTTCAATAGAATTGACTGCCCTCTTATGAAGCTTCGATCGCTTGCTTACAGGGCTAGTGGTGAACACATGATACTGCCCACCATTCAATTGCTTGGGGTGACTTTGATAACCTGACTGCTGCTGATTCCCTTGATTACTCTGTTGATTATTACCACCTTGGTTATTCTGGTGGCCCTGGTTATTCTGAAATCCAGAGCTTGATCCGCCACTACCATGAAAACCTAGACCTGAAACGCCCGACGGACCCTGATCATACCGGTAGAGATCAGAGTTTTTGAACTCCTTCATAATGTAACAATCTTTCCAAAGATATGTGGAAGGGGCCTCCTTAGTCCCATGCTTTGGGCAGGGCTGGTTTAACAACCGCTCCAGATTCATCCCTCCACCGCGCTGGGGCGGTTTACCTTTACGGCGCTGCATATTGGTGTTAGCCACAAAATCTGAATTATCTTCTTTGTGCTTACCATTATTCCCATGGCCTCCTTGGTTGTGATGCTGTCCTTTTGCACCGCCGTTCGTCTTTCCCTTCTCTGGTTTCTCCTCATCAGACTCGGGATCCTTAGTATTATAAAAATCGGCATATTTGACCAAGGCTGCCATAAGTGTTCCCATGTCATTGCAGTGGCGCTTGAGCCATCCCAACTTCATATTTAGTGACTTAAACCGGCAATTAAGTTCCAGCGTTATGATCGCTTGGCTAGCATTAATCCGGTCTGACGAATGCAACACTTCTGAAACCCGGCGCACCCAATGAGTTGTTGACTCGTTCTCCCCCTGAACACATGCATCCAGATCCACAATGGACATAGGCTGTTTGCAGGTGTCCTTGAAATTGGCTATAAATCGGGCCTTCAACTGATCCCATGATTCGATGGAGTTGGCTGGTAGGTTCTTCAACCAAGTACGGGCTGTCCCTTCCAACATCATTGTGAAATACTTTGCGCAGGCCGCTTCATCCACATCCAGCATCTCCATTGCCATCTCATAACTCTCGACTCACGCCTCAGGTGGCTGATCAGCAGTGTAATTTGGTACCTTACGCGGACCCTTGAAATCCTTAGGCAGTCGCACATTACGAAGAGCCGGGATAAGACACGGCACTCCCCAGGAACTGAAAGCAAGCCCGGTGCCCCGGTCCACTGATGCCGCTGGCTGAATCGGGGTGGTTTGATAGCGACCCGCATGTGGTGCTGCTAAAGCGGCCTCCCTTCATGCTCTGCCATTATCCACCACATCCTGCGCCAGATTACGGTGCCGAGCTCTGCTAGACACCTCCGGTTCATCCATGTGCCTGCTATAGCTCTTGCTCGGACGAGGGGTCAAATGAATTCTATCTCGACTATAGGAATAAGCCTGCTGCTGCACCACGGCGGTTTGAAGAAGTACCCTGGCCCGCCGTGTCTCAATCGCCGCCAGTGAATCACCTTCCATCGGAATAGCTACCAGGCGAGATGCCGCAGCAATCATGTTACCCAAAGGGCTCGAAAAGTGACCTGGTGGTGTTGGCACATACGGCGGCGGGTTGTCCGTTCGTCGAGGCGGTTCCATTAACCATGGTTGATCCGGCGCTGCTCCAGGCGCATCGGTTCGGTTTGCAGCGGCCGGTTTACTCGTCCCAGCCCCCGGCGTATTAAAGAGATTTAATCCTTCGAAGCCCGGCTGCATACGCGATCGGTACTTCCTTCGCATCACGTCGTTTGACGCGTTCTGGTCCAGCATGAGCCGGAAATTCTGTGCATGTATCTGCTGTGATTGGGCATCCAAAGCGGCCCGTTCTTCAGCCATCCTGGCATCCTCAGCTGCCAGGTCCTCCTTAGCCTGCGCTATCTGGTCCTTCAACTTAGCAACTTCTTCATTGTGCTGATCCTGTGTCTCGGGGGTGACTGCCGTGGTTAACAAGGCCGTCCAGGCATCCATCAAATCGGAGAGAACTTGAGCCAGCCGGCGCACCGAGCCTCCTGCCGCGGCCGCTGATCCAGAAATCATGGCTGCTGTAGATGAAGATTGCAGAGCGGGCTGTGTCCCGGCCATGTAGATAGCAACTCGACTCGGCGGTTCCAGGAGGTCCGGAATATTGTTGCCGTCGGAATAGCCTCCGAACACACCATCACGAACTTGGTATAAGGACTAGGTTTCACCGGTGGATGACTCGCCGTCGGAATAAACAGCCGTCTCGCTTTCAGACACCGATTCAGATCCGATCCCATGGACACATCCTACGAACGCACACTTCGTGGCAGGCTTAACCCAGGCAGGACTTGCACGCTGAGCCGTCTCGACGAGGTCGGTGCAGGTGTCCGGCTCAGGTGTAACATCCCAAATTTTCAATTTGGAATGTTATACATAGGTCATTCATGCATATCATATTTTACTTCATCTTCGTTCCGCAAATCCTAGAAATCCTAAGCAACTCAAGGACCCTCGGAGAGAGTTGGGGATTTTTCGGTTTTCATATTTGATTTTTATCAAATACTGAGAACGAGGATTTTTTATTTCAATTATTTTTTCTCCGGAAAAATATTTCATATTCAAATAAATGAGGGGAGATAATATGACTTCTCCAAAACAATTGAAATATTGGAGGGAAAATGTTAAAATCATTAGTTTGATTTTTTTATTTGGTTTTTCGGAATTTATTTGCCCTAGAAAAATTACACGTTTTCAAAAATATTGCATTTAGGGCCAAGGAAATGTTCATCTCGTTCTAAATATTTCATTTAGACGGTGAAAATTTGTTTTGGCATTTTTAGATTTTTATTTTATTTTATAGGAGTTTTTCTGTCGGCGGAATAATTTAAAAAAAAAATCCCGCGCGCGCGCCCGCACCCGACTGGGCCGAGGCCCAGCCAGGCCAGGCCGGCCCAAGCCGCCGCCGCCGCCTTCCTCCCGCGCCGCCGCCGTGTCCGAGGCGGACACTGCCACCGCCGCCGCCGCTTGGCCCCTCCTCCAAGCCACCGGACCCCCTCCTTTAAATCTGAGCACTCCCCTCTCGTCACCACCACCGCCACTGCCGCCCCGAGCCGCCCGGAGCCCGAGCCCCGCCGCCCCTCCCTAGCCGCCGCCGCCGCCTCCCGCCGCCACCCCGCCGAGCCCGAGCCCCGCCGGAGTCGAGCAAGGTAGCCGCCCCGCCGTCCCGGTTTTCCGAACAAAACCGTTTCAGTTTTTTAGAAAACCCTAGGTTTTTCGATTTTTTATTTAGATCCGTTTATTTCTTCGGTTTATCTATTTAGCAAGTGTTCGCTCGTTCGTTCGTTTTAACGAACGCGTTCTTCGTTTAGGTTCAGATAACGAACGTTCGATCGTTAAGCTGTTCGTCGCTTTTCTTTTTCTCGGATTTATTCCACGATTTTTCTGATCGCGATTTCTGATCCGATTATCGTTCCAGTTTAACTTTTCGCTCGTTTATCGGAATCAGGCGATTCAAGCGCCTAGAGTTTCGTCTCAAAACCCTCTTTCCGAATAACCAACTCAAACAAGTTTTTGCCTCTGTAAAATTTGACCCTAGTTCAGATTAGTAAACGGATCTTATTTCTTTCGCCGTTTGAGTTTCGTTGCTTCGTTTGGTTTGATTCTTTTTGCGAACCGGAGTTCTTAAGTTAAACTTTCTGGTCAGCCTCTTTAGTTGAAGTTTTGCTTGTGCACCTTTGCTTGTTGCTTATGTATGTTATTGTTTGCTTGCGATAGAATTCCCGGAGTGCGAAGCGTGTTACTACGAGTCTCTAGGGTTCACGGATCGTCAGCAAGGCAAGTAACACTTTGATCATACTCTTTTCATACCCAGTTTTTATGCATTAGTTTCAATCCTCAAACATTGCATTGATTAGGATGCCATTAACTTGTGGGTTGGGAAGTAGTAGTTGAGGTAGAACCTATTGCCATGTTACTATCAAACCCTTGGGAGTTATTTCTACGTGTTGCTTATATTGCTATGCTATGCTCGTAGACGTGGTTTGTGTTTGAGTGAATCCATGACAGATGTGAGATTGTTAATTAATGGTTTAATTTAAGGTGGCAACTTTAATACACATTTGGGTGGATTGAGGCACTGGGAACCCAAAGGTTGTCTGCTTTTATTTTTTGGAAATCTCGGGGTACCCGTGTGATCTTCCTATGGACCGCCACCAGGCTCAAAGGAATCGAGATTATTCATGCTAGAAACTTCCGTGTGCAGCCACAAGCTATTATGGGCTCTAGCATAGTTGAGTAAGTTAAGTGAAGCTCTTAAAGAGGTAGATCAGCAGGTAGTGGGTTTGTAGGTTTGGTATGGTCTGCCCGGAGTAGAGAGTTAATGTTTCTGAAAGACTATGTCTCGGTCATCCGTTTCTCAAACACCATGTAGTGCGAGAAATCAACGGAGGCGATCGAGTCTTGTGGGGAAAAGTGCACAAACCTCTGCAGAGTGTACAATCTAATCATGGTTAGCCGTGTCCCCGGTTATGGACAATTCTGAGTATCTAGTACTTGAGTATTCACATGTATCTCATCACTCTTAACTAATAATGTTGGGTTGTTAACTACTTTAATTGGGATTGAGTTGGGGTTATACCTTCTCAATGATGTTTCAACCACCATGATAGTTAAATAAAATTTATTCCTTTGTTGTAGGGAAAAATTGGCTTTTCGCAAAACCATAACCATAGAGCTTTCCACCAGCCAAATATGCAAGTAGTGATAGCATTATTCTGTTCCTGCTCTATTGTGTTATATTGCCAGCATATTCCATGTGCTGGCCCGTTCTCGAGCTGCAACGTATTATGTTGCGCACTTTTGACGAGGAGTAAGGTTCAATAGGTCGTTGTTGCAGCAGCTCAGCTATGTCGTTGGAGTTGATGGACTCACTTTATCTTCCAAGCCTTCCGCCGTTATCGCATTAGATGGCCTTAAGCCATATTATTGTAATAAGTTCTCTTGTGAGACATTCGATGTAATAAGTGTGTGATTGCTACTCTGTTATAAACCCTTCGAGTAATCGTGTGTGTCAAGATTCTTGATCCGAGGATGACACCTTTGAAACACACGTAGACTTGACCATCTGAGGTCGGGTCGCTACAAGATGGTATCAGAGCCCACGCTGAGTGTAGGACACGACCATTAAGATAAACCATAGGTCACTCTTCTCTACTCATTTCTGACTCCTCCCATTTTTCCACTCTTTAGGATGACGGAGATGAAGAACAAGTTTGCACAACCGGATGAAGACACACCTTTTGGACGCCACTTGAAGGAAGTCACTACGTAGTTGAACATTGGAATACCAAGCTTCACCGGGACGTACAATGCCACCTTGCCTGAAGAAGAGCGCTGGATGATTCAAGTACAAGTTCCAGGAAGGACGTTCCCGCCAACTTCTAAGCCCATAGAATTTTCTTTCGAAGCACCCACCTGGAGTCTAGGCAAGAGTATGGCAGCTCACATTACCATGGGACGTATTGGAGAAGTCTACAACAGGGAGCTTAAAGACACCATCTATCAGATATGTGGGCGCCGAGACGAGCAATGGGAAGTAATCAGCACCAAGAAGGATAGATCCATTGCAGCTTTCATCCAGGAGCTAAACTAGCACATTCGACGTCGTGAGAACCAGATGTGCGCAGATATGATGGAGTTGAAGAAGGCGAAGACCAGGATCATCGAACTGGAGGAAGAACTCAAGTTTACACGCGATGGATATGAGGAGGAAACCAAGACACTACTGGAGAAGAACGACGACCTAGTCTAGAAAATCGTAGTATTCATGGGAGGACCAGCACCGGAAGAAGAAGACGACGACCCCACCTGCCCGGACAACTACATCATCATCGACGACACCGATTCTGATCCAAGTGATGATGACTACGAAGACGAAGCTGGAGCAGACATCATGGAGTCTTCCACCGATCAAAATTTCTAGATGACCGCCGTATATTAGTAGTATTTCTCCCATGTATCTAGTAGTAGTTGAGAACTTTTGCGATAGTTCTAGATCGTTTGTATGCCCTTGCTTGATTGATTGAGTGAAATGATTGTGTTTGCCTCATATGCATATGGGTACTGTTTTCTCGTTAGACCTTTTTCTCTATTCTAATCTCTTCCATCTAAACCCTCAGATGCCTCCGAGACGTGACACCGGTTTTGTTTTCCCACTGGAGCTCACCCAGTTGATCCAACAGCAAAATGCCTTGATGCAATTGCTAGTTCAGAAGCAGGGCAACAACAACAACAATAACCCGCCGCCAGTGGACAATTTAGCCCGTTTCCTGAGGTTACAACCGCCGGTGTTTTCCAAAGAGCACCGATCCAATAGTTGTTGATGATTGGCTACGCCCGTGTTGGAAGGAGTTAACCACCGCTGGATGCACGGATGCTGAGAAGGTGCGCTTTACCGCACATCAATTGGATGGACCAGCAGCCGCATGGTGGGAGAATTACACGGCTACTTTTCCTATAGCCAATGTCACTTGGGACCAGTTTCAGCAAGCTTTTCGCATGGCCCATGTCTCAACTAGATCCATGTAGATGGAGAAGCGTGAGTTTCACAACTTACGCCAGGGGAACCGTACTGTAGCTCAGTACATGGATGATTTTAGTAAGTTATCATGCTATGCCCCTGATGATGTGGCCACAGATGCCGCGAAGCAGGAGAAGTTTATGGAAGGGCTGAACGATGAGATGAGCATGCAGTTGATGGTGGCAACTTTCAACAACTACCGAGGAGTTGGTAGACAAGGCCCTTATGATTGAAGGAAGCAGCAGCAAATTGAGAGCCGTAAGAGGAAATATGGACAAGGGAAGTACAACTCAGGAGCTCAACAGAAGTCTCGCTTAACCCCAAACTCGGGAGGACTTGTTCATAATCATGGAGGTCACAACCACACTGGAGGAGGATCGCATAACCATAATGGTGCTAAGAATGGGAATGGGAACGGAGTTAATAACAATTAGAACCGCTGCAACCCCTCTACACCCGCCAAAAGGGACCTAAGTCAAGTTACTTGCTTTAAGTGCGGGAAGACAGGGCACTATGCCAATGATTGCCCTGAAGGACGGAATGGAAACGGAAATGGGAGCGCTGGGAAGAAGCCCAATCCATTCAACAAAGGACAAGTGAACCACGTTAACGTGGAGGAAGTTGAAGAGCAGCCGGACGCGGTGATAGGTAAGTTTTTGGTTAAGTCATTTACCTCTTTTGATCTTTTTGATACTGGTGCATCGCATTCATACATATCAAGGGGATTTGTGGATAAGTTTAAGCTACCAATCCAAACCCTTAGGACCCCTCTTTTAGTGAGCTCGCCTGGAGCAGAGTACATGGCTAGCCGTTGGTGCAACCAGATACCCCTAACCATTGGCACATATGTTTTTCCGTCTGACCTAATTATCTTGGAGTCGCAAGGATTGGATGTGATATTAGGTATGGACTGGATGTCAAAGTATGGAGGAAGCATTGACTGTGCTAGCAAGTCAATTTACCTCACCACCGGAGGGAAAAAGGATTAAGTATGTATCTAGGCATGTGCCTAGGAGGAGCTAAGTGAATGCCCTCACGGAGTTGTATGCAGGAGGAAGTGCACAGAGTAAAGGATTTTCCGGATGTTTTCCCGGAAGAGTTACGGGCATGCCACCGGATCGAGACATCGAATTCCTGATAGAACTATTGCCAGGTACAGGGCCAATATCCAAGAGACCCTATCGGATGCCCGCAAATGATCTGGAGGAAATTAAGAAACAGATCAAGGAGTTATTGGAGAAAGGATACATTCGACGGAGTTCATCACCTTGGGGAGCTCCAGTGCTTTTGGTGGAGAAGAAGGATAAATCCCTGAGGATGGTTGTTGATTACCGAGCCTTGAATGAAGTAACGATAAAGAACAAGTATCCATTACCGATGATCAATGATCTGTTTGATCAGTTGCAAGGAGCTAAGGTGTTTTAGAAGATTGATCTACGGTTGGGATACCATCAGTTGAAGATTCGAGAGAAGGATATACCAAAGACAGCGTTTACCACGCGGTATGGATTATACGAGTATATGGTCATGTCGTTTGGACTGACTAACGCCCCTGCCTATTTCATGAGTATGATGAACAAGGTGTTCAAGGAGTATTTGGACAAGTTTTTTGTGGTTTTCATTGATGATATTATGGTATACTCGAAGAACGAAGAAGAGCACAAGGAGCACTTGCGTTTGGTTCTCGAGAAACTCAGGGAACGCCAGTTATACGCCAAATTCAGCAAGTGCGAGTTTTGGTTGAAGGAAGTTGGATTTCTTGGGCATGTTATATCAGGAGAAGGTATAGCAGTGGACCCAAAGAAGGTTCAAAATCCATCGAATGGTTGGCACCCACTTCAGTTGGCGAGATCCGCAGTTTCCTAGGACTCATAGGGTATTATCAGAGATTCATTGAGAATTTTTCCAAGATTGCTAAGCCAATGACTGAATTGCTGAAGAAGGATACTAAGTTTAAATGGGCGGAGGATTGCGAGGCAAGTTTTCAGGAGTTGAAGAAACGGTTGACTACAGCCCCAGTGCTAACGTTGCCAGATATACATAAGGAGTTTCAAGTATATTGTGATGCCTCACGCTTGGGACTTGGATGTGTGCTTATGCAGGACAGAAAGGTTGTTTCGTATGCCTCACGACAACTAAAGCCCCATGAGTTGAACTATGCCACGCACGATTTGGAGCTAGCAGCCGTAGTGCATGCATTGAAGAGTTGGAGACATTATCTTATTGGAAATCGTTGTGATGTGTTCCACGTATCACAGCTGAAGAAGTGTCATGCTGAGATGGCCGATATACCGTTAAGAGATACTGATTACCCACGGAGGCGTCTGATTGGACAAGAATTTGACTTATGAGGAGAAGCCAGTAAAGATTCTCGACTTTGACAGCCGACTCGCTCGCAGTAAGGTTATCAAGTTTTGCAAAGTTCAGTGGAGCCACCATACCGAGGAGGAAGCCACCTGGGAACGAGAAGAGGATATTCGCAAGGACCACCCGCACCTATTTTCTAGCCAACCCGAATCTCGAGGACGAGATTCATCTTAAGGGGGTTAGGTTTGTAACATCCCAAATTTTCAATTTGGAATGTTATACATAGGTCATTCATGCATATCATATTTTACTGCATCTTCGTTCCGCAAATCCTCTAAATCCTAAGCAACTCAAGGACCCTCGCAGAGTTGGGGATTTTTCTGTTTTCATTTTTGATTTTTATCAAATACTGAGAACGAGGATTTTTTATTTTAATTATTTTTCTCTCCGGAAAAATATTTCATATTAAAAATAAATGAGGGGAGATAATATGACTTCTCCAAAACAATTGAAATATTGCAGGAAAAATGTTAAAATCATTAGTTCGATTTTTATTTGGTTTTTTGGAATTTATTTCCCCTAGAAAAATTGCACGTTTTCAAAAAAATGCATTTAGGGCCAAGGAAATGTTCATCTCGTTCTAAATATTTCATTTAGACGGTGAAAATTTGTTTTGGCATTTTTAGATTTTTATTTTATTTTATAGGAGTTTTTCTGTCGTCGGAATAATTTAACAAAAAAAAAAATCCTTGGCGCCACTTTTAAACTTGGTGAGGCCCGGCCAAGCCGGTAAACCCAAGCCGCCCGCCGCCTTCCTTCATGTCGCCGCCCGTGTCCGAGGCGGACACGCCACCACCGCCGCCGCCCGCTTGCCCCCTCCCAAGCCACCCCCCCACCTCCTTTAAATACCGAGCCCCTCCCCCTCTCGTCACCTCCACCGCCACCTTAGCCGCCCGGGCAAAACCTTGCCCGCCGCCCGAGCCCCGCCGCCCCTCCCTAGCCGCCGCCGCCGCCTCTAGCCGCCGCCGCCGCCACCCCGCCGAGCCCGAGCTCCGCCGGAACCCCCACCGGAGTCGATCAAGGTAGCCGCCCCGCCATCCCGGTTTTCCGAAGAAAACCGTTTTGGTTTTTTTAGAAAACCCTAGGTTTTTCGTTTTTTATTTAGAACGGTTTATTTCTTTGGTTTATCTATTTAGCGAGCGTTCGCTCGTTCATTCATTTTAACGGACGCGTTCTTCATTTAGGGTCAGATAACGAACGTTCGGTAGTTAAGCTGTTCGTCGCTTTTCTTTTTCTCGGATTTATTCCGTGATTTTTCTGATCGCGATTTCTGATCCGATTTTCGTTCCAGTTTAACTTTTCGCTCGTTTATCGGAATCAGGCGATTCAAGTGCCTAGAGTTTCGTCTCGAAACCCTCTTTCCGAATAACCAACTCAAACAAGTTTTTGCCTCTGTAAAATTTGACCCTAGTTCAGATTAGTAAACGGATCTTATTTCTTTTGCCGTTTGAGTTTCGTTGCTTCGTTTGGTTTGATTCTTTTTGCGAACCGGAATTCTTAAGTTGAACTTTCTGGTCAGCCTCTTTAGTTGAAGTTTTGCTTGTGCACCTTTGCTTGTTGCTTATGTATGTTATTGTTTGCTTGCGATAGAATTCCCGGAGTGCGAAGCATGTTACTACGAGTCTCTAGGGTTCACGGATCGTCATCAAGGCAAGTAACACTTTGATCATACTCTTTTCATACCCAGTTTTTATGCATTAGTTTCAATCCTCAAACATTGCATTGATTAGGATGCCATTAACTTGTGGGTTGGGAAGTAGTAGTTGAGGTAGAACCTATTGCCCTGTTACTATCAAACCCTTGGGAGTTATTTCTACGCATTGCTTATATTGCTATGCTATGCTCGTAGACGTGGTTTGGGTTTGAGTGAATCCATGACAGATGTGAGATTGTTAATTAATGGTTTAATTTAAGGTGGCAACTTTAATACACATCTGGGTGGATTGAGGCACCTGGGGAACCCAGTGTTGTCTGTTTTATTTTTTTGGAAATCCCGGGGTACTCGTGCGATCTTCCTATGGACCGCCACCCAGGCTCAAAGGGAACTGAGATTATTCATGCTAGAAACTTCCGTGTGCAGCCACAAGCTATTATGGGCTCTAGCATAGTTGAGTAAGTTAAGTGAAGCTCTTGAAGAGGTAGATCGGCCGGTGTAGTGGGTTTGTAGGTTTGGTATGGTCTGCCGGAGTAGAGAGTTAATGTTTCTGAAAGACTATGTCTCGGTCATCCGTTTCTCAAACACCATGTAGTGCGAGAAATCAACGGAGGCGATCGAGTCTTGTGGGGAAAAGTGCACAAACCTCTGCAGTGTGTACAATCTAATCATGGTTAGCCGTGTCCCCGGTTATGGACAATTCTGAGTATCTAGTACTTGAGTATTCACATGTATCTCATCACTCTTAACTAATAATGTTGGGTTGTTAACTACTTTAATTGGGATTGAGTTGGGGTTATACTTTCTCAATTATGTTTCAACCACCATGATAGTTAAGTATATTTATTCCTTTGTTGTAGGGAAAAATTGGCTTTTCGCAAAACCATAACATAGAGCTGTCCACCAGCCAAATATGCATGTAGTGATAGCATTATTTTGTTCCTGCTCTATTGTGTTATATTGCCAGCATATTCCATGTGCTGACCCGTTCTCGGGCTGCAACGTATTATGTTGCGTACTTTTCGAACGAGGAGTAAGGTTCGATAGGTCGTTGTCGTGCAGCTCAGCTATGCCGTTGGAGTTGATGGACTCACTTTATCTTCCAAGCCTTCCGCTGTTATCGCATTAGATGGTCTTAAGCCATATTATTGTAATAAGTTCTCTTGTGAGACATTCGATGTAATAAGTGTGCGATTGCTACTCTGTTATAAACCCTTCGAGTACTATGTGTGTCAGCATTACTGATCCAGGGATGACACTGAAACACAGAGACTTGACCATCTGAGGTCGGGTCGCTACATCAGGGCCCGGTTCGCTGATCTTGCCGATGAAGACATGAATTCCGCCGAAGGGGACCCAGTACCCGTACTCGATTGAGCCGGCCTCGGGGCCCCATCCTTCGTCGTCGATGTAGAGCTTGCCGCGACGACTCTTGGTCATCCGGCCAACCGCGTACCGCTTCAGTCCATCAAAGCTGCCCTTCAAACACTCGAAACCATCGTGCGATAGACCCACGGTGGGCGCCAACTGTCGTGGATTTGTCACGGCAGATGTCCTCATGAAAGGACTTAGTAGTGGAGCCATCGCTACGGGTTAGCTTGATGCTTGTCACTAGGGCCCGAGTGCCATGAATTCAGATCTGAACCCTTTATGTTTTCATGAACTTATTTGTGTTCTTGATCCGATCTTGCAAGTTATAGTCACCTACTACATGTTATGATCCGGCAACCCCGGAGTGACAATAGTCGGGACACTTTGTGGTGATGACTGTAGTTTGAGGAGTTCATGTATTCACTAAGTGCTAATGCTTTGGTCTAGTTCTCTATTAAAAGGAGGCCTTAATATCCCTTAGTTTCCAATAGGATCCCACTGCCATGGGAGGGTAGGACAAAAGATGTCATGCAAGTTCTTTTCCATAAGCATGTATGACTATATTCGGAATACATGCCTACATTATATTGATGAATTGGAGCTAGTTCTGTGTCACCCTAGGTTATAACGGTTGCATGATGAATGCCATCCGACATAATTATCCATCATTGATCCATTGCCTATGAGCTTTTCACATATTGATATTTGCTTAGTTACTTTTCCGTTGCCACTGTTACAATTGCTACAAAACTGGTATTTTTACTTTTGCCACCGTCACCGTTACTTCCATACTACTTTGCTACTACATACTTTGTTGCAGATATTAAGTCTTTTAGGTGTGGTTGAATTGAAAACTTAGCTGCTAATACTTGAGAATATTCTTTGGATCCCCTGGTGCCGAATCAATAAATTTGGGTTGAATACTCTACACACGAAAACTGTTGCAATCCCCTATACTTGTGGGTTATCAGGACCTTTTTCTGGTGCCGTTGCCGGGGAGCATAGCTCTATTCTCTGAGTCACTTGGGATTTTTATGTGTTGATCACTATGAGGAATCTGAAAGATAACAAAACCAGGATCTATCCCTCTACTATGAGGGGAGGTAAGGAACTGCCATCTAGCTATGCACTTGATTCACCTTCTATTTTGAGTAAACTTGCGACACCTACACCTGCTATTGATTCTGATATGTCGCATGTTATTGATGATGCCACGTCTGCTATGCATGATGCTCATGATGATACTACTTCTTTGCTTGATAATACTGTGTCACTAGGTGAATTTCTTGATGAACAACTTGCTAGGGTTAGAGAGAATGAAATTACTAAAACTGATGATATTATTGAAACTGAAGATTATGATTCTCCCCCTAGATATGAATTGCGTGTTGTACCTGAGGGTTATATTATGGATGAAGAAAAGTGCTAGAGACTTTTTTGATTGCAATGATAGAGATGATCTGAAAAAACGGTTAGCTAAGTTGAAAGAAAAGTCTTTGAATGCTAGAATGCAATATGATCCTAAGTTTGCTACTTCACATATTTGTGTTACTGATAAGGATTATGAATTCTCTGTCGATCCTGAGTTAATTACTTTGGTTGAATCTGATCCTTTCTATGGTTATGAATCCGAAAGTGTTGTGGGACATCTTACTAAATTGAATGATCTAGCCACCCTATTTGCTCATGAGGAAAAAATCGTTATTATTATATTCTTAAGTTGTTTCCTTTCTCATTAAAGGGTGATGCTAAGATATGATTTAATTCTTTTGCTGCTGGTTGTGTGCGTAGTCCCTGTGATATGATTTACTACTTCTCTGAAAAATATTTCCCTGCTCATAAGAAACAAGTTGCCTTAAAGGAAATATTTAATTTTGTGCAAATTGAAGAAGAGAGTCTCCCACAAGCTTGGGGGAGGCTTCTCCAATTACTTAATGCTTTGCCTGATCATCCTCTCAAGAAAAATGAAATACTTGATATCTTTTATAATGGACTAACCGATGCTTCCAGAGACCACCTCGATAGTTGTGCTGGTTGTGTTTTCAGGGAAAGAACTGTTGAGCGGGCTAAATTGCTATTGAATAATATATTGAGTAATGATAATGATTGGACACTTCCTGAACCAACTCCTAAGCCAACTCCGAAGAAGAGAGGTATTCTATTTCTCAGTCCTGAAGATATGCAAGAGGCAAAGAAATCTATGAAAGAAAAAGGTATTAAAGCTAAGGATGTTAAGAACCTACCGCCTATTGAAGAAATACATGGTCTTGATAACCCGACACGGGTACTAGAGGTAAATTCTCTTTGTAGATTTGATGAAGGTGACATTCCTCATAATAAGTCTGCTAGTCAATGCTTGGATGAGTTTGATAATTTTATTGTTAAACAAGAAAACTTTAATGCTTATGTTAGTAGACAATTGAAACGTAATGCTTACATGCTTGACTACTTGGGTGATTATATGAGTAGAACTGTTACTGGTCTTAAACTTATTAGTAAACATGCTTCCATGGTTACAACTCAAGTAGAACAAGTACTTAAGGCACATGATGATTTGCTTAATAAATTGAATAGTAAGAACAATGATAATGTTGTTAGGATTATGACTAGAGGTGGTAAGATGACTCAGGAACCTTTGTTCCTCAGGTTCATCCTAAGGGAGTTGAGCAAGATTCTCAGAGAATTAATACTGATGCACCTAGTCCTAGTAATAAAAAGAAGAAAACTGATAGGACTTTGCATGCTTCGAGTGAACCTATTGTAGATACTGATACATCTCCCATGTATCTACTTTTCCAAACACCTTTGCCCTTGTTTTGGACTCTAACTTGCATGATTTGAACGAAATTAACCCAGACTGACGATGTTTTCAGCAGAACTACCATGATGTTGTTTTATGTGTAGAAAAGAAAAGTTCTCGGAATGTCCTCAAAATCCAAGGAAGCACTTTTTGGAATTTATAAGAATTATTGGGTGAAAGAAATACACCAGGGGGCCAGGGGCCTGTCCACGAGACAGGCGCCCCAGAGGGCGCGCCCTATCTCGTGGGCCCCTGGACCTCCACCGACCTCAACTCCAACTCCATATATTCACGTCGGGGAGAAAAAATAAGAGAGAAAGTTACATCGCGTTTTACGATACGGAGCCGCTGCCAAGCCCTAATCTCTCTCGGGAGGGCTGATCTGGAGTCCGTTCGGGGCTCTGGGGAGGGGGATTCGTCGCCGTCGTCATCATCAACCATCCTCCATCACCAATTTCATGATGCTCACCGTCGTGCGTGAGTAATTCCATCGTAAGCTTGCTGGACGGTGAAGGGTTGGATGAGATTTACCATGTAATCAAGTTAGTTTTGTTAGGGTTTGATCCCTAGTATCCACTATATTCTGAGATTGATGTTGCTATGACTTTGCTATGCTTAATGCTTGTCACTATGGCCCGAGTGCCATGATTTCACATCTGAACCTATTATGTTTTCATGAATATATGTGTGTTCTTGTTCCTATCTTGCAAGTCTATAGTCACCTATTATGTGTTATGATCAAA
This sequence comes from Aegilops bicornis, assembly GCA_021605145.1. Classification (NCBI taxonomy): domain Eukaryota; kingdom Viridiplantae; phylum Streptophyta; class Magnoliopsida; order Poales; family Poaceae; genus Aegilops; species Aegilops bicornis. The sequence continues at coordinate 518,242,659 of CM038669.1, forward strand.
CAACCCCAAGTGACAATAATCGGGATACTTCTCGGTGATGACCGTAGTTTGAGGAGTTCATGTATTCACTATGTGCTAATGCTTTGTTCCGGTTCTCTATTAAAAGGAGTCCTTATTATCCCTTAGTTTCTGCTAGGACCCCGCTGCCACGGGAGGGTAGGACAAAAGATGTCATGCAAGTTCTTTTCCATAAGCACGTATGACAATATTTGGAATACATGCCTACATTACATTGATGAATTGGAGCTAGTTCTGTGTCACCCTATTTTATAGCTATTACATGAGGAACCGCAACCGGCATAATTATCCATCACTGATCCATTGCCTACGAGCTTTTCATATATTGTTCTTCGCTTATTTACTTTTCCGTTGCTACTGTTACAACTACTACAAGAAACCCAAAAACATTTATCTTTACTTTTGCTACTGTTACCATTATTATCATACCACTTTTGCTACTAAATACTTTGGTGCAGATACTAAGTTATCCAGTTGTGGTTGAATTGACAACTCAACTGCTAATACTCAAGAATATTCTTTGGCTCCCCTTGTGTCAAATCAATAAATTTGGGTTGAATACTATACCCTCGAAAGCTGTTGCGATCCCCTACACTTGTAAATTTGGCTCCCCTGGCGCCGTTGCCGGGGAGCATAGCTCTATTCTCTGAATCACTTGGGATTTAAATCTGTTGATCACTATGAAGAACTTGAAAGACGCTAAAACCAAGATTTATCCCTCAACTACGAGGGGAGGTAAGGAACTGCCATCTAGCTCTGCACTAGATTCTCCTTACGTTATTAGTAGGCTTGCGACACCTAAACCTCGCTACTGCTATGAATTACGATATGTCGCATGTTATTGATGATACCACTTCGCTATGCATGATGAAACTACTTACATGCGTGATACTACTTTGCCATTAGGTGAATTTCTTGATGAACAACTTGCTAGAGTTAGGGGGAATGAAATTACTGAAAATCCTATTACTGATGATAGTGATCATGAAGGTTCTCCCAATGATTATGTATTGCCTATTGTTCCTAAGGGTTATGTTATGAATGAAGAAGCTGCTAGGGAAATCTTTGCTTGCAATGATAGATATGATCTTAAGAAATTATTAGCTAAATGGACAGCAGTCTCTTAATGCTAGAATGAAACCTGACCCTGCTTTTTCTACTTCACCTATCTGTGTTACTGATAAGGATTATGAATTCTCTGTTGATCCTGAAATTATTACTTTAGTTGAATCGATCCTTTTATGGCCTTGAATCAAACTGTTGTGGCACATCTTACCAAGTTGAATGATATAGCCACCCTATTTACTAATGATGAGAAGTCTCGCTATTTTTATATCCTTAAGATATTTCCGTTCTCATTAAAGGGTGATGCTAAGACTTGGTATAATTCTCTTGCTCCTGGTTGTGTGCGTAGTCCCCAGGATATGATTTATTACTTCTCTGCTAAATATTTCCCTCCTCATAAGAAACAAGCTGCCTTGCCGGAAATATATAATTTTGTGCAAATTAAATAAGAGAGTCTCCCACAAGCTTGGGGGAGGCTTCTCCAGTTACTTAATGATTTGCCTGATCATCCTCTTAAGAAAAATGAAATACTTGATATCTTTTATAATGGACTAACCGATGCTTCCAAGGACGACTTGGATAGTTGTGTTGGTTGTGTTTTCAGGGAAAGAACAGTCGACGAAGCTGAAATATTATTGAATAATATGATGACTAATGAAAATAATTGGACTCTTCCTGAGCCAATTCCTGAGGCAATTCCTGAACCAATTAAGCCAATTCCTGAGCCTATCCTAAACCCACTCCAAGAAGAAGAGGTGTTTTATTTCTCGATCTGAAGGTATGCAAGAGGCAAAGAAATCAATGAAAGAAAAAGGTATTAAAGCTGAAGATGTTAAGAATTTACCACCTATTGAAGAAATACATGGTCTTAATATACACTTTGTTGAAGAACCACATTGTCTTGATAACCCGACACAGGTAGTAAAGGTAAATTCTCTCTATAGATATGATAAAATTGAAATCCCCTATACTAAATTGCATAGCCCATGCTTAGATGAATTTGATGACTTTATCGCTAGCCAAGAAAGTTTTAATGCTTATGTTGGTAGAGAGTTAAAGAATAATGCTTTCGAGATAGGGGCCAGCGTAGCGATAATCAGCTAGAGTTAAAGATGAACTCAAACTCATTAGCAAATATGCTTCTATGGTTGCTACTCAAGCTGAGCAAGTACTTAAAGCTCAAAATGATTTGCTTGATGAATTAAATAATGAAAATGACTTTGCTGTTAGAGTGGCTACTAGAACTGGTAGAATGACTCAGAACCTTTGTATCCTGAAGGCCACCCTAAGAGAATCGAGCAAGATTCTCGGAGAAATAATTTAGAGGCACCTAGTTCTTCTAAAAAGAAGAAAAAGAAAATGATAGGACTTAGCATGCTTCTAGTGAACCTCATCTGTAGACACACACGAGAATCCCAATAATATTTCTATTTACGATCTTTGAAACACAATCGGTGATGAACATGAACCTAGTGATAATGTTAATGATAATGTTCATGTTGATGCTCAACCTAGCAAAAACAATGATGTAGAGATTGAACATGTTGTTGATCTTGATAACCCACAATCAAAGAATCAACGTTATGATAAGAGAGATTTTGTTGCTAGGAAGCACGGTAAAGAAAGAGAACCATGGGTTCGTAAACCCATGCCCTTTCCTCCTAAACCATCCAAGTCAAAGGATGATGAGGATTTTGAGCGCTTTCTTTGAAATGATTAGACCTATCTTCTTATGTATAAGCTTAAGCGATATGCTTAAAGTAAATCCTTACGCTAAGTATATGAAGGATATCATTACAAACAAAAGAAAGATACCGGAAGCTGAAATTTCCACCAAGCTTGCTAATTACACTTTTAAGGGTGGAATACCAAAGAAACTTGGAGATCCGGGTGTTCCAACTATACCATGTTCCATTAAAAGAAATTATGTTAGAACTGCTTTACGTGATCTTGGAGAGGGTGTTAGTGTTATGCCTCTCTCTTTATATCATAGACTTGAATTGAATAAGTTGACACCCTCTTTGAAATATCTTTGCAAATGGCTGATAAATCAACTTCTATACTGCCGGTATTTGTGAGGATGTGCCTATTGTGGTTGCAAATGTCACTATCTTAACGGACTTTGTTATTCTTGATATTCGAGGATGATAGTATGTCTATTATCCTTGGTAGACCTTTTGAATACTGCGGGGGCTGTTATTGATTGCAACAAAGGCAATGTCACTTTTCATGTTAATGGTAATGAGCATACGGTACACTTTCCGAGGAAACAATCTCAGGTTCATAGCATCAATTCTATTGGAAAAGTTCCAACTATTATTATTGGAGTTTTTGAATTTCCTCTCCCTACTGTCAAGAAAAAGTATGATATTCTTATTGTTGGGGATTTTCATATCCCCATTGAGCTAAATTAGTGTTATTCGAAATTTCTCCGGTTCCGTGCTATTCGGAATGAGTTTGTTAACAAGACTTGATCAACCTTGTTAGTGGATTCATTTTGATGATCACGAGATGGATGAAACTAGAAGGCACAACCTTCTGTACCCTCTTTTTACTTTCTGTTATTTAGAATAAATAAAGCAAAAATATTATTATCTATCTGTTTTCTGAATTATCCGAGCATTAGAAAAATAGTCCGAAAATAAAAGTGCTCCAAATGCCCTCCAAATGCAGTATGATTTTTTCTGGAATATTTGAGGATTTTAGGCACTGAAAACACTGCACGAGGGGCAAGCACCAGGCCATGAGAGTGGAGGGCGCCCCTATAGGCGCCCCTGTCTCATGGGCCCTGGTGGCCCCTCCACTTATGCCACACCCACACACTTCATCTTCTACCCAAAAATCCCCATCCAGCTCAAGCACGAGTTCTAGCTCGTTTTGCTGCGATTTTCGATCTCCTTGCTCAATGCTCCATTCACAAAACTGCTTTGGGAGATTGTTGCTTGGTATGTGACTCCTCCATTGGTCCAATTAGTTTTTGTTCTAGTGCTTTATTCATCGCAAATTTTTGCTGCATAGGTGACCATGTTCTTGAGCTTTCATGTTAAATTTTTGAGGTCCCAAGCAATTCCAATGCATGATATAGGCTCTAGGCACTTGTAGGAGTAGTTGCTATCAATCTTGTTTAGTTTTATTCACTTTTATTTTGAAGTTACTAAAATTTCAGAAAATTTCAGAAAAAGAATTATGCTTAGAAGAATGTACCAAGGTGGTTCCTCGCCAAAGAAAGGGCCAAGGATTGCTATACGTGAGCAAGATGTTGAATTGCCGAGGGACGCAAATGTACGGGCTTGTGAGTGGCCATCCGATGATTTTATGGTCGAAGCAGGCTTCAAGGAGGAATTTGACGCGTATGTGCGTAATGCGAAGCTGGAGGACTTCTTACAAGATATGTGTCCTCAGTACTATTAATTGACTGATTCCTTTGTGCGGAGGTTCCAATATAACTGTACGCGTAATTGTCATAGTGTCATGTTTGATATTTATGATACATCTTATACCATGGATTTAGAGGATTACACAACTGCTTGCAAACTCCCTTGATGGGGTAATATTAATGATCCTCGCAAATCTGAATTTAGAGATTTTCTTGCTAGTATTACTGTGGGAGAATCTAGGGACATAGCACCAGCTATCATAGGGTGCATTCATTTTCCTGCTTTACATTATTTTGCTCTCATTTTTTGTAGATGCATTAACGGTACAGTCGTAGCTTGTCACATGTGTGTCCCTGGTCTGTGTGTCCTCAAGAGTGCTGTTTCAGGTTATAAAAGTTATAACTTGGGGGCAATAGTTGCACGTAGGTTGCAGAATAATAGTAGAAAGGGAGATTTCTTTGGAGGAATTTATGCAACCCGTGTGGCTAATTATCTTAATATAGCCCCACGAGAGTGGGATATGATTTTACCTCCTGTTTATTTGGATAAAGAAGCTATGTTCAATCATCATTTTCTTGAGAGGAATGCACAATTCCTCCATTATCGACTAATCTATGACAGACGCAACGTCGTCCCTATTACTCTTCCTGCTCCCTACCTTTTTGATTATCAGGCAAAAGGAAGATATGTTATCACCAGGGAGGAAACAGCTGAATACGAGAGGGGAGTGGAGGCAGCTCGCCAACACGCTATAGCTCAGGAGGCGGTTGCCTCTGCATCTCAGTACAACCCCGGTTTCACTTATGGATATCAGCCAGGTGGTCCTTGGTACTAGACCAACTTAGGCCAAAAGCCTAAGCTTGGGGGAGTACGTATTTCTCACCGACTTTACATTCATGTTCACGCACTAGTCGTCGGTGCTCATACTCTTTCATTGTATTATCCATGCTAGTTTAAATTTATTTTTCTAGTTTTCTTCTTGTGTGCTTGATAAACCTTAAGAAAAACCAAAAAAAATTAGTTAGTTTAATTTCCATGCTTGTAGTAGAAATTAAAATGAAAACCCAAAAAGATTTCTTGTTCTTCTTTTACTTGTTGGGAGCTTTCCCGTGTAAATAGTTTTATTTTCTTTTCTTTCCTTTGGGGGTCGAGAAGACCATATTGAAAATGCTTAGTGGCTCTTATACGCATGATCGTTTATTTAACTTAGAGCATGTCGTGGATTTGTCATGGCAGATGTCCTCATGAAAGGACTTAGTCGTGGAGCCATCGCTATGGGTTAGCTTGAAGGGGTTAAACCGGACAAGGGACACGGGAGTTTATACTAGTTCGGCCCCTTCGATGAAGGTAAAAGCCTACGTCTAGTTTGTGATGGGATTATTGGGGTTTCGATGACCGAGGGGCGAATCGCTTTGCCTGAGTCTCGAGTTGTTGTTGTCTGTCCCTGAACCGCCGCCGGGTCATCCCTTTATATACACAGGGTGATGCCCAGCCGGTCTACAGAGTCCCCAAGCCAGCTCATACAAGTGTGCGGCTTGGTCTCTTCCTTTCCCTAACTTATAATACAAGTTATACAAACATGGCGGTTCATCGCTTATGGGCCCTAATCCGCCTCTGGGCTCTGGGCCTCTAACCTTCAGTAAAGCGCCATCTTCTTTGTCTACCTAAGCTTCAATATAGTTGAGCGTGAACCGGCCCCTCCTGGGCGGTTTACCCTCAGTAGTTATATCCTCAACAGAGCCCATATTACCCTGTCTTCTCTCTTGAGTTGAATGCTTACAGATTCCAGCTTAGTCCAATGCATGTGCACTCTTATTATTATACACATCGTTCGGTCGTGCGAGTGAAAGGAAATAATGACGATATATGATGGACTTATTGGGATGAGAAAAGCTGGTATGAACTCGACCTCTCTTGTTTTTGTAAATATGATGAGTTCATCGTTTGAGTCGACTTATTATGAAGTAAACATATTTGCAATGACATTTAGAGATTATAGTTGCTTGTGCCATGCTTGATTAGCTATGAGTTATAATGGTTTACCTTGCGTGCCAACATGCTATTAGAATTATTATGATGTGGTATGATGGGATGGTATCCTCCTTTGAATGAATTGAGTGACTCGACTTGGCACATGTTCACGCATGTAGTTGAATCAAATCAACATAGCCTTCACGATATTTATGTTTATGGTGGATTATATCCTACTCATGCTTGTACTCGGTGTGAATTAATTTTAATGCATGCTTACGACTGTTGTTGCTCTCTCAGTTGGTCGCTTCCCAGTCTTTTGCTAGCCTTCACCATACTAAGCGGGAATACTGCTTGTGCATCCAAACTCCTTAAACCCCAAAGTTGTTCCATATGAGTCCACCATATCTTCCTATATGCGGTATTTACCTGTCGTTCCAAGTAAATTTGTATGTGCCAAACTCTAAACCTTCAAATGAAATTCTGTTTTGTATGCTCGAGTAGCTCATGTTACAACTATGGTTGCCTATATCTTCCATGCTAGGTGGGTTATTCTCAAGAGGAGTGGACTCCGCTCCTCATTCACGAGAAAGGGCCGGTAACCGGGATGCCCAGTCCCATGATCCAAAAAGATCAAAGTAAATAAAAATAATTAAACAAAACTCCCCTGGCTGTTGTTAGTTGGAGGCACTTTCGTTGTTTGAGCAAGCCATGGATCGATGCTTGTTGGTGGTTGGGGGAGTATAAACCTTTACCATTCTGTTTGGGAACTGCCTATAATGCATGTAGTATCGAAGATACAACCATCTCATAGTTGTTGCATTGACAGTGAAAGTATGCCGCTCAAAATATTATTCAATCTCTATTTTAAAATCGAGCTATGGCGCCTCTACAAATCCCTGCTTTCCTCTGCGAAGGGCCTATCTATTTACTTTTATGTTGAGTCATCACCCTTCTTATTAAAAGCACCCATTTGAGAAACTGCTGTCATTTGCATTCATTACTATTGGTTTATATTGGGTATGACTTGACTGGATCTCTTTTACCATGAACTACAATGTTTAGTCAGTCCTTGATCTTTAAAGGTGCTCTACATTTATGTTTTGCGGTCTCAGAAAGGGCTAGCGAGATACCATTTTGTTATATCATGTTATGATTATTTTGAGAAAGTGTTGTCATCCGAGTTTTATTATTATGGCTCGCTAGCTGATTATGCTATTGATATGAGTAATTGTGAGACCTAAGTGTTATTGTGAGTATGGTTAGTTCATAATATTTGCTGAAACTTGAATGCTGGCTTTTCATGTTTACAACAACAAGAGCAAACAGAGTTTGTAAAAATTTTCTTTATCACTTCCAGTTTATCAACTGAATTGCTTGAGGACAAGCAAAGGTTTAAGCTTGGGGGAGTTGATACGTCTCCAACGTATCTACTTTTCCAAACACTTTTGCCCTTGTTTTGGACTCTAACTTGCATGATTTGAATGAAATTAACCCGGACTGATGCTGTTTTCAGCAGAACTGCCATGATGTTGTTTTATGTGTAGAAAAGAAAAGTTCTCGGAATGTCCTGAAAATCCACGGAGGCACTTTTTGGAATTTATAAGAATTATTGGGCGAAAGAAATACACTAGGGGCCCCAGGGCCTATCCACGAGACAGGGGGCGCGCCCCCCTATCTCGTGGGCCCCCTCGACCTCCACCGACCTCAACTCCAACTCCATATATTCACGTTCGGGGAGAAAAAAATCAGAGAGAAAGTTTCATCGCGTTTTACGACACGGAGCCGCCGCCAAGCCCTAATCTCTCTCGGGAGGGCTGATCTGGAGTCCGTTCGGGCCTCCGGAGAGGGAGATTCGTCGCCGTCGTCATCATCAACCATCCTCCATCACCAATTTCGTGATGCTCACCGCCATGCGTGAGTAATTCTGTCGTAGGCTTGCTGGACGGTGATTGGTTGGACGAGATTTACCATGTAATCAAGTTAGTTTTGTTAGGGTTTGATCCCTAGTATCCACTATGTTCTGAGATTGATGTTGCTATGACTTTGCTATGCTTAATGCTTGTCACTATGGCCCGAGTGCCATGATTTCAGATCTGAATCTATTATGTTTTCATGAATATATGTGTGTTCTTTATCCTATCTTGCAAGTCTATAGTCACCTATTATGTGTTATGATCCGACAACCCCGAAGTGACAATAATCGAGATACTTCTCGGTGATGACCTAGTTTGAGGAGTTCATGTATTCACTATGTGCTAATGCTTTGTTCCGATTCTCTATTAAAAGGAGGCCTTAATATCCCTTAGTTTCCGCTAGGACCCCGCTGCCACGGGAGGGTAGGACAAAAGATGTCATGCAAGTTCTTTTCCATAAGCACGTCATTTAACTATATTTGGAATACATGCCTACATTACATTGATGAATTGGAGCTAGTTACATGTCACCCTATGTTATAGCTATTACATGAGGAATCGCATTCGGCATAATTATCCATCAACGATCCATTGCCTCTGAGATTTTCATATATTGTTCTTCGCTTATTTACTTTTCCGTTACTCTTGTTACAACTACTACAAAAACCCAAAACATTTATCTTTACTTTTGCTACTGTTACCATTATTATCATACCACTTTTGCTACTAAATACTTTGGTGCAGATACTAAGTTATCCAGGTGTGGTTGAATTGACAACTCAACTGCTAATACTCAAGAATATTCTTTGGATCCCCTTGTGTCGAATCAATAAATTTGGGTTGAATACTATACCCTCGAAAGCTGTTGCGATCCCCTACACTTGTGGGTTTTCAGATACACCTGAGAATCCTAATGATATTTCTATATCTGATGCTGAGACACAATCTGGTGATGAACATGAACCTAGTGATAATGTTAATGAAGATGTTCATGTTGATGCTCAACCTAGTAATGATAAAGATGTAGGGATTGAACCTGTTGTTGGTCTTGATAACCCACAACCAAAGAATCAACATTATGATAAGAGAGACTTCGTTGCTAGGAAACATGGTAAAGAAAGAGAACCATGGGTTCAGAAACCCATGCCGTTTCCTCCTAAGCCATCCAAGAAAAATGATGATGAGGATTTATAGCACTTTGCTGAAATGATTAGGCCTATCTTTTTGCATATGTGTTTGACTGATATGCTGAAAATGCCTCCTTATGCCAAGTATATGAAAGATATTGTCAGTAATAAAAGAAAGATACCGGAAGCTGAAATTTCCACCATGCTTGCTAATTACATTTTTAAGGGTGGAGTATCAAAGAAACTTGGAGATCCAGGAGTACCAACTATACCATGCTCCATTAAAAGAAACTATGTTAAAACTGCTTTATGTGATCTTGGAGCCGGTGTTAGTGTTATGCCTTTCTATTTATACCTTAGACTTGAATTTAATAAGTTGACACCTACTGAAATCTCTTTGCAAATGGCTAATAAATCAACTGCTATACCCATCGGTATTTGTGAGGATGTGCCCGTTGTGGTTACAAACGTTACTATCTTAACAAACTTTGTTATTCTTGATATTCCCGAGGACGACAGTATGTCGATCATTCTTGGTAGACCCTTTTTTAATACCACACGGGCTGTTATTGATTGCAACAAAAGCAATGTCACTTTTCATGTTAATGGTAATGAGCATACGGTACACTTTCCGAAGAAACAACCTCAAGTTCATAGTATTAATTCTATTGGAAAAATTTCAACTATTACTATTGGAGGTTTTGAATTCCCTCTTCCCATTGTCAAAAACAAATATGATATTATTATTATTCGGGACATGCATATCCCCGTTGAGGTAACTTAGTGTTATTCCAAAATTCTCCGGTGGCATGTTATTTGAAAGAAGTTTGTTAATAAGACTTGATCAACTTTGTTAATGGATTCCTTTTGATGGGCATGAGATGGATGAATTTAGAAAGCAAAACCTTATGTACCCACCTTTTACTTTCTGTTATTTAGAAGAAATAAAGTAAAATAGTATTTTATGTCTATTTTCTGAACTATCCATGAAATAAAAAATGTTCCAAAAATGAAAGTTCTCCAAATGCCCTGAAAATTTAGTATGATTTTTTATAGAATATTTGAGAATTTCTGGCACTAAACTTGCACCAGGGGGATGCACCAGTGGGCCACAAGGGTGGAGGGTGCACCCTACCCCCTTGTGCGCCCCCTGCCTTGTGGGTCCCATGTGGGTCCCCTTCACTTATTCCAGCACCCATCCACTTCGTCTTCCTCCAGAAAAAATCATCCTATAGCTCAAACCCGTGTGCTAGCGCTGCCATTTTCGATCTCCTTGTGCAAAGATCCATTTGCAAAACTGTTTTGGGGGATTGTTCATCGGTATGTGACTCCTCTAATGGTCCAATTAGTTTTTGTTCTAGTGCTTTATTTATGGCAAAATTTTGCTGCTGTGGTGACCCTGTTCTTGAGCTTGCATGTCAAATTTATATGGTCCAAAGTAGTTTTCATGCATGATATAGCCTCTAGATACTTGTAGGAGTAGTTGCTATCAATCTTGTTGAGTTTGGTTCACTTCTATTTTGAGTCACTAAAAATTTCAGAGGAAGAAAAATGTCTAGGAAAATGTACCAAGGTGGTTCTTCGAGGAAGCAAGCACCGAGGCTCGCGATACGTGAGCCGGACATTGAACCACCAAGGGAAGCTCAAGTGCAGCCTTGTGAATGACCGTCGGATGAATTTATGGTCCATGCAGGTTTCAAGCATGAGTTTGATGCACACGTACAAAATGCCGGCCTTGAGGACTTCGTGTCAGATGAGTGCTGGCAATACTATTTCCTCACTGATTCCTTTGTGCAGAGGTTCGAATTTTCATCTAAGCGCGATACCCATACTGTTTTATTTGATCTTTATGATGAATCATATACCATGGACCTTGAAGATTTTAATACTGCATGCAAAATCCCACCATGGGGCATTCATAGTGAGCCTCACAAAGCTGAATACAATGGTTTCCTTGCTAGCATCATTGTGGGAGAAACTAGAAATATCACACAAGTTACCATAGGGAGCACTCACTTTCCTTCCATACATTATTTTCCTCTCTTGATAGGTAGATGCATTAATGGTAAGGAAGAGCATTGCCACCTTTGTGTTCCAGATCTTAGTGTCCTCAAGTGTGCGGTGTTAGGTGACAGGCGATATAACTTGGGGGCCATTATTGCGAGGAGGTTACATCTTAATGCTAAAGATGGAGATTTATTTGGTGGGATTTATGCAACTTGTTTAGCTAATTATCTTGGTGTACCCATAAGAGGGAATGACATTGAGTTACCACCTGCTTTTCTAGATTATAATGTTATGGTAGTGCATACGGTTTCTTGAGAGGAACGAACAGTCCCTTCAGTACCGACTAATCTTTGACAGACGGCGTGTTGTCAATATTACCCTTCCTGCTCCTTCCTTCTTTAACTTTCAGGTAAATGGGAGATATTTTATAACTAGAGAGGAGGCAAACGAGTGTGAGAGAACAGCGGAGGTCGCTCGCCTCCATGAAGTAGCTTGCCAGGCGGTAGCTGCCGCAGCACAGTACAACCCCAACTATGATTTCGGATACAATCCGGGCCATTCGTGGCCCTAGACCAACTTAGGCCAAAAGCCTAAGCTTGGGGGAAGACGTATTTCTCACCGACATTACATTCATGTTCACACACTCATTCCAGTTGTCAGTGTTCATACTTTTTCATTGTATTATCCATGTTAGTTTATTTCTTTTTCTTGCTTTCTTCTTGTGTGTTTGAAAAACTTTGAGAAAAAACCAAAAAAATAGTTTTAGTTTAGTTTACTTTCCATGATTACTTAGTAGTAGTATTAAAAGAAAACCCAAAAATATTTCTCGTTCTTCTTTTGCTTGTTGGGAGCTTTCCCATGTAAACAGTTTTTCTTATCCTTGTTTTACTTTCTTTAGAAAAACAAAAACTCCAAAAACATTTCAGTGTGTTTCTTTGAAATTCTTTTCTTTTCTTTGGGGGTCAAGAGGAGAAGACCACGATGAAAATGTTGAGTGGCTCTCATATGCATTATTGTTGATCTAACAAATAGCCCATATTACCTTGTCTTCTCCTTTGAATAAATGTTTGCAGATTCCAGCTTAGTCCAATGCACGTGCACTATTATTATTATTCAAACCGTTTAGTCATGCAAGTGAAAGGCAATAATGACGATATATGATGAAATGATTGAGATGAGGAAAAGCTAGTATGAACTCTGTTGGAAATATGCCCTAGAGGCAATAATAAAATGGTTATTATTATATTTCTTTGTTCATGATAATTGTCTATTATTCATGCTATAATTGTGTTATCCGGAAATCGTAATACATGTGTGAATACATAGACCACAACATGTCCCTAGTGAGCCTCTAGTTGACTAGCTCGTTGATCAACAGATAGTCATGGTTTCTGACTATGGACATTGGATGTCATTGATAACGGGATCACATCATTAGGAGAATGATGTGATGGACAAGACCCAATCCTAAGCATAGCACAAGATCGTGTAGTTCGTTTGCTAGAGCTTTTCCAAATGTCAAGTATCATTTCCTTAGACCATGAGATTGTGCAACTCCCGGATACCGTAGGAGTGCTTTGGGTGTGCCAAACATCACAACGTAACTGGGTGGCTATAAAGGTGCACTACGGGTATCTCCGAAAGTGTCTGTTGGGTTGGCATGAATTGAGACTGGGATTTGTCACTCCGTATGACAGAGAGGTATCTCTGGGCCCACTCGGTAATGCATCATCATAATGAGATCAATGTGATCAAGTGGTTGATCACGGGATCATGCATTACGGTACGAGTAAAGTGACTTGCCGGTAACGAGATTGAACGAGGTATTGGGATACCGACGATCGAGTCTCGGGCAAGTAACGTCATCGATTGACAAAGGGAATTGTATACGGGATTGATTGAATCCTCGACATTGTGGTTCATCCGATGAGATCATCGAGGAGCATGTAGGAGCCAACATGGGTATCCAGATCCCGCTGTTGGTTATTGACCGGAGAGTCGTCTCGGTCATGTCTGCATGTCTCCCGAACCCGTAGGGTCTACACACTTAAGGTTCGGTGACGCTAGGGTTGTAGAGATATAAGTATGCGGTAACCCGAAAGTTGTTCGGAGTCCCGGATGAGACCTCGGACGTCACGAGGAGTTCCGGAATGGTCCGGAGGTGAAGAATTATATATAGGAAGTCCAGTTTCGGTCGTCGGGAAAGTTTCGGGGGTCACTGGTATTGTACCGGGACCACCGAAAGGGTCCCGGGGGTCCACCGGGTGGGGCCACCTATCCCGGAGGGCCCTATGGGCTGAAGTGGGGAGGGGAACCAGCCCCTGGTGGGCTGGTGCGCCCCCCTTGGGCCTCCCCCTGCGCCTAGGGCAGGAAACCCTAGGGGTGGGGGCGCCTTGATCTTGGGGCAAGCCACCCCTTGGCCGCTGCCCCCCATCTAGATGGGATCTAGAGGGCAGCGCCCCCTGGACCCCTATAAATAGTGGGGGAGGAGGGCTGCACCCCTAGCCCTGGCGCCTCCCTCTCCCTCTCCAACACCTCCTCCTCCTCCGTAGAGCTTGGCGAAGCCTGCGAGATCCCATTGCATCTATCACCACGCCGTCGTGCTGCTGGATCTCCATCAACCTCTCCTTCCCCCTTGCTGGATCAAGAAGGAGGAGATGTCTTCCCAATCGTACGTGTGTTGAACGCGGAGGTGTCGTCCGTTCGGCGCTCGGTCATCGGTGATTTGGATCACAACGAGTACGACTCCATCAACCCCGTTCTCTTGAATGCTTCCGCTCGCGGTCTACAAGGGTATGTAGATGCACTCCTTTTCCCCTTGTTGCTAGATAACTCCATAGATTGATCTTGGTGATGCGTAGATTTTTTTTGATTTCTGCTATGTTCCCCAACAGTGGCATCATGAGCTAGGTCTATGCGTAGTTACTATGCACGAGTAGAACACAAACTTGTTGTGGGCATAGATGTTGTCAATTCTCTTGCCACGACTAGTCTTATCTTGCTTCGGCGGCATCGAGGGATGAAGCGGCCTGGACCGACCTTACACGTACGCTTACATGAGACAGGTTCCACCGACTGACATGCACTAGTTGCATAATGTGGCTAGCGGGTGTCTGTCTCTCCCACTTTAGTTGGAGCGGATTTGATGAAAAGGGTCCATATGAAGGGTAAATAGAAATTGGCATATCACGTTGTGGTTTTACGTAGGTAAGAAACGTTCTTGCTAGAAACCTATAGAAGCCACGTAAAAACATGCAACAACAATTAGAGGACGTCTAACTTGTTTTTGCAGCATATGCCTTGTGCCAAAAGATGTGATGAATGATATATGTGATGTATGAGATTGATCATGTTCTTTTAATAGGAATCACGACTTGCATGTCGATGAGTATGACAACCGGCAGGAGCCATAGGAGTTGTCTTTATTTTTTGTATGACCTGCGTGTCATTGAATAACGCCATGTAAATTACTTTACTTTATTGCTAAAGCGTTAGCCATAGAAGTAGAAGTAATCGTTGGCGTGACAACTTCATGAAGACACGATGATGGAGATCGTGATGATGGAGATCATGGTGTCATGCCGGTGATGAAGATGATAATGGCACCCCGAAGATGGAGATCAAAGCAGCAACATGACATTGGCCATATCATGTCACTATTTGATTGCATGTGATGTTTATCATGTTTTGCTTCTTATTTGCTTAGAACGACGATAGTAAATAAGATGATCCCTTATAATAATTTCAAGAAGGTGTTCCCCTAAGCGTGCACCGTTGCGAAGGTTCGTTGTTTCAAGCACCACGTGATGATCGGGTGTGATAGATTCTAACGTTCGAATACAACGGGTGTAAGCCAGATTTACACGCAATACACTTAGGTTGACTTGACGAGCCTAGCATGTACAGACATGGCCTCGGAACACGGAAGACCTAAAGGTCGAGCATGAGTCGTATAGAAGATACGATCAACATGAAGATGTTCACCAACGTTGACTAGTCCGTCTCACGTGATGATCAGACACGGCCTAGTTGACTCGGATCATGTTTCACATAGATGACTAGAGGGATTTCTATCTGAGTGTGAGTTCATTGAATAATTTGATTAGATGAACTTAATTATCATGAACTTAGTCTAAAATCTTAACAATATGTCTTGTAGATCAAATGGCCCACGCTAATGTTGCCCTCAACTTCAACGCGTTCCTAGAGAAAACCAAGCTGAAAGATGATGGCAGCAACTATACGGACTGGGTCCGGAACCTGAGGATCATCCTCATAGCTGCCAAGAAAGATTATGTCCTAGAAGCACCGCTAGGTGAAGCACCCATCCTGCAGAACCAAGACGTTATGAACGCTTGGCGGTCTCGTCTTGATGATTACTCCCTCGTTCGATTGTGGCATGCTTTACGACTTAGGACCGGGCTCCAAAAGCGTTTTGAGCAACACGGAGCATATGAGATGTTTGAAGAGCTGAAAATGGTTTTCCAAGCTCATGCCCGGATCGAGAGATATGAAGTCTCGACAAGTTCTTGATTTGTAAGATGGAGGAAAATAGTTACGCCAAAAGAGCACATACTCAAAATGTCAGGTTGCACAACCGCCGACTCGATTGGGAGTTAATCTCCGGATGACGCGATCATTGACAGATCCTTGATCGCTTCCACCGAGCTACAAGAGCTTTGTGATGAACTTCAATATGCGAGGATGGAAAAGACCATTCTGAGGTATATTCAATGCTGAAATCAGCGGAGGTGGAGATCAAAAAGGAACATCAAGTGTTGATGGTGAATAAAACCACTAAGTTTAAGAAAGGCAAGGGTAAGAAGAACTTCAAGAAGGACGACAAGGGAGTTTCCGCGCCCGGTAAGCCAGTTGTCGGGAAGAAGCCAAAGAATGGACCCAAGCCTGAGACTGAGTGCTTTTATTGCAAGGGAAGTGGTCAATGGAAGCGGAACTGCCCCAAGTACTTAGCGGACAAGAAGGCCAGCAACACCAAAGGTATATGTGATATACATGTAATTGATGTGTACCTTACCAGTACTCGTAGTAGCTCCTGGATATTTGATACCGGTGTCGTTGCTCATATTTGTAACTCAAAACAGGAGTTGCGGAATAAGCGGAGACTGGCGAAGGACGAGGTGACGATGCGCGTCGGGAATGGTTCCAAGGTCGATGTGATCGCCGTCGGCACGCTGCCTCTACATTTACCTACGGGATTAGTTTTAAACCTCAATAATTGTTATTTAGTGACAGCTTTGAGCATGAACATTGTATCAGGATCTTGTTTAATTCGAGATGGCTACTCATTTAAATCTGAGAATAATGGTTGTTCTATTTATATGAGAGATATGTTTTATGGTCATGCCCACCGGTGAATGGTTTATTCTTAATGAAACTCGAGCGTAATGTTACACATATTCATAGTGTGAATACCAAAAGATGTAAGGTTGATAATGATAGTCCCACATACTTGTGGCACTGCCGCCTTGGTCACATAGGTGTCAAACGCATGAAGAAGCTCCATGCAGATGGACTTTTGGAGTCTCTTGATTACGATCATTTGGCACGTGCGAACCATGCCTCATGGGTAAAATGACCAAGACTCCGTTCTCCGGAACAATGGAGCGAGCAACCAACTTATTGGAAATCATACATACTGATGCGTGCAGTCCAATGAGTGTTGAGGATCACGGTGGCTATCGTTATGTTCTCACTCTCACTGATGACTTGAGTAGATATGGGTATGTCTACTTAATGAAACACAAGTCTGAGACCTTTGAAAAGTTCAAGGAATTTCAGAGTGAGGTTGAGAATCAACGTGGCAGGAAAATAAAGTTCTTACGATCAGATCGTGGAGGGGAATACTTGAGTCACGAATTTGGCACACACTTAAGGAAATGTGGAATCGTTTCACAACTCACGCCGCCTGGAACACCTTAGCGAAATGGTGTGTCCGAATGTCGTAATCGCACTCTATTAGATATGGTGCGATCTATGATGTCTCTTACCGATCTACCGCTCTCATTTTGGGGCTACGCTTTAGAGACCGCCGCGTTCACTTTAAATAGGGCTCCGTCGAAATCCGTTGAGACGACACCGTATGAATTATGGTTTGGGAAGAAACCTAAGCTGTCGTTTCTAAAAGTTTGGGGATGCGATGCTTATGTCAAGAAACTTCAACCCGAAAAGCTCGAACCTAAGTCGGAAAAATGCGTCTTCATAGGATACCCTAAGGAAACCATTGGGTATACCTTCTACCTCAGATCCGAAGGCAAGATGTTTGTTGCCAAGAACGGGTCTTTTCTGGAGAAAGAGTTTATCTCGAAAGAAGTAAGTGGGAGGAAAGTAGAGCTTGATGAAGTACTACCTCTTGAAACGGAAAGTAGCGCAGCTCAGGAAGATGTTCCTGTGGTGCCTGCACCGACTAGAGAGGAGGTTAATGATGATGATCAAGGTACTTCGGATCAAGCTCCTACTGAACTTCGTAGGTCCACAAGGACACGTTCCGCACCAGAGTGGTACGGCAACCCTGTCTTGGAAATCATGTTGTTGGACAACGGTGAACCTTCGAACTATGAAGAAGCGATGGCGGGCCCAGATTCCGACAAATGGCTAGAAGCCATGAAATCCGAGATAGGATCCATGTATGAAAACAAAGTATGGACTTTGGTAGACTTGCCCGATGATCGGCGAGCCATAGAAATAAATGGATCTTTAAGAAGAAGACAGACGCGGATGGTAATGTGACCATCTATAAGGCTCGACTTGTCGCTAAGGGTTATCGACAAGTTCAAGGGGTTGACTACGATGAGAATTTCTCACCCGTAGCGAACCTGAAGTACGTCCGAATCATGTTAGCAATTGCCGCATTCTATGATTATGAGATATGGCAAATGGACGTCAAAATGGCATTCCTTAACGGCTTTCTTAAGGAAGAATTGTATATGATGCAGCCGGAAGGTTTTGTCAATCCTGAGAATGCTAACAAGGTGTGCAAGCTCCAACGCTCAATCTATGGGCTGGTGCAAGCATCTCGGAGTTGGAACATTCGATTTGATGAGATGATCAAAGCGTTAGTTTACAGCACTTATGGAGAAGCCTGTGTTTACAAGAAAGTGAGTGGGAGCTCAGAGCATTTCTCATATTATATGTGGATGACATACTGTTGATGGGAAATGATATAGAATTGTTGGAAAGCATAAAGGCCTACTTGAACAAGTGTTTTTCAATGAAGGACCTTGGAGAAGCTGCTTATATATTAGGCATCAAGATCTATAGAGATAGATCGAGACGCCTCATTGGTCTTTCACAAAGTACGTACCTTTACAAGATATTGAAGAAGTTCAATATGGATCAGTCCAAGAAGGGGTTCTTGCTCAGATTGCAAGTTGTGCGATTGAGCACGGCTCAATGCCCCACCACGGCGTAAGATAGAGAAAAGATGAGCGTCGCTCCCTATGCCTCGCCATAGGGTCTATTATGTATGCCATGCTGTGTACCGCACTGATGTAAACCTTGCCGTAAGTTTGGTAGGAAGGTACCAAAGTAATACCGGCATGGAACACTGGACAACGGTCAAGAATATCCTGAAGTACCTGAAAAGGACTAAGGACATGTTTCTCGTGTATGGAGGTGACGAAGAGCTCATCATAAAGGGTTACGTCGACGCTAGCTTCGACACAGATCTGGATGACTCTAAGTCACAAACCGGATACGTGTTTATTTTGAATGGTGGGGCGAAGCTGGTGCAGTTGCAAGCAAAGCGTCGTGGCGGGATCTACATGTGAAGCGGAGTACATGGCAGCCTCGGAGGCAGCGCATGAAGCAATCTGGGTGAAGGAGTTCATCATCGACCTAGGAGTCATACCCAATGCGTCGGGGCCGATCACACTCTTCTGTGACAACACAAGAGCTATTGCACTAGCCTAGGAGCCCAGGTTTCACAAGAAGACCAGGCACATCAAGCGTCGCTTCAACTCCATTCGTGAAAATGTTCAAGATGGAGACATAGATATTTGTAAAGTAAATACGGACCTGAATGTAGCAGATCCGATGACTAAACCTCTCCCTAGAGCAAAACATGATCAACACCGTAACTCTATGGGTGTTCGATTCATCACAATGTAACTAGATTAGTGACTCTAGTGCAAGTGGGAGACTGTTGGAAATATGCCCTAGAGGCAATAATAAAATGGTTATTATTATATTTCTTTATTCATGATAATTGTCTATTATTCATGCTATGATTGTGTTAACCGGAAATCGTAATACATGTGTGAATACATAGACC
The DNA here is from genome assembly GCA_021605145.1 of Aegilops bicornis. NCBI lineage: Eukaryota > Viridiplantae > Streptophyta > Magnoliopsida > Poales > Poaceae > Aegilops > Aegilops bicornis. The sequence continues at coordinate 518,262,430 of CM038669.1, forward strand.
ACAACATGTCCCTAGTGAGCCTCTAGTTGACTAGCTCGTTGATCAACAGATAGTCATGGTTTCCTGACTATGGACATTGGATGTCATTGATAACGGGATCACATCATTAGGAGAATGATGTGATGGACAAGACCCAATCCTAAGCATATCACAAGATCGTGTAGTTCGTTTGCTAGAGCTTTTCCACATGTCGAGTATCATTTCCTTAGACCATGAGATTGTGCAACTCCCGGATACCGTAGGAATGCTTTGGGTGTGCCAAACGTCACAACGTAACTGGGTGGCTATAAAGGTGCACTACGGGTATCTCCGAAAGTGTCTGTTGGGTTGGCATGAATCGAGATCGATTTGTCATCCGCATGACGTAGAGGTATCTCTGGGCCCACTCGGTAATGCATCATCATAATGAGATCAATGTGATCAAGTGGTTGATCACGGATCATGCATTACGGTATGCGAGTAAAGTGACTTGCCGGATAACGAGATTGAACGAGGTATTGGGATACCGACGATCGAAGTCTCGCAAGTAACATACCGATTGACAAAGGGAATTGTATACGGGATTGATTGAATCCTCGACATCGTGGTTCATCCGATGAGATCATCGAGGAGCATGGGAGCCAACATGGGTATCCAAATCCCGCTGTTGGTTATTGATGGGAGAGTCGTCTCGGTCATGTTCAAGGTGTCTCCCGAACCCGTCGGTCTACACACTTAAGGTTCGGTGGCGCTAGGGTTGTAGAGATATTAGTATGCGGTAACCCGAAAGTTGTTGAGTCCGGATGAGATCCCGGACGTCACAAGGAGTTCGGAATGGTCCGGAGGTGAAGAATTATATATAGGAAGTCCAGTTTCGTAGTCGGAAAGTTTGGGGTCCTTTGGTATTGTATCGGGACCACCGGAAGGGTCCCGAGGTCCACCGGTGGGGCCACCTATCCCGGAGGGACCTATGGGCTGAAGTGGGAGGGAACCAGCCTGGTGGGCTGGTGCGCCTTGGGCCTCCCCGCGCCTAGGGCAGAAACCCTAGGGGTGGGGCGCCTTGGCCTTGGGGCAAGCCACCCCTTGGCCGCTGCCCCCCATCTAGATGGGATCTAGAGGGCCGGCGCCCCCACGGACCCCTATAAATAGTGGGGGAGGGAGGGCTGCGCACCCCTAGCCTCGGGCGCCTCCTCTCCCTCTCCAACACCTCCTCCTCCTCCGTAGAGCTTGGCGAAGCCCCGCCGAGATCCCGCTGCATCCATCACCACGCCACGTTGTCTTCTGGATCTCCATCAACCTCTCCTTCCCCTTGCTGGATCAAGAAGGAGGAGACATCTTCCCAACCGTACGTGTGTTGAACGCGGAGGTGCCGTCCGTTCGGCGCTCGGTCATCGGTGATTTGGATCACGACGAGTATGACTCCATCAACCCCGTTCTCTTGAACGCTTCCGCTCGCGATCTACAAGGGTATGTAGATGCACACCTTTTCCCCTTGTTGCTAGATAACTCCATAGATTGATCTTGGTGATGCATAGAATTTTTTTGATTTCTGCTACGTTCCCCAACAAACTCGACCTATCTTGTTTTTGTAAATATGATTAGTTCATCATTCTTGATTCAGCCCATTACGAATGAAACATGTTTGCAATGACAATTAGAGATTATAGTCACTCATGCCATGCTTAATGAGCTAGGAGTTTATAATGGTTTACCATGCGTGCCAACATGCTTTTAAAATGGTTGTTATCTAGTATGATAGGATGGTATCCTCCTTTGAATGATTCGAGTGGCTTGACTTGGCACATGTTCACGCATGTAGTTGAAACAAAATCAACATAGCCTCCACGATATTTATGTTCATGGTGATTTATATCCTACTCATGCTTGCACTCGGTGTTGGTTAATCTTAATGCATGTTTATGACTGTTGTCGCTCTCTAGTTGGTTGCTTCCCAGTCTTTTGTAGCCTTCACTTGTACTAAGCGGGAATACTGCTTGTGCATCCACTTCCATAAACCCAAAGTTGTTCCATGAGAGTCCACCATACCTACCTATATGCGGTATTTACCTGCCATTCCAAGTAAATTTGCATGTGCCAAACTCTAAACCTTCAAATAATAATCTGTTTTGTATGCCTGAATCACTCATGTAGCGACTGGGGCTGTCAGTATCTTCCATGTTAGGTGGGTTATTCTCACGATGAGTGGACTCCGCTCATTGTTCACGAGAAAATGGCTGGTAACCGGGATGCCCAGTCCCATGCTCAAATCAAATCAAAATAATTGCAAACAAAACTCCCCCAGGACTGTTGTTAGTTGGACGATACCCGTTGTTTCGGACAAACCGTGGAATGTGCTTGTTTGTGGTGGGGGAGTATAAACTTTACCATTCTGTTTGAGAACCGCCTATAATGTAGTATACCGCTCAAAATATTATTCACCTCTGTTTCATAAACTCGAGCTCTGGCACCTCTGCAAATCCCTGCTTCCCTCTGTGAAGGGCCTATCTATTTACTTTTATTGCCGAGTCATCATCCTCTTATAAAAAGCACCAGTTAGAGAGCACCACTGTCATTTGTATGCACTGTTATTAATTGATATTGAGTATGACTGTGACTGGATCTATTTTTCCATGAATTACAATGTCTAGTCAGTCCTTTATCTTCAAGGGTGCTCTACATTTATGTTTTGCGGTATCAGAAAGGGCTAGCGAGATACCATCTTGTTATATCATAGTATCATGATTGTTTTGAAAAAGTGTTGTCATCCGAGATTTATTATTATTTCTCATTAGTTGATTATGCCATTGATGAGTAAATGTGAGACCTAAAAGTTATTGTGAATATGGTTAGTTCATAATCTTTGCTGAAAACTTGAATGTTGGCTTTACATATTTGTAACAACAAGATCAAACAGAGTTTGTAAAAGTTTTTCTTTTTCACTTTCAGTTTGTCAACTGAATTGCTTGAGGACAAGCAATGGGTTAAGCTTGGGGGAGTTGATACGTCTCCATCGTATCTACTTTTCCAAACTCTTTTGCCCTTGTTTTGGACTCTAATTTGCATGATTTTAATAGAACTAACCCGGACTGACGTTGTTTTCAGCAGAATTGCCATGGTGTTATTTTTGTGCAGGAATAAAATTTCTCGGAATGACCTGAAACTTCACGGAGAATATTTTTGGAATTAATAAAAAATATTGGCGAAAGAATCAACAAAGGGGGACCCACCACCTGTCCACAAGGGTGGGGGCGCGCCCTACCCCCCTGGGTGCGCCCTGGCTTGTGGGTCCCATGAAGCTCCACCGACCTCAACTCCAACTCCATATATTCACATTCGGGGAAAAAATCAGAGAGAAGGATTCATCACGTTTTATGATACGAAGCCGCTGCCACCTCCTGTTCTTCCTCGGGAGGGCAGATCTGGAGTCTGTTTTGGGCTCCGGAGAGGGGAAAGCATCACCGTCATCATCATCAACCATCCTCCATCACCAATTTCATGATGCTCACCGCCGTGCGTGAGTAATTCCATCGTAGGCTTGCTAGACGGTGATGGGTTGGATGATATTTACCATGTAATCGAGTTAGTTTTGTTAGGGTTTGATCCCTAGTATCCACTATGTTCTAAGATTGATGTTGCTATGACTTTGCTATGCTTAATGCTTGTCACTAGGGCCCGAGTGCCATGAATTCAGATCTAAACCCTTTATGTTTTCATGAATATATTTGTGTTCTTGATCCGATCTTGCAAGTTATAGTCACCTACTACATGTTATGATCCGGCAACCCCGAAGTGACAATAGTCGGGACACTTCCCGGTGATGACCGTAGTTTGAGGAGTTCATGTATTCACTGAGTGCTAATGCTTTGATCCGGTCTATTAAAAGGAGGCCTTAATATCCCTTAGTTTGCAATAGGACCCTGCTGCCACGGGAGGGTAGGACAAAAGATGTCATGCAAGTTCTTTTTCATAAGCACGTATGAATATATTCGGAATACATGCCTACATTATGTTGATGAATTGGAGCTAGTTATGTGTCACCCTAGGTTATAACTGTTGCATGATGAATGTCATCCGACATAGTTATCCATCATTGATCCATTGCCTACGAGCTTTTCACATATTGATATTTGCTTAGTTACTTTTCCGTTGCCACTCTTATAATTGCTTCAAAACTGCTATTGTTCCTTTTGCCATCGTCACCGTTACTTCCATACTACTTTGCTACTACATACTTTGCTGCAGATATTAAGTCTTTCAGGTGTGGTTGAATTGACAACTTAGCTGCTAATACTTGAGAATATTCTTTAGCTCCCCTTGTGTCGAATCAATAAGTTTGGGTTGAACACTCTACCCTCAAAAACTTTTGTGATCCCCTATACTTGTGGGTTATCACAATACAATCAAGTTTTTCTACATATCACCTAGTTATTCTAGGATTGAGATCCTCTCTTGAGTATAATTGAATCCTTTCTGTGAAGGTGCAACTCCCAGTATACTCTCTATTATTTCGTAAGCAGTATTAGCATCACTCTACAAAAATTCCTTTTTACAGCAAAATCCAAGAGTTGTCTATGGGCCATGGTTAAACCTATATAAAAATTGCGAAGAATTTTTTACATCCCCTTTTATAGTGCAAACACGATAAGATTCTATTAATCTATACCAAGCATCTTTCAAATTTTCTCCTTGTTTCTGCTTGAAGTAGAGAACTTCAAAATCTGGTGATAAGGGAGGGATAGTTATGCTAGTCATAATATTAAGAAAAGCAAGCAAACACGAAAAAGCAACCAAGGTTATCAATCCAGTAGGAGAATCACGCAACAACTCGTTAGCAGCACCTACACACAAAATACAAATACTTGCAGCCAACGCAATAAGGGGTTGTCAATCCCTTGACGGTCAATTGCAAGGATCAAATCTCGTAGTGATAGATAAATAAAACACAAAATAAAATAACGCAAATAAAAGTGCAGCAATATATTTTTGGATCTTGATATATGATTTAATAGACCCGGGGGGCATAGTTTTCACTAGAGGCTTCTCTCTTGAAAATAGCATACGGTGGGTGAACAAATTACTTTGGCCAATTGATAGAAAAGCGAATAATCATGACGATATCTAAGGCAATGATCATGTATATAGGCAGCACGTCCGAGACAGGTAGACTGACTCCTCCTGCATCTACTACTATTACTCCACACATCGACCGCTATCCAGCATGCATCTAGAGTATTAAGTTCATAAAGAACGGAGTAACGCCTTAAGCCAGATGACATGATGTAGACAAAGTAAACGACTCACGCATGAACAAACCCCATATTTTTATCCTTCATGTCAATGATACAAATACGTGTCATGTCCCTTTCTGTCACTAGGATTGAGCACCGCAAGATTGAACCCATCACAAATCACCTCTCCCATTGCAAGAAAAATCAATCTAGTTGGCCAAACCAAATCAATAGACCAAAGAGAAATACATACCTATAATAATCATGCATAAAAGAGTTCAGAAAAGACTCAAATAATATTCATAGATAATCTGATCGTAAACTCACAATTCATTGGATCCTAACAAGCACACCGCAAAAAGTGATTACGTCGGATAGAACTCCAAGAACATCGAGAAGAACATTGTATTGAAGATCAAATAGAGAGAAGAAGCCATCTAGCTACTAACTACGGACCCGTAGGTCTATGGTAAACTACTCACGCATCATCGGAGGGGCAACAATGTTAATGTAGAACCCCTCCGTGGTTGATTCCCCCTTCGACAGAGTGCCAGAAAAGGCCCCAGATGGGATCCCTCGAGAACATAAGCTTGTGGCGGCGGAAAAAGGGTTTCAGGTGTCTCTCTATTGGTTTCCCGATTTTAGAGAATTTATAGAGACGAAATTAGGTAAAAAAGCTGAACATGGGCCCCACAACAGACCAGGGCGCACCCTGGTACCTTGTGGGCACCTCCTTCGTCTTCTGGTCTTCTCCAGAACCTTCCAGGGTCTCTTTTGTCCAGAAAAAATTGTCCAAAAGTTTCGTGGCATTTGGGCTTCGTTTGGTATTAATATTCTGAAAAAACCAAAAAACAAGCAAAAAACAACAACTGGCACTTGACACTAAGTTAATAGGTTAGTCCCAAAAAATGATATATAATTGCTTGTAAATGCATAAAACATCCAAGATACTATAATAGCATGCAATATAAAAAATTATAGATACGTTGGAGACGTATCAGGACACATGGAGCTACATATGGCGAAATGAATTCTACTTTTCAATCAAAGCATATAAGGTGTTAATTGGCCACAAGCAGCCCCCCTTCCCCATTTTAATTGGATCTGGAAAAGCCCTTGCCAGCCTAAACATAAGGTTTTCTTTTCTGGATGCTTCTCCATGACAGGGTAAATACAACAAACTTATTGAGAAGAAAGATCTTTGAACTTGAGGCTTCTAATTGTGAAGTCAACAACTATCAATAGGAAGAAACTCTATACCATCTGTTTTTGGGGTGCTCTTTTGCTGCCCAATGCTGGGAGTTCATTTGCCCCTCCAGAAATGCTAACTTATCTATTCTGGAGGCTTTTCAGGATTTGAAAGATAAACTCAGATATCCCTTCTTAATGGAGCTCATAATTCTGGATCAAGGGCCATTTGGATATCCAGAAACAACAAGATTTTTGAAAACATCACACCTTCATTCCATGGCTGGAAATTCATTTATTTTGAAGAGCTCAAATTACTGAGATACAGGATGGAAAGCAAATATGCCACTCAATTTACTGCTTGGCTTGACAACCTGTTGTTACTTAGCTTAGTTTCTTTGTCTTTTCTTCCTTTTTCTTTCTTCTTCTTTTCTCTCTGTTTTTTCTCCTTTTCTTCTTTATTTTTTGTAGTTTTTTATTTTAGATTAGAGTAGTCTCTTTTACTTTCGTTAGGGCTTAGCTCAAGCCCACATGTAATTTCTAAGACCTTTGTTCTTACTTATTATTAATAAAAGTTGAACTGGGGTTTTACCCTACTGGTTATAGTCAAAAGCCCAAGCTTTTCCGGATTTCCTCAACACACCTCACCACGCATGACACCAATCCTAGGCACACTTCAATCGACAGGCCAGGCGAAGTAAGATACCATCACTTTGACGGAGGAAGGGTTAATAAACAACGCCTCCAAGGAGGAGAGCGACGTCCACGGACGTCGTCGTTGTCGGTCTGACAAGGTCAAGCACGACATTCATTGGCGCCCCACCAGCCAACCCGAGAGAGCATCACTAGTAACTGACAACCACACACAATGCAACTTGACTAAAGAATACCTCTAACAGCCTACCTGCAGGACACCGATCCTAGCAACCCCTTCGTCCTGGGATGACCTTGCACACCAAGTAGTCTGTCGTCTAAAAGAGGCCAAGGTCACATCAAGGTACGTTATCGGCGACAAGAGGCCACTAGAGGAATCTTGGTATCGAGAAATCAGATGAACACCACCGAAGAAGATGTCGGGGACGGGAGGACACTGCAATAGGGAGGAAGTCAGATTGCCTGGGGAGGATGGACGGTAAGCAATGCCACTGAAGAGGAAAACGACGTCCATAGACATCGTCGTCGCCAGGGACGACCAAGGCCTTGCGCCGCTTTCGCTGAACCATCCTACCTAGCCACTATAACATGACCACCATGTCGAGGACGAAAAATCCACCGCCTCAGAAACCATCGGTTTCTGTCAAGCCAACTGGCCAAAGCCGTCCCGGGCCCTAGGCCGGTGACAGAACCATGAACAGACGAGCGGACATCGGCTGCCTTGACCCCTAGTCATAGTCGCCTGTCCGACACCCGACCCCATGCTATCGAGAGCAGGGCAGCATGACCTCGGGCAGCAAGCCCATGACACAAGGTCGTCTGAGGCGGCTACCGACTCCCAGGCCATGCCACTTCAGGAGGTAGGTGGCGGCCACAACCCCCTCGGTGCGACCCCTCACCTGGTCGACACACCTTACTTGACCACGATCTGGGTTGGAGCAGGAACCATCACGGCGAGTCCCACGTGAGGAGGGGCAAAGCATCGACCCTCCTAGCTGTGCCTGCCCCCCACCAGACTACCCCCGCTGGGCGAGACCCCCACCAGTACCACCGGCCGCACCGCACGTCGCAAATCAAGATCCAGGTCGGGCCAACCCCAACCAAACCTCCGCCACCAGCGCCGCGATGACGCACCATCGCCTCCCAGCCCAGCAGCCGTCGGATGGACATCCCCGCCTCCGGGAGCTCGTCGAACTTCGCACCCCACGCCGAGCGGTGACACCGCACCGCCGCAATCGAAACAGGGAGGGAAGTAGAGGCCCTGTCACGCCTCAAGATCCCACGGGCTTCACCCGACGGATGCCGCCCGGTGGCGACAAGGAGGAGGAAAGGCATCGAGAAGTGAGGAGCGCCGGCAGCCGATCTAGGGCTCCCATGAGGCGCGCGCGGGGCAGCGGGTCACGGGGAGGGGGTTGACCCTCCCCGCCTGCATGGCATATGGTTTAATGCAAAAATGCTACTCCCTCTTTTCACTTTTATAAGTCATTAAAGACATTTCAGACAGTGTGCACAAACAGTTCATTTTCAGTTGTCTGAAATGACTTAAAAACAGTGAACGGGGGAGTAATTTTTTTTTGCTATCTAATGTTTGATTATGAAAATATGAAAGTTGAAAATAAACGACCGAGGGATAAATGTGTCAACGCACTGGCCAAATGGATCAAATAGGTAGGCCGGTTGTGCGCATTGCAAATAAATTGACATGAATATGAACGAACACATGGCAAACTGATGACCAGAACGGATAAAAAGCGAATAATATAGCATCAAAGTTGATACAAGAAACGAACAAAACAATGTTAAAAAACCGAACGAAACAATCGACAAACTCTTCTTTAATAATAGAGATTCTGGTCATGCGGTCTTTCAGACAGAAGACTCCTCCCTCGCGTCGGCTTCGCGCCGGCGCGCGGGAGGAGTCCACTCGCCCAAAACGATAGACGGTGTACGTTCCGATTCTTGCGCTTGCTACTTGCTTGCGGTTAAGGTACGGAGAGATCGGAGGAGAGCCGCAGTATCTCTCCTTTTTCCTCTCCACGCCGCCCCTCGTGTTCGTCTAACAAACTCCCCGCATTTGCTCCGCCGCCCAGCCCCTCCCTCCCCTCCTCCAGTTCTGCCCCTCCCACTCCCTGTGCTCGCGCCCTTCCCCTCCCTCGCCGGATCAATCTCTTCTCCGGCAGACTGGACGGCGGGGTGCCACCCCCCAAATCTGCTCTGTTTCCAGGGGTTTGTGGAGGTTTTGCAACCCCTTGCCCCGTTTCTCCCTTTCGCGTGCTATTTGTTCATTTTTCTCCGATTCGATCTTCTACTTCTCTGCGCAGGTTGTGGATTAAGCGCGGATGGGGCCCTCGGGGCTCAATCCGCAGGCGAATCCTGCCATGAACCAAGAGAATTGGGCCCCGGGCGTGTGGCCGGAGAGCGGCGCTCCAAGCCTTCCTGGCAACACGCCCTTGTTCCTGCAGGGCGATGCGGCGGCCACCATAGGCTGGCAAAATCTTGCTGGACCCGGGATCAGCCATACCACGGCGATGGTGAATGCTATGCGCGGGGGTGCCACTCCGATGAGTGGCGCTGCCCAACAAGATGCTGGGTCCTCCGTCCGGCCGCCCTGTAACCTGCCTGCAGGGTGCTGCACGCAGGTGCCGATAAGTATCGTGGTGTTCCGTAGGAGGGCATCCAGGCCCGTGCCGTCACCACCTCACACGGCCACTGCAGTTCCTGCTCCGCCCGGTGTAGTACAAGGTGAGCGTTTCCTCTTCATGGCAGCATGACATCTTCCGAGGTTTTATGTTAGCTTCCTCGAATCTTTGGGCTGAATATGGAGACTTGACTGCAATTTTCTTCTTTCTGCATTTTCTTTACAGATTCTGAAGATGATGCTTCTATTCAGTTTGCTCGAAGAGATTTCCTGTCACTTGGAAGGGAGTCAGATGTTGCTGCCACTGATATGGCTATAGACCCTTCAACACTAGCAGTTCCAGTTAATTGCAGTTCTGAACATCCACCAATACAGCTTCAGCCAAATGGTGCAGATGCAGAAGCACCCAGAACCGGAATTCAAGCAGATGATAGTCAACAGTCGTCATCATCATCACCAGGTATCTCTGATAGCCACTGTAATTTACAATCGGCTATTCCTGCAAATACTGATGAATTGGCATCACTGCTTGCTGAAGGTGTAACTGATCAGAACATGCAAACGTATCAGCAGACACCAGAAAGGCTCAAGACACAAAGTCAACTGAATGATCACACAGTTTTGTCAGCAGCAGCTGCATTCAATGAAATTGATGAGGCCCATTCAAGATAAGCGAAGCCTCGGAGGAAGAAACATAGAGCGAAGGTAATCCGTGAAGACAAGAAGATCAAGAAGCAAAAGTCTGCTGTTGCAACGCCAGAAGAAAAATCTAATCAGAAACTTCGCAAGCAAATCAAGAAGCAAAAGCCTGCTGTTACAACGCCAGAAGAAGAATCTAATCAGAAACTTAACAAGCAAATCAAGAAGCAAAAGCCTGCTGTTGCAACACCAGAAGAAGGAACTAATCAGAAAGGCAAGAGAAGTTATGTCCGGAAGAAAAGAAATCTCAGCTCTCTGGAGAATTGCTCGGGACCTGTTAGCGACCAATCAGTCTCCAGGGGAGCAGAAGAAGCTGTTAGAAGCAGAGCTGTATCAGTCCGAAGAAGGTTGCAGTTGGAATTTGGTGAACAAGGAGCGCTGGGAGACCAATCATCAGCTGGCAACTCATGTCTCCACATTGAGGAGAAACTCATTCATGCTAAAAGTTCTTTCTGTTCAACTGCCACTGTATCAACTGCGCAGGGTGCACATGGACTACATGTGGACATGGAAACTTCACCAGGAGGATTAGCTTTTGGCATGAGTCGCAAGATGAACAAACTGTTAGATGAGTACATACATTTGCCAGAGATGGGAACAAACTGTACACAAGAAGTTCCGCCTGCAACTTCTGGATGTTTTAGCAGGGAGCCAACAACAAAACAAGACAGTGTACGAAGCACTCATGGTCTTGATGCCACAAGGATTGGGGTTACCATAATGGAAGGGTATAACAAGGGCTTGGAGGCAAACGACTCTAGCAAAGCTGGTTTTGCTATGCATTGCTCAGCTACGTTTATACCTGAAACAGCATCCACAGAAAGTCAGACTAAGGTGTCGAGAGTGGAGAAAAAGAAACGTCAACAGCGCAGAGAGAGTGAGTCCTCCCTAGCTGGCTCACGGGACTCGATCATCTTAAGTACTGCTGCTCAGATGCTAGCATTTTGTCAAGCTGGTGGGATAAAAAAGAAGCGAACTGTCCGAGTCCGCAGGAGTTCGTATGTTCCTATAATGAATATTGAGATGAATAGGGCACAAGTACTGCCACGGTTATCTCAGTCATGCCTGGAGGCCCTGTATGAAAGTCCTGGTTTTAATTTTTTTACCAAGAAACGTTCACGAAGGGTACGACGCCATTACCGCAGATCAGATGGATTTTTCAGCCTCCAGAAAACAGAAAATTCTACCATGATGTTTATTCTGAAGCAACAGAAAAAAGCTCACAAAACTCACAATATAAGTCAACTCCATATATGGATTTCCTTCAAAGAGTTGCATCAGGGCTGAAATATCTTGATTTGAACACCGAACCTGTGCATACAAATGAGATGTATCCATCTCTGACTACATCAGCTGTTGTCCCTTTTGGAGCAACAGGCAGCCTATCAAATTCTCTTGTACCATTTGGTAGTCAGATGATCTTTCCATATGAGATGCCATTGCATTTAGACAAGAAGCAGCGCCCTCGAGCTAAAGTTGAATTGGATTTTGAGACAACAAGAGTTTGGAACCTCTTGATGGGGAAAGCAACTGATGTGCCTGTTGATGGGAATGATGTTGACAAAGAGAAATGGTGGCAACAAGAAAGAGAGGTTTTTCAAGGCCGTGCTAATTCATTTGTAGCACGCATGCGACTAATTCAAGGTACTTTGTTGGAAGGCGTAAATTCATTAAGATTTCAAATCAATTTTAACATTCATGATATGCTGAATTCAGTTTTTCTTGAACATTCTTGTTACCCCTTTTTACCGCCTGGCACCTATCTCAAGGGTTTGCCAATGAAAGAGTCGGTCGATATAGTTACTGAAACATCCACATTAACTATTATCGGACATCCTAGTTTGAAAAATCTTTAATGCTGAAGTAACCCCTCCGCTCAGTGTGGTGGCTGGTGTTGCTATACAAATCTTTTGAGATCATCTGTAGCAAGCGATCAGTAGTTATCTACTGCAGCAACTTATAATAGATAATGTTCAAAGTTTGCAATTTGAGAAGCTTGCGCTTTGCTTCCAAAAATTTGGATTTGGCTTTCATGAATGGTAAATGTGGAAACATTCATGTTCCATTAACACCGGTGGAAGAATATGATAGTAACCTTTGGGCTCGTGTTTGATCTCTGAATACGACAAATTGCAGTATATATGAAAGATGGGTGTGAAAATGTTAATTGTATTGTTTTTTAAATTTTAATTTCCATGAACCGATGGTTGAAATTTATAGCTTATGTTGACCCGCATGTTTATCAGGCGACAGGCACTTTTCTCCATGGAAAGGATCAGTAGTTGACTCCGTAGTAGGGGTTTTCCTCACTCAGAATGTAGCTGACCATCTTTCGAGGTATGATAGCCATAGCCAATACTCTGATACAATCTGTTCTTAAAATAAATGAACTACTCTTGTTTACGAACTCTGGTTATGGTTGCTATTTTTTCAGCTCTGCCTATATGGCCCTTGCTGCAAGTTTTCCTCCGGGGCCAGTTAATAGCAATTGTAAGGATGATATTATCAGTCAAGATTATGAAGAAATAATTAGCACGAGTGCAGTAGGAGGGATAAGCACATTTGACCTATTTGACAACGGTGCAAGACCAGATCTACGAGAGAACTTTGAGGAGCTGTCAACAAACAATGAGAACATACATGTAGAAACAAAGAACAATTCTAGTGCTTATGAGTTGACTAAAGGTGAAGATTATTCCTTCTACTCCAAAGAACCAAATGGAGATTTTTGCGACCAGCAAGAGACAGAAATAGACCCCAAAGCATCACAATTTCCAGATTTCTCCATAGAGTTAATAACATCAGAAAGAAGCTCACGAGCAATGCAGTTCCAGAAGGATATGCCATCTTCTCAAAGTGTTGCAGTTTCAGAAACTATTCTTCAATCTCGATTGTCTTCAAGTTCTGGGAAAAATTGTTCACCTAAAGATTCTGTTGGCAGCGGCGGTGGTTCAGCTTCTCAGCAGCTTGGAAGCAATTTCGATGGTGAAAATTCATTAGCAGGAAACGATGCCTCAACCAAGGAACTTGAATGCCAAAGAATCAAAACAACAGCAATAGATGATGATAGTGCAAGTCAGCATGGAATTCCCTCTACTTCCATTATGCATTATCCATTTATCTCAGTTGATCATCAACAACTAGATATGACAAATGAATCATATGTTCTGCCTACATCTTCTAATAGTTCCACTGGTTCTGCATCATTGCACTTAAAATATGACAGAACTGAGAAGGAACTTCCTCTCTTGGTGCCATTTGATAATCATATAGCACAAATGAATTATAGCAAGACTGTTATCTCAACACTAAATGCTCCAAAAACAAGCACGGATCTTCCAGGTTAGCAAGCATCTCTTCCATCATTTTTGTTGACATGCAGTTTTGTTAGTTGCTTAACAAAATGTTGATGCCCATGCAGTCAAGTCGCACTATGACGAGCAGACTAGTTTTGAAGCAACAGATTTCCAGGAGCATGAATCACACTCTGTCACTGGTGGAGCGGTAGCAGAAACAGCAAACAGGGTGGATGAATCTACTGTCGGAGGACCAGATAAAGCAGCAGAAGCAGCTAGTCCAAAGAAAACAAGAACCACAAGAAAAAAAAAATACTGAAAGCTTCGACTGGGACAAATTTCGAAGACAGGCCTTTGCTGATGGCCACATGAAAGAAAGGAAGTCTGAAAGAAGAGACTCTGTTGATTGGGAAGCAGTACGATGTGCAGATGTACAAAGAATTTCTCAGGCCATCCGGGAACGAGGAATGAATAATGTTTTGTCAGAACGAATCCAGGTACAAACTGAACAGTGGGATTTAATAAGTTATGTTTGCACTGCTTGACTTTGTTTTCAAAGTTACATCTGTTCTCTTTCTGGGAAGGCGACAGTAACCTTACGGTTTAATAGTACATAGTAACTAGGAGCCAATGATTTACTAGTTTTGTATGTACTGTTTGATGTTTTGTTGAAATAGCAGACGCGGGATTAAATTCTTCTGTAGCACTGAGATATCTAATGCCCCAGTTATGCTCACACTAATTGCTGTTTTCAGGAATTCCTGAATCGCTTGGTCAGAGATCATGGAAGCATTGATCTTGAATGGTTAAGAGATATCCCCCCTGACTCAGCAAAGTAAGATACTCAGTATATCACTTAACCTTCTGCTGGTGACATTCTCTAGTGTTTGAAATGAGAAGTTAACTATAACCTAGTGTGAATGAATGAGATGGATCAAGACGCCCAACAAGTTGGATGTTGCATTTAATATCTAAAAACTGAGCACCATGTGCTGAACTGCTAATGTACAAGTTACGTGAATAGAACAAAAAGGTTGTAAAATGTGATGCAGTTGACTAAAGTAGTGAATGATTTGTCTAGTTTTAGGAAAATGAGCCCCATGCAGTATGAGAAGTTTTTCTGCTAAAAAACGATCTGGTGTACTTTTCAGGGACTACTTGCTTAGCATACGTGGACTGGGGCTCAAAAGTGTTGAATGTGTTCGCCTACTGACATTACATCACCTCGCTTTCCCTGTAAGTTGCTATTGGAGTAGTTTTAATTCACCTGCAATCAATTTCATATTTACCCAACAATGCTTTGATCACTCTAGGTTGACACTAATGTTGGCCGCATATGTGTAAGACTGGGATGGGTGCCTATTCAACCCCTTCCAGAATCTCTGCAGCTACATCTCCTCGAGCTGTAAGGGTCCTCCATTGTCTAAACATTTATTTCATCTTGTATCTTCAGTTAATATTTGTTTATGTCGATTTCTTGTCAAAGATATCCTGTCTTGGAGACTATACAGAAGTACCTTTGGCCTCGTCTGTGTAAACTTGATCAAAAAACACTGTGAGTATATTAATATCAGTTTACTGGTAAATGATATGTTATTTTTTCCATGTAAATTGCAATTTTTGTAAATCATGTACTAATGATAACTAAAGTAGTTAACAGATTTAACAATTTTCACAGGTACGAGCTGCATTATCATATGATTACTTTTGGAAAGGTACTTTATTAGGATCTGCAGATGAATTTGTTCTCTTTTGGAATTAGTAGACAAATATTCCCTAGAAAGGGTAATAAGTATTTTTTTTCAATCATCACAGGTGTTCTGTACAAAAAACAAGCCAAATTGCAATGCTTGTCCAATGAGAAGCGAATGCAGGCATTTCGCAAGTGCCTTCGCAAGGTATTATCACAGTTTTTACTCTTTCAGAAATAGTAACCTACATTCAATGAGCAAAAAACGAGAATCTTAAGAAGCAACCAGGAGACTTGAAAAACATTAGCACTGATTGGACTTGCATAATTGATTCTTGCACCAATTGCCTTCTGTTGGTTTAGATTTGTGAGACACATATTAGTTCCATTCAGAGTATAACATGCTACTAATCAGATGGTTTTGTTAGTTTCGACACACATCATATTTCTTATCTTTTGTGCAACCAAAACTTATGTGACACCTATCTCGGATTCTTGGTCTTAACTGGGAGCTCTTACTTCTGCGTACTTATTGATTTGTGAATTTCTTATCCTTCTGAATCTTCTTCTGTTTTCCTGATTCCTTTTAATGAAGTGCACGGCTTGCACTTCCTGCACCTCAGGAGAAAAGTTTGGTGACGTCGAGCAATCAATTCAGTTTCCAGAGTGGTGGCATGCCAACTCCATACTCAACTGTGCTTCCTCAGCTTGAGGGAAGTACCCAGGGACATGATTTTCGCACTAACAATTCAGAGCCAATTATTGAGGAGCCAGCAAGTCCAGCACGGGAAGAATGTCCAGAAACTCTTGAAAATGATATTGAAGATTACGATCCAGATACTGGTGAAATCCCACTAATTAAGCTTAACTTGCAAGCTTTTGCTCAGAACTTGGAAAACTGCATTAAAGAAAGCAATATGGATCTCGGTCTGATGATATCGCGAAAGCACTTGTTGCTGTTAGCACTGGATCAGCTTCAATTCCTGTCCCTAAACTAAAGAACGTGCGCAGGCTTCGGACAGAACACTATGTGTAAGCAGTGATCTGATTTTGCTTTGGCTTAAACTTGCATGACTTTACACTTACTATATAGCTACTGTTTTCCAATGTAAATAATATTATTTATCTAGAAAATGCTCAGTTCTTTGATTTCCATCACTGAAGTAAGATTTTCCCTGCAGTTACGAAATTCCAGATTCACACTCCCTTGTGCAGCAGGTTAGACACTGTCACTTTCATTTAAGCTTTTGAAAACATTGTTCCTGACCCAGAAAATGATTTACAGCTAGGACTTGATCAACGGGAAACTGGCGATCCAAGCCCTTACCTATTGACCATATGGATGCAAGGCAAGCTTATTTTATTTGAGAATGCATGACTGCACATGTAATTTGACTGCACTTCTAAGTTGATCTTAAGTGGATATTGTGGCTCAATGCAGATGACATAAATGAAATGACCAAGGCCCCCAAACCATGTTCTGACTCTCCGATGGAAGATGGATTTTGTAATAATGAGAAGTGTCAGTATTGTGTGCTTGAGCGGGAAAACCAATCTAGATATGTCAGAGCCACCATTCTGGTAAAGCAATAAATTACCTGGCAATCTTGAATACCGCTTACAGTAGAAATGTTAGTTTATGTGACGTGAGCAAAGCCATCCTAGAAGTGGAAGGCTACATATAAATTCCTGAATTGTTGAATTGGCATAATAAAATAGAACAACAGAGTTGTTAGTCAATCTCTTAACTCATAATACATTTTAAATTCAAGGAAAAGTTGAAGGTTAACATGGTGTGTTTAATTTATATCTTTGCTCAAATACATATTTGTGCTGTATCTAGCCTGTGTTTGTTGCATGATAATAATCTATAATCTTTGCTCAAAAGAAGAACATCCGTGTATGTTTTGACCTTCTGGGCAAGTCCAGGTGTACTAAAAATATATTGGTGAGCTACATAATAACATATTACACACTAACATTTTAAGACACATGAATAACTCGTAGCTGGTCGATCAAATGTACTTCTGTTCTTTATATTTAACTTTTATTTATTGCATGAGAATAATCTATAGTACTGGCGCTGAAAAAGGGTTGCATAAATGTGAGTTTCTTAGCCATTCCATCTATGCAAAAGAATATTATTAGTGAGCTACTAAATACTCAAGACTTATTAATAATATAATAATTCATTGTTGTCTGTAAAATTGCATGTGCTTCTCCAGTCTACTAATGACAAGTTACTGGAACATTAACAGGTTCCGTGTCGAACAGCTACAAAGGGTAGTTTCCCACTGAACGGCACTTATTTTCAAGTTAATGAGGTATATCATAGACCCACATATTTCTTTTTCCTCATGAATAGGGTAGAGATAAGCTGCAAGCCATGGGCCTCCCTTCTCTACAGAGTTGATTTTCAATGTTTTTGTGAATTCATTGACGCAGGTATTTGCAGACCACAAATCTAGCTACGATCCTATATACGTTGCAAGGGAGCAGTTATGGAAATTGGAAAGACGAATGGTCTACTTTGGAACTTCAGTGCCCTCCATATTCAAAGGTTGTGACCAACATACATCACCAATTCAGACAAATTATCTGTAATTACCAACAGCTCTTATTTTCCTTCTGCAGGTCTAACAACTGAAGAAATACAGCAGTGCTTCTGGAAAGGTAAGAACAGCACGTTTCAGTTAGGTTGCCAATGCATTTTACCATTGGGGAACATCTTGCTGCCTCTTGTTGTTCATCAATTTGCAAAATGCAGATCACATGATATAACCATTGTTTTATGAGTAAGGGTATACATTAGTGCTTGAACAGACATGCCCCATGTACCGTATGCTGAGAACTGCTAGATCATCAGTATGAAACACAGCTCTGAACTAACTAAAGTGGAATTTATCTTTGAAATGCACCAACTGTGGAGTAAAGCAATTTCCAGGCTCAAGTTAAAAATAGTGGAAGCCTCTTGTTCTCTCCAAACAACCAAGGCAGACATGATGCTTCCGTCCATGGCTAGAGTTCCTCCGGCGGCGGTGAGACAGAGGGAGGCGAGGTAGAAGCGGCGGCGGCTAGGGTTTGGGACACCTACCGAGCCGCCCAGGGAGGACACAATGGCAGGGTCCTGTCAAAGTGTTTTCCCCCAGCAGTAACCTGTGTCTATCAATCCAATCTAACCGTTTTTTTTCCTACCAATCCATCTTAGTAAAAAAAATCATAGATCTTATTTTCCTAACTAAATGATAAACTTCCTAATGAAGAGATCAGTGGGATCCTCTCCGAACTTGGTGCTGGGTGGGCCATGTACTATTCGTACATAACAATATTGTGCACAATTTCAGTAGGATTTTCAGCACCATTTCTGCTTACTTCCAACAAAACTTGCACACCAAAACATCTTCCAGCGAAATCACAGCTATAATTCTGAATAATTCGAGCAGGAATGCAGTACTAGTAGGAACATCATGTAAATACGCTGCCACAAACTAGTCCAGCTCCTCTCTTGCCAAATCATCTATCTAAAAAGAATTAATCTATAAGTTCAAGTAGAATTAAAAAAGGCGCAGCAATACTCCACTTATCCTCTTGGTTGGTTATCAACCTCGGCGACCGAAGAGAACTCTGATAACTGACTGAAACTCCATCCATTTTGTAGTATAGCTCAAGCTCCTAAAATGTCATGGTTGTTCACAAGCAGCTAGCTGTCAATAGGATTCCAGTACATGTACCTTCCGAAGGATATTTACTATGGCTCCAAACAATTTCTTTTTGCATTTTCCTTTTTCTTATATGCACCTCATCGTTTTTGCATTTACAAAGGATTGCTTCTGTTGCTTATGAACTTATCTGGGTGGGCTTTCTCCGTAATTTATCTGGAGTTTCCCTGACAAGAGAGTGTGATGCTGTGATGCAGGATTTGTGTGCGTGCGGGGATTCGAGAGGGAAACCGGGGCACCAAGGCCTCTATGCCAACATCTGCACGTCGCGGCAAGCA
Source organism: Aegilops bicornis (assembly GCA_021605145.1). Classification (NCBI taxonomy): domain Eukaryota; kingdom Viridiplantae; phylum Streptophyta; class Magnoliopsida; order Poales; family Poaceae; genus Aegilops; species Aegilops bicornis. The sequence continues at coordinate 518,281,799 of CM038669.1, forward strand.
AAGTGCCCAGATCACGCAACACGGCAGCAGCTGGGCGGAACTCGGATTCAGCAAAGGCATCAGCTCCATGAGTATCATCACACCGGCTCTCGACCTGTCCATGGGTATGCTAGTGTTGGTTCCTGCCGGGCCACAGCCGTTCTTGTAGGAAATAAACCGCTGCGCAAGAGAAGTATCATCAAGTTGTTGGTCTGAGTGTAGACTTTGCTGTACCTTTTTTTAAATCCCTGTGAGCACTATTCACCATTGTACCTTGAATTTACTTCCGCCAGTTTATCTGCTGCATATACACCATAGTTCCTGTGAAAAACTTGTCTTGCCAGACGACCTTACTTATCGGTAACTTATTTTCATGCACCATTATTTCTAACGTAACTGACAGTCTTGTGGAGGTATAAAGTGTTGTCATATAATCCCAAACCCCGGTGGCACTGGACAAATATGTTTGCCAAGTTCTCTGACTTGAGAAGGATCAGTTTCGAGATTAGTCTCACTGGCAAAGCCATGGCAAGATTAGTCTCACTGGCAAAGCCATGGGAAATACATACTCCCTCCGTCCCAAATTACTTGTCGCAAAAATAAATAAAAATGGTTGTCCCAAATTACTTGTTGCAAAAATGAATAAAAATGATTGCATCTAGAGCTAAAATACATGAAGATCGACCCTCTATAGGTGAAAATTTCCTAGTCTATGGGTGAAAACGGCCGCCCCCTCCTCTGGCGATCCCGCGGGCCGCAGGGGAGGCAAACCCTACCGCCGCCGCTGCCGGACGAAGCCCCGCCGGCCGTGGCGGGGATTCCACGTCTCCTCGCGCTGGGGGCCGAGGCGCAGGCCGAGGCTGCCTCGCCTGGGTGCTGCGCTCCGCGTCAGGCGTAGTAGCATGACGCCGGGCGACGCCGAGGAGGTCTACCCTGGAGCCTCGATGGCGGATGCGGCAGGACGAGGCGGGCGCCGGATCGGGCCTGTGGGTGCGGGCTGTGGCGCGCTGGTCGCGGGCGCTGCCCTTGCCGTGGCCCCATGCCGGCCGGGTAGCGACGCTGACAGGCGGGCGCCTCCTTCCTCCTCTCTCGCTCATTGGCTAGGTGGAGCTTGAGGGCATGGTGGTGGGTGCTTGTTGCGGCATGGTCGATTCGCCGGATCTCGCCCCCGCCGCCAGCCGGGGCCCGGGTGTTGGCAGCGGCCGGTCGGGTCACCGCGGATGTGGGCTGCCACGGCGTGGTGGTGGCTCATGGTGGTGGTTTGGGTCGTTTCACGGCGGCGCCGACATCTTGGCGTCGGCTCGTCGGAAGCGGCCTGTTTTGGCCTTCGATTCCTCTCCTCGTCGTTCGGACGCTACCTTCGTCGAAGGGCTCGCCCTTTCCCAGCTGCGGTCCATCACCCGTCTCGCGCCCGGTGCTGCGGGACTGATCTCGTCTCGTGCCCGGCAGCAGGACCGAGCTCGTCTCGCGCCCGGCAGCAGGACCGAGCTCGTCTCGCGCCCGGCAACAAGACCGACCTCGTCTCACGCCCGACTGCAGGACTGAGCCCGTCTCGCGCCCGGTGCAGCAGGACAAGGAGATGGAGGCCCGTTTCAGCGGACCACTTAGGTCTTGGCACTGGGGGTCGCCCAGGGGTGCGAAAGACGGGACCTTTTCATTCGTCTCTTTGGTTGGAGTAGCGGCTGGTCTCGGGTGGGGTGGTGTCAAAGGTCTTGGATGCTGTGGCGGCCTGGAGGTGGTAGAAGCGCGGTGCTCATGGGCGTAGCACGTGGCTTGGTCAGCCGGTGACCATGGTCAGTGGGCGGCATGGTTGCCGGGGTGTGGCGTTCGGTGGTGGTGGTTGGCCGGGGTGAAAACCTGCTCTATCTTCGGACGGACCAGCGGCGACGAATCGTTCCCTTCTTGAAGGCGTCGTCGCGGCCTTCGCCCGTCGGGTTGCTCCAGGGGAAACCCTAACCCTCGTGTCGGGCGGTGGCGGCGCTCCGGTGTCGTTCCCTTCCAGAAGGCGCCGCTTTGGAGCCCTCGGTTCGCCGTATGCGGCTTCATCTCTTGGCGGTGGCGTGTTCATGGCTAAGATATCCGATTACTCTTGTAGTGCTAGGGGTTGTGTTGCTGCGTTCATCATCTTTGTATCCTGCATTGGGTGTGTGTGTTGTGTTGGCGTGCGTTTGTACCGAGTTTGTTAATGATCTTTGCTTTATATATAAAGCGGGACGAAAACCTTTTTTGATAACTAAAATACATCTAGATACATTCATTTTTGCGGCAAATAATTTGAACAAAGAGAGTACTAGTCTAAGGAAGTGTTCGGAGTCCCTCCGCTCCAGACTCAGCTGGCGGAGTTGCAGGCTGAAAAAGCGGAGCTGGAAAGTTGATGCTTCACAGATTCTATAATTTCACGGAGCTAGTGGATAGCCGAACAGGCCCTAAGACTCGTCATGCAGGGTCATTCTTGGGTTAGGACGTGGAGACTGAATAAGGAAGCCAATTGAAACAAGGGGGAGAGTATCTGGTGCTCCCGACGCTGAAACAAGGCAGCACAAGTCTGATAAAACAACATCGCCCTGAGCCTAGCGCAATTATGCATGTCTGTTCCAGCAAATCGCACTCTCCGTTCTTTTCTTTTACTTTTGGCGAAAAGAAAATGCCCCATTCGTGTGGCTTCATGTATATATAGTAGATCCAGAAGGAGGCCTCCTTCGTTAAAAAAAAAGAAGGAGGCCTCCTGCCTGCCATCCTTTTCTTACCTGAGACCAAGCTCATGGAGAAGAGGCTAGATAAGTGGGAAATACACTTTAGCTCCCGCATGTATATACATCCTATATGGGGTATTTTTTTAAATAATTAAACAAAAAGTCAAAGCATTTCAAAAGTATTTTTAGATTAAACTTGACTTACTTGCGCAGTAGTATATAAATTTTCACAAAAAAACCCTACGTTGACTTCACAGCGAAAACGACAAAATTTATTTGCTATTATAGGTCACTATTCATGCCATTTTGACCGAAAATTTGTCTTTTTTGAAAAGAAGTCAAAGAGGAATCTTCTTTTTGTGGAACTTTTCTCACTAGTATAATGGAAGGTCAAGTTTATTTCAAAAATATTTTCAAATTTTTTTGACTTTTTGTTGAATTGCTAATTTTTTCCCATATAGGGTACATATGTACCCAGGAACCAAAAGTTCCCCTCCCTAGATAAGTTCGGAATAAAAATTGGCTTCATGTATATGGTGGCTACTGGCTAGTGAGTGTGATGGTAAGAGTTGGCGGAGGGGCAATGTTTTGGAGGCGTGGAATAAACTTGAGGTTAAGATGGAAAGGCAGGATGCATATTGATGTGGCTGTAACGGAGGAAGATGGTTTTTAAATGACGGCTGACATTGTCACAAGATTATGTTCAATTACGAGAAGGAAGGGGGTGTAGCCCATAGTCACTCATGTATGCAAAATTTCCATACTGTTCTATCTTTCTGTGATCTCAAAGACCTCGGTTTCGAGGGTGACATTTTCATGTGGAGAAATAATAATTATTGTGTCGAAGGCTATATCTGTGAAAGGATTGATAGGGTTGTGGCCAATCACATGCATGGTGTGCTCGTTTTCCAGGCTATAAAGTAGGCCCGTCATTTTGGACCTTGAGAGGGGAGGGGGGGGGGGGGATGTGCCAATCCAAGAGCTTCGATCCTGTCAAACGTTTCGAAGCAAGGTGCCTGTTGGAGGACAAGTGCAATGCATGGGTGTTGAACGCCTGGAGCTTGCGAAGGTGCGGGTACCCTACACTGTTCAAGCTTGTTTAAAATTGGTGATGAATGAGTTAGATGAATGGAGCCGAAACATCCTCGGGGATCTTGTAGAAAGGGTAAAAAAACTGACGTTCTAGTTCGAGGAATGTAGAAGAGCAGTGTTCATATCAGGCAATGGTTAATGGACTGGATTTCTGAAGCTTCTGAGTTCCACTCCATGATTTTTGCGGTGGCCGTATGACATGTATGGGAGAACAGGAACTCATGTCGTAGTGGTGAGACAATCTCTCATCCCCTTCATATTGCTGGACGGATCAAAGCTTATATTGATTTTATCTTGCTGAACAACAACATATTAGCAGGTTCCAATAGGCGTGAGACATCGACATCAATTCAGAAATGGTCTCCGCCGCCGGAAGGCCTGCTCATCAATGTGGATGCTGCAATTTTCTCAAAATCTGGACGCGCTGGGTTTAGATTGGTAATGCGTGAATATAAGGGATTGGTGTGAGCTGCTTGTCGTGGCTTTCTTAATCATGTATACTGTCCTGAGGTTGCTGAAGCCTATGCTGTACGCCAAGCACTCATTCTTGCTGAAAACACAGGGGTCCAAAGGCTTCAGATGGCTTTTGACCGTCTCTCGGTGATTAAGAAAGTCCAACAACAAAGCATAGACAGATCCCTGACTGGTGCTATTGTTTATGATACCAAGAGTAGAGCTACAAAATTTGCATCCTGTACTTTTAGACATGTTCATAATTGTAATGAGGCGGCTCATGTTCTTGCCAAATCAACGGAACACGACACTGGTTCAGGTTGGTTTAATGAGTGTCTGGTTCATGTTGGTTTAATGAGTGTCCTGATATGATCAGGTCCATTATCTGTAAAGAACTACTATGATATGAATGAAAAGGAGCTGCCCATTTCTCAAAAGTAAAAAAGAGCGGGGTTGAGCCAATCCTTGTTCCACTGTGAGCAATGAAGGAAATATGCCCTAGAGGCGATACTAAAGTTGTTATTTATATTTCCTTATTCATGATAAATGTTTATTATTTATGCTAGAATTGTATTGATCGGAAACCTAAATACATGTGTGAATACATAGACAAACACTGTGTCCCTAGTGAGCCTCTACTTGACTAACTCGTTGATCAAAGATGGTTAAGGTTTCCTAACCATGGACATGAGTTGTCATTTGATAACGGGATCACATCATTAGGAGAATGATGTGATGGACAAGACCCATTCATTAGCTTAGCATTATGATCATTCAGTGTTATTGCTACTGCTTTCTTCATGTCAAATACATATTCCTTCGACTATGAGATTATGCAACTTCCGGATATCGGAGGAATGCCTTCTGTGCTATCAAACATCACAACGTAACTGGGTGATTATAAAATGCTCTACAGGTATCTCCGAAGGTATTTGTTGGGTTGGCATAGATAAAGATTAGGATTTGTCACTCCGAGTATCGGAGAGGTATCTCTGGGCCCTCTCGGTAATACACATCATAAGAAACCTTGCAAGCAAAGTGACTATTGAGTTAGTTGCAGGATGATGTATTAGGAATGAGTAAAGAGACTTGTCGTTAACGAGATTGAACTAGGTATGAAGATACCAACGATTGAATTTCGGGCAAGTAACATACCGATGACAAAAGGAATAACGTATGTTGTCATAACAGTTCGATCGATAAAGATCTTCGTAGAATATGTAGGAACCAATATGAGCATCCATGTTCCGCTATTGGTTATTAACCGGAGAGGTGTCTCGGTCATGTCTACATAGTTCTCGAACCCGTAGGGTCTGCACGCTTAACGTTTGATGACGATATTGTATTATATGAGTTATGTGATTTGGTGACCGAATGTTGTTCGGAGTCCCGGATGAGATCACGGACATGACGTGGAGTCTCGAAATGGTCGAGAGGTAAAGATTGATATATAGGATGATAGTATTCAGACACCGGAAGTGTTCTGGATAATATCGGGTATTTATCGGAGTACCCGGGGGGGGGGGGGGTGCGTAACACTCCCAGTGTCATGCTACAGTATTCCCCTATTAATGGTGTCATTTCATCACATTACTGTTGCTAATCTTCACTTGATCCAAATCACAATACAAATTCAAATCCAATCTAAAGTCAAAAATTCATATTTGTCACACATGAAAACTAAAATGTTCATCATGTGGAAAGTATTCTTCTGGTAATATTGGTGGTGAACCAACATTTTTGCAAAGCGTCTAAATGGCTTAAAATAGCTATAACAGAAATTTGCTAAAAAAAAGAGGAGGTGGGAGAGAGATAGAAAAAGCCCCCGATCCCCCCTTTTCCCCACTGGGCCTCAACCCTCCCGGCCCAGTCGGCCACCCCACAGGCCGGCCCACTCTCCCGCTCCCCTGGCCTATTAGGCCACTCCCTCCCCGTAACCCTAACCCCCGCACGACCCCCCACTCCTCCTCGCTCCCCACTCCCCCTCCCTCACCCGATCCCGTCTGGATCTGGATCCGGGCAGTTGCTCCGGCCCCGTCAAACGCCGCCTGCCGCCCAAAGAACCCCTCCCCCCCTCGCCGGACGCCTCTCCTTCCTCCACTCATCCCCCTCTCTCTGCTGGATCCGGGCGATCCACATCGCCCCTGACCCCGCCTCCCCGACACCGCCGCGACGGCCCTAACCTCTGCCTCGGCGGCAGCCGGTGCCCCCGTCGCTCGACGTCGTTCGCCGTCACCGACGCCGCCCATCATCGCCGGACTGCCCCGTCCCCGACTCTCCTTCGTCGGACTCCCAGAAGCCTCGCCGGCCCCCAATCCCCTGCAACGGGGGCGATCAACCCTCGCCTCGCCTTCTGATCCCCCCTGTCATAGATGTCGTCCGCCGCGCCATCCCCGGACGTGCCGCGTGCTCACCGCGCCGTCCCGCTGAAGGAAATATGCCCTAGAGGCAATAATAAAGTTATTATTTATTTCCTTATATCATGATAAATGTTTATTATTCATGCTAGAATTGTATTAACAGGAAACATAATACATGTGTGAATACATAAACCTACAGAGTGTCACTAGTATGCCTCTACTTGACTAGCTCGTTAATCAAAGATGGTTGTGTTTCCTAACCATGAACAAGGAGTTGTTATTTGATTAACGGGATCACATCATTGGTTGAATGATCTGATTGACATGACCCATTCCATTAGCATAGCACCTGATCGTATAGTTTGTTGCTAGTGCTTTTCTTCATGACTTATACATGTTCCTATGACTATGAGATTATGCAACTCCCGTTTGCACGAGGAACACTTTGGGTGCTACCAAACGTCACAACGTAATCGGGTGATTATAAAGGTACATTACAGGTGTCTCCGAAGGTACATGTTGGGTTGGCATATTTCGAGATTAGGATTTGTCACTCCGATTGCTCTGAGAGGTATCTCTGGGCCCTCTCGGTAATGCACATCACATAAGCCTTGCAAGCATTGCAACTAATGAGTTAGTTGTGAGATGATGTATTACGGAACGAGTAAAGAGACTTGCCGGTAACGAGATTGAACTAGGTATTGGATACCGACGATCGAATCTCGGGCAAGTAACATACCGATGACAAAGGGAACAACGTATGTTGTTATGCGGTCCGACCGATAAAGATCTTCGTAGAATATGTAGGAGCCAATATGGGCATCCAGGTCCCGCTATTGGTTATTGACCGAGAGGTGTCTCGGTCATGTCTACATAGTTCTCGAACCCGTAGGGTCCGCACGCTTAACGCTTCGATGACAGTTACTATGAGTTGTTATGATGTTTCTGCATCGAAGGTTGTTCGAGTCCGGATGAGATCACGGACGTGACGAGGAGTCTCGAAATGGTCGAGACATAAAGATTCATATATTGGAAGTCTATGTTTGGACATCGGAAGTGTTCCGGTGAAATTAGGAATTTTACCAAGTACCGGAGGTTACCGAACCCCTAATACTAATGGGCCAACATGGGCCTTAGTGGAAAGGAGAGAAGGGGCCCAAGTGCTGGTCGCACCTTCCCCCTTCCCTAGTCCTATTAGGACTAGGAGAAGGGGCGCCTCTCTCTCTCCTTCCCACTTGGGGAAACCTAGTTGGACTAGGATTGGGGGAATCCTACTCCTAGTAGGAGTAGGACACCTGGCGCACCTCCCTTGGCCGGCCAGCCCTCCTCCTTCCCTCCTTTATATATCGGGGCAGAGGGCACCCCATGACACACAAGTTGATCCTTGAGATCTTTCCTTAGCCGTGTGCGGTGCCCCTTCCACCATATTACACCTCGAGAATACCGTGGCGGAGCTTAGGCGAAGCCCTGCCGGTGGAACATCATCATCGTCCTACCACGCCGTCGTCGATTTAAACTCTCCTCAACACTCGGCTGGATCGGAGTTCGAGGGACGCCATCGAGCTGAACGTGTGCAGAACTCGGAGGTACCGTCGTTCGGTACTTGGATCGGTTGGATCGTGAAGAAGTACGACTACTTCCTCTACGTTGCGTCAACACTTCCACTGTGGGTCTCACGAGGGTACGTAGACAACACTCTCATCTCGTTGCTATGCATCACCATGATCTTGCGTGATCGTAGGAAAATTTTTGAAATTACTACGTTCCCCAACAAAGTGGTATCGAGCCTGGTTTTATGCGTAGATGTCATATGCACGAGTAGAACACAATTGAGTTGTGGACGATACAAGTCATACCGCCTACCAAAGATGTCATACTTTGGTTCAGCGGTATTGTTGGAAAGACGATCCAGACCAACCTTACGCGTACTCTTACGCGAGACCGGTTCCCTCGACGTGCTTTGCACATAGATGGCTTGTGGAAGACCTGTCTCCAACTTTAGTTGAACCGAGTGTGGCTACGCCCGGTCCTTGAGAAGGTTAAACGGAGTCTATTTGACGAAGTATCGTTGTGGTTTTGATGCGTAGGTAAGAACGGTTCTTGCTCAGCCCGTAGCAGCCACGTAAAACTTGCAACAACAAAGTAGAGGACGTCTAACTTGTTTTTGCAGGCCATGTTGTGATGTGATATGGTCAAGACGTGATGCTATATTTTATTGTATGAGATGATCATGTTTTGTAACCGAGTTATCGGCAATCGGCAGAGCCATATGGTTGTCGCTTTATTGTATGCAATGCAATCGCTTCGTAATGCTTTACTTTATCACTAAGCGGTAGCGATAGTCGTAGAAGCATAAGTTTGGCGAGACGACAACGATGCTACGATGGAGATCAAGGTGTCGCGCCGGTGACGATGGTGATCATGACGGTGCTTCGGAGATGGAGATCACAAGCACAAGATGATGATGGCCATATCATATCACTTATATTGATTGCATGTGATGTTAATCCTTAATGCATCTTATCTTGCTTTGATTGACGGTAGCATTATAAGATGATCCATTAATAAATAATCAAGAAGTGATCTCCCTGAGTATGCACCGCTATGCGAAAGTTCTTCGTCTTTGAGACACCACGTGATGATCGGGTGTGATAGGCTCTACGTTCAAATACAACGGGTGCAAAACAGTTGCACACGCAGAATACTCGAGTTATACTTGACGAGCTATGCATATAAGATATGACCTCGGAACACGAGACCGAAAAGGTCGAGCGTGAATATATAGTAGATATGATCAACATATTGATGTTCACCATTGAAACTACTCCATCACACGTGATGATCGGTCATGGTGTAGTTGATATGGATCACGCAATCACTTAGAGAATTGGAGGATATTTTTCTAAGTGGGAGTTCTTAAGTAATATGATTAATTGAACTTAAATTTATCATGAACTTAGTACCGATAGTATCTTGCTTGTCTATGATGTGTAGATAGATGGCTCGTCTGTTGTTCCGTTGAATTTTAATGCGTTCCTTGAGAAAGCAAAGTTGAAAGATGATGGCAGCAATTACACGGACCGGGTCCGTAACTTGAGGATTATCCTTATTGTCGCACGGATGAATTACGTCCTAGAAGCACCGTTAGGTGCCGTGCCTGATGCAAGGGCTGCGCCGAAGTTGTGAACGTCTGGCAAAGCAAAGTCGATGACTACTCTATAGTTCAAGGTGCCATGCTTTACGGCTTAGAACCGGACTTCAACGTCGTTTTGAACACCATGGAGCATATGAGATGTTCCAGAGTTGAAGTTAATATTCCAAGCGAATGCCCGGATTGAGAGATATGAAGTCTCCAATAAGTTCTATAGCTGTAAGATGGAGGAGAACGGTTCACAAGGAGCATATACTCGTAATGTCTGGATATAACAATCACTTGATTCAACTGGAGTTAATCTTCCGGATGATTGCGTCATTGATGTAATTCTCCAATCATCGCCACCAAGCTACAAGAGCTTCGTGATGAACTATAATATGCAAGGGATGACCAAAACAATGCCCGAGCTCTTCGCGATGCTTTGAAAGTCATGGAGGTAGAAATCAAAAAGGAGCATCAAGTGTTGATGGTTAACAAAACCACTAGTTTCAAGAAAAGGGCAAAGGAAAGAAAAAGGAAACTTCAAAAAGAACGGCAAGCAAGTTGTCGATCAAGAGAAGAAACCCAAGTCTGGTCCTAAGCTCAAATGAGTGCTTCTATTGCAAGCGTGCTGGTCATCGGAAGCGGAACTGCCCCAAGTATTTGGCGGATAAGAAGGATGGCAAGGTTAACAAAGGTATATGTGATATACAAGTTATTGATGTGTACCTTACTAATACTCGCAGTAGCACTGGTATTTGATACTGGTTACATTGCTAATATTTGCAACTCGAAACAGGCTACGGATTAAGCGAAGATTGGCTAAGGGCGAGGTGACGATCTTGGCGTGGGAAATGGTTCCAAAGTCGATGTGATCGCAATCGGCACGCTACCTCTACATCTACCTTCGGATTAGTATTAGACCTAAATAATTGTTATTTAGTACCAGCGTTGAGCATGAACATTATATCTGGATCTTGTTTAAATGCGAGACGGTTATTCATTTAAATCAGAGAATAATGGTTGTTCTATTTATATGAATAATATCTTTTATGGTCATGCACCATTGAAGAATGGTTTGTTTTTACTTAATCTCGATAGTAGTGATACACATATTCATAACGTTGAAGCCAAAAGATGTAGAGTTGATAATGATAGTGCAACTTATTTGTGGCTTGCCGTTTAGGTCATATCGGTGTAAAGCGCATGAAGAAACTCCATCTTGATGGACTTTTGGAGTCACTTGATTATGAATCACTTGGCACTTGCGAACCGTGCCTTATGGGCAAGATGACTAAAACACCGTTCTCCGGAACTATGGAGAGCAACAGATTTATTGGAAATCATACATCTTGATGTATGTGGTCCAATGAATGTTGAGGCTCGTGGCGGATATCGTTATTTTCTCACCTTCACAGATGATTTGAGCAGATATGGGTATATCTACTTAATGAAACACAAATCTGAAACATTTGAAAAGTTCAAAGAATTTCAGAGTGAAGTGGAAAATCATCGTAACAAGAAAATAAAGTTTCTACGATCCTGATCGTGGAGGAGAATATTTGAGTTACGAGTTTGGCCTACATTTGAAACAATGCGGAATAGTTTCAACTTACGCCACAGAACACCACAACGTAATGGTGTGTCCGAACGTCGAAATCGTACTTTATTAGATATGGTGCGATCTATGATGTCTCTTCTTGATTTACCGCTATCGTTTTGGGGTTATGCTTTAGAGACGGCTACATTCACTTTAAATAGGGCACCATCTAAATCCGTTGAGACGACGCCTTATGAACTGTGGTTTGGCAAGAAACCAAAGTTGTCGTTTCGAAAGTTTGGGGCTGCGATGCTTATGTGAAAAAGCTTCAACCTGATAAGCTCGAACCCAAATCGGAGAAATGTGTCTTCATAGGATACCCAAAGGAGATCGGGTACACCTTCTATCACAGATCCGAAGGCAAGATTTTTGTTGCTAAATTCGAAACTTTTTGGAGAAGGAGTTTCTCTCGAAAGAAGTGAGTGGGAGGAAAGTAGAACTTGATGAGATAATCGTATCTACTCCCTTATTGAGAAGTAGTACATCACGTAAAACAGTTTACGTGACACCTACACCAAATAGGGAAGAAGCTAATGATGATGATCATGAAACTTCAGATCAAGTTTCTACAGAACTTCAGAGATCAACCAGAGCAAGATCCGCACTGCAGTGGTACGGTAATCCTATTCGGAAGTCATGTTCTTTGGAACATGATGAACCTACGAACTATGAAGAAGCGATGGTGAGCCCAGATTCCACAAAATGGCTGGAGGCCATGAAATCTGAGATGGGATCCATGTATGAGAACAAAGTGTGGACTTTGGTTGACTTGCCCGATGATCGGCAAGCAATTGAGAATAAATGGATCTTCAAGAAGAAGACCGACGCTGATGGTAATGTTATCGCTCTATAAAGCTCGACTTGTTGCAAAAGGTTTTCGACAAGTTCAAGGGATTGACTACGATGAGACCTTCTCACCCGTAGCGATGCTTAAGTCCGTCCGAATCATGTTAGCAATTGCCGCATTTTATGATTATGAAATTTGGCAAATGGATGTTAAAACTGCATTCCTGAATGGATTTACGGAAGAAGAGTTGTATATGATGCAACGTAAGGTTTTGTCGATCCAAAAGGAGCTAACAAAGTGTGCAAGCTCCGGTGATCCATTTATGGACTGGTGCAAGCCTCTCGGAGTTGGAATAAACGTTTTGATAGTGTGATCAAAGCATTTGGTTTTATATGCACTTTTGGAGAAGCCTTGTATTTACAAGAAAGTGAGTGGGAGCTCAGTAGCATTTACGATATTATATGTGGATGACATATTCTTGATCGGAAATGATATAGAATTTCTGGATAGCATAAAGGGATACTTGAATAAGAGTTTTTCGATGAAAGACCTCGGTGAAGCTGCTTACATATTGGGCATTAAGATCTATAGAGATAGATCAAGACGCTTAATAGGACTTTCACAAAGCACATACCTTGACAAAGTTTTGAAAAAGTTCAAAATGGATCGTGCAAAGAAAGGGTTCTTGCGGTGCTACAAGGTGTGAAGTTGAGTAAGACTCAATGCCCGACCACCGCAGAAGATAGAGAGAAAATGAAAGATGTTCCCTATGCTTCAGCCATAGGCTCTATCATGTATGCAATGTCAGTGTACTGACCTGATGTGTGCCTTGGTCAGTAAGTTTGGCGTGCAGGTACCAAAGTAATCCAGAGTGGATCATCGGACAGCGGTCAAGAACATCCTTAAGTACTTAAGAAGGACTAAGGATATGTTTCTCATTTATGGCGGTGACAAAGAACTCGTCAGAACGGTTACGTCGACGTAAGCTTTGACATCGATCCGGACGATTCTAAATCGCAAACCGGATACGTATTTACATTAAACGGAGGAGTCGGTTGGTGCAGTTCCAAACAAAGCGTCGTGGCGGGATCTACATGTGAAGTTGAGTACATAGCTGCTTCAAGCAGCTAATGAAGGAGTCTCGATGAAGGAGTTCATAACCGATCTAGGTGTTGTACCTAGTGTATCGGGTCCAATGAAAATCTTTTGTGACAATATGGTGCAATTGCCTTAGCAAAGGAATCCAGATTTCACAAGAGAACCAAGCACATCAAAAGACGCTTCAACTCCATCCGGATTTGGTCGGTGGGAGACATAGAGATATGCAAGATACATACGGATCTGAATGTTGCGCACCCGTTGACTAAGCCTCTTCCACGAGCAAAACATGATCAGCACCAAGACTCCATGGGTGTTAGAATCATTCTTGTGTAATCTAGATTATTGACTCTAGTGCAAGTGGGAGATCAAGGAAATATGCCCTAGAGGCAATAATAAAGTTATTATTTATTTCCTTATATCATGATAAATGTTTATTATTCATGCTAGAATTGTATTAACAGAAACGTAATACATGTGTGAATACATAAACCTACAGAGTGTCACTAGTATGCCTCTACTTGACTAGCTCGTTAATCAAAGATGGTTGTGTTTCCTAACCATGAACAAGGAGTTGTTATTTGATTAACGGGATCACATCATTGGTTGAATGATCCGATTGACATGACCCATTCCATTAGCATAGCACCTGATCGTATAGTTTGTTGCTAGTGCTTTTCTTCATGACTTATACATGTTCCTATGACTATGAGATTATGCAACTCCCGTTTGCACGAGGAACACTTTGGGTGCTACCAAACGTCCACAACGTAATCGGGTGATTATAAAGGTACATTACAGGTGTCTCCGAAGGTACATGTTGGGTTGGCATATTTCGAGATTAGGATTTGTCACTCCGATTGCTGGAGAGGTATCTCTGGGCCCTCTCGGTAATGCACATCACATAAGCCTTGCAAGCATTGCAACTAATGAGTTAGTTGTGAGATGATGTATTACGGAACGAGTAAAGAGACTTGCCGTAACGAGATTGAACTAGGTATTGGATACCGACGATCGAATCTCGGGCAAGTAACATACCGATGACAAAGGGAACAACGTATGTTGTTATGCGGTCTGACCGATAAAGATCTTCGTAGAATATGTAGGAGCCAATATGGGCATCCAGGTCCCGCTATTGGTTATTGACCGTAGAGGTGTCTCGGTCATGTCTACATAGTTCTCGAACCCGTAGGGTCCGCACGCTAACGCTTCGATGACGATTACTATGAGTTGTTATGATGTTTCTGTACCGAAGGTTGTTCGAGTCCCGGATGAGATCACGCAGACGTGACGAGGAGTCTCGAAATGGTCGAGACATAAAGATTCATATATTGGAAGTCTATGTTTGGACATCGGAAGTGTTCCGGTGAAATTAGGAATTTTACCAAGTACCGGGAGGTTACGGAACCCCGGAATACTAATGGGCCAACATGGGCCTTAGTGGAAAGGAGAAGGGGGCCCAAGTGCTGGTCAGCACCTTCCCCCTTCCCTAGTCCTATTAGGACTAGGAGAAGGCGCCCTCTCTCTCCCTTCCCACTTGGGAAACCTAGTTGGACTAGGATTGGGGGAATCCTACTCCTAGTAGGAGTAGGACACCCTGGCGCACCTCCCTTGGCCGGCCAGCCCTCCTCCTTCCCTCCTTTATATCTGAGGCGGAGGGCACCCCATGACACACAAGTTGATCCTTGAGATCTTTCCTTAGCCGTGTGCGGTGCCCCTTCCACCATATTACACCTCGAGAATACCGTGGCGGAGCTTAGGCGAAGCCTGCGCCGGTGGAACATCATCATCGTCACCACGCCGTCGTCTTGTGAAACTCTCCCTCAACACTCGGCTGGATCGGAGTTCGAGGGACGTCATCGAGCTGAACGTGTGCAGAACTCGGAGGTACCGTACGTTCGGTACTTGGATCGGTTGGATCGTGAAGAAGTACGACTACTTCCTCTACGTTGCGTCAACACTTCACTGTGGGTCTACGAGGGCGTAGACAACACTCTCATCTCGTTGCTATGCATCACCATGATCTTGCGTGATCGTAGGAAAATTTTTGAAATTACTACGTTCCCCAACACCCGCATGCCCTCCCGACGCTGCCTTTTGTCTTCGACCGCCGTGCCGCTCTGCCCATACTGGCGCCCTGCGCGGCGCCCACAGCGTGCCCGCCGCTCGCGTCAGCGCCATCGCCGCTCGCATCCGCGATGTCGCGCTGCGGTCCCCTGCTTCGCCGCAGCGTGTTCTCTGCTGCCCTTTCGCCACGGCGATCGCGCCCGACCGCCTCCTCGCTCGTAGTGGCCGCCACCGGCGACTGCTGCCGCCCCCGCCCGCGCTAGCCCGTGGCTCGGCCGCGCCCTCGTCATGCCATGCGCCTGGCGGCCTCCCTGGCGAGGCCGGCCCGCACTGGTGTGCCTCGGCCACTAACCGGGGTGGTTAGCGCTAAGCTAACCCCCACCCCACTGCCACAGACAAGTAGGGCCCAGCCTCCTTTTCTTTGAATCAAAAAAGAAATATGTATAAATAAAAATAATTTAATTAATTAATTAACCCTGTCAATTAACCCTAATTAATTATGTTTCATTAACCTAATTGCATATTAGTCTAATTAAAATTGTTTAGTTAAAATGTGTCTATGACAGACGGGCCCCACTGCCCTGTTTGACTAGTCAATGGTCAATGTTGACTGATGATGTCATGCTGATGCAATATTTACCTTTTAGTTAATATTAATATTAGAAACCAATTAAAACTTTGGAAAATCTTTTGAAATTAGACCGTAGCTCAAATGGAAATGTTTTCTACATGAAAGTTGCTCAGAATGACGAGACGAATCCGAATATACGGTCCGTTCATCTGCCACACGCCCCTAGCATAACGAACCTGCAATTTTTCCCCTTTGTTTCATCTGTCTGAAAATGCCGGACTTCGCGAAAACTTTCCCGGATGTTTCCCCCTTCGCCGGTATCGCGTAGTACTACGTTAGAGCACCCCTAGCGCTGCTTGTTGCCTGTCATGCATCTGTTTGCTCTGTATTTAGTGTTTCTTCCCCCTCTTCTCTTCGGTAGACCCCGAGACCGATGCCGCCCCTGTGATCGACTACATCGACGACGACCCCTCCTTGCAAAGCAACCAGGCAAGCCCCCCCTTTGATCATCCCGATATCGCCCATTCCATTCTCTCATGCTTGTATTAGATTTTTCTGTTGTTATTGTTTGCTCCTATTCTGATGCATAGCCTGCTTTTGTAACCTGCTTATTGTTACCTACCTGCTTATCCTAAACTACATAGTCTAGGTTGGTTAGTGATCCATCAGTGACCCCCACCTTGTCCTTGTTGCCCCTGCTTCATCATTGAAGACCCGATCAACGGGATCGAAGACCAGGCCCCGGCACCGCACTTCACTTTCCCCTTAGTTGCTCGACACTACTGGGTTACTATCGAGTGCCGAGGGTGAGACCTCTACAACACTTCTGATGTTAACCCTGTAGTGTAGCTATTCGGTCGTGGTCATCGAGGGTGATTCCGCCTTAACCACTTCCGATACGACTCTGTCGTGCAACCCCTCAAGTGTGAACCTCGGGGGTGGTTCCTCTTACGTTCACCTTGATGATTACATCGAGTGGAATTCACCGGGGGTGATTCCTCGGGTTTTCCCCTTGATGTTTGGACACACGGATACTTGGACTTTACAACTGTTATTTGGAAGGGCGGGTCGACCCTAAGGGGTACCCGCGAGTGAGGTGGAGACGGGTTGACCTGGAGGGTGCCCGCGAGATAATTACGAGGCGTGGCCGGGCATTCCTAGCCCTTGCCGCAAGTCCTCGAGGCAGCAACGGGTCACATATTTCGTGAGTCTCTGCTTGTTACCGCGTGCTCCTAATCCACTATGATTTGGATATTTGATCCGAGGGGCCTCTGGCCTGATAGCACTAACCATCACGTGGGCATTGTATGGGCGTTCTGCGTTGCATGCATCAGCTGAAGCTTATTAGACGTCGGCCGAGTGGCCTTGGCCGGGTTGGACCGGTAAGCTCCTGCCTTTTTAAGGAGGTAGCTAGGTCTGCTCACCGCCCACGCATAGCGATGCAAGAGTTCTTGGGGCGATGGCCCATGACCCTGAGGGCATAGGTTTAGTCGGCGTCTTGACCTCTCTATTAAGCCTAGGTCGGGTTGCGGCGTATTTTTGGCCGAGGCGGGCATGACCCAGGAAAGTGTCTCGCCGGAGTTAATCGGCGTGGTGGGTAAGTTTGTGCACCCTGCAGGGAAGAAAACATCTATCGATAGCCTGTCCTACGGTAACGGACACTTAGAGTTGTATCCCGATCGATACAACTAGAACTGGATACTTGTGATGAGAATTGGTTTGTGATGATAACTGGACAGTATGGCTCTGGGATTGCTTTCTCGCAGGGAGTCGAGGAAGGATCTCTGGCCGAGGTTGATAACACTACTACTACTTTACTTTATGCTACTCTTACCTCTTCTGATGCTGCAAGATGCTTGGAGCTGCTTGATGATGCTAGTCTTTGATAGGCTAGGCTTTCCGCTTCTCTTCTGGCATTCTGCAGTTCAGTCCACATATACAACCCATTTCATTGATACCGATGCATATGTAGTGTAGATCCTTGCTTGCGAGTACTTTGGATGAGTACTCACGGTTGCTTTGCTCCCCCTTTCCCACCTTTCTTCTTCTTTCTGGTTGATGCAACCAGATGTTGGAGCCCAGGAGCCAGATGCCACTGCCGATGCTTACTACTACGTGGAGGCCGCAGACGACTAGGAGTAGTTAGGAGGCTCCTAGGCAGGAGGCCTTTCCTTTTCGATCGATGTTGCTTTTGTGCTAGCCTTCTTAAGGCAAACTTGTTTAACTTATGTCTGTACTCAGATATTGTTGCTTCCGCTGACTCGTTTTTATTCAAGATGATGTATTCGAGCCCTCGAGGCCCTTGGCTTGTAATATAAAGCTTGTATTATTTTAATTTGTGTCTAGAGTTGTGTTGTGATATCTTCCTGTGAGTCCCTGATCTTGATCGTACACATTTGCGTGTATGATTAGTTTACGATTGAATCAGGGGCGTCACAAGTTGGTATCTTAGCCGACTGCCTGTAGGTAGCCCCCTTTCCAACTCCTTGGCCGAAGTTGAGTCTAGTCACTGAAAAACTTTTACTAACATGGTTGTGTGTCTTCCGGGCCCACGTCGCCATTGGTTGGTATTAGGATCTTTTACTCCTCGTCTATACTCTTGGGCTCTAATCTCTCTTCCATTCGGGTTAAACAAATTTACTAACTCTAGGTTCTCGTAACTAATTCCTCCCGGAGAGCACCTTATTACAGATGATCGACTACTGCACCAGAAGATTCCAAAGATACTCTACGCTGTTCTCTTGAGACTTTGTGCCTGTCACTTTTGAAATTCCCTACCACCGATATATCCTTATGGATAACTACATACAATCATCTTTCATACGATCATTCCTTGTTGCTCTTGTTATTACAAGATGCCCTAAAATACTCTCCGTTGCCCCGAGAATCCTTGGATCTTACTGCCTTGCAGTTCTTTACCACATGAATACCTCTATGGATAATTCCTTGCACTTATCGAGTATCCGTTCATTCCCAGTTATTCGTATGATTCATAAGATTCTCTGAAATACTATTTGATCTTACGAGAATTCTCTTCAAACTATTGCTCGGCAATTACTTGTCTGCGTACATTATGGATGCTTGTCATATGTCTAGAAATATTCATTAGTATCATTTGACACCGTCATTTTGTTCCTATTGATTCAACATGTGAGCGAATGCGCGCAATCATCAGTTGATCATTTTAGATGATCTTTCCGACTCAGACGTCACTCCGGACATGAGCTGGTTCTCGGCAAACCAAACCTTAATTGATTGTCGATCTATGTCTATTCAACTTACTTGTCTTTTGATCAGAGTGTCTGCTTCTGATCATGTAATTTGGAAATCGTAATTTATTTGCATTAAGCATCGAATTATTCAGATGTTTCTATAATCCATTGCCTTTGCATTCTTTCCTTCTTCTGATTAAGTACTGATACTCAAATCAGATCCACTGAGGACCGTTGAATCCTTTGTTGGATTATTATCCGGCAGTTTCCTTCATATTTAAAATTTTGTGCGCTCTTCCCCTGATACATATTGCCTTTGGTAAATTGTATTCTCTGCTTTGTCAACCATGCTCTGCTTCCGAGCTTGAGTTAATTACCTCTAAAGTTTTTGCAAAGGTTCCTAAGATGCCCCGACGGGTTGAACTAATGCTTTCCCTAATTTGTGTGAACCCGAAATTTCTATGGGTCATACTCTCACGGTGTTACGCCGGATAAAAAATTCTACACTACAACTTCGTCAAAAGGGAGAATTAAATGAGAGGTTATGCATTGAAGAAGTGGTAGTCGACCTTGAACTTTGTGTTCATGCCCATGGACCTAATGTGGATCTTATCATGGAAGCTTCTTGTGATATAATAATCCCCTTATTATAAGTTCATATGGTATCTATGTTTGGTCCTTTGCAACCGTGGTTCTGACCATGATGGTTCCCCCTTTAATTCCATTTCTCAGACAAGTTAAAGCACTTGTCTTCTGCAGATCAATACATCTTCGCAACCTCTATCTTGACCTTCCTTCGAGTATTACCCTCTAGTATCTCGAGAATAACAAAGAACTGTGTTGCTTCCTATGAGTCTTCATCTTGTATTGCTCCTCAGCGATTTCAGATTGCCCCGAGTTCCGAGTTATTAGTCACTCGAGAACACCGATAAGTGAATCGATTCCGCACTCCGATTCAATAACTCTAAGCTATTTTCGTTGCTTACGAGTTTAATAATCCTTCAAGTCATTCCTAGCCTAATCGGCTATATCATTACCGTGCTAAATTTTAACTGTGCTACCTGGTCCTTCTTCCCAGAGCACAATTTTTGATGATGAGCTAAGCTTACGTCGATCTTCCTCATCTTATCATTTCACCTCGTACAACAAGCTTGATTTCGAGCTTGTGTCGTACCCGTGGTTCTAATAACCTTTCGCTTCATCATTCCTTTGGCATGATGTCATCGCCGATCGATTACATCTTCATGAAATCTCTTGACAAATGTGCCGAGATCATCATCAGCATTCTGAGCTCTTCCAGGATATCAATCGAATTCATGATGAGAAATGCCATCCTTGCCCCTCGATGATTTGTGTTATCATCGACAACATTCTTGCCTTCCCCAAAACAAACTTGTTCATATAATTTTGGAAATACATCCTTTTTGACATGTCGATGGGTTGTTGCTGAGCCCGTCGGCCACACCCTCATCTTTTCCTTGCTGAAATTGTATGACTTATTTTCTAAGTTGTTTCCGATGGATCCTTTGTGTATCCAAAGTCTGACCTTTGCTTGAAAACCATGTCAATGCTATCTCGAAGCATGTCTGTGGTAATCCGATCTTCAACAAGAACATTTGAAGCACGATACTAAATTTTCTTTATCAATTATCCAAACGCCGGGTAATGTCATGAAATTCCTTTCCCCTTACCTAAATGGTTTTATACTTCTATCCTGTCATGGATATCATGCTCTGCTTGTCCTTGGGAAGGATATGCCCCTGAAATATGTGTTTAAACACATTTTCCTTCCCATTGTTCTGTTTAATCTGATAATTACATCTTACTTTACATTGTCTTTTTTAACCTTTCTTATGATCTATATGATCTAAGAAGAAATAATTCCCTGCTTATGTAGACACCTCGGTGTATAACTCTGTCAGTAAGAGACCCTATTACTATCGTTGACAACATTCTGGTAACCACCGATGGACGAGAACCTAGCCTGTTGGTCCGCCTCGTTTAACAAGCAGGAAATGGTTCTCTTCGTCCCTCGCCCTTGGTACCAACGTTGCTGCCAATATAACTGACAGTCTATGCTCTGACATGCCTTGCTATCGGCCCCCTTTCTACTTTTAACCCACATGGTGGGCCCATAACCCACAATTCCATAGGATCAAAACTTGACTCTCCTGTATAACCTTGATTCCGAAATATTCCTTGCACTTGGCTTCGTAGGTAATTCACGAGCTAACTTCCTTACCATGATTCATCCCGGTATCAGCGGCAAGATTATTTCTTCATTGCTCTGAACCCCTTCCTCACCTGTTATAGGCATCAGCTTGATGCCTACATGGTTTAAACTTGTTGAACCTCCTTATAGCACTCTCGATTTGTTTCCTGGTGCTTCTAAACTCTCCTTCATTGAGCTAATTATCGGATGCCAATCCTTTCAGACATCCACCCTTATAATTTTCCCCTTATACCCTATTCGTAAGTACGATGGAGTTTCTGAAGAAAGGATGAGGACTTCATCATGATGCCCTGATGCAATGAATTGAAGACTTCAACGTTATGGATCAACCTCTTCGATGAGAGCAACACGAAAAGGAACATCCGTTAGAATTTCATAACCAACTCTTCACTCCTTACCCCACCTCTTAAATCTCGGGACGAGATTTCTTGTAGTGGAGGAGATTTGTAACACCCCCAGTGTCATGCTACAGTATTCCCCTGTTAATGGTGTCATGTCACCACATTACTGTTGCCAATCTTCACTTGATCCAAATCACAATACAAATTCAAATCCAATCTAAAGTAAAAAAAATCATATTTGTCCGACATGAAAACTTAAATGTTCATCATGTGGAAAGTATTCTTCTAGTAATATTGGTGGTGAACCAACATTTTTGCAAAGCGTCTAAATGGCCTAAAATAGCTATAACAGAAAGTTGCTAAAAGAAAAAGAGGAGGTGGGAGAGAGAGAGAGAAAAAGCCCCTGTCCTCCCCTTTTCCCCACTGGGCCTCGACCCTGCCGGCCCAGTCGGCCACCCCACAGGCCGGCCCACTCTCTCGCTCCCCTGGCCTATTAGGCCACTCCCACCCCGTAACCCTACCCCCCGCACAACCCCCCCACTCCTCCTCGTTCCCTACTCCCCCTTCCTCACCCGATCCCGTCTGGATCTGGATCGGGGCAATTGCTCCGGCCCCGTCGAACGCCGCCCGCCGCCCAAAGAAACCCCCCCCCTCGCCGGACGCCTCGCCTTCCTCCACTCCCCCCTCTCTCTGCTGGATCCGGGCGATCCACATCGACCCTGACCCCGCCTCCCCGACACCGCCGCGACGGCCCTCGCCTCTGCCCCGACGGCAGCCGGTGCCCCCGTCGCTTGACGTCGTTGCTGTCACTGACGCCGCCCATCATCGCCGGACTGCCCCGTCCCCGACTCTCCTCCGTCGGACTCCCACAAGCCTCGTCGGCCCCCGATCCCCTGCAACGGGGGTGAGCAACCCTCGCCTCGCCTTCTGATCCCCCTGTCGTAGATGTCGTCCTCCGCGCCATATCCGGATGTGCCGCGTGCTCACCGTGTCGTCCCGCATGCCCTCCCGGCGATGCCTTCTGTCTTCGACCGTCGCGCCGCTCTGCCCATACAGTGCCCTGCCGCGCGCGCCCCGTCGCTCGCGTCCCGTGCCATCGCTGCTCGCATCTGTAAGGCTGCTGCGGTCCCCTGCTGCCACAGCCGTGTTCCTCTTCGCCGCCGGCGTTCGCCCGACCGCCTCCTGCGTTCGCGATGGCACGCCAGCTGCCGCCCCGCCACGCTAGCCTATGGCTCGGTCGTGCCCTCGTCATGTCGTGCGCCTGGCGGCCTCCCTGGCGAGGCCGGCTCGCACCGGTGTGCCCCGGCCACTAACCGGGGTGGTTAGCGCTAAGCTAACCCCACCCCACCGCCACGCATAAGTAGGGCCCAGCCTCCTTTTCTTTGAATCAGAAAAGAAATATGTATAAATAAAAATAATTTAATTAATTAATTAACACTATCAATTAACCCTAATTAATTATGTTTCATTAACCTAATTGCATATTAGTCTAATTAAACCTGTTTAGTTAAAATGTGTCTGTGACAGATGGGCCCCACTGCCCTGTTTGACCAGTCAATGGTCAATGTTGACTAATGATGTCATCCTGATGCAATATTTACCTTTTAGTTAATATTAATATTAGAAACCAATTAAAATTTGGAAAATCTTTTGAAATTAAACCGTAGCTCAAATGGAAATGTTTTCTACATGAAAGTTGCTCAGAACGACGAGACGAATCCGAATACACGGTCCGTTCGTCTGCCACACGCCTCTAGCATAATGAACCTGCAACTTTTCCCCTCTGTTTCATCTGTCCGAAAATGCCAGACTTCAGGAAAACTTTCCCGGATGTTTCCCCCTTCGCCGGTATCGCGTAGTACTACGTTAGAGCATCCCTAGCGCTGCTTATTGCCTGTCATGCATTTGTTTGCTCTGTATTTACTGTTTCTTCCCCTCTTCCCTTTGGTAGACCCCGAGACCGATGCCGCCCCTATGATCGACTACATCGACGACGACCCCTCCTTGCCAGAGCAACCAGGCAAGCCCTCCCTTTGATCATCCTGATATCGGCCATTCCCTTCTCTCATGCTTGCATTAGATTTTTCTATTGTTATTGTTTGCTCCTATTTTGATGCATAGCCTGCTTTTGTAACCTGCTTATTGTTACGTACCTGCTTATCCTAAACTGCTTAGTCTAGGTTGGTTAGTGATCCATCAGTGGACCCCCACCTTGTCCTTGTTGCCCCTGCTTCATCATTGAAGACCCGATCAACGGGATCGAATACCAGGCCCCGGCACCGCACATCACTTTCCCCTTAGTTGCTCGACACTACTGGATTACTATCGAGTGCCGAGGGTGAGACCTCTACATCACTTCTGATGTTAACCCTGTAGTGTAGCTATTCGGTCGTGGTTATCGAGGGTGATTCCGCTTTAACCACTTCCGATACGACTCTGTCGTGCAACCCCTCAAGTGTGAACCTCGGGGGTGGTTCCTCTTACGTTCACCTTGATGATTACATCGAGTGGAATTCACCGGGGGTGATTCCTCGGGTTTTCCCCTTGATGTTTGGACACACGGATACTTGGACTTTACAACTGTTATTTGGAAGGGCGGGTCGACCCTGAGGGGTACACGTGAGTGAGGTGGAGACGGGTTGACCTGGAAGGTGCCCGCGAGATAATTACAAGGCGTGGCCGGGCATTCCTAGCCCTTGCCGCAAGTCCTCGAGACAGGGCAACGGGGTCACATCTTTCGTGAGTCTCTGTTTGTTACCGCGTGCTCCTAATCCACTATGATTTGGATATTTGATCCGAGGGGCCTCTGGCCTGATAGCACTAACCATCACGTGGGCATTGTATGGGCGTTCTGCGTTGCATGCATCAGCCGAAGCTTATTAGACGTCAGCGACTGAGCGGTGCGTGCCGGGTTGGACTGGTAAGCTCCTGCCTTTTTTAAGGAGGTAGCTAGATCTGCTCACCGGCCGCCCACGCAACGTGCAGGAGTTCCCGGGGCGATGGCCCATGACCCCTGGGGGCATAGGTTTAGTCCGGCATGCTGACCTCTCTATTAAGCCTAGGTCGGGTTGCGGCGTATTGCTTGGCCGAGGCCGGACATGACCCTGGAAAGGATGTCCGGCCGGAGTTAATCGAGCGTGGTGGGTAAGTTGGTGCACCCCTGCAGGGAAGAAAACATCTATCGATAGCCTGTCCTACCGTAACGGACACTTGGAGTTGTATCCCGATCGATACAACTATAACTGGATACTTGTGATGGGAATTGGTTTGTGATGATAACTGGATAGTATGGCTCTGGGATTTCTTTCTCGCAGGGAGTCGAGAAAGGATCTCTGGCCGAGGTTGATAACACTACTACTACTTTACTTTATGCTACTCTTACCTCTTCTGATGCTGCAAGATGCTTGGAGCTGCTTGAAGATGCTAGTCTTCGATAGGCTAGGCTTTCCCCTTCTCTTCTGGCATTCTCATTAGCTCCACATATACAACCCATTTCATTGATACCGATGCATATGTAGTGTAGATCCTTGCTTGCGAGTACTTTGGATGAGTACTCACGATTGCTTTGCTCCCCCTTTTCCCCCTTTCTTCTTCTTTACGGTTGATGCAACCAGATGTGGAGCTCAGAGCCGATGCCACCGCCGATGCTTACTACTACGTGGAGGCCGCATGCGACTAGGAGTAGTTAGGAGGCTCCCAGGCAGGAGGCCTTGCCTTTTTCGATCGATGTTGCTTTTGTGCTAGCCTTCTTGAGGCAAACTTGTTTAACTTATGTCTGTACTCATATATTGTTGCTTCTGCTGACTCGTTTTTATTCAAGCTGATGTATTCGAGCCCTCGAGGCCCCTGGCTTGTAATATAAAGCTTGTATTATTTTAATTTGTGTCAAGAGTTGTGTTGTGATATCCTCCCGTGAGTCCCTGATCTTGATCGTACACATTTGCGTGTATGATTAGTGTACGATTGAATCGGGGGCGTCACAGGGGGGTTACCGAACCCCCTGGGGGGAAGATATGGGCCATATGGGCCATAAGAGGGGAGCACAGCAGCCCGCAAGGGGTGGCGCGCCCCCCTTAGGCAGGAGGCTGAATTGGAGAAGGAATGAGGGGGGGGGGGGGTTCGCCCCCCATCCTTTCTCCCTCCCCCCTTCCATTTTCTCTCCGGCAAAAAAAGGAAGGGAGGGGGGCGAATTGGAGGAGGCCCCCAAGTAGGATTCCTCCTACTTGGGGCGTTCCCTTGCTGCTCCCCTCCCCCTCCCACTGTTGTGGAACGCAGTAATTTCAAAAAAAAATCCTACGAACACGCAAGATCTATCTAGGTGATGCATAGCAACGAGCGGGGAGAGTGTGTCTACGTATCCTCGTAGACCGAAAGTAGAAGCGTTTAGTAATGCGGTTGATGTAGTCGAACGTCTTCGCGATCCAACCGATCCAAGTACCGAACGCATGGCACCTCCGCGATCTGCACACATTCAGCTCGGTGATGTCCCTCGAACTCTTGATCCAGTTGAGGCTGAAGGACAGTTCCGTCAGCACGACGGCGTGGCGACGGTGATGATGAAGTTATCGGCGCAGGGCTTCACCTAAGCACTATGATGATATGACCGAGGTGTGTAACTATGGAGGAGGGCACCGCACATGGCTAAGACAAATCTTGAGTGCCTTTGGGGTGCCCCTGCCCACGTATATAAAGGAGGGAGGAGGAGGATGCCGGCCTAGGAGGGGAGCGCCTATATGGGGGAGGAATCCTCCTCCTAGTTGGAGTAGGATTCCTCCTTTCCTAGTCCAACTAGGAGGAGAAGGAAGGAGAGGGGGACAAAGGGAAGGAGTAGGAGAGGGAGAAGGAAAGAGAGGGGGGCGCCGCCCCCTCCCTAGTCCAATTCGGACCTGCCATGGGGGGGCGTGCGGCCACCCCTTGAGGCCCTTCTCTCCTTTCCCGTATGGCCCATTAAGGCCCACTACTTCCCCCGGCGAATTCCCATAACTCTCCGGTACTCCGAAAAATACCCGAATCACTCGGAACCTTTCCGATGTTCAAATATAGCCTTCCAATATATCGATCTTTACCTCTCGACCTCTGGTGCGGAACATATTCTGTTTGACCTACAAGGTTCGGTAGTCACTTGATATGAAGTTTCATGATCATCGTCATTAACTTCATCACTAATTACTGTAGGAATCATTGGAACCGATTTCTGTGGTGAAATACTTTCCAATTCGGGAGAAGGTACAATTACCTCATCAAGTTCTACTTTCCTCCCACTCACTTCTTTCGAGAGAAACTCCTTCTCTAGAAAGGATCCATTCTAAGCAACGAATATCTTGCCTTCGGATCTGTGATAGAAGGTGTACCCAATAGTCTCCTTTGGGTATCCTATGAAGACGCATTTCTCCGGTTTGGGTTCGAGCTTATCAGGTTGAAATTTTTTCACATAAGCATCACAGCCCCAAACTTTCAGAAATGACAACTTGGGTTTCTTGCCAAACCACAGTTCATAAGGTGTCATCTCAACGGATTTAGATGGTGCCCTATTTAACGTGAATGCAGCCGTCTCTAAAGCATAACCCCAAAATGATAGTGGTAAATCAGTAAGAGACATCATAGATCGCACCATATCTAGTAAAGTATGATTACGACATTCGGACACACCATTTCGCTGTGGTGTTCCGGGTGGCATGAGTTGCGAAACTATACCGCATTGTTCCAAATGAAGACCAAACTCGTAACTCAAATATTCTCCTCCACGATCAGATCGTAGAAACTTTATTTTCTTGTTACGATGGTTTTCAACTTCAATCTGAAATTCTTTGAACTTTTCAAATGTTTCAGACTTATGTTTCATCAAGTAGATATACCCATATATGCTCAAATCATTTGTGAAGGTCAGAAAATAACGATACTGCCGCGAGCGTCAACACTCATCGGACCGCATACATCAGTATGTATTATTTCCAACAAGTCTGTGTTGGGGAACGTAGTAATTTCAAAAAAATTCCTATGCACACGCAAGATCATGGTGATGCATAGCAACGAGAGGGGAGAGTGTTGGGGAACGTTGCATAAAATAAAATTTTCCTACGTTCACCAAGATCCATCTATGAGTTCATCTAGCAACGAGAGAGAGATGCATCTACATACCCTTGTAGATCGCGTGCGGAAGCGTTCAAGAGAACGGGGTTGAGGGAGTCGTTCTCGTCGTGATCCAAATCACCGGAGATCCTAGCGCCCGAATCGGACGGCACCTCCGCGTTCAACACACGCATGCGGTCTGCGTGGACGTCTCCTCCTTCTTGATCCAGCAAGGGGAAGGAGAGGTTGATGAAGATCCAAGACGACGGCGTGGTGGTGGATGCAAGAGGTTCTCCGGCTTCGCCAAGCAACTACGGGAGGGAGAGGTGTAGCAGGGAGGGTAGAGAGGCGCCAGGTGTTGGGGTGCGGCTGCCTTCCCACCGCCCCTCTTTTTATAGGGACCCCAGGGAGGGGCGCCAGCCCTAGGAGATGGGATCTCCTAGGGGGGCGGCGGCCAAAGGGGGGTGGAGTGCCCCCCAAGGCAAGTGGAGGCGCCCCCTCCCCTAGGGTTCCCAACCCTAGGCGCAGAGGGGCCTGTGGGCGCACCAGCCCACCAGGGGCTGGTTCCCTCCCCACTCCAGCCCACAGGGCCCTTCGGGATAGGTGGCCGCACCCGGTGGACCCCCGGGACCCTTCCGGTGGTCCCGGTACAATACCGGTGACCCCCGAAACTCTCCCGATGGCCGAAACAACACTTCATATATATAGTTATTTACCTCCGGACCATTCCGGAACTCCTTGTGACGTCCGGGATCTCATCCGAGACTCCGAACAACTTTCGGTTTGCTGCATACTCATATTCATACAACCCTAGCATCACCGAACCTTAAGTGTGTAGACCCTACGGGTTCGGGAGACATGTAGACATGACCGAGACGGCTCTCCAGTCAATAACCAACAACGGGATCTGGATACCCATGTTGGCTCCCACATACTCCTCGATGATCTCATCGGATGAACCACGATGTCGAGGATTCAAGCAACCCTGTATTCTATTCCCTTTGTCAATCGGTATGTTACTTGCCCGAGATTCGATCGTCGGTATCCCAATACCTCGTTCAATCTCGTTACGGCAAGTCACTTTACTGCATCAGTAATGCATGATCCCGTGACCAAACACTTGGTCACTTTGAGCTCATTATGATGATGCATTACCGAGTGGGCCCAGTGATACCTCTCCGTAATACAGAGTGACAAATCCCAGTCTCGATCCGTATACAACCCAACAGACACTTTCAGAGATACCTGTAGTGCACCTTTATAGTCACCCAGTTACATTGTGACGTTTGGTACACCCAAAGCACTCCTACGGTATCCGGGAGTTACACGATCTCATGGTCTAAGGAAAAGATACTTGACATTGGAAAAGCTCTAGCAAACGAACTACAAGATCTTGTGCTATGCTTAGGATTGGGTCTTGTCCATCACATCATTCTCCTAATGATGTGATCCCGTTATCAATGACATCCAATGTCCATAGTTAGGAAACCATGACTATCTATTGATCAACGAGCTAGTCAACTAGAGGCTTACTAGGGACATGTTGTAGTCTATGTATTCACACGTGTATTACGATTTCCGGATAATAAAATTATAGCATGAATAAAAGACAATTATCACGAACAAGGAAATATAATAATAATCCTTTTATTATTGCCTCTAGGGCATATTTCCAACAGTCTCCCACTTGCACTAGAGTCAATAATCTAGTTACATTGTGATGAATCGAACACCCATAGAGTTACGGTGTTGATCATGTTTTGCTTTCATGGAAGAGGTTTAGGCAATGGATCTGCGACATTCAGATCCGTATGCACTTTGCAAATTTCTATGTCTCCATCTTGAACATTTTCACGAATGGAGTTGAAGCGGCGCTTGATGTGCTGGTCTTCTTGTGAAACCTGGGCTCCTTGGCAAGTGCAATAGCTCCTGTTGTTCACGCAGAAGAGTTTGATCGGCCCCGACGCATTGGGTATGACTCCTAGGTCGGTGATGAACTCCTTCTCCCAAATTGCTTCATCGCTGCCTCCGAGGCTGCCATGTACTCCGCTTCACATGTAGATCCCGCCATACGGCGCTTTCGCTTGCATTACCATTACCATCGCTCCACCATTCAACATATACACGTATCCGGTTTGTGACTTAGAGTCATCAGATCTGTGTCGAAGCTAGCGTCGGCGTAACCCTTCTGACGAGCTCTTCGTCACCTCCATAAACGAGAAACATGTCCTTAGTCCTTTTCGTGTACTTCAGGATATTCTTGACGCTGTCCGGTGTTCCTTGCCGGGATTACTTTGGTACCTCCCTACCAAACTTACGGCAAGGTTTACATCAGTCTAGTACACAGCATGGCATACATAATAGATCCTATGGCTGAGGCATAGGGGATGACACTCATCTCTTCTATATCTTTTGCCGTGGTCAGACATTGAGCCGAGCTCAATTTCACACCTTGTAATACAGGCAAGAACCCTTTCTTGGACTGATCCATTTTGAACTTCTTCAATATTTTATCAAGGTATGTGCTTTGTGAAAGACCTATGAGGCGTCTCGATCTATCTTTATAGATCTTGATGCCTAATATATAAGCAGCTTCTCCAAGGTCCTTCATTGAAAAACTCTTATTCAAGTAGGCCTTAATGCTGTTCAAAAGTTATATATCATTTCCCATCAAAAGTATGTCATCTACATATAATATGAGAAATGCTACAGAGCTCCCACTCACTTTCTTGTAAACGCAGCTTCTCCATAAGTCTCATAAACCCAAATGCTTTGATCATCTCATCAAAGCGAATGTTCCAACTCCGAGATGCTTGCACCAGCCCATAAATGGATCGCTGGAGCTTGCATACCTTTTAGCATTCTTAGGGTCGACAAAACCTTCGGGCTACATCATATACAGTTCTTCCTTAAGATAGCCGTTAAGGAATGCCGTTTTGACGTCCATTTGCCATATCTCACAATCATAGTATGCGGCAATTGCTAACATGATTCGGACGGACTTCAGCTTCGCTACGGGAGATAAAGTCTCATCGTAGTCAACCCCTTGAACTTGCCGATAAAATTTAGCGACAAGTCGAGCTTTATAGATGGTAACATTACCATCCGCGTCCGTCTTCTTCTTAAAAATCCATTTGTTTTCTATCGCTCGCCGATCATCGGGCAAGTCTGTCAAAGTCCATACTTTGTTTTCATACATGGATCCTATCTCGGATTGCATGGCTTCAAGCCATTTGTTGGAATCTGGGCCCGCCATCGCTTCTTCATAGTTCAAGGTTCACCGTTGTCTAACAACATGATTTCCGTGACAGGGTTGCCATACCACTCTGGTGTGGAACGTGTCCTTGTGGACCCACGAAGTTCAAGAGCAACTTGATTCAAGTACCTTGATCATCATCATTAATTTCCTCTCCGCCGGTGTAGGCACCACAGAACATTTTCCCGAGCTGCACTACTTTCCTGTTCAAGAGGTAGTACTTCATCGAGTTCTACTTTCCTCCCACTTACTCCTTTCGAGAGAAACTCTTTTTCCGTAAAGGATCCGTTCTTGGCAACAAAGATCTTGCCTTCGGATCTAAGGTAGAAGGTATACCCAATGGTTTCCTTAGGGTATCCTATGAAGACGCATTTTTCCGACTTGGGTTCGAGCTTTTCAGGTTGAAGTTTCTTGACATAAGCATCGCATCCCCAAACTTTTAGAAACGACAGCTTAGGTTTCTTCCCAAACCCTAATTCATACGGTGTCGTCTCAACGGATTTAGACGGTGCTCTATTTAAAGTGAATGTAGCTGTCTCTAGAGCGTATCCCCAAAATGATAGCGGTAAATCAGTAAGAGACATCATAGATCGCACCATATCCAATAGAGTGCGATTACGACGTTCGGACACACCGTTCTGTTGAGGTGTTCCAGCGGCGTGAGTTGTGAAACGATTCCACATTTCCTTAAGTGTGTACCAAATTCGTGACTTAAATATTCTCCTCCACGATCTGATCGTAAGAACTTTATTTTTTGGTCACGTTGATTCTCTACCTCATTCTGAAATTCCTTGAGCTTTTCAAAGGTCTTAGACTTGTGTTTCATCAAGTAGACATACCCATATCTACTCAAGTCATCAGTGAGAGTGAGAACATAACGATATCCTCCGCAAGCCTCAACGCTCATTGGACCGCACACATCGGTATGTATGATTTCCAATAAGTTGGTTGCTCGCTCCATTGTTCCGGAGAATGGAGTCTTGGTCATTTTGCCCATGAGGCATGGTTCGCATGTGTCTAATATTCATAATCGAGAGACTCTAAAAGTCCATCAGCATGGAGCTTCTTCATGCGCTTGACACCAATGTGACCAAGGCGGCGATTACACAAGTATGTGGGACTATCGTTATCAACTTTACATCTTTTGGTATTCACACTATGAATATGTGTAATATTACGTTCGAGATTCATTAAGAATAAACCATTGACCATTGGAGCATGACCATAAAACATATCTCTCATATAAATAGAACAACCATTATTCTCGGATTTAAATGAGTAGCCATCTCGCATTAAACGAGATCCTGATACAATGTTCATGCTCAAACTTGGCACTAAATAACAATTATTGAGGTTTAAACTAATCCCGTAGGTAAATGTAGAGGTAGCGTGCCGACGGCGATCACATCGACCCTGGAACCATTCCCGACGCGCATCGTCACCTCGTCCTTCGCCAGTCTCCGCTTATTCCGCAGCTCCTGTTGTGAGTTACAAATATGAGCAACGACACCGGTATCAAATACCCATGAGTTACTACGAGTACTGGTAAGGTACATGAGGAAGTCCTAGACTAGGGGGTGTCCGGATAGCCGAACTATCATCTTTGGCCGGACTCCTGGACTATGAAGATACAAGATTGAAGACTTCGTCCCTTGTCCGGATAGGACTTTCCTTGGCGTGGAAGGCAAGCTTGGCGATACGGATATGTAGATCTCCTACCATTGTAACCGACTGTGTAACCCTAACCCTATTCGGTGTCTATATAAATCGAAGGGTTTTAGTCCGTAGGACGAACAACAATCATACCATAGGCTAGCTTCTAGGGTTTAGCCTCTCTGATCTCGTGGTAGATCTACTCTTGTACTACCCATATCATCAATACTAATCAAGTAGGAGTACGGTATTACCTCCATCGAGAGGGCCCGAACCTGGGTAAAAACATCATGTCCCTTGTCTCCTGTTACCATCTGCCTAGACACACGCCTGGGACCCCCTACCCGAGATCCGCCGGTTTTGACACCGACATTGGTGCTTTCATTGAGAGTTCCTGCGTATGCGTTGCCGTCGGGAAGGATGCCTCATCTCGCCTTTAAAGACGATACTATCGCCAAAGGAGCCTTGGCCACCGGGTCAAACTCTTCGTTAGGTGGTTTTCTTATGACCGCCGGCCTGCCACCGCTACCGACGATGACTTCTCGGGTCATCGAAACCAATCTTCACGTTAACTCAGAACTTGCCGAGCAGTTAGATCCGATCGAGCTCTCCTCCGTAAACGAGCTCTTGGATCGCATCGCCACCCTGGGAGTCGCCACAGACTACGACCAGATCGGGCCTAAAACCGATCTAAGAGAGATCAACTCTCGCCAGGCTACCCATCATGTTGCTGTGGTAGAGGAGCAGTACGGCGATTCTTCTTCTATCTTAAGGACTAGCTACGTCCGGATTCCCGATCCCTCCATGCCGGATTCCCGCAGAGGGACGGATGTCGATCAAGCCCTGAACTTAAAGTCAGCAGCGGGTTGGATTCATTGGATAGCATTCAAAAATCCAAACTTCCAAGTTCGGAAACTTCGCCCCGAGTCTTAAATTGGACGGGTTCCGGATCTAGTTCCACCGCCCACCCAAACATTAGCGATCTATCCCGAATTCGGCAAGAGCCCGCTGAAACAAAGACATCATTCTTGGGCCGATTCCTCCTGGTTATGGACATGATAAAGGACTGCCGAGAGGAGGACACAATCCCACTTTTCTACAATAATTGCACGGACAAGGGAATCCTAAACGCCATAAGTCGTCGCGAAATTACACGCTTTGCTGACTTGGTGACCATAGTACAAAAGTACTGTGCGATGGAGAGTGCTTGGAAAACCGAAAGTAAATTTTGGGATAATCCGGCCCCGAATACAGCCCTAGTCCGAAATAAAAGGGTGCATCATCACCAAGCACCTGGGTTAAACATAAAAAAACAAGAACCCCCTAAAGGGCACGGAACCGTACTGGAGGGTTGGCTAAACGGACCCTGCAAAATTCATAGCACAGAGGGCGGCACCCCAACTCATAGCCTTCGAGCATGTTGGATACTACGGCAGGTGGCCAAAAGTGGCGAAGAGCTTCTAGCCTCAGAATCCCAGCCCATAAACACCAGTACGTTATTAATAGTCTTCGAGACTTTCGCATCAAATAACATGCGGAAACGAACACTCCGCAACCTTGCCGAAGTCTACCAAGTAGCAACAATAAATCCATGGAGGACACGGCTATTACCTTTAATGCCGGTGATGAACCCAAATTCGAACAGCCCGAGCACCACCGCATTGGTCCTCGGTCCAATAGTGGATGACTTTCGCCTTACTAAGGTACTCATGGATGGCGGCAGAGGACTAAACCTCATCTACGAGGAAACCCTCCGAAAATGGAAATAGATCGGAACCGCATTGAGCGAAGCAGCACAACCTTTAGAGGAATAACCCCTAGCCGGAAGCATGCTGCAGGAAAAATCACACCGGGCGTAGTGTTCGCTCATTTGGACAATTACAGGTCCGAGGAGGTCACATTTCAAGTGGTCCCGTTCAGCAGCGGATATCACGCTTTATTAGGGCGAGAGGCATTCACAATTTTTCAAGCTATACCCCATTATGGGTACATGAAGCTTAAAATGCCCGGACCTAACGGAATCATCACTCTCGCTAGTGATCCGAACATAGCACTCGCTACCGAAAACAAGACAGCCGCACTAGCCCTCGAGGCACTATCCAAAGCCCTAGCGGCCGAGGAACTCATCGCGATGCGCTCCACGGTGAACAGGGACGATGTGATACTTGATAAAAGATCCAAGTCCACCTCTTTTAAACCAGCGGATGAAATAGTCAAATTCCAAGTCCACCCAACGGACCTGCAAAGATGGCCTCCATTGGGGTACAATTAAACCCTGATGTCGACGCCGCACTACGAGAATTTCTAAGAGAAAACTGGGACATCTTTGCCTGGCACCCTTCAGACATGCCAGGAATCCCACGTCGGCTGGCCGAGCACAGCCTAAATACCCTAAAAGGATTCAAGCCGATCAAACAGGCTCTTTGGCGCTTTTCCAACCCAAGAGACAGGCCATGGGAGAGGAGCTAGCCAAACTTCTGGAAGCCGGATTCATCGTAGATATAAAACATCCGGACCGGCTAGCAAATCTGGTGATGGTACCAAAGAAGGATAAATCCTGGCGCCTATGTGTTGATTTCAAAGACCTTAATAAGGCTTGCCCAAAGGATCCCTTCCTCCCTCGCATTGATCAAATCATCGACGCTTCTGCAGGACACGACTCATTGTGCTTCCTCGACGCTGTACTCGGCTACCACCAAATCAAGATGGCGGAGCCAGACCAAAGCCGCATACAAGCATTCATCACTCCATACGGCCCATTCTGCTTCAACACAATGCCCTTCGGGCTCAAAAGCGCCCGGCGCAACATATCGGTAGCATGATTCAGACATGTCTGGCAAACTAGATCGGCAAAACAGTGAAAGCATATGTAGATGACGTGGTCGTCAAATCCAAGCATGTCGAAACTCTAGTAGACGACTTGAGGCTCACATTCGACTATCTCCGAAAATATGACATTAAGCTCAATCCGGAAAAATGCGTCTTCGGCGTTCGGTAGGAAAGCTCTTGGGCTTCATTGTGTCCGGTAGAGGAATTGAAGCAAACCCAGCCAAGGTCCGAGCTCTGTCACAATTGGATATTCCAAAAGACCTCAAACAAATACAAAAATTGACTGGATGCGTAGAGGCCCTAGGCCGCTTTATTTCCCGTTTGGGAGAAAAGGCGTTACCCCTTTACCGCCTCCTCCGGCGCACCGAA
The DNA here is from genome assembly GCA_021605145.1 of Aegilops bicornis. NCBI lineage: Eukaryota > Viridiplantae > Streptophyta > Magnoliopsida > Poales > Poaceae > Aegilops > Aegilops bicornis. Next base: position 518,317,594 of record CM038669.1, read on the forward strand.
CACTTCGAGTGGACGGATGCCGCCACGGCCGGACTCGAAGAAATAAAAGCCATATTGGCAACAAATCCGGTCGTGGCGTCATACCAACATGGGCGAACCAATGCTATTATATATCGCCGCAACACATCAAGTTGTCGTAGCGGTGCTCGTCGTCGAACGAGAAACGGACGGACACAGGTTCCCTCTTCAAAAACCGGTTTACTATGTGTCCACTGTCCTAACTCCATGCAAGTCCCGGTACCCACATTATCAAAAGATAGCATACGTGGTGTTCATGGCATCCCGGAAGCTGCGACACTACTTTCAAGAGTGTTCGATAACGGTAGCCTCCGAAGTACCTCTTAACGACATTATAAACAACCGCGACGCGACGGGCCGGATTGCTAAATGGGCCATAGAGCTCCTTCCATTCGACATAACCTATAAGCCACGGCGAGCTATTAAGTCGCGGTGTTGGCCGACTTCATGGTCGAATGGACCGACCGAACTCCCTAAAGTGTACGACGCATACTCCAATTGGATCATGCACTTTGACGGCTCCAAAATGTTGGCGGCACGAAATGGCGTCGTCTGACGTCCCCAACCGGGGACACAGTCCAATACGTCCTCGAGATAATGTATACGGACTCCAACAACGCGGCGAATCTGAGGCCCTTCGCACGGCCTCCGGATGGCGATCTCCATGGGCATTAAACGCCTAGAGGTGCGCGAGGATTGAACCTCGCGATATCTCAAATAAACGGAGACTTTGATGCCAAAGATCCGAAAATGGCAGCGTCTCGCAATGCGGTCCTAAAAATGTCGCCGCAGTTCAAGGGCTCGAATTTCATCATATAGCCCGGGATAACAACCGGTAGCGCGACGTATTAGCACGCATCGGCGCAAAAGCAGCGATGCCGTCCGCCCAACATCTTCACTGGAACGGTTGTTCAAGTCATCCATACTATGGGAAGGAGTCCGAAATAACAATCCGGACCCAACCGCCTTGCGACACCGAACACTCGACACAATCGGAGGCTCGCCAGCGAGATAACACCCTCTGCCACGAAATAATGGCAGTTATCGCCCCATGGACGGAACCATTCCTAGCCTACCTAACTAGGCGGGAACTCCCGAAGACCAAAATGAGGCTCGCTGCATAGTACGACGATCCAAAGCCTATAAAGTCCATGAGGGAGAGCTCTATAAGAAAAGCACAACAGAGTCCTTCAAAGGTGTATCTCCAAAGAGGAAGGGCGAAACCTCCTGGCTGAAATTCATGCCGGACTGGGTGGGCACCACGCCGCAACCCGGGCCCTTGTAGGCAAGGCCTTCCGTACAGGATTTTATTGGCCGACGACCCGGGCAGATGCGCAGGATTTAGTCCAACGATGCGTCGGTTGCCAACTTTTCGCTAACCAAAGCCTTTAGTGTTGCCGGCCTTCTTGTCTGCTAAGTATTTGGGGCAGTTCCGCTTCCAGTGACCCTTCCCTTTGCAATAAAAGCACTCAGTCTCAGGCTTGGGTCCATTCTTTGACTTCTTCCCGCAAGAATCGGCTTACCGGCGTGGCAACATCCTTGCCGTCCTTCTTGAAGTTCTTCTTACCCTTGCCCTTTTTGAACTTAGTGGTTTTATTGACCATCAACACTTGATGTTCCTTCTTGATTTCTACCTCTGTGACTTCAGCATTGAAAATACTTCAGGAATAGTTTTCACCATCCCCTGCATATTGTAGTTCATCACAAAGCTCTTGTAGCTCGGTGGGAAGCGATCAAGGATTCTGTCAATGACCGCCTCGTCCGGGAGGTTAATGTCCAGCTGGAACAGGCTGTTGTGCAACCCAGACATTTTGAGTATGTGCTCACTGACAGAACTATTTTCCTCCATCTTACAACTATAGAACTTGTCGGAGACTTCATATCTCTTGACCCGGGCATGAGCTTGGAAAACCATTTTCAGCTCCTCGAACATCTCATATGCTCCGTGTTGCTCAAAACGCTTTTGGAGCCCCGGTTCTAAGCTGTAAAGCATGCCGCACTGAATGAGGGAGTAATCATCAGCACGAGACTGCCAAGCGTTCATAACGTCTTGGTTCTCAGGGATGGGTGCTTCACCTAGCGGTGCTTCTAGGACATATTGTTTCTTGGCTGCTATGAGGATGATCCTCGGGTTAGGACCCAGTCCGAATAGTTGCTGCCATCATCTTTCAGCTTGGTTTTCTCTAGGAACGTTGAAGTTCATGGTGACATGAGCGTTGGCCATTTGATCTACAAGACATTTTGCAAAGATTTTAGACTAATGTTCATGATAATTAAGTTCGTCTAATCAAATTATTTAATGAACTCCCACTCAGATTTGACATCCCTCTAGTCATCTAAGTGTTACATGATCCGAGTCGACTAGGCCGTGTCCGATCATCACGTGAGACGGACTAGTCATCATCGGTGAACATCTCCATGTTGATCGTATCTTCTATACGACTCATGTTCGACCTTTCGGTCTCTTGTGTTCCGAGGCCATGTTTGTACATGCTAGGCTCGTCAAGTTAACCTAAGTGTTTTGCATGTGTAAAACTGTCTTACACCCGTTGTATGTGAATGTAGGAATCTATCACACCCGATCATCACGTGGTGCTTCGAAACGACGAACTTTAGCAACGGTGCACAGTTAGGGAGAACACTTTCTTGAAATTATTATAAGGGATCATCTTATTTACTACCGTCGATCTAAGTAAACAAGATGCATAAACAACAATTATATAGTAGTGACATGATATGGCCAATATCATATAGCTCCTTTGATCTCCATCTTCGGGGCTCCATGATCATCTTGTCATCGGCATGACACCATGATCTCCATCATCATGATCTCCATCATCGTGTCTCCATGAATTTGCTCGCCAACTATTACTTCTACTACTATAGCTAACGGTTTAGCAATAAAGCAAAGTAATTACATGGCGTTGAATCAATGACACGCAGGTCATACAATAATTAAGACAACTCCTATGGCTCCTGCCGTTGTCATACTCATCGACATGCAAGTCGTGATTCCTATTACAAGAACATGATCTCATACATCACAATATATCATTCATCATTCATCACAACTTTTGGCCATATCACATCACAAGGCAATTGCTGCAAAAACAAGTTAGACGTCCTCTAATTGTTGTTGCATCTTTTATGTGGCTGCAATAGGGTTCTAGCAAGAATGTTTTCTTACCTACGAAAAAGCCACAACGTGATTTTTCAACTTCTATTTACCCTTCATAAGGACCCTTTTCGTCGAATCTGCTCTAACTAAAGTGGGAGAGACAGACACCCGCTAGCCACCTTATGCAACTAGTGCATGTCAGTCGGTGGAACCTGTCTCACGTAAGCGTACGTGTAAGGTCGGTCCGGCCCGCTTCATCCCACAATACCGCTGAAGCAAAATAAGACTAGTAACAGCAAGAAAGTTGACAACATCTACGCCCACAACAGATTTGTGTTCTACTCGTGCAATAGAGAACTACGCATAGACCTAGCTCTGATACCACTGTTGGGGAACCTTGCATAAAATAAAATTTTCCTACGTTCACCAAGATCCATCTATGAGTTCATCTAGCAACGAGAGAGAGATGCATATACATACCCTTGTAGATCGCGTGCGGAAGCGTTCAAGAGAACGGGGTCGAGGAGTCGTTCGTCGTGATCCAAATCACCGAAATCCTAGCGCCGAACGGACGGCACCTCCGCGTTCAACACACGTACGGTCTGCGTGACGTCTCCTCCTTCTTGATCCAGCAAGGGGGAAGGAGAGGTTGATGAAGGTCCAGCAGCACGACGGCGTGGTGGTGGATGCAGCAGGGCTCCGGCAGTGCTTCGCCAAGCAACTACGGGAGGGAGAGGTGTAGCAGGGAGGCGAGGGAGGCGCCAGGTGTTGAGGTGCTGCTGCCCTCCCACCCCCCTCTTTATATAGGGACCCCAGGGGGGCGCCGGCCCTAGGAGATGGGATCTCCTAGGGGGGCGGCGGCCAAGGGGGGTGGAGTGCCCCCCAAGGCAAGTGGAGGCGCCCCCTCCCCTAGGGTTCCCAACCCTAGGCGCAGAGGGGGGCCCAGGGGGGCGCACCAGCCCACCAGGGGCTGGTTCCCTCCCCACTTCAGCCCACGGGGCCCTCCGGGATAGGTGGCCCCACCCGGTGGACCCCCGGGACCCTTCCGGTGGTCCCGGTACAATCTGGTGGCCTTGAAACTCTCCCGATGGCGAAACAACACTTCCTATATATAATTCTTTACCTCCGGACCATTCCGGAACTCCTCGTGACGTCCGGGATCTCATCCGGGACTCCGAACAACTTTCGGTTTCCTGCATATTCATATTCATACAACCCTAGCGTCACCGAACCTTAAGTGTGTAGACCCTACGGGTTCGGGAGACATGTAGACATGACCGAGACGGCTCTCCGGTCAATAACCAACAGCGGATCTGGATACCCATGTTGGCTCCCACATACTCCTCGATGATCTCATCGGATGAACCACGATGTCGAGGATTCAAGCAACCCTGTATTCTATTCCCTTTGTCAATCGGTATGTTACTTGCCCGAGATTCGATCGTCGGTATCCCAATACCTCGTTCAATCTCGTTACCGGCAAGTCACTTTACTCGTACCGTAATGCATGATCCCGTGACCAAACACTTGGTCACTTTGAGCTCATTATGTGATGCATTACCGAGTGGGCCCAGTGATACCTCTCCGTAATACGGAGTGACAAATCCCAGTCTCGATCCGTGATAACCCAACAGACACTTTCGGAGATACCTGTAGTGCACCTTTATAGTCACCCAGTTACGTTGTGACGTTTGGTACACCCAAAGCACTCCTACGGTATCCGGGAGTTACACGATCTCATGGTCTAAGGAAAAGATACTTGACATTGGAAAAGCTCTAGCAAAACGAACTATACGATCTTGTGTTATGCTTAGGATTGGGTCTTGTCCATCACATCATTCTCCTAATGATGTGATCCTGTTATCAATGACATCCAATGTCCATAGTCAGGAAACCATGACTATCTATTGGTCAACGAGCTAGTCAACTAGAGGCTTACTAGGGACATGTTGTAGTCTATGTATTCACACGTGTATTACGATTTCCGGATAATACAATTGTAGCATGAATAAAAGACAATTATCACGAACAAGGAAATATAATAATAATCCTTTTATTATTGCCTCTAGGGCATATTTCCAACAGAGAGTGTTGTCCACGTACCCTCGTAGACCGTAAGCGGAAGCGTTATGACAACGCGGTTGATGTAGTCGTACGTCTTCATGATCCGACCGATCCAAGTACCGAACGTACGGCACCTCCGAGTTCAGCACACGTTCAGCTCGATAACGTTCCGTGGACTCCGATCCAGCAGGGTGTCGGGGATGAGTTCCGTCAGCACGACGGCGTGGTGACGATGATGATGTTCTACCGATGCAGGGCTTCGCCTAAGCACCGCAACGATATGACCGAGGTGGAATATGGTGGAGGGGGGCACCGCCTGCAGCTAAGGAACGATCACGAAGATCAACTTGTGTGTTCTAGGGTGCCCCTTGCCCCGTATATAAAGGAGCAAGGGGAGGCCGGCCGACCCTTGGGCGCCAGGAGGAGGAGTCCTCCTCCTAGTAGGAGTAGGACTCCCTCTTTCCTACTCCTACTAGGAGGGGGAAGGAAGGGGGAGGGAGAGGAAGAGGGGTGCCCCTCTCCTAGTCCAATTCGGACCCGGAGGGGGAGGGGCGCGGCCCATCCTGGCTGCCCTCTCTCTGCACTAAAGCCCATAAGGCCCATTACTTCTCCCGGGGGGTTCCGGTAACCCTCCGGTATTCCGGTTTTCTCCGAAATCACCCGGAACACTTCCGGTGTCCGAATATAGTCGTCCAATATATCAATCTTTATGTCTCGACCATTTCGAGACTCCTCGTCATGTCCGTGATCATATCCACTCCGAACAAACTTCGGTACATCAAAACTTATAAACTCATAATAAAACTGTCATCGTAACGTTAAGCGTGCGGACCCTACGGGTTCGAGAACTATGTAGACATGACCTAGAACTGTTTCCGGTCAATAACCAATAGCGGAACCTGGATGCTCATATTGGCTCCTACATATTCTATGAAGATCTTTATCGGTCAAACCGCATAACAACATACGTTGTTCCCTTTGTCATTTGTATGTTACTTGCCTAAGATTCGATCGTCGGTATCCAATACCTAGTTCAATCTCGTTACCGGCAAGTCTCTTTACTCATTCTGTAATGCATCATTTCGTAACCAACTCATTGGCCACATTGCTTGCAAGGCTTATAGTGATGTGCATTATCGAGAGGGCCCGGAGATACCTCTCTGACAATCGGAGTGACAAAACCTAATCTTGAAATACGCCAACCCAACATGTACCTTCGGAGACACCTGTAGAGCACCTTTATAATCACCCGATTCGTTATGACGCGTTTGGTAGCACACAAAGTGTTCCTCCGTAAACGGGAGTTGCATAATCTCATAGTTGTAGGAACTTTGTATAAGTCATGAAGAAAGCAATAGCAACATACTAAACGATCAAGTTCTAGGCTAACGGAATGGGTCAAGTCAATCACATCATTCTCCTAATGATGTGATCCCGTTAATCAAATGACAACTCATGTCTATGGCTAGGAAACTTAACCATCTTTGATTCAACGAGCTAGTCAAGTAGAGGCATACTAGTGACACTATGTTTGTCTATGTATTCACACATGTATTATGTTTCCGGTTAATACAATTCTAGCATGAATAATAAACATTTATCATGATATAAGGAAATAAATAATAACTTTATTATTGCCTCTAGGGCATATTTTCTTTAGTCTCCCACTTGCACTAGAGTCAATAATCTAGTTCACATCACCATGTGATTTAACACCAATATTCATATCTCACATATGATTAACACTCATAGTTCACATCGTCATGTGACCAACACCCAAAGGGTTTACTAGAGTCAATAATCTAGTTCACATCGCTATGTGATTAACACCCAAAGAGTACTAAGGTATGATCATGTTTTGCTCGTGAGAGAAGCTTAGTCAACGGGTCTGTCATATTCAGAGACGTATGTACTTTGCAACTATTCTATGTCTACAATGCTCTGCACGGAGCTACTCTAGCTAATTGATCCCACTTTCAATATGTATCCAGATTGAGACTTAGAGTCATCTGGATCGGTGTAAAAAGCTTGCATCGATGTAACTCTTTACGACGGGCTCTTTTATCACCTCCATAATCGAGAAATATTTCCTTAGTCCTCACTAAGGATGTTCTTGACCAATGTCCGATGATCTACTCCTAGATCACTATTGTACTCCTTGCCAAATTTAGAGCAAGGTATACAATAGGTCCAGTACATAGCATAGAACCTATGGTGAGGCATAGGGAATGACTTTCATTCTCTTTTCTATTTTCTGCCGTGGTCGGGATTTGAGTCTTACTCAATTTCACACCTTTGCAAATACGTACAAGAACTTTTCTTTGGTGTTCCATTTTGAACTACTTCAAAATCTTGACAAGGTATGTACTTATTGAAAAACTTATCAAGCGTCTTGATCTATCTCAATAGATCTTGATGCTCAATATGTAAGTAGTTTCTTTGAGGTCTTTCTTTTAAAGAACTCCTTTCAAATACTCCTTTCGCTTTCGGAAAAATTCTACATCATTTCGATCAACAATATGTTACTCACATATATTTATCAGAAAGGCGGTAGTGCTCCCACTCACTTTATTGTAAATACAGGCTTCACCACAAGTCTGTATAAAACTATATGCTTTGATCAACTTATCAAAGCGTATATTCCAACTCTGAGATGCTTGCACCAGTCCATAGATGGATCGCTGGAGCTTGCACATTTTGTTAGCACCTTTAGGATTGACAAACCTTCTGGTTGCATCATATACAACTCTTCTTTAAGAAAACCATTAAGGAATGCAGTTTTGACATCCATTTGCCAGATTTCATAAAATGTGGCAATTGCTAACATGATACGGACAGACTTAAGCATCGCTACAGTTGAGAAAATCTCATTGTAGTCAACACCTTGAACTTGTCAAAAACCTTTTTGCGACAAGTCGAGCTTTGTAGATAGTAACACTACTATCAGCATCTGTCTTCCTCTTGAAGATCCATTTATACAATATGGCTTGCCAATCATCGGGCAACTCCACCAAAGTCCACACTTTGTTCTCATACATGGATCCCATCTCAGATTTCATGGCCTCAAGCCATTTCGCGGAATCCGGGCTCATCATCGCTTCCTCATAGTTCGTAGGTTTATCATGGTCTAGTAACATGACTTCCAGAACAGGATTACCGTACCACTCTGGTGCGGATCTTACTCTGGTTGACCTACGAGGTTTCGGTAGTAACTTGATGTGAAGTTTCGTGATCATCATCATTAGCTTCCTCACTAATTGGTGTAGGCATCACTGGAACTGATTTCAGTGATGAACTAGTTTCCAATTAGGGAGAAGGTACAAATTACCTTATCAAGCTCTACTTTCCTCCCACTCACTTATTTCGAGAGAAACTCCATCTCTACAAAGGATCCATTCTTAGCAACGAATATTTTTGCCTTCAGATCTGTGATAGAAGGTGTACCCAACAGTTTCCTTTGGGTATTCTATGAAGACGCACTTCTCTGATTTGGGTTCGAGCTTATCAGGTTGAAAACCTTTTTCATATAAGCATCGCAACTCCAAACTTTAAGAAATGACAACTTGGGTTTCTTGCCAAACCACAGTTCATAAGGTGTCATCTCAACGGATTTAGATGGTGCCCTATTTAAAGTGAATGCAAATTGTCTCTAATGCATAACCCCAAAAGCGATATTGGTAAATCGGTAAGAGACATCTTTGATCGCACCATATCAAATAAAGTGCTTGATTCTGACGTTCGGACACACCATAATGTTGTGGTGTTCCAGGTGGCGTGAGCTGTGAAACTATTCCACATTGTTTTAATTGAAGACCAAACTCGTAACTCAAATATTCATCTCCATGATCAGATCGCAGAAACTTTATTTCTTGTTACAATGATTTTCCACTTCACTCTGAAATTCTTTGAACCTTTCAACTATTTCAGACTTATGTTTCATCAAGTAGATATACCCATATCTGCTCAAATCATCTGTGAAGGTCAGAAAATAACGATACCTGCCACGAGCATTAATACTCATTGGTCTGCATACATCAGCATGTATTATTTCCAACAAGTTTGTTGCTCGTTCCATTGTTCCGAAGAACGGAGTTCTAGTCATCTTGCCCAAAAGGCGGTTTGCAAGCATCAAATGATTCATAACCAAGTGATTCCGAAAATCCATCTTTATGGAGTTTCTTCATGCGCTTTACACCGATATGACCCAAACGGCAGTGCCAGAAATAAGTTGCACTATCATTATTAACTTTGCATCTTTTGGCATCAATATTATGAATATGTGTATCACTACGATCGAGATCCAATAAACCATTTTCGTTGGTGTGTATGACCATTGAAGGTTTTATTCATGTAAACAGAACAACAATTATTCTCTGACTTTAAATGAATAACCATATTGCAATAAACATGATCAAATCATATTCATGCTCAACGCAAACACCAAATAACACTTATTTAGTTTCAACACTAATCCCGAAAGTATAGGGAGTGTGTGATGATGATCATATCAATCTTGGAACCACTTCCAACACACATCGTTACTTCACCCTTAACTAGTCTCTGTTTATTCTGCAACTCCTGTTTCGAGTTACTAATCTTAGCAACTGAACTAGTATCAAATACTGAGGGGTTGCTATAAACACTAGTAAGGCACACATCAATAACCTATATATCAAATATACCCTTGTTAACTTTGCCATCCTTCCTATCCACCAAATATTCAGGGTATTCCCGCTTCCAGTGACCAATCCCTTTGCAGTAGAAGCACTTAGTCTCAGGCTTAGGTCCAGATTTGGGCTTCTTCACTTGAGCAGCAACTTGCTTGCCGTTCTTCTTGAAGTTCCCCTTCTATTACTTTGCCCTTTTCTTGAAACTAGTGGTCTTGTTAACCATCAACACTTGATGTTTTTCTTGATTTCTACCTTCGTCGATTTCAGCATCACGAAGAGCTTGGGAATTACTTTTGTCATCCCTTGCATATTGTAATTCATCACGAAGTTCTACTAACTTGGTGATGGCGACTAGAGAATTTTGTCAATCACTATTTTATCTGGAAGATTAACTCCCACTTGATTCAAGCGATTGCAGTACCCAGACAATCTGAGCACATGCTCACTGCTTGAGCTATTCTCCTCCATCTTTTAGCTATAGAACTTGTTGGAGACTTCATATCTCTCAACTCGGGTATTTGCTTGAAATATTAACTTCAACTCCTGGAACATCTTATATGGTCCATGACGTTCAAAACGTCTTTGAAGTCCCGATTCTAAGCCAAGTAGTCATCATATTGAGCTAGCCAAACGTTCATAACGTCTGCATCTGCTCCTGCAATAGGTCTGTCACCTAGCGGTGCATCAAGGACATAATTCTTCTGTGCAGCAATGAGGATAAACCTCATATCACGGATCCAATCCGCATCATTGCTACTAACATCTTTCAACTTAGTTTTCTCTAGGAACATATCAAAATTAAATGGGGAGCAACATCGTGAGCTATTGATCTACAACATAGATATGCTAATACTACCAGGACTAAGTTCATGATAAATTAAAGTTCAATTAATCATATTACTTAAGAACTCCCACTTAGATAGACATCCCTCTAATCCTCTAAGTGATCACGTGATCCAAATCAACTAAACCATAACCGATCATCACGTGAAATGGAGTAGCTTTCAATGGTGAACATCACTATGTTGATCATATCTACTATATGATTCATGCTCGACCTTTCGGTCTCCGTGTTCCGAGGCCATATCTGCATATGCTAGGCTCGTCAAGTTTAACCTGAGTATTCCGCGTGTGCAAAACTGGCTTGCACCCGTTGTAGATGGATGTAGAGCTTATCACACCCGATCATCACGTGGTGTCTGGGCATGACGAACTTTGGCAACGGTGCATACTCAGGGAGAATACTTCTTGATAATTAGTGAGAGATCATCTTAAAATGCTACCGTCAATCAAAGCAAGATAAGATGCATAATAATAAACATCACATGCAATCAATATAAGTGATATGATATGGCCATCCTCATCTTGTGCTTGTGATCTCCATCTCCAAAGCACCGTCATGATCACCATCGTCATCGGCGCGACACCTTGATCTCCATCATAGCATTGTTGTCGTCTCGCCAACTATTGCTTCTACGACTATCGCTACCGCTTAGTGACAAAGTAAAGCAATTACAGGGCGTTTGTATTTCATACAATAAAGCGACAACCATATGGCTCCTGCCAGTTGCCGATAACTCGGTTACAAAACATGATCATCTCATACAATAAAAAATAGCATCACGTCTTGACCATATCACATCACAACATGCCCTGCAAAAACAAGTTAGACGTCCTCTACTTTGTTGTTGCAAGTTTTACGTGGCTGCTACGGGCTGAGCAAGAACCGTTCTTACCTAAGCATCAAAACCAGAACGATAGTTCGTCAAGTTAGTGTTGTTTTAACCTTCGCAAGGACCGGGCGTAGCCACACTCGGTTCAACTAAAGTTGGAGAAACTGACACCCGCCAGCCACCTATGTGCAAAGCACGTTGGTAGAACCGATCTCGCGTAAGCGTCTGGCGTAATGTCGGTCGGGCCGCTTCATCCAACAATACCGCCAACCAAAGTATGACATCTTTGGTAAGCAATATGACTTGTATCGCCCACAACTCACTCGTGTTCTACTCGTGCATATAACATCAACGCATAAAACCTAGGCTCGGATGCCACTGTTGGGGAACGTAGTAATTTCAAAAAATTTCCTACGCAAACGCAAGATCATGGTGATGCATAGCAACGAGAGGGGAGAGTGTTGTCCACGTACCCTCGTAGACCATAAGCGGAAGCGTTATGACAACGTGGTTGATGTAGTCATACGTCTTCACGATCCGACCGATCCAAGTACCGAACGTACGGCACCTCCGAGTTCAGCACACGTTCAGCTCGATGACGATCTCCGGACTCTGATCCAGCAGGGTGTCGGGGATGAGTTCCGTCAGCACGACGGCGTGGTGACGATGATGATGTTCTACCGACGCAGGGCTTCGCCTAAGCACCGCAACGATATGACCGAGGTGGAATATGGTGGAGGGGGCACCGCACTGCAGCTAAGGAACGATCACGAAGATCAACTTGTGTGTTCTAGGGTGCCCCCGCCCCGTATATAAAGGAGCAAGGGGGGAGGCCGGCCGGCGCTTGGGGCGCGCCAAGGAGGAGGAGTCCTCCTCCTAGTAGGAGTAGGACTCCCTCTTTCCTACTCCTACTAGGAGGGGTAAGGAAGGGGGAGAGGGAGAGGGAAAGAGGGGGGTGCCGCCCCCCCTCTCCTAGTCCAATTCGGACCAGAGGGGGAGGGGGCGCGCGGCCCATCCTGGCTGCCCCTCTCTCTCTCCACTAAAGCCCATAAGGCCCATTACTTCTCCCGGGGGGTTCCAGTAACCCTCCGGCACTCCGGTTTTCTCCGAAATCACCCGGAACACTTCCGGTGTCTGAATATAGTCGTCCAATATATCAATCTTTATGTCTCGACCATTTCGAGACTCCTCGTCATGTCCGTGATCATATCCGGGACTCGAACAACCTTTGGTACATCAAAACTTATAAACTCATAATAAAACTGTCATCGTAACGTTAAGCGTGCGGACCCTACGGGTTCGAGAACTATGTAGACATGACCTAGAACTGTTTCCGGTCAATAACCAATAGCGGAACCTGGATGCTCATATTGGCTCCTACATATTGTACAAAGATCTTTATTGGTCAAACCGCATAACAACATACGTTGTTCCCTTTGTCATCGGTATGTTACTTGCCCGAGATTCGATCGTCGGTATCCAATACCTAGTTCAATCTCGTTACCGGCAAGTCTCTTTACTCGTTCCGTAATGCATCATTCCGTAACCAACTCATTGGCCACATTGCTTGCAAGGCTTATAGTGATGTGCATTACCGAGAGGGCAGAGATACCTCTCCGACAATCGGAGGACAAAACCTAATCTTGAAATACGCCAACCCAACATGTACCTTCGGAGACACCTGTAGAGCACCTTTATAATCACCCGATTACGTTGTGACGTTTGGTAGGACACAAAGTGTTCCTCCCGTAAACGGAGTTGCATAATCTCATAGTTGTAGGAACTTTGTATAAGTCATGAAGAAAGCAATAGCAACATACTAAAGCGATCAAGTTCTAGGCTAACGGAATGGGTCAAGTCAATCACATCATTCTCCTAATGATGTGATCCCGTTAATCAAATGACAACTCATGTCTATGGCTAGGAAACTTAACCATCTTTGATTCAACGAGCTAGTCAAGTAGAGGCATACTAGTGACACTACGTTTGTCTATGTATTCACACATGTATTATGTTTCCGGTTAATACAATTCTAGCATGAATAATAAACATTTATCATGATATAAGGAAATAAATAATAACTTTATTATTGCCTCTAGGGCATATTTCCTTCAGTCTGTTGCTCGCTCCATTGTTCCGGAGAACGGAGTCTTAGTCATCTTGCCCCTGAGGCATGGTTCGCAAGTATCAAGTGATTCATAATCAAGTGATTCGAAAATCCCATCAGCATGGAGTTTCTTCATGTGCTTTACACCAATTTGACCTAAATGGAAGTGCCACAAATAAGTTGCACTATCATTATTGAACCTATATCTTTTGGCTTCAATACTATGAATATGTGTATCACTACTATCGAGATTCAACAAACACAGACCACTCATCAAGGGTGCATGACCATAAAAGATATTACTCATATAAATAGAACAAACATTATTCTCTGATTTAAATGAATAATCGTCTCGCATCAAACAAGATCCAGATATAATGTTGATGCTCAACGCTGGCACCAAATAACAATTATTCAGGTCTAAAACTAATCCCGAAGGTAGATGTAGAGGTAGCGTAGCGTGCCGACCGCAATCACATCGACTTTGGAACCATTTCCCATGCGCATCGTCACCTCGTCCTTAGCCAATCTTTGTTTAATCCGTAGCCCCTGTTTTGAGTTGCAAATATGAGCAATGTAACCGAGATCAAATACCCGAGCGCCATCACGAGCATTAGTTAAGTACACATCAATAACATGTATATCAAATATACCTTTCACTTTGCCATTCTTCTTATCTGCCAAATACTTGGGGCAGTTCCGCTTCTAGTGACCAGTCCCTTTGCAGTAGAAGCACTCAGTCTCAGGCTTAGGTCCAGACCTGGGCTTCTTCACTTGAGCAGCAACTTTCTTGCCGTTCTTCTTGAAGTTCCCCTTCTTCCCTTTGCCCTTGTTCTTGAAACTGGTGGTCTTGTTGACCATCAACACTTGATGCTCCTTCTTGATTTCTACCTCCGCAACTTTTAGCATAGCGAAGAGCTCGGGAATTGTCTTATCCATCCCTTGCATATTATAGTTCATCACGAAGCTTTTGTAGCTTGGTGGCAGTGATTGAAGAACTCTGTCAATGACACTATCATTAGGAAGATTAACTCCCAGTTGAGTCAAGTTGTTGTGGTACCCAGACATTCTGAGTATATGTTCACTGACAGAACTATTCTCCTCCATTTTGCAGCTGTAGAATTTATTGGAGACTTCATATCTCTCAATCCGGGCATTTGCTTGAAATATTAACTTCAACTCCTGGAACATCTCATATGCTCCATAATGTTCAAAATGTCGTTGAAGTCCCGGTTCTAAGCTGTAAAGCATGGCACACTGAAATATCGAGTAGTCATCAGCTTTGCTCTGCCAGACGTTCTTAATGTCATCAGTAGCATCTGTAGCAGGCCTGGCACCCAGCGGTGCTTCTAGGATGTAATTCTTCTATGCAGCAATGAGGATAATCCTCAAGTTACGTACCCAGTCCGTGTAGTTGCTAGCATTACCTTTCAACTTAGCTTTCTCTAGGAACGCACTAAAATTCAACGGAACAGTAGCACGGGCCATTTATCTACAACAACATAGACATGCAAAATACTATCAAGTACTAAGTTCATGATAAATTAAAGTTTAATGAATCATATTACTTAAGAACTCCCACTAAGATAGACATCCCTCTAATCATCTAAGTGATCACGTGATCCATATGAACTAAACCATGTTTGATCATCACGTGAGATGGAGCAGTTTTCAATGGTGAACATCACTATGTTGATCATATCTACTATATGATTCACGCTCGACCTTTCGGTATCAGTGTTCCGAGGCCATATCTGCATATGCTAGGCTCGTCAAGTTTAACCCGAGTATTCTGCGTGTGCAAAACTGGCTTGCACCCATTGTATGTGAACATAGAGCTTATCACACCGGATCATCATGTGGTGTCTCGGCACGACGAACTTTCACAACGGTGCATACTCAGGGAGAACACTTGTACCTTAAAATTTAGTGAGATATCATCTTATAATGCTACCGCCGAACTAAGAAAAATAAGATGCATAAAGGATAAACATCACATGCAATCAATATAAGTGATATGATATGGCCATCATCATCTTGTGCCTTTGATCTCCATCTCCAAAGCACCATCATGATCACCATCGTCACCGGCGCAACACCTTGATCTCCATCGTAGCATCGTTGTAGTCTCGCCAACTATTGCTTCTACGACTATCGCTACCGCTTAGTGATAAAGTAAAAACAATTACATGGCGATTTCATTGCACACAATAAAGCGACAACCATATGGCTCCTGCCAGTTGCCGATAACTCTATTACAAAACATGATCATCTCATACAATAAAATTTAGCATCATATCTTGACCATATCACATCACAACATGCCCTGCAAAAACAAGTTAGATGTCCTCTACTTTGTTGTTGCAAGTTTTATGTGGCTGCTGCCGGCTGAGCAAGAACCGTTCTTACCTACGCATCAAAACCACAATGATTTTTTGTCAAGTGTGCTATTTTAACCTTCAACAAGGACCGGGCGTAATCACACTCGATTCAACTAAAGTTGGAGAAACTGACACCCGCCAGCCACCTGTGTGCAAAGCACGTCGGTAGAACCAGTCTCGCGTAAGCATACGCGTAATGTCGGTCCAGGCCGCTTCATCCAACAATACCGTTGAATAAAAGTATGACATGCTGGTAAGTAGTATGACTATTATCTCCCACAACTCTTTGTGTTCTACTCGTGCATATAACATCTACGCATAGACCTGGCTCGGATGCCACTGTTTTGAAACACAGTAATTTCAAAAAAAAAAATCCTACGAACACGCAAGATCTATCTAGGTGATGCATAGCAATGAGCGGGGAGTGTGTGTGTCTACGTACCCTTGTAGACTGAAAGCGGAAGCTTTTAGTAACGCGGTTGATGTAGTCGAACGTCTTCACGATCCAACCGATCCAAGAACCGAACGCACGACACCTCTGTGATCTGCACACGTTCAGCTCGGTGACGTCCCTCGAACTCGTGATCCAGTTGAGGCCGAAGGAAAGTTCCGTCAGCACGACGGTGTGGCGACGGTGATGATGAAGTTACCAGCGCAGGGCTTCGCCTAAGCACTACGACGATATGACCGAGGTGTGTAACTGTGGAGGGGGCACCACACACAGCTAAGACAAATATTGAGTGCCTTTGGGTGCCCCCTGCCCACGTATATAAAGGAGGGAGGAGGAGGAGGCCGGCCTAGGAGGGGCGCCTATACGGGGGAGGAATCCTCCTCCTAGTAGGAGTAGGATTCCTCCTTTCCTAGTCCAACAAGGAGGAGAAGGAAGGAGAGGGGGAGAGAGGGATGGAGTAGCAGAGGGAGAAGGAAAGAGAGGGGGGCGCCGCCCCCTCCCTAGTCCAATTCGGACTTGCCATCCGGGGGTGCGCGGTCACCCCTTGAGGCCCTTCTCACCTTTCCCGTATGGCCCATTAAGGCCCACTACTTCCCCCCGCGAATCCCCGTAACTCTCCGGTACTCCGAAAAATACCCGAATCACTCGGAACCTTTCCGATGTCCGAATATAGCCTTCCAATATATCGATCTTTACCTCTCGACCATTTCGAGACTCCACGTCATGTCCGTGATTTCATCCGAGACTCCGAACAAACTTCGGTTATCAAATCACATCAAACGCTAAGCGTGCGGACCCTACGGGTTCGAGAACTATGTAGACATGACCGAGACACATCTCCGGTCAATAACCAATAGCGGAACCTGGATGCTCATATTGGCTCCTACATATTCTACGAAGATCTTTATCGGTCAAACCGCATATCAACATACGTTGTTCCCTTTGTCATCGGTATGTTACTTGCCCGAGATTCGATCGTCGGTATCACCATACCTAGTTCAATCTCATTACTTGCAGGTCTCTTTACTCATTCCGTAATGCATCATCCCGTAACTAACTCATTAGTCACATTGCTTGCAAGGCTTATAGTGATGTGCATTAACGAGAGGGCCCAGAGATACCTCTCCGATACACGGAGTGACAAATCCTAATCTTGATCTATGCCAACCCAGCAAACGCCTTCGGAGACACCTGTAGAGCATCTTTATAATCACCCAGTTAAATTGTGATGTTTGATAGCACACAAGGTGTTCCTCCGGTATTCGGGAGTTGCATAATCTCATAGTCAGAGGAACATGTATAAGTCATGAAGAAAGCAATAGCAATCAAACTAAACGATCATTTATGCTAAGCTAACGGATGGGTCTTGTCCATCACATCATTCTCCTAATGATGTGAACCCGTTTATCAAATGACAACACATGTCTATGGTCAGGAAACTTAACCATCTTTGATTAACGAGCTAGTCTAGTAGAGGCATACTAGGGACACTTTGTTTTGTCTATGTATTCACACATGTATCAAGTTTCCGGTTAATACAATTCTAGCATGAATAATAAACATTTATCATGATATAAGGAAATAAAATAATAACTTTATTATTGACTCTAGGGCATATTTCCTTCACCCACCTATATATACGTGGGGAGGGGGTGCCTAGAACACACAACTACAATTGTTAGCCGTGTGCGGTGCTCCCCTCCACAGTTTACGCCTCCGGTCATATCTTCGTAGTGCTTAGGCGAAGCCCTGTGCGGATCACTTCACCATCACCGTCACCACGCCGTCGTGCTGACGGAACTCATCTACTTCCCCGACACCTTGCTGGATCAAGAAGGTGAGGGATGTCATCGCGTTGAACGTGTGCAGAACTCGGAGGTGCCGTACGTTCGGTACTTGATCGATCGGAGCTAGAAGAAGTTCGACTACATCAACCGCGTTTTCAAACACTTCCGCTTACGGTCTACGAGGGTACGTAGACATACTCTCCCCCTCGTTGCTATGCATCTCCTACATAGATTTTGCATGAGCATAGGATTTTTTTGAAATTGCATGCTACGTTTTCCAATAGTGGCATCCGAGCCAGGTCTATGCGTAGATGATATGCACGAGTAGAACACAAAGAGTTGTGGGCGGTGATCGTCATACTGCTTACCACCAATGTTGTATTTTGATTCGGCGGTATCGTTGGATGAAGCGGCCCGGACCAACCTTACATGACCACGTTCATGAGACCGGTTCCACCGAAAGACATGCAACTAGTTTTGCATACAGGTGGCTGGCGGGTGTCTGTTTCTCCTACTTTAGTTGAATCAAATTTGACTGCGGCCGGTCCTTGTTTAAGGTTAAAACAACAAACTTGATAAATCACCATTGTGGTTTTACTGCTGAAGTAAGAACGGTTCTTGCTAGAAGCCCGTGGCAGCCACATAAAACTTGCAACAACAAAGTAGAGGACGTCTAACTTGTTTTTGCAGGGCATGTTGTGATGTGATATGGTCAAGACATGATGTGATATACGTTATTGTATGAGATGATCATGTTTTGTAAAAGTTATTGGCAACCGACAGGAGCCTTATGGTTATCTCTTTATTGTATGAAATGCAAACGCCATGTAATTGCTTTGCTTTATCATTATGTGTTAGCGATAGTTGTAGAAGCAATAGTTGGTGAGATGACCATGACGCAACGATGGAGATCAAGGTGTCGAGCTGGTGATGACGGAGATCATGATGATGCTTTGGAGATGGAGATCAAAAGCACAAGATGATGATGGCCATATCATGTCACATATTTTGATTGCATGTGGATTTTATCTTTTATGCATCTTATTTTGCTTAGTACGGTGGTAACATTATAAGATGATCCCTTAACTAAATTTCAAGGTATAAGTGTTCTCCCTGAGTATGCACCATTGCGACGGTTAAATGCGTGTTGAGACACCATGTGATGATCGGGTGTGATAGACTCTACGTTCACATACAACGGGTGCAAGACAGTTTTGCACATGCGGAATACTTGGGTTAAACTTGACGAGCCTAGCATGTACAGACATGGCCTCTGAAAACTGGAGACCGAAGGTCGAACGTGAATCATATAGTAGATATGATCAACATAGAGATGTTCACCATTGATGACTACCCCATCTCACGTGCTGATCGGACATGGGTTAGTTGATTTGGATCACGTATAATTTAGATGACTTGAGGGATGTCTATATAAGTGGGATTTCATAAGTAATTTGATTAGTTGAACTTAATTTATCATGAACTTAGTCCTGATAATATTTGCAAATTATGTCATAGATCAATAGCTCGCGATGTAGCTCCCCATTTATATTTTGATATGTTCCTAGAGAAAATTAAGTTGAAAGATGATAGTAGCAATGATGCGTACTTGGTCTGTGATATGAGGATTATCCTCATTGCTGCACAGAATAATTATGTCCTTGATGCACCGCTATGTGATAGACCTATTGCAGGATGAGATGCAGACGCTATGAATGTTTGGCAAGCTCGATGCGATGACTACTTGATAGTTTAGTGCGCCATGCTTTACGGCTTAGAATTGGAGCTTCAAAGATGTTTTGAACGCCACAGAGCATATGAGATGTTCCAAGAGATGAAATTGGTATTTCAGACTCATGCCCGTGTCAAGAGGTATGAGACCTCTGACAAGTACTTTGCCTACAAGATGGAGGAGAATAGCTCAGCTAGTGAGCATGTGCTCAGAATGTCTGGGCACTACAATCGCTTGAATCAAGTGGGATTTAATCTTCCAGATAAGATAATGATTTACAGAGTTCTCTAGTCACTATCAGCAAGCTACTAGAACTTCATGATGAACCATAATATGCAAGGGATGACGAAAACAATTCCCGAGCTCTTCATGATGCTGAAATCGATGAAGTTAGAAATCAAGAAAGAGCATCAAGTGTTGATGGTTAACAAGACCACTAGTTTCAAGAAGAATGGCAAGCAAGTTGCCACTACCGTGAAAAAGCCCAAAGCTAGACCCAAGCCTGAAACTAAGTGCTTCCACTGCAAAGGAAATGGTCACTGGAAGCGGAAATACTCCAAATACTTGGCGGATAAGGTGGATGGCAAAGTGAACAAAGGTATATTTGTTATACATGTTATTGATGTGTACTTTACTAGTGTTCATAGTAACCCTAGGTATTTGATACCGGTTCAGTTGCTAAGATTAATAACTCGAAACAAGAGTTGCAAAATGAATAGAGACTAGTTAAGGGCGAGGTGACGATGTGTGTTGGAAGTGATTCCAAGGTTGATAAGATCACCATCGCACACTCCCTCTACCTTCGGGATTAGTGTTGGACCTAAATGTTATTTGGTGTTTGCGTTGAGCATGAATATGATTGGATCATGTTTATTGCGATACGGTTATTCATTTAAGTCAGAGAATAATTGTTGTTCTGGTTACATGAATAAAAACTTCTATGGTCATACACCCAACGTAAATGGTTTATTGAATCTTGATCGTAGTGATACACATATTCATCATATTGATGCCAAAAGATGCAAAGTTGATAATGATAGTGCAACATACTTGTGGCACTGCCGTTTAGGTCATATTGGTGTAAAACACATGAAGAAACTCCATACGGATGGAATTTTGGAATCACTTGATTATGAATCATTTGATGCTTGCGAACCATGCCTCATGGGAAAGATGACTAAAACTCTGTTCTTTGGAAGAATGGAGCGAGCCAATGACTTATTGGAAATAATACATACCGTTGTATGCGGTCCGATGAGTGTTGAGGCACGCGGCGGGTATTGTTATTTTCTGACCTTCATAAATGGTTTGAGAAGATATGGGTATATCTACTTAATAAAAGCACAAGTCTGAAACATTTGAAAAGTTTAAGGAATTTCAGAGTGAAGTGGAGAATCATCGTAACAAGAAAATAAAAGTTTCTACGATCTGATCACAGAGGTGAATATTTGAGTTACGAGTTTGGCCTTCATTTAAAACAATGTGAAATAGTTTCACAACTCACGCAATCTGGAACACCACAGCATACTGGTGTGTCCAAACGTCGTAACCGTACTTTATTAGATATGGTGCGATCTATGATGTCTCTTACCGATTTACCACTATCATTTTGGGGTTATGCATTAGAGACAGCTGCATTCACATTAAATAGGGCACCATCTAAATCCATTGAGATGACACAGTATGAACTATGGTTTGGCAAGAAACCTAAGCTATCGTTACTTAAAGTTTGGGGTTGCGACACTTATGTAAAAAGGCTTCAGCCTGATAACCTTGAACCCAAATCGGAGAAGTGCATCTTCATAGGATACCCTAAGGAAACAATTGGTACACCTTCTACCACAGATCCGAAGGCAAGATCTTTATTGTCGAGAATGTAACCTTTCTAGAGAAGGAGTTTCTCTCGAAAGAAGTGAGTGGGAGGAAAGTAGAACTTGATGAGGTAATTGTAGCTTCTCTCGAATTGGAAAGTAGCACATGAGTGAAATCTGTTCCCGTGATACCTACACCAACTAGAGAGGAAGCTAATGATGATAATCATGAAACTCCGGATCAAGTTACTACTGGACCTCGTAGGTCGAACAGAGCACGTTCCGCATCAGAGTGGTACGGTAATCCTGTCCTGGAAGTCATGTTATTAGACCATGGCGAACCTACGAACTATGAAGAATCTATGATGAGCCCAGATTCCGCCAGATGGCTTGAGGCCATGAAATCTGAGATAGGATCCATGTATGAGAACAAAGTGTGGACTTTGGTGGACTTGCCCGATGATCGGCAAGCCATTGAGAATAAATGGATCTTCAAGAGGAAGACGAACACTGATGGTAGTGTTACTATCTACAAAGCGTAACTTGTCGCAAAAGGTTTTTGACAAGTTCAAGGTGTTTACTACAATGAGATTTTCTCACTCGTAGCGATGCTTAAGTCTGTCCGAATCATGTTAGCAATTGCCACATTTTATGAAATCTGGCGAATGGATGTCAAAACTGCATTCCTTAATGGATTTCTTAAAGAAGAGTTGTATATGATGCAACCAAAAGGTTTTGTCGATCCTAAAGGTGCTAACAAAGTGTGCAAACTCCAGCGATCCATCTATGGACTGGTGCAAGCATCTCAGAGTTGGAATATACGCTTTGATAAGGTGATCAAAGCATATGATTTTATACAGACTTACGGGGAAACCTGTATTTACAAGAAAGTGAGTGGGAGCTCTGTAGCATTTCTGATATTATATGTGGATGAAATTTTTTGATTGTAAACGATGTAGAATTTCTGGATAGCATAAAAGGATATTTGAATAAGAATTTTTCAATGAGAGACCTAGGTGAAGCTGCTTACATATTGGGCATCAAGATCTATAGAGATAGATCAAGACGCTTGATAAGACTTTCAATGAGTACATACCTTGACAAGATTTTGAAGGAGTTCAAAATGGATAAGTCAAAGAAGGAGTTCTTGCATCTATTGTAAGGTGTGAAGTTGAGTAAAGACTCAAAACCCGACCACGGCAGAAGATAAAGAGAGAATGAAAGTCATTCCCTATGCCTCAGCCATAGGTTCTATAAAGTATGACATGTTGTGGACCAAACCTATTGTGTACCTTGCCATGAGTTTGGCAAGGGGGTACAGTATTGATCCAGGAATAGATCACTGGACAACAGTCAAAATTATCCTTAGTTACCTTAAAGAGGACTAAGGAAATGTTTCTCGGTTATGGAGGTGATAAAGGGTTCATCGTAAAGGGTTAGGATGATGTAAGATTTAACACTAATCTAGATGACTCTAAGTCTCAATCTGGATACGTATTGAAAGTGGGAGCAATTAGCTAGAGTAGCACCATGCAGAGCATTGTAGACATAGAAATTTGCAAATATACATACGGATCTGAATGTGACAGACTCGTCGACTGAACTTCTCTCACAAGTAAAACATGATCACACCTTAGTACTCTTTGGGTGTTAATCACATGGGATGTGAACTAGATTATTCACTCAAGTAAACCCTTTGGGAGTTGGTCACATGGCGATGTGAACTATAGGTGTTAATCACATGACGATGTGAACTATTGGTGTTAATAACATGGCGATGTGAACTAGATTATTGACTCTAGTGCAAGTGGGAGACTGAAGGAAATATGCCCTAGAGGCAATAATAAATTTGTTATTTTATATTTCCTTATTCAAGATAAATGTTTATTATTCATGCTAGAATTGTATTGATCGGAAACCTAAGTACATGTGTGAATACATAGATAAACACTGTGTCCCTAGTGAGCCTCTACTTGACTAGCTCGTTGTTCAAAGATGGTTAAGGTTTCCTAATCACGGACATGAGTTGTCATTTGATAACGGGATCACATCATTAGGAGAATGATGTAATGGACAAGACCCATTCGTTAGCTTAGCATTATGATCGTTCAGTTTTATTGCTATTGCTTTCTTCGTGTAAAATACATATTCCTTCGACTATGAGATTATGCAATTCTCGGATACCGGAGGAATGCCTTGTGTGCTATCATACATCACAACTTAACTGGGTGATTATAAAGATGCTCTACAAGTATCTTCGAAGGTGTTTGTTGGGTTGTCATAGATCGAGATTAGGATTTGTCACTCCGAGTATCAGAGAGGTATCTCTGGGCCCTCTCGGCAATACACATCATAAGAAACCTTGCAAGCAAAGTGACTAATGATTTATTTGCAGGATGATGTATTACAGAACGAGTAAAGAGACTTGCCGGTAATGAGATTGAACTAGGTATGAAGATACCGACGATCGAATCTCGGGCAAGTAACATACCGATGACAAAAGGAATAACATATGTTGTCATAACGGTTCGACCGATAAAGATCTTCGTAGAATATGTAGGAACCAATATGAGCATCCAGGTTCCGCTATTGTTTATTGACCGGAGAGGTGTCTCGGTCATGTCTACATAGTTCTCGAACCTGTAGGGTCCGCACGCTTAACGTTCGATGACGATGTTGTATTATATGAGTTATGTGATTTGGTGACCGAATGTTGTTCGGAGTCCCGATGAGATCACGAACATGACGTGGAGTCTCAAAATGGTCGAGATGTAAAGATTGATATAGAGGATGATAGTATTTGGACACCGGAAGTGTTCCGGATAGTATCGGGTATTTATCGGAGTACTGGGGGGGGGGGTTACCGAACCACCGGGGGGAAGATATGGGCCATATGGGCCATAAGAGGGTAGCACACGAGCCCACAAGGGGTGGCGCCCCCCCTTAGGCAGGAGGCTGAATTGGAGAAGGAACAAGGGGGTTCGCCCCCCTTCCTTTCTCCCTCCCCCCTTCCCTTTTCTACCTAGCAAAAAAGGAAGGGGGAGGCCGAATTGGAGGAGGCCCCCATGTAGGACCCCTCCTACTTGTGGCACTCCCTTGCTGCTCCCCTCCCCCTCCCACCTATATATACGTGGGGAGGGGGCGCCTAGAACACACAACTACAATCATTAGCCGTGTGCGGTGCTCCCCTCCATAGTTTACGCCTCCGGTCATATCTTCGTAGTGCTTAGGCGAAGCCCTGCGCGGATCACTTCACCATCACCGTCACCATGCCGTCGTGCTGACGGAACTCATTACTTCCTTGACACCTTGCTGGATCAAGAAGGCAAGGGACGTCATCGCGCTGAACGCGTGCAGAACTCGGAGGTGCCGTACGTTCGGTACTTGATCGGTCGGAGCTAGTAGAAGTTCGACTACATCAACCGCGTTGTCAAACGCTTTCCCTATGGTCTACGAGGGTACGTAGACATACTCTCCCCCTCGTTTCTATGCATCTCCTAGATAGATCTTGCGTGAGCGTAGAATTTTTTTTGAAATTGCATGTTACGTTTCCCAACAAGCAAGTCCTTTGTTTCAAGCATGAACGTTTGGAGGAAAAACATGATCTCATGTATAGGCAGTGTGCTCATGTGAGTTGGCTCACAGGGTACCACAATACAATTTTTTTCAAGCATATGCTGGTGAACGGAAGTGGATGAACACCATTAAAAAACTGAAAAAGGTGGAAGGGGACGAGAGCTTGAAGGCCCTTTTTACTAACTATTTTTCATCCTTATTTACCCCCCTGACAGGTTTTTCTTATGATGATTTCATCAACATTATTAATCCAAAGGGCACCACTCAAATGAACGAGTTTTTGATGGCGGAGGTCACCAAAGATGAGGTAAAACAGGCTCTTGACAACATAGGAGACCTCAAGGCGCCCGGAGCAAATGGCATGCGTGAGATCTTTTCTAAGAAGTATTGGGATCTTGTTGGTGAGAGTATGGTACAAGAGGTACAACACATGTTGCAAGGCAGCAACATATGAGAGGGATTGAACGATACCATTGTGGTGGTTATCCATGAGGTCAAAAATCCAGAGAAGCTAAAAGATTTGTGCCTGATTAGCCCTTGCAACATTCTCACAAGTGGGGCTGGATGACGTGGCGTAACAGCCAAGGCAGATGGCGTTAGCCGTCGGATGGTCAAAACGACCCGGTATAAGAGTCGAAGAGCACATCTGGTCTGGAGGAGTGGCCGATGAAGGATGTCCGATGATGTCGATGCTTGCAGGGCCAGCCGGGGCGGCCACAGACGAGGCATAGATGGATGGCGTCGAGTGAACTATGGAGGGGAAGACGACTGACATACTTTGATGGCGATAGCCGAGGGGAGATAATGAGTGGTGGACTGCTACCTCTTGAGCACTACGTTGGTTTTCCCTTGAAGAGGAAAGGGTGATGCAGTAAAGTAGCGTAAGTATTTCCCTCAGTTTTTGAGAACCAAGGTATCAATCCAGTAGGAGACCACGCACAAGTCCCTGATACGTCTCCGTCGTATCTACTTTTCCAAACACTTTTGCCCTTGTTTTGGACTCTAACTTGCATGATTTGAATGCAACTAACCCGAACTGACACTATTTTCAGTAGACTTTCCATGGTGTTATTTATGTGCTGAAACATTCTCGGAATGACCTGAAACTCCATGAAACTTATTTTTGGAAAATATTAAAAGGAGTCCTTAATATTAAAAGGTGTGATCATGTTATTTATGATTCATCGCGTTTTACGATACGAAGCCGCCGCCAAGCCCTAAAACCTCTCGGGAGGGCTGATCTGGAGTCCGTTCGGGGCTCCGGAGAGGGGAATCCGTCGCCATCATCATCATCAACCATCCTCCATCACCAATTTCATGATGCTCACCGCCGTGCGTGAGTAATTCCATCGTAGGCTTGCTGGACGGTGATGGGTTGGATGAGATTTATCATGTAATCAAGTTTGTTTTGTTAGGGTTTGATCCCTAGTATCCACTATGTTCTAAGATTGATGTTGCTATGACTTTGCTATGCTTAGTGCTTGACACTAGGGCCCGAGTGCCATGATTTCAGATCTGAACCTATTATGTTTTCATGAATATATGTGAGTTCTTGATCCTATCTTGCAAGTCTATAGTCACCTACTATGTGTTATGGTCCGGCAACCCCGAAGTGACAATAATCGGGACCACTCCCGGTGATGACCGTAGTTTGAGGAGTTCATGTATTCAATATGTGTTAATGCTTTGGTCCAAGATTACTCTATTAAAAGGAGGCCTTAATATCCATTAGTTTCCGCTAGGACCCCGCTGCTACAGGAGGGTAGGACAAAAGATGTCATGCAAGTTCTTTTCCATAAGCACGTATGACTATATTCGGAATACATGCCTACATTACATTGATGAATTGGAGCTAGCTCTGTGTCACCCTATGTTATGACTGTTACATGATGAACCGCATCCAGCATAATTCTCCATCACCGATCCAATGCCTACGAGCTTTTCACATATTGTTCTTCGCTTATTTACTTTACCGTTTCTACTGTTACAATTACTACAAAACACCCAAATATTACTTTTGCTATCATTATCGTTACTTCCATATTACTGCGCTACTAAATACTTTGCTGCAGATACTAAGTTATCCAGGTGTGGTTGAATTGACAACTCAACTGCTAATACTTGAGAATATTCTTTGGCTCCCCTTGTGTCGAATCAATAAATTTGGGTTGAATACTCTACCCTCGAAAAATGTTGCGATCCCCTATACTTGTGGGTTATCAAGACTATTTTCTAGCGCCGTTGCCGGGGAGCATAGCTCTATTCTTTGAGTCACTTGGGATTTATATCTGCTGGTCACTATGAAGAACTTGGAAGACGAGAAAACAAAAATTCATCCCTCAACTACGAGGGGAGGTAAGGAACTGCCATCTAGCTCTTCACTCGATTCACCTTCTGTTTTGAGTAAGCTTGCGACACCTAAACCTGCTTCTGCTATTCATTCTGATATGTCGCATGCTATTGATGATGCCACTTCTGCTATGCATGATACTTATGATGAAACTACTTCTATGCTTGATACTACTGTGCCACTTGGTGAATTTCTTGATGAACAACTTGCTAGGGCTAGAGAGAATGAAATTATTGAAACTGATAATTTCAATGATAGTGATGATGAAGGCTCTCCCAATAAATATGAATTGCCTGTTGTGCCTGAGGGCTATGTTATGGATGAAGAAACTAAAAGAGACTTTCTTGCTTGTAATGATAGAAGTGATCTTAAGAAATTATTAGCTAAGCTTAAACAAAAAACTCTGAATGCTAGAATGAAATATGATCCTGCTTATGCTACTTCACCTATCTTTGTTACTGATAAGGAATATGAATTCTCTATTGATCTTGATATAATTACTTTGGTTGAATCTGATCCTTTCTATGGCTATGAATCTGAAACTATTGTGGCACATCTTACTAAATTAAATGATATAGCCACCCTATTCACTAATGATGAGAGAAGTCGCTACTTTTATATCCTGAAAATATTTCCGTTCTCATTAAAGGGTGATGCTAAGATATGGTTTAATTCTCTTGATCCTGGTTGTGTGCGTAGTCCCCAGGATATGATTTGTTACTTCTCTGCTAAATATTTCCCTGCTCATAAGAAACAAGCTGCTTTAAGGGATATATATAGTTTTGTGCAAATTGAAGAAGAGAGTCTCCCACAAGCTTGGGGGAGGCTTCTCCAATTACTTAATGCTTTGCCTGATCATCCTCTCAAGAAAAATGAAATACTTGATATCTTTTATAATGGACTAACCGATGCTTCCAGAGATTACCTGGATAGTTGTGCCGGTTCTGTTTTCAGGGAAAGAACATCGGATGAAGCTGAAATTTTATTGAATAATATGTTGACAAATGAAAATAATTGGACACTTCCTGAGCCAACCCCTGAGCCTATTCCTAAGCCAACTCCGAATAAGAGAGGTGTTCTATCTCTCAGTCCTGAAGATATGCAAGAGGCAAAGAAATCTTTGAAAGAAAAAGGTATAAAAGCTGAAGATGTTAAGAATTTACCTCCTATTGAAGAAACACATGGTCTTAATTTACCGCCTGTTGAAGAAATACATGATTCTAATCCATCAGCTATTGAAGAAACACATGGTCTTGATAACCCGACATAGGTAGTGAAGGTAAATTCTCTCTATAGATATGATAAAGCTGAAATCCCTCCTACTAAATTTGCTAGCCAATGTTTGGATGAGTTTGATAACTTTATGGTTAAGCAAGAAGATTTTAATGCTTATTTTGGTAAACAATTGAAACACAATGCTTATATGATTGAACACTTGGGTGATTATATGTCTAGAGTTAAAGGTGAACTTAAACTCATTAGTAAACATGCTTCTATGGTTACCACTCAAGTAGAACAAGTACTTAAAGCTCAGAATGATTTGCTCAATGAATTGAATAATAAGAATAATGACTATGCTATCAGAGTGGCTACTAGAACTGGTAAAATAACTCAGGAACCTTTGTATCCTGAAGGCCACCCTAAGAGAATTGAGCAAGATTCTCAGAGAAATAATATGGATGCACCTAGTCCTTCTAAAAAGAAGAAAAAGAAAAATGATAGGGCTTTGCATGCTTCTAGTGAACCTGTAGTAGACACACCTGAGAATCCAAATGATATTTCTATTTCTGATGCTGAAACTCAATCTGGAAATGAACATGAACCTAGTGATAATGTTAATGATGATGTTCATGATGATGCTCAACCTAGCAATGACAATGATGTAGAAATTGAACCTGCTATTGATCTTGATAACCCACAATCAAAGAATCAATGTTATGATAAGAGAGACTTTGTTGCTAGGAAACATGGTAAAGAAAGAGAGCCATGGGTTCAGAAACCCATGGCTTTTCCCCCAAACCATCCAAAAAAAAGGATGATGAGGATTTTGAGCGCTTTGCTGAAATGATTAGACCTATCATTTTGCGTATGCGTTTGACTGATATGCTCAAAATGAATCCTTATGCTAAGTACATGAAATAAATTGTTACTAATAAAAGAAAGATACTGAAAGCTGAAATTTCCACCATGCTTGCTAATTACACTTTTAAGGGTGGGATACCAAAGAAACTTGGAGATCCAGGAGTACCCACTATACCATGCTCCATTAAAATAAACTATGTTAGAACTGCTTTATGTGATCTTGGAGCCGGTGTTAGTGTTATGCCTCTCTCTTTATATCATAGACTTGATTTGAATAAGTTGACACCTACTGAAATATCTTTGCAAATGGCTGATAAATCAACTGCTATAATTGGCCGGTATTTGTGAGGATGTGCCTGTTGTGGTTGCAAACGTTACTATTTTAACGGACTTTGTTATTCTTGATATTCCCGAGGATGATAGTATGTCTATTATTCTTGGAAGACCCTTTTTGAATACTGCAGGGGCTGTTATTGATTGCAACAAAGGCAATGCCACTTTTCATGTTAATGGTAATGAGCATACGGTCCACTTTCCGAGGAAACAACCTCAAGTCCATAGTATAAATTCTATTGGAAAGATTCCATCGTTTATTTTTGGAGGCTTTGAATTTCCTCTTCCTACTGTCAAAAAGAGATAAGATATTCTTATTATTGGGGATGTGCATATCCCTGTTGAGGTAACATAGTGTTATTCGAAATTTCTCCGGTTCCATGTTAGTCAGAATGAGTTTGTTAATAAGACTTGATCAACCTTGTTAGTGGATTCCTTTTGATGAGCATGAGATGGATGAAACTAGAAGGCACAACCTTCTGTACCCTCCTTTTACTTTCTGTTATTTAGTTAAAATAAAGTAAAAATTAGTATTTTCTGTCTGTTTTCTGAATTATCCGTGCAATATAAAAATACCCCAAAATTAAAAGTTCTCCAAATGCCCTGCCAATTTAATATGATTTTTTCTGAAATATTTGAGAATATCTGGCACTGAGAACACAGCAGGGGGAGCAAGCACCTGGCCATGAGGGTCCAGGGCGCGCCCACCCCCTGGGTGCGCCCCCTGCCTCATGGGCCCATGGTGGCTCCCCTCCACTTATTCCTGCACCCACACACTTCTTCTTCCTCCCAAAAAATCACCATCCAGCTCAAGCACGAGTTCTAGCTCATTTTGCTGCGATTTTCGATCTCCTTGCTCAAAGCACCTCTCACAAAACTGCTTGGGGGGATTGTTCCTTGGTATGTGACTCCTCCATTGGTCCAATTAGTTTTTGTTCTAGTAAAAAAAGCTTTATTCATTGCAAATTTGTGCTGCCTAGGTGACCATGTTCTTGAGCTTGCATGTCAAATTTATATGGTTCCAAGTAGTTCCAATGCATGATATAGGCTCTAGGCACTTGTAGGAGTAGTTGCTATCAATTTTTTTGAGCTTGGTTCACTTTTATTTTTGAAGTTACTAAAAAATTTGAGAGGAAGAAATATGCTTAGGAAAATGTACCAAGGTGGTTATTCAAGGAAGCAAGGACCCAGGCTTGCAATGCGTGATGCTGATGATGAGCCACCAAGGAACGCTTCAGTGCGGCCTTGTGAATGGCTTTCAGAGGACTTCATGGATCGAGCAGGAATTAAGGATTTAATTTAACGCAAATTTGCATAATCCTGATCTTGTGAGCCTTGAGGCGGAAAAGTGCCCCCAGTACCATTATCTCACTAGTTCCTTTGTGAGGAGGTTTGAATTTTCATCTTCACGCAATTCTCAAACTGTCCTGTTTGATCTTTATGAAAAATCTTATACTATGGACTTAGAGGATTTTACCACTGCTTGTAAACTTCCACAGTGGGGTAGTGCTAGTGAACCCCGCAAATCTGAATTTAGAGACTTCCTTGCTAGTATAATTGTGGGGGAATCTAGAGACATAGCACAAGCTACCATAGGGAGCATTCACTTTCCTACTATACATTATTTTGCTCTCTTCATAGGTAGGTGCATAAATGGTAAGGATGAAGCATGTCATATGTGTGTCCTCGACTTCAAAGGTTTCGGGGAGCTGTATTAGGAGATAAACATTATAATTTGGGAGCCATTGTTGCACGTAGGTTGCATAATAATATATTTAATGGAGATTTATTTGGTGGAATTTATGCAACCCGTATAGCTAATTTTCTGGGTATAGCCATACGTGAGGATGATATTGACTTGCCTCCTACTTATTTGGATTATGAGGCTATGGTTCGTCATCATTTTGTTGAGAGGAACGATCAGTTCCTCCAGTATCGACTAATCTTTGATAGACGACGCACCTATCACGTTGCTCTCCCTGCTTCTACTTTCTTTGACTTTCAGGCAAAGGGGAGATATTACATAACCAGAGAGGAGGCGGAGGAGTATAAGAGGAGAGATGAGATAGCTCGCCTCCAAGCTGCAGCACACGATGCAATCCTGCTGCATCTTAGTATGACCCCAGCTATAATTTTGGATATCCGCCAGGCCATCCGTGGCAATAAACCAACTTAGGCCAAAAGCCTAAGCTTGGGGAGTACGTATTTCTCACCGACATTACATTTATGTTCACACACTCATTGCTAGTTGTCGGTGCTCATACTTTTTCACTGTAATATCCATGCTACTTTATTTTCTTTTTACGCTTTCTTCTTGTGTGTTTAATAAACCTTAATAAAAACAAAA
Source organism: Aegilops bicornis (assembly GCA_021605145.1). Taxonomy (NCBI): domain Eukaryota; kingdom Viridiplantae; phylum Streptophyta; class Magnoliopsida; order Poales; family Poaceae; genus Aegilops; species Aegilops bicornis. The sequence continues at coordinate 518,350,094 of CM038669.1, forward strand.
ACAAAAAATTAGTTGTAGCTTTTAGCTAGTTTACTTTCTTGCTTTAGTAGTAATAATTAAAAAGAAAACCCAAAAAGATTTCCCGTACTTCTTTTTCTTGCTGGGAGCTTTCCCGTGTAAATAGTTTTATTTCTTTTCTTTTCTTTGGGGGTCGATAGGAGAAGACCATGATGAAGTTGTTGAAGTGGCTCTTATATGCATTATTGTTGATTTAACCAAGAGCCCATATTGCCTTGTCTTCTCCTGTTTATTGAATGTTCGCAGATTCCAGCTTAGTCCAATGCACGTGCACTATTATTATTATTCATATCATTCGGTCGTTCAAGTGAAAGGAAATTATGATGATATATGATGGACTGATTGAGATGGGAGAAGCTGGTATGAATCCGACCTCTCTTGTTTTTGTAAATATGATTAGTTCATCATTCCTGATTCGGCCTATTATGAATAAACATGTTTGCAATGAAAATTAGAGATTATAGTTTCTTATGCCATGCTTGATTAGCTATGAGTTATAATGGTTTACCTTGCGTGCCAACATGCTATTAAAAGGGTTGTGATGTGGTATAGCGGGGTGGTATCCTCCTTTGAATGATTTAAGTGACTCGACTTGGCACATGTTCACACATGTAGTTGAAACAAATCAAACTAGCCTTCATGATATTTATGTTCATGGTGGATTATATCCTACTCATGCTTGCACTCAATGTTTATTAATTTTAATGCATGTTCATGACTATTGTCGCTCTCTAGTTGGTCGCTTCCCAGTCTTTTGCTAACCTTCACTTGTACTAAGCGGGAATACTGCTTGTGCATCCAATCCCTTAAACCCCAAAGTTATGCCATATGAGTCCACTATACCTTCCTATATGCGGTATCTACCTGCCGTTCCAAGTTAATTTGTATGTGCCAAACTCTAAACCTTCAAATGAAATTCTTTTTTGTATGCTCGAATAGCTCATGTATCAACTAGGGCTGTCCGTATCTTCCATGCTAGGCGGGTTATTCTCAAGAGGAGTGGACTTCGCTCCTCACTCACAAGAAAATGGCTGGTCACCGGGATGCCCAGTCCCATGCTTTATGCAAATCAAATCAAATTAATTGCAAACAAAACTCCCCGGGGTTGTTGCTAGTTGGAGGCACTCGTTGTTTCGAGCAAGCCACGGATTGATGCTTGTTGGTGGAGGGGGAGTATAAACTTTACCATTCTGTTTGGGAACCGCCTATAATGTGTGTAGCATGGAAGATATCGCGATCTCTTGGTTGTTATGTTGATAATGAAAGTATGCCGCTCAAAATATTATTTATCTCTGCTTTCAAAATCGAGCTCTGGCACATCTACAAATCCCTGCTTCCCTCTGCGAAGGGCCTATCTATTTACTTTTATGTTGAGTCATCACCCTCTTATTAAAAGCACCAGCTGGAGAGCACCACCGTCATTTGCATCCATTACTATTAGTTTATATTTGGGTATGACTATGACTGGGTCTCTTTTACCATGAATTACAATGTTTAGTCAGTCCTTGATCTTTAAAGGTGCTCTGCATTTATGTTTTGCGTTCTCAGAAAGGGCTAGCACGACACCATCTTGTTATATCATATTATGATTGTTTTGAGAAAGTGTTGTCATCCGAGATTTATTATTATTGCTCCCTAGTCGATTATGCCATTGACATGAGTAAACATGAGACCTAAATATTATTGTGAATATGGTTAGTCATAATCTTTGCTGAAAACTTGAATGCTGGCTTTACATATTTACAACAATAAGAGCAAACAGATTTGTAGAAGTTTTTCTTTATCACTTTCAGTTTATCAACTGAATTGCTTGAGGACAAGCAAAGGTTTAAGCTTGGGGGAGTTGATACGTCTCCGTCGTATCTACTTTTCCAAACACTTTTGCCCTTGTTTTGGACTCTAACTTGCATGACTTGAATGGAACTAACCCGGTCTGACACTGTTTTCAGCAGTTTCCATGGTGTTTTTATGTGTAGAAACAAAAGTTCTCGGAATGACCTGAAACTCCACGAAACTTATTTTTGGAAAATATTAAAAATATTGGCGAACGAACCAAGGCCAGGGGGCCCACCACCTATCCACGAGGGTGGGGGGCGCGCCCCCCTGCCTCATGGGCCCCCCTGTTGCTCCACCGACCTCAAATCCAACTCCATATATTCGTGTTCAGGGAGGAAAAAATCAGAGAGAAAGATTCATCACGTTTTACGATACGGACCCGCCGCCAAGCCCTAAAACCTCTCGGGAGGGCTGATACGTCTCCAACGTATCTATAATTTTGATTGCTCCATGCTACTTTATCTATTGTTTTGGACTATAATGGGCTTTATTTTCCACTTTTATATTACTTTTGGGACTAACCTATTAACCGGAGGCCCAAATTAATTGCGCTTTTTGCCTATTTCAAAGGTTTCAAAGAAACGGAATATCAAACGGAGTCCAAACGGAATGAAACCTTCGAACGTGATCTTCTCACTGAACGTGATCCAGGAGACTTGGACCCTACTCCAAGGAGTGCGAGGCGGTCACGAGGTGGGGGGCGCGCCCCCGAAGCGCCCCCGCCTCGTGGGCCCTCGACGCACCACCGACGTACTCCTTCCTCCTATATATACCTCGCACTTCAACAGATCGTAGACGGAGCCAAAACCTAATTCCACCGCCGCAACTTCCTCGTATCCACGAGATCCCATCTTGGGGCTCGCTCCGAGCTCACCGAGGGGGCATCCACCACGGAGGGCTTCTACATCATCATCATAGCCTTTCCGATGAAGTGTGAGTAGTTTACTTCAGACCTTCGGGTCCATATTTAGTAGCTAGATGGCTTCTTCTCTCTTTTGGATCTCAATACAATGTTCTCCCCCTCTCTCGTGGAGATCTATTCGATGTAATCTTCTTTTTGCGGTGTGTTTGTTGAGACCGATGAATTGTGGGTTTATGATCCATCTTATCTATGGAAAATATTTGAATCTTCTCTGAATTATTTTATGTATGATTGAGTTATCTTTGCAAGTCTCCTCGAATCATCCGTTTGGTTTGGCCAACTAGATTGGTAGTTCTTGCAATGGGAGAAGTGCTTAGCTTTGGGTTCAATCTTGCGGTGTCCTTACCTAGTGACAGAAGGGGTTGCAAGGCACGTATTGTATTGTTGCCATCGAGGATAACAAGATGGGTTATTTATCATATTGCATGAATTTATTCCTCTACATCATGTCATCTTGCTTAAGGCGTTACTCTGTTTTTAACTTAATACTCTAAATGCATGCTGGATAGCGGTCGATGAGTGGAGTAATAGTAGTAGATGCAGAATCATTTCGGTCTACTTCTCTCGGACGTGATGCCTATATACATGATCATTGCCTGGATAACCTCATAACTATGCTCAATTACATCAATTGCTCAACAGTAATTTGTTCACCCACCGTAGAATACTTATGCTCTTGAGAGAAGCCACTAGTGAAACCTATGGCCCCCGGGTCTATTCTCATCATATCAATCTCCATAACTTTATTTCCTTGCTTTGCTTTTACTTTTCACTTTGCATCTTTATACCAAAAATACCAAAAATATTATCTCTATCATATCTCACTCTCGTAAGTGACCGTGAAGGGATTGACAACCCCTAATCGCGTTGGTTGCGAGTAGCTATCGTTTTGTGCAGGTACGAGGGACTTGCGCATAGCCTCCTACTGGATTGATACCTTGGTTCACAAAAACGGAGGGAAATACTTACGCTACTTTGCTGCATCATCCTCTCCTCTTCGGGGAAATCCAACGCAGTGCTCAAGAGGTAGCAAGAAGAATTTCTGGCGCCCGTTGCCGGGAGGCTTACGCAAAGTCAACATACCAAGTACCCATCACAATCCCTATCTCTCGCATTACATTATTTGCCATTTGCCTCTCGTTTTCCTCTCCCCCACTTCACCTTTGCCGTTTTATTCGCCCTCTCTTTCCCAATCTCCTCCTCTTTCTCCCTTTGCCTTTTGTTTGCTCGTGTGTTAGTTTGCTTGCTTGTCGCTATGTATGAAATTGGTATTTTTAATAAAAGAAGCCAAAGAAATCTTTGCGCATTATAGGGTGGACACTGGCCGTCCTCCCATAGAATCTATCCTTTTTGATCAAGAAGAAATAATGCGTCTTCAATCTATCGACTATGTTGCTTTCAATGAAAATCTTAGGAAAAAAGTGCCTATCAATATTTTAATTGATAGAATCTCTGAGCTTAATGATGATTTGGCTATTCGGAATAATGAGCTAGGATGCTCTCTTGAGTATAGGCTTACCAAGTTCTGTCAAAAGAATGCTTATAATGATGAATTGGTTGTGCAATACGAAGGGCCGAAAGAGGAACCTATACCTCCTAAAATTGATCTTGGGGACTTTAGTCCTATTAAATTTAGCCCTTTTGATTACTTTTGCTTGCCTCAAAGAAAACTTGGTGCCGAACGTAGATAATATGAAATGAGTTTCACCGATCTATCTTATTACTACGGTACCACCTAGATCTATCCTTGTTTTTATGCCTAGCTAGGGGCGTTAAACGATAGCGCTTGTTGGGAGGCAACCCAATTTTATTTTGTGTTTTTTGTTTTTGCTTATGTTTAGGAATAAATAATCCATATAGCCTCTGTTTAGATGTGGTTTTTTATCTTTTAATTAGTGTTTGTGCCAAGTTGAACCTATTGGATCTTCTTGGATGATAGTTATTTGATCTTTCTGTAATTTCAAGAATCTTTGTGCTCAGTGCCCGAATTGTTAAAAATCACCAGAACGTGATAAAATACTGATTCAAATTGGTGCTGATCAATAAACAAATTTTCCAGGTCTTCTAATTTTGGTAGAATTTTTTGGGTTCCAGAAGTTTGCGTTAGTTACAGATTACTACAGACTGTTCTGTTTTTGACAGATTCTGTTTTTCGTGTGTTGTTTGCTTATTTTGATGAATCTATGGCTAGTAAAATAATTTATGAACCGTAGAGAAGTTGGAATACAATAGGTTTAACACCAATATAAATAAAGAATGAGTTCATTACAGTACTTTAAAGTAGTCTTTTGTTTTCTTTCTCTAACGGAGCTCACGAGATTTCTATTGAGTTTTGTGTTGTGAAGTTTTCATGTTTTGGGTGAATTCTTTTGATGGATTATGGAACCAGGAGTGGCAAGAGCCTAAGCTTGGGGATGCTCATGGCACCCCCAAGATAATCCAAGGACACCAAAAAGTCTAAGCTTGGGGATGCCCCGGAAGGCATCCCCTCTTTCGTCCACTTCCATCGGTAATTTACTTGGAGCTATATTTTTATTCACCAACATGATATGTGTTTTTCTTGGAGCGTCTTGTATTATTTGAGTCTTTGCTTGTTAGTTTAACACAATCATCCTTGCTGTACACACCTTTTGAGAGAGCCATATATGAACTGAAATTTGATAGAATACTCTATGTGCTTCACTTATATCTTTTGAGCTTGATAGTTTGCTCATAGTGCTTCACTTATATCTTTTTGAGCGTGATAATTTTTGCTCCAAAGGTTTCACTTAGATCTTTTAGAGCACGGTGGTGGATTTGTTTTAAAGAAACTTTATCTCTCATGCTTCACTTAGATTATTTTGAGAGTCGTTAATAGCATGGTAATTTGCTTAATGTTAATATACTTCGTGTTCAAGATATGTGAAACTTTCTTTTGAGTGTGCTGAATACTAAGATAAGTTTGATGCTTGATAATTGTTTTGAGATATGGAGGTAATAATATCAAAGTCATGCTAGTTGAGTAGTTGTGAATTTGAGAAATGCTTGTGTTGAAGTTAGTAAATCCCGCAGCATGCACGTATGGTTAAAGTTGTGTAACAAATTTGAAGCATGAAGTGTACCTGGCTTGTGCATCCTTATGAGTGGCGGTCGGGGACGAGCGATGGTCTTTTCCTACCAATCTATCCCCTAGGAGCATGCGCGTAGTACTTGATTTTTGATGACTTCTAAATTTTTGCAATAAGTATATGAGTTCTTTTGACTAATGTTGAGTCCATGGATTATACGCACCCTTACCTTTCCGCCATTGCTAGCCTCTTCGGTACCGTGCATTGCTCTTTCTCACATTGAGAGTTGGCGCAAACTTCGCCGGTGCATCCAAACCCCGTGATATGATACGCTCTTTCACACATAAACCTCCTTATATCTTCCTCAAAACAGCCACCATACCTACATATTATGGCATTTCCATAGCCATTCCGAGATATATTGCCATGCAACTTTCCACCGTTCTGTTCATCATTATCATGACATACATTACTTTTGTCATATTTCCATTGCATGATGATGTAGTTGACATCGTATTTGTGGCAAAGCCACCATGCATTATTTTCATACATGTCACTCTTGATTCATTGCACCATCCCGGTACACATGGAGGCATTCATATAGAGTCATACCTTGTTCTAGTTTCGATTTGTAATCCTTATATTGTAATCAATAGAAGTGTGATGATCATCATTATTAGAGCATTGCCCAAAAAAGAGAGAGAGAGAAAGGCCAAAAAAAGAAAGGCCAAAAAAATAAAAATAAAATAAAAGAAAAGGGCAATGCTAATATCTCTTTTTCCACACTTGTGCTTCAAAGTAGCACCATGTTCTTCATGTAATGAGTCTCATATTTTGTGCTTCAAAGTAGCACCTCGTTCTTCATGTAGTGAGTCTCATATATTGTGCTTCAAAGTAGCACCATGTTTTTCATATAGTGAGTTTCATAAGTTGTCTTTTTATACTAGTGGGAATTTTTCATTATAGAACTTGGCTTGTATATTCCTACGATGGGCTTCCTCAAATGCCCTAGGTCTTCATGAGCAAGAAAGTTGGATGCACACCCACTAGTTTTATTTTGTTGAGCATTCATAGCTCTAGTGCATCCGATGCATGGCAATCCCTACTCCTCATGTTGACATCAATTGATGGGCATCTCCATAGCCCGTTGATTATCCTCTTCAATGTGAGACTTTCTCCTTTTTTGTCTTCTCCACACAATCCCCATCATCTTCTATTCCACCCATAGTGCTATGTCCATGGCTCACGCTCATGTATTGCGTGAAGGTTGAAAAAGTTTGAGATTATTTAAGTATGAAACAATTGCTAGGCTTGTCATCGGGGGTATAGAAGTTGGGAACATCTTTGTGTGACGAAAATGAAGCATAGCCTAACTATATGATTTTGTAGGGATGAACTTTCTTTGGCCATGTTATTTTGAGATGACATAATTATTTTGATTAGTATGCTTGAAGTATTATTATTTTTATGTCAATATGAACTCTTGTCTTAAATCTTTCGGATCTGAATATTCATATCACAATTAACAAGATTTACATTGAAATTATGCCAAAGTATCACCCCGCATCAAAAATTCTCTTTTTATCATTTACCTACTCGAGGACGAGCAGGAATTAAGCTTGGGGATGCCTGATACGTCTCCAACGTATCTATAATTTTGATTGCTCCATGCTACTTTATCTATTGTTTTGGACTATAATGGGCTTTATTTTCCACTTTTATATTACTTTTGGGACTAACCTATTAACCGGAGGCCCAACCTGTAATTGCTGTTTTTTTGCCTATTTCAAAGGTTTCAAGAAACGGAATATCAAACGGAGTCCAAACGGAATGAAACCTTCGGGAACGTGATCTTCTCACCGAACGTGATCCAGAGAGTTGGACCCTACTCCAAGGAGTGCCGAGGCGGTCACGAGGTGGGGGCGCGCCCCCGGGCGCCCCCGCCTCGTGGGCCCCGACGCCCACCGACGCATTCCTTCCTCCTATATATACCTACATACCCCCAACAGATCGTAGACGGAGCCAAAACCTAATTCCACCGCCAGCAACTTCCTCAGTATCCACGAGATCCCATCTTGGGGCCTGTTCCTGAGTTCACGAGGGGGCATCCACCACGGAGGGCTTCTACATCAACACCATAGCCCCTCCGATGAAGTGTGAGTAGTTTACTTCAGACCTTCGGGGTCCATAGTTAGTAGCTAGATGGCTTCTTCTCTCTTTTTGGATCTCAATACAATGTTCTCCCCCTCTTTCGTGGAGATCTATTCGATGTAATCTTCTTTTTGCGGTGTGTTTGTTGAGATCGATGAATTGTGGGTTTATGATCCAGCTTATCTATGGAAAATATTTGAATCTTCTCTGAATAATTTTATGTATGATTGAGTTATCTTTGCAAGTCTCTTCGAATTATCCGTTTGGTTTGGCCAACTAGATTGGTAGTTCTTGCAATGGGAGAAGTGCTTAGCTTTGGGTTCAATCTTGCGGTGTCCTTACCTAGTGATGTAAGGGGTTGCAAGGCACGTATTGTATTGTTGCCATCGAGGATAACAAGATGGGGTATTTATCATATTGCATGAATTTATTCCTCTATATCATGTCATCTTGCTTAAGGCGTTACTCTATTTTTAACTTAGTACTCTAGATGCATGCTGGATAGCGGTCGATGAGTGGAGTAATAGTAGTAGATGCAGAATCGTTTTGGTCTACTTGTCTCGGACGTGATGCCTATATACATGATCATTGCTTGGATAACCTCATAACTATGCTCAATTTTGTCAATTGCTCAACAGTAATTTGTTCACCCACCGTAGAATACTTATGCTCTTGAGAGAAGCCACTAGTGAAACCTATGGCCCCCGGGTCTATTCTCATCATATCAATCTCCATCACTTTTTTACTTGTTTTGCTTTTACTTTTCACTTTGCATCTTTATACCAAAATACCAAAAATATTATCTCTATCAGATCTCACTCTCGTAAGTGACCGTGAAGGGATTGACAACCCCTAATCGCGTTGGTTGTGAGTAGCTATCGTTTTGTGCAGGTACGAGGGACTTGCGCGTAGCTTCCTACTGGATTGATACATTAGTTCTTAAAAACTGAGGGAAATACTTACGCTACTTTGCTGCATCATCCTCTCCTCTTCGGGGAAATCCAACGCCAGTGCTCAAGAGGTAGCAAGGGCTGATCTGGAGTCCTTTCGGGGCTCCGGAGAGGGGAATCCGTCGCCATCGTCATCATCAACCATCCTCCATCACCAATTTCATGATGCTCACCGTCGTGCGTGAGTAATTCCATCGTAGGCTTGCTGGACGGTGATGGGTTTGATGAGATTTATCGTGTAATCGAGTTAGTTTTGTTAGGGTTTGATCCCTAGTATCCACTATGTTCTGAGATTGATGTTGCTATGACTTTGCTATGCTTAATGCTTGACACTAGGGCCCGAGTGCCATGATTTCATATCTGAACCTATTATGTTTTCATGAATATATGTGAGTTCTTGATCCTATCTTGCAAGTCTATAGTCACCTACTATGTGTTATGATCCGCAACCTCAAGTGACAATAATCGGGACCACTCCGGTGATGACCGTAGTTTGAGGAGTTCATGTATTCACTATGTGTTAATGCTTTGGTCCGGTACTCTATTAAAAGGAGACCTTAATATCCCTTGTTTCGATAGGACCCGCTGCCACGGGAAGGTAGGACAAAAGATGTCAGGCAAGTTCTTTTCTATAAGCACGTATGACTATATTCGGAATACATGCCTACATTACATTGATGAATTGGAGCTAGTTCTGTGTCACCCTATGTTATGACTGTTACATGATGAACCGCATCCAGCATAATTCTCCATCACTGATCCAATGCCTACGAGCTTTTCACATATTATTCTTCGCTTATTTACTTTACCGTTGCTACTGTTACAATTACTACAAAACCCAAAAATATTACTTTTGCTATCGTTATCGTTACTTCCATATTACTTTGCTACTAAATACTTTGCTGCAGATACTAAGTTATCCAGGTGTGGTTGAATTGACAACTCAACTGCTAATACTTGAGAATATTCTTTGGCTCCCCTTGTGTCGAATCAATAAATTTGGGTTGAATACTCTACCCTCGAAAACTGTTGTGATCCCCTATACTTGTGGGTTATCAGTCCCTCGCACCTACACAAACAAATAAGAACCTCGCAACCAACGCAATAAAGGGGTTGTCAATCCCTTCACGGTCACTTACGAGAGTGAGATCTGATAGATATGATAAGATAATATTTTTGGTGTTTTTATGATAAAGACTAAAAGTAAAGAAATCAAAATAAATGGTGCCAGAAATAGCTCGTTGACGGGAGATTAATATGATGGAAAATAGACCCGGGGGCCATAGGTTTCACTAGTGGCTTCTCTCAAGATAGCATAAGTATTACGTTGGGTGAACAAATTACTGTCGAGCAATTGATAAAATTGAGCATAGTTATGAGAATATCTAGGTATGATCATGTATATAGGCATCACGTCCGTGACAAGTGGACCGAAACGATTCTGTATCTACTACTATTACTCCACACATCGACCGCTATCCAGCATGCATCTAGAGAATTAATTTCATAAGAACAGAGTAATGCTTTAAGTAAGATGACATGATGTAGAGGGATAAACTCATGCAATATGATATAAACCCCATCTTTTTATCCTCGATGGCAGCAATACAATACGTGCCTTGTTGCCCCTGCTGTCACTGGGAAAGGACACCGCAAGATTGAACCCAAATTTAAGCACTTCTCCCATTGCAAGAAAGATCAATCTAGTAGGCCAAACCAAACTGATAATTCGAAGAGACTTTCAAAGATAACCAATCATACATAAAAGAATTCAGAGAAGATTCAAATATTTTTCATAGATAATCTTGATCATAAACCCACAATTCATCGGTCTCGACAAACACACCGCAAAAAGAAGAGTTACATCAAATAGATCTCCAAGAGAATCGAGGAGAACTTTGTATTGAGATCCAAAGAGAGAGAAGATGCCATCTAGCTAATAACTATGGACCCGAGGATCTGAGGTAAACTACTCACACATCATCGGAGAGGATATGGTGTTGATGTAGAAGCCCTCCGTGATCAATGCCCCCTCCGACAGGATGCTGGAAAAGGCCCCAAGATGGGATCTCACGGATACAGAAGGTTGCGGCGGTGAAATTAGGTTTTCGTGGATGCCTCTGATGGTTTGGGGGTACATAGGTATATATAGGAGGAAGAAGTAGGTCGGTGGAGCCACGAGGGGCCCATGAGGGTGGAGGGCGCGCCTGGGCGGGGCCTACCTCGTGGCCGCCTCGTCTGTTGCTTGACGTCCACTCCAAGTCCTCCGGATCACGTTTGTTCCACGAATCACGTTCCTGAAGGTTTCATTCCGTTTGGACTCCGTTTGATATTCTTTTTCTGTGAAACATTGAAATAGGAAAAAAACAGCAATTTGGGTTGGGCCTCCGGTTAATAGGTTAGTCCCAAAAATAATATAAAAGTGTATAACAAAGCCCATTAATCATCCAAAACAAAATATAATATAGCATGGAACAATAAAAAATTATAGATAAGTTGGAGACGTATCATGGACGTGGCACTGCCCACGAGTTCCAGCTCGTGTAGTGGAAAGTGTAGTTGGAGGACTGTTTTACTGTTTTTATCCATTGGCCATAGTTTTGTATCATTTGACCCTAGTTTAAAACTTTTTCAGGTCGCTGTTAGAGATGCCCTAAGCGGATCTCTCCATTCAGAGACAACCAACAATGCCATGTACGGACCTGGTGCAGCCACATTGTGCTCCATCTTCTGGCCAGCCACGTACGCGGCCACACCGAAAGGCATGTGTGTTGTGTGTAACCACTACTGTACCCACTTATCGCCAGCTTACTTGAATTAAGAACTGGACCCAAAACCTGATCTACACCTGGACAATAATGATTAATGTCAGGTTTAATGATCGCAGGCTGCTCGTGCCTCAGCATGTGATCATCGCGGATCACGCCTTCGTCGGTCGCTGCAGCAGTTTGCTCATCGCCTGCTGCTGGCAGCACGTCGATGGGATGGGGTGCACCTCGGTGCCGCAGCTGATTTCAATATGAACTACATACAGATGTATATAGACATATTTTAAAGTGTAGATTCACTCATTTTGCTCCGTGTAGTTCATGTTGGAATCGCTAAAAAGAATTATATTTAAAAACACAGGGAGTAGCATGTAAGTGGACAATTTCAGGACATCCCCGCCTCGCTCCTAAGGGGCGACATAGGCGGCCATAAGCTAGACACTGCCAAGGCCTTCCCCAACCTCCGTCTTCTCCTCGCCGCCGTCGAAGAATCCTGGCGGGCAAAGTCCTCACCGGTGGAAGGCCGCGACAGAGCTGCTCTAGCTCATGGCGAAGTGGTGGCTTGCGGCGCGGAGGTCATGGATCGCGATCTAGGCAGCACGGTGGCTGTGCGGCGAGGGGCTGCATGGTGCCAGCGTTCTGGCCAGTACTACAGCTTGGGGATGCGCGGGTGGCATGGTGGTGTGATACGTCTCCAACGTATCTATAATTTTTGATCGCTCCATGCTATATTATCTGCTGTTTCGGGCAATATTGGGCTTTAATTTCCACTTCTATATTATTTTTGGGACTAACCTATTAACCGGAGGCCCAGCCCAGAATTGTTGTTTTTTGCCTATTTCAGTGTTTCGAAGAAAAGGAATATCAAACGGAGTCCAAAAGACCTGAAACTCCACGGAACCTATTTTTGGACCAAAAGAAGCCCATTGAGTACAGGAAGCTCACCAGGGGAGTCCCGGGCTGCCCACGAGGGTGGGGGCGCGCCCACCCCCCTGGGGCGCGCCCCCCTACCTCGTGGCCAGCCCGGAAGTCCACCGACGTCCTCCCTGCACCCATATATACTCGCATTCTAAAACTTCCAGAACGGAGATTGGATCAAGTTCCGCCACCGCAAGCCTCTCAGAGCCACGAAAAACCAATCGGGGCCCTCTCCAAGACCTGCCGGAGGGGGCGATCATCACCGGTGGCCATGGAGGAGTATCCCGGAGGGGTCTTCATCACCATGAAGGCCAAGGACTAGAAGGTGGAGGCCATGGAGGAAGTAGCATAAGGGGAGGAACCTCTCCTCCTCTCTTCCGGTGGCGCCGGAGTGCCATCGGGAGGGGAATCATCGCCACGGTGATCGTCTTCATCAACATCACCATCATCATCACCATCCTCATCTCTTTTACGCGGTCCACTCTCCCGCACACCGCTGTAATCCCCTACTTGAACATGGTGCTTTATGCCACATATTATGCTCCAATGATGTGTTGCCATCCTATGATGTTTTGAGTCGATATCTTTTGTCTTTGGGTTGATTGATGATCTAGATTGGTATGAGTTGTATGTTTTATTTTGGTGCTGTCCTATGGTGCCCTCCGTGTCGGCAAGCGTGAGGGATTCCCGCTGTAGGGTGTTGCAACACGTTCATGATTCACTTATAGTGGGTTGCTAGAGTGATGTAAGCTTAAACCCGAGTAAGAGGGATTGTTGCGTATGGGAATAAAGAGGACTTGATGCTTTAATGCTATGGTTGGGTTTTACCTTAATGATCTTTAGTAGTTGCGGATGCTTGCTAGAGTTCCAATCATAAGTGCATATGATCCAAGTAGAGAAAGTATGTTAGCTTATGCCTCTCCCTCATATGAAATTGCAATAGTGATTATCGGTCTTGTTAACAATTGCCAAGGACAATTCCGCACACCGATCCACCATTATTCCACACTCGCTATTTATATTATTTAGTATTATATTCTAACTTTATGATAACAACACCTAATTTTATGTTTTAGCTCTCCGATACCATGCAAAGTTATCCTCTTTGTACCCACAACGTAGTTTTATTTCTCGTTGCTAGTTGGAAGCAAATGTTCGGTGCACGTAGAGTCGTATTAGTGGCAGATAGGGCTTGAGAGAATATTGATCTTACCTTTAGCGCCTTGTGGGTTCGACACTCCATACTTATCACTTCCACCTTTGGAAAATGCTACGATGATTCCTTGCACTTGGGGATTATCAAGCTCTTTTAAGCGCCATTGCGGGAGCAATAGCGTGGGGTTGATATTCTCGTGTGTGCTTGTTTGCTTCCTTCACTAAGTAGATTGTGTTTTTTCCTTTTTGTTTCTGTTTAGTTGTGGGTGAAACATACAAAAAAATTAAAAATGAAAATACAAAAAAATTATTACTTTCCTCTCTTGCCTAAAAAGTTTTTCAAAAAGAGAAGTGATTGGAAGGTTTTGCATTGAAGAAGTGAGAGTCGACCTTGAGCACTTGTGCTCATGCTCACGGAAAAAATGTAGAATTTTTCATGGAAGTATCTCTGTAAATAATTATCCCCTTGTATATATTCATTGTATTATGGTGCAGCTAGAGCGGCCCGAAGATGCAGCTTTTGGTTTGCTGACATGAAACTTTGATCCGGCGGGGCATAGCCGGAGATGAAGGATGTGGCGAGCTATGGGGTGTGGCGGGATGCGGCAAGACCTAGCGTCGCCAATGCTCGGGTGGCGCGGCGCCAATCTGGTGACTTTGCACTCCTATATAGTGGTGGTTGTGCTTCACGCCGGCGCACATCAGCGATGGTGATCGGCCTTTCGTGCCTCCATTTTTGTCCAAGTTGGCCACTGGGCCGATAGGCACATGCAAGGATCTTTCTGACGAGGTGGTACTCGACAGTGGTGTGCTCTGCTGCCGGTGTTGGACATAATAGGGACCACTCCGTCTTGTGGTGGATTGCGGTGCCACCGAAAGGTCTTCGTGAGAGTTCTTCTCTCCAGATCCAGTGGTTGACTTTGGCGGTGAGATGCAAATTATTGACAACGACTTGACGTGGAGGAATGGTTGTGCAGCGGTGGCGGCCGCATCGCATGTGGCTGCTGGGGCCGTGAAAAAGTGATGGCAACAATACATGAATGACTTTGATGGTGGTGCTGCTCAAGCACCCAGGCTGGAGCTCCAGGGTGAAAACCTAGGTCTGACCCAAGTTGGTTATACCTGGCAATTACGATGTTTTTACATCATTACCTTGATCAAGACATTGCTCAAATTTTCTCGGTTGGTTCTTCAGTGAAAATCTAGATTCTAGCCTTCGTTGGTTTGATCCGATGACGACAATGCTAGAGTGCCGCTCCCTTTCTAAAGGCATTGCTGTTGGAGAACATCATCGTCCGTGTAGTGTGTGGTGTAATGAGATAGTTGATACGGATATGATCATTGCTATAGTTTGCCGATAGCGGATCTGGTCGCTTTGTGGTTGTTCTTTATTGTCGCGTTGCATAGCTTTTGTCTTATACGACTTTGTGATTTATCAGCATGTTTTCTGTGTGTGTTGGTGTTGGTTGTGCGCATTCTAATTATGCAGGGACGGGGTGTGTGATGAAAATATGCCCTAGAGGCAATAATAAAATTGTTATTATTATATTTCCTTATTCATGATAAAGGTTTATTATTCATGCTAGAATTGTATTGATCGGAAACTTAAATACATGTGTGGATACATAAACAAATACTCTGTCCCTAGTAAGCCTCTACTAGACTAGCTCATTGATCAAAGATGGTTAAGGTTTCCTAACCATAGACATGTGTTGTCACTTGATAACGGGATCATATCATTAGGAGAATGATGTGATGGACAAGATCCATCCGTTAGCTTAGCATATCATCATTCATTTTATTGCTATTGCTTTCTTAATGTCAAATATATATTACTTCGACTATGAGATCATGCAACTCCCAAATACCAGAGGAATACCTTGTGTGCTATCAAACGTCACAACGTAATTGGGTGATCATAAGTATGCTCTATAAGTATCTCCGAAGGTGTTTGTTGAGTTGGCATGGATCGAGATTATGATTTGTCACTCCGTGTATCGGAGAGGTATCTCTGGGCCCTCTCGGTAATACACATCACAAGAAGCTTGCAAGTAAAGTGACTAAGGAGTTAGTTACGAGATGATGTATTATGGAACGAGTAAAGAGAATTGCCTGTAACGAGATTGAACTAGGTATGAAGATACCGACGATTGAATCTCGGGCAAGTAACATACCGATAGACAAAGGGAGTTACGTATGTTGTCATAAGGTTCGACCGGTAAAGATCTTCGTAGAATATGTAGGAACCAATATGGGCATCCCGGTTCCGCTATTGGTTATTGACCGGAGAGGCGTCTCGGTCATGTCTACATAGTTCTCGAACTCGAGGGTCCGCACGCTTAATGTTCGTTGACAATATAGTGTTATATGAGTTATATGATTTGGTGACTGAATGTTGTTCGGAGTCCCGGATGAGATCACGGAGATGACGAGGAGCTCCGAAATGGTTCAGAGGTAAACATTGATATATAGGACGATGCTATTTGGACACCGGAAAGGTTGCAGGATGAACCGGGTAGTCATCGGATCACCGGAAGGGGTTCCGGGAGGCCCGGGAGGTCTATGGGCCTAATGGGCCAAGGGGAGGCACACACCAGCCCACAAGGGGGTTGGCTTACCCTCTCCCTGGTTGCCGGCCCTAGAGAAGGAAAGGGGGAGGGCTAGCCCCTCCTGCCTTCCCCTCCTCATGGGAGAAAGGAAAGGGGGGTAGGGGGCGCCGCCGCCTCCTGCCTTCTCCCTGACGCCACCCAAGGAAAGGGGGGGCGGTGCCACCCTCTCCTGCCTTCTCCCTGACGCCACACAAGGAGGGCCTCCCCTCCCCCTACTATATATATGTATATATGAGGGAGGGGGCGCCACACTCACGACAATCTCTTGACCGTGTGCGGCGCCCCTCTCTACAGTTTAGTCCTCCGTCTAATTTCTCCGCAGTGCACGGCGAAGCCCTTCGGGAACAAGTTCACCATCACCGTTATCACGCCTTCGTGATGCCGAACTCATCCACTACTTCACACATCTTGCTGGATCAAGAAGGCGAGGACATCATCGAGCTGAACGTGTGCTGAACGTGGAGGTGCCGTACGTTCGGTACTTGATCGGTTGGATCGCGAAGAAGATTGACTACATCAACCGTGTTAATAAACGCTTCCGCTTACGGTCTACGAGGGTATGTAGACACACTCTCCCCTCTCGTAGCTATGCATCTCCATGGATAGATCTTGCGTGTGCGTAGAAATTTTTTGTTTTCCATACAACATTCCCTAACAATGTGTGCTCATTTTGTTTGTATTCTCTTGATGCCCATTGAGCTAATAAAATTGACCCTTTATAAAAAATGAACAATTTCTTATATGGGATTACGTCACGGTCCAGTTAACATTATGTGGCATATGTGGCGCCATGTACGAGGACGACCACAAATTTCACAAAAGCGAACAATGGTTAGCCACCAGTTGCGCCTGCAGCAATATCCTAGACGAAGAATGGGTGCTAGGAACACAAGGAAGACGATGTCATGTGCTTCCAGTGCCGCTCCTCTTGGCCGGTAGCGACCGCAACACATCGTGCCCCGCGGGCTTGAGAGCAGGACCGGGTGGACGACATCCGACATTGTGTCGCTGTGCACGGTCTCGCCGAGTCGTCGTCACACACCGTGTTTCCCTCGCTGCCGGAGTTACAGTACATGTCCTTGCCGATGCGCAGGATCGCCACGCCTTGCTCCTCTCCTTCTCCATCGGCCAGGATTAGTCAGGGTGGCGAGGGAGTGACTGCGGAACGTGGCAACCTTGAGGAGCTACCGTGAATCCGGTGTGGGCGGAGACGGCGGCGGCGGCGACAACGCCAAGGGTATGACGATGCAGTTGTGTGTTTGGAAAAGGTTGCCAACAACAGGTGGCCAACCGCTGAAGAGCATCTCTTGCGTGCATGCCATGTGTGAAGAGATACCAAGAGTGAGACACCAGGAACAACGATGGGTTGATGGCTGAAACGGGAGCACTAAGAGCAACTTCAATGGGGCAACTCAAACGGACGGCGATTTCGTTCGTTTGGGTTGGCCGTCCGCCCGGCGTCCGTCCTGTTTTTGATATGGGTCGGCAGCGCGCCCAACGTGCCGACCCATATGTGCCGGCGTGGCTGGCTGACCGTCCAATTTTACATTTATGATTTGCATTCAAACATATTGTCAAATAACCGAATAAAATAGTATAGTCTTACAAGCCGAAAACAAATGAAAATGTTTCACATAGTTTTGCAGACGAATAAAAAAAGATACATCTATTGGTTGCCAACATGAGCCCACATATACTCAACCAAATCATTTTATGTTGCACGTGAGTTTCCCAATCACGCATGTCTTGATGAAATTGGGTGAACTATTCAAACATTGTCCCTACTCCATGCTCAGGCACAATATTCTCACCCTGAACTGAAACCCTTGACCGTACAGATGTTTCGGGTGCTCGTCTTCTACGATCATATTATGCATGATCACACAAGCAGTCATCACCTCCCACAGTTTCTGCGTGCTCCAGGTATTAGCAGGATACCGAACGATGCCCCATCGAGATTGTAAAACACCAAAGGCACGCTCGACATCCTTCCTAGCACTCCCTTACTCTTGGGCAAATCTTTTCCTCTTCTCTCCGACAGGGTTGGGTATTGTCTTGACAATAGTGGTCCACTGAGGATAGATACTGGGTAGTATCCTTTGTCGTAGTTGTGGCCGTTGACAGTAAAATTCACCGGTGGGCTGTTGCCTTTGGCAAGCCTAGCAAACACCGGCAAGCGCTGAAGCATGTTGATATCATTGTGTGATCCAGCCATGCCAAAGAAAGAGTGCCAGATCCAGAGATCTTGAGATGTCACGACCTCTAGTATGATAGTGCAAGCCCTGACATGCCCCTTATACTGCCCTTGCCAAGCAGAAGGGCAGTTCTTCCACTCCCAGTGCATGCAGTCTATGCTGCCAAGCATCCCCGGGAAGCCCCTGCTGGCATTCATCGCCAACAAACGGGTTGTATCTTCAGTTGTCGGCTCTCTCAAGTACTCAGGGCCAAACACAGCAATAACAGCCCTGTAGAACAAACAGGGACTCTAGGCATGTAGACTCGCTCATACGGACGTACTCGTCAATGAGAGCACCGGACACTCCGTATGCAAACATTCGGATGGCGGCAGTGCATTTCTGATAAGAGGAGAAACCAATCTTGCCGACGGCATCCTCTTTGCACTCGAAATAGTCATCATAGCCGACCACCCCCTCTCTAATACGGTTGAAAAGATGCCTACTCATACGGAAACGGCGGCGGAATTTTTGATGTTTGAAAAACGGGTTTGTTGTATCAAAGTAGTCCTTCCAAATAAGGAAATGCCCGCTCTCTCAGTTGCGATTCAACGCGGGAAGGTGGCCCGGAATGGAGCCACGAAACAATGGCCGCTGGCTGTTGAGGTGGTGATGGACCTACATGGCAGCCAATATCTCCTCCTCCTCGTCGGACGATGAATCGTCGGAGTCGCAAAGGAAATTGTGGAAAAAGAACTCGTCGGCGGAGTCCATTTTGTACATTGGCAAATTGTCGAACAGCTTGCGGGCGTCGACGAAGGAGACGGCCGGCGAGGGGAGCCGCGGCGCGCACGGACCAGCTAGCTGCCCTGCCGGCGTCCGACGAGTGGGCCGGCCGGGTCTGACCGGGGCGACGAGGCGGCTTCTTGGTCGCGGGTGGCTGTGCGGTGGGGGAGCGGGGGTGGGAAGCAGTTTTCTCCGCGGCGGCATGACTGTGGTGGCGGGCGACGGGGGAGTGGGTGGTGTTGTTGGGCGGATGTGGAGGCGGCGGCAGCTGGCAGAGTCGCCGACAAAAATGGGCGGCGGCGACGACGACGAAGGAGGCAGGCGAGGGTTGCTGTTGGCTGGGGGGTGAGGGGAAGGCCAATGTGCCACCGACCAGCGGGCCCGGGGAGAGGAGAAGGGGAGCGTGCGCGCGTCCGTCGCGTGTCCGCGCCGACGCAAATCCGGCTAAAAAATGGGTCGGGAATGGGTCGCCCGCGGATGAAAAGCGGACGCGCGTCCGTTTGGGTCGGTGCGTTGGGCCGCCTTTTGTGTCCGCGCCGAACCAAACGGATGGCGGCGGACAAAATGGGTCGCCCCATTGGGGTTGCTCTAAGTGCATTAAATAGCTTAGCTACTCAACCCCCAATGCATAGGTGCTTAACTTTTTGTTACTAAGCTCACTTTATTTAATGATTTAGCACCCAAACTTTTTCATGCATTGGCCGATTTCTTTCATTTAAGTGGTTTGCCTAGGTTCACGCGCTTGACATTGGTTCTTCCTGGGTTACCAAAGTGCTCTCTCTTCTTAATTGTTGTGCCATATCATTTGTTTTGCTTATGTGGCATGCTTAGCATCTATCCACCATGAAGCACTGGGAAGGGCCTAAACGCCAAGGTTCATGCCATTCACCCCCTTTGCCATGTCGGATGGTCAAACTAGCTGACCAGAACGTGGGCCAGGGCCAGACGTCGGGGTTCGTGTCATATCTAGTGCAATCCAGACGCCAGGGTTATTGGTGTCTTGAAAAAGTCAGATCCCAAAAAAGTTTTAAACTATGTTTAAATCATGCTAAATTATAGCCAATGAGTCAATACATTAAGAAAGTCATAGTTGGAGGTTGCACGCTCGTTCACCCTGGCTACGGAGCTCGTCGTGTGAGGTGGCGCACGTCGTGCAGTAGCTCTAAGAGAGGGGTGTAGAACTGCACGCACTAGCCAATTCACCAAAAAGTTCAAGCTGACGGGGAAAGATTGGCCATGCATTTATACATCAACACTCCTCCTTACATGTGTCTTCTTAGGCCTAAACATGGATCAAAAGTGTGCTGCAATTCAATTGTGCCGGATGGGTCTTGAACTCAAGACCTCTTGGCTAATGGCTCTGATACCATGTAGAAGTGCACATCAGTTCACCCAAAAGCTCAAACTGATGGGGAAAGGTGGGCTATGCATTTATACATCAACAAGGAGAGAGAGAAAGATGAAGAGGATGAGGAGGATAGGCGTTGGAGATGGGTGGGGTCACCGACCAGCCACACCTGTGGCGGCGGTCGAGGCGCGTGGAGGTTGTCCCCCACCCACCACCGCCTGCAGCCCTTCAATCCCCGACCGGCTTGGCGAAGCGACAACATGCTCCAAGCATCCTTCATCTTGCAGCAGCGAGGGCTATAGCGGATGGTAGGGTGTAGCATTGTGCATACGGTAGCAGGTGCATCATGAACATCATGTTATGCTCGTTGAAGCCCGGGCACACGTGGGCGTGCTCCTGGAACACGGGAAACGGGTTGCGACGGCTGGGGCTGGTTTGAAAGCACACATAGTCCACCATGTACACCGTGCGGCGCTGAAACTTCAGCTAGATGACGACATCCATGGCCGGGATGAAAGCGACCAGAAACAGGTGCGTGGACCTAGGTTGTGGCCTCGTGGGTGTGCCGCCTAGCTCGTGGAGGGAAGTGAGAAGACAACCGAGAGGGAGAGTTTAAAGAAGCAAAACTCTGGTTGTCGGCCCAGAAGCATGCTGTCGTTGCCCTTTGCCTTCCTCTGGTAAGGTCGTCACCACTGGTGTATCGCGCGCGCACAACCTGTTTGTGAAAATGCCAAATAGAAAAAGGTTAAAAGGGACTCTAACACCGTCCGGCCCAGCTATTATGCCACACCATCAAGTTTCGAGCCCCACCGGCCAGAAAAGTGACCAACATGCCAAATTCACCCATCAGTGTTTTCTGCAAAGAAATTACGCAGTCTGCGGTAAGAGTTGGTAGCTTATGCAAACTTAACTACAACAATTAGCTCCCATCAAAAGCATGATGCCGCAGGAGACGGTAGATCTCGCTGTGCGGAACGACAATGTTTACGTTGTTGGTTTCAAGAACGCGGTGAAAGCCTGGTTCACCTTCCTCGACTTCAAACGCCTGATCAAGGACTCTATGCTACTCCCAGGGCGCACGACTATGACTCGCTCCTCGGCCGCCATGAGAACTTGAACGATCTCGATGTCAATCAGGATGCCGTCCTCCACGACGTCCGCTTCCTGTCAACGTACAAGCCACATCCCAACACGACCTACGACGCCAAGCTCGGCATCAACCTAGTAAGGTCGTACGTTGTGGTCGCAGAGGCTACCAGAATTTAAGATGATAGACAACACAATGGTGAACAATGGCAGAGCTAGCGAAGGATCTCAGGTGGGCACAGAGAAAATAGGCCAAATGAATGCACTCTAGTTAATTTAAGCATGTACAATTTTTTTCCTACATTTATTACTAATTAAGCTAAGGTTGGGGGTGGTGCCCCCCTCCACCCCCACCCAGGAGTAGGGCCTGTTCTGGAACTCTCCCAGCTCCACCAAATCCACGATTTCAGCTTCTGGAGCGAGCTCCTCACTTCACCCAGCGATCAAAAAACGTTCTGGAGGGACGCTGGCTTCTCACTTCGCTGCAGCCTAGCTGGGAGGCAAAAGGCCGGTTAGGCTCCCCATTGGGCTGGTGAGGCAGCCAGATGTGTAGCGAGTTTTTTTCCACAGTTGTCATGCCTTGGGCTAGCTAGTCTCATGCGTGGTGATACACACATTTGGCGTGTTAAAAAAAGGATACACATATGGCTGGTGAGGGGCATGCGTGGTGCCTTGGGCTTATAGCATGCAAAGTTCTTGTTAATACAGTAGCTACTGCAGCTACTTTTGCTGTATAGGAACATGTACAGAGAGATTGTCGTTTGGTACATGGAGCAACAAATATACAACAATCATGTAATATTCGAAAGATCCCAAATTTTCGGAGCTAACATAGGTCATAATTTAGCAGAAAAACTTGTTCATGCCACAAAAGCTTCATTTGCCAATAAGTTTGCAAATCAATATGGCCACGCATAGAAAATCATGAACATGATTTCTTCACCAACTAAGAGCAATGGCTGTAGCTAGTTCATGCCTAGACAAATCCATGTTAGGACCGCTTTCTGCCGTTGTTGAAGCATCCGATGCATTTGAAGGAATAGCATACTTCTTGTATCTATCGAGAATAGTTGGAACATAATCCGGATCCCTCTCACACCGAAGAAAGTGGAGATCCTCTTTGTCATGGAGGCGGACGTGGTTGTGTAGTGTCATGGTGGCGCAACAATCATCTTTTGTGTTGCAATCGAGTAGTTTGGCATCTTGAGCAAGATTTGCCATTTCATCTTCCATACACCAAAGGTTCTCTCTATGGTATTGCGCTTGGAAGAGTGGAGCGGTTGAACTTCTCTCTGAGGAGTAGTTGAGGCGCACCTCTCTGGAAGTCAGGGACGTGATAGCGTTCTCCTTTGTAGGGTGCTAGATAGCCATCTCTGTTAGGATAACCGGCGTCTACAAGGTAATACTTGCCTACACAAAGCAACAACAAACATGATCACACAATGTAGAACCTCATGGAACTTACGATGGAGCGTATCTGCTCCATGTTTGAAACGGTTTTGGGTTCTCCTATTTGATTCACAACCCCCCAAGGTCCATAAGAACATAGCTAGAGACTCATAAGTGGTAACAAAGCATGTTTCTTTGAGGCCATACTCTGCCACCAACTTGAACTTTTCTTCATTAGCAAGTCCTTTCTTCTTGAACTTACCACAACCTTTAATATCCTGTAATGCAACAAGTGAAACACAATATTAGTAAATAAAGAGATATGGCTAAATTAAGATACATGATATAACAGCAAAAGAACTCACAATTTTAGCCTTCTTCCACCACTCATCATCTTGTGACACCGTGTTGTTCACATAGTCCCATCCGGCTCCGGTCTCCCGAAACATGAGTTTCTTGAAAAAATAGAAATCAGCTTAAAGCTTGTCCCATTTGTTTTTAAATAGGTTATGTGTGTAGTAAAGCCTGGTTCTAGTCTTAAATTTTCTTTTCACATAATCAAATGCATTTGGGGTCAAATAATTGCACAGCCTATTTCAGCGTCCACTTGCTCGTGAACAACTCACACAATCCGAGTGTTTTCAACACTCCATTCAGCGATCATGCTTGACACTTATCTACGAAAATGCATGTCACATTGGTCCTCACATGTACTAGCATAATATGTAAATTGAAGTTTTTTGCAAAGCCAAAATCATGTCATATCTGAATAGCACTTCACAAAGTCAACTAATATCTTAGCAGTACAGCTAATATCTTAGCACTACACAATTCAAAATGTTAATATGCTACCAGTACTACACTTCACAAATTACATTCACCAAATTAGGCAGGCACTAGTTCATCTTTGTATATATCTTAGCAATACACATACAACACCGCACAAAAATTCAGTTTCCATTAACGATGCAGGGCACCAAGTCCGACATAGGAGCTCAAAATTCAGTTTCCATTAACAGACAGGGCACCAAGTCGACATAGGAGCTCACCTTGTGGTTTGGGCGAGGCTCGGCCTCGGCTCTTGCTCCTGGCTCGGCGTCAATGGCGACCTGCTGAGTTCGCCATTGTCAAGGGCTCACTGCTCCAACCTGGTGCCGGACGAGCGCCACGAAAGGTGGGACCCAGGGAAAGAGGTCGGGTGGCGGATCTGTCTGTGAGGAGGGGATTCGGCCGCGACGGGGCAGCGGGTCTGGCGCGATCGGGCGGCGCGAGGTTTGAGGAGGGAGCAGAGGAGCGAGAACGGTTCGAGTCTGGGCTTCTACCTGCTCAGACGCGAGCCGTGCAAGGAGGGTGTCTTGCCAATCGTTTTCTGGGCGGTGGCAAAGTGTAAATACAAGGAACTCCAGATTACATCGATTCGTGAAGCTGGGTTTTCCTCGCTCCGCAAAAATGCACTACGGCCCATCCCAGCTTCGCTATTTCAGCTTCTCGGAGCTAATGCGTTCGGCTTCGTTTTTTACATGGAGTTTGGGAAGCTCAGAGTGGGAGAGTTCCAGAACAGGCCCTAAATAATCAACCCAGGAGCGGCCCATGCAGAAGTAGAGGCTGCATCAGTCAACCAGAAACAATCGGGATGTGTGATCTAATGGCCAAAATTGTTGATGGCATGAGAGGCCTCCTAACATGCTTAGTTTTAATGTCTCTCTGAATGTGCGTAGGGGGCATCACTAGCAACATGGTTGTGACGTAAATATGCCCTAGAGGCAATAATAAAGTTGTTATTTACATTTCCTTATATCATGATAAATGTTTATTATTCATGCTAGAAAGAATTGTATTAACCGGAATCTTAGTACATGTGTGAATACATAGACAAAACAAAGTGTCCCTAGTATGATTCTACTTGACTAGCTCGTTGATCAAAGATGGTTATGTTTCCTGACCATAGACATGTGTTGTCATTTGATGAACGGGCTCACATCAATAGAGAATGATGTGATGGACAAGATCCATCCGTTAGCTTAGCATAATGATCGTTAAGTTTTATTGCTATTGCTTTCTTCATGACTTGTACATATTCCTCTGACTATGAGATTATGCAAGTCCAGAATACCGAAGGAACACCTTGTGTGCTATCAAACGTCACAACATAACTGGATGATTATAAAGATGCTCTACAGGTGTCTCCGAAGGTGTTTTTTGGGTTGGCATAGATCAAGATTAGGATTTGTCACTCCGAGTATCGGAGAGGTATCTCTGGGCCCTCTTGGTAATGCACATCACTATAAGCCTTGCAAGCAATGTGACTAATGAGTTAGTTACGGGATGATGCATTACGGAACGAGTAAAGAGACATCCCGGTAACGAGATTGAACTAGGTATGATGATACCGACAATCGAATCTCGGGCAAGTAACATAATGATGACAAAGGGAATGATGTATGTTGTTATGCGGTTTAACTGATAAAGATCTTTGGTGAATATGTAGGAACCAATATGAGCATCCAGGTTCCGCTATTGGTTATTGACCGGAGATGTGTCTCGGTCATGTCTACATAGTTCTCAAACCCGTAGGGTCCGCACGCTTAACGTTCGATGACGATTGCATTATGAGTTGTGTGTTTTTGGTGACGAAAGTTTGTTTCGAGTCTCGGATGAGATCACGGACATGCCAAGGAGTCTCGAAATGGATGAGAGGTAAAGATTGATATATTGGAAGGTTATATACGGACACCGGAATGGTTCCGATGAGGTTCGGGGATTTTTCGGAGTACCGGGAGGTTACCGAAACCCGCGGGAAAGTTAATGGGCCTCATGGGCCATAGTGGAGAGAGGGAGGCAGGCCACACGAGGTGGCGCGCGCCTCCCCCTGCCCAATCCGAATTGGACAAGGAGTGGGAGCGCGCCCCCCCTTTCCTTCTCCCTCTCCCCTCTTTCCCGTTTCCCCTCTCCGTTGGAAGGAAGGGGGGCGAATCCTACTAGGAGTGGAGTCCTAGTAGGACTCCCCCCCATGGCACGCCACCCCTAGGGCCGGCCACCTCCTCCTCCCCTCCTTTATATACAGGGGCGGGGGGCACCCCAAAGGCACATCAATTGTTCTCTTAGCCGTGTGCGGTGCCCCCCTCCACAGTTTACTCCTCCGGTCATAGCGTCGTAGTGCTTAGGCGAAGCCCTGCGCGGATCACATCACCATCACCGTCACCACGCCGTTGTGCTGACAGAACTCTCCCTCGACCCTCTGCCGGATCAAGAGTTTGAGGGAAGTCATCGAGCTGATCGTGTGCTGAACTCGGAGGTGCCATACGTTCGGTACTTGGATTGGTTGGATCGTGAAGACGTTCGACTACATCAACCATGTTAACCTAATGCTTCCGCTTTTTGGTCTATGAGGGTACGTGGACACACTCTCCCCCTCTCGTCGCTATGCATCTCCTAAATAGATCTTGCGTGAGCGTAGGAATTTTTTTGAAATTGCATGTCTTGATAACCCACAATTATAGGGGATCACAACAGTTTTCGAGGGTAGAGTATTCAACCCAAATTTATAGATTCGACACAAGGGGAGCCAAAGAATATTTGAAGGTATTAGCAGCTGAGTTGTCAATTCAACCACACCTGGAGATTAATTATCTGCAGCAAGTAATCAGTAGCAAGGTAGTTTGATAGTTTTGATAATAGTGACAACAACAACGGTAACAATAACAGTGATAGCAGTAATTTTGTAGCAAGTGTAACAGTCATGATAGCAGTAGTAACTTAGCATAAAAAATATAGGATAAATTCGTACGCATTGGATCGGTGACTTCTTGGACGATATTCATCATGTAATAGTTATAACCTAGGGCGATACGGCACTAGCTCCAGTTCATCGATATAATGTAGGCATGTATTCCGTAAATAGTCATACGTGCTTTATTAAAAGAACTTGCATGACATCTTTTGTCCTACCCTCCCGTGGCAGCGGGGTCCATAATGGAAACTAAGGGATATTAAGGCCTCCTTTTAATAGAGAACCGGAACAAAGCATTAACACATAGTGAGTACATGAACTCCTCAAACTACGGTCATCACCGGGAGTGGTCCCGGTTGTTGTCACTCCGGGGTTGCCGGATCATAACACGTATTTGGTGACTATAACTTGCAAGATTGGATCTAAAACATGGATATAATGATGAATTCATAAACGGTTCAGATCTGAGTTCATGGCACCAGCCCAAAGTGACAAGCATTAAGCATAGCAAAGTCATAGCAACATCAATCTAAGAACATAGTGGATACTAGGGATCGAGACCTAACAAAACTAACTCGATTACATGATGAATCTCATCCAACTCCTCACCGACCAGCGAGTCTACGAAGGAATTACTCACTCCCGGTGGGGAGCATCATGGAATTGGTGATGTAGATGGGTTGGTGATGATGAAGAACGAAGATCCCCCTCTCCGGAGCCCCAAACAGACTCCAGATGTTCCCTTTCAAGGAAGAACAGGGCTTGGCAGCGGCTCCGTCTCGTGGATCACGATAATTCTTTCTCCCTGATTTTTTTTTCTGGAATAATGTGATTTTATAGTATCAGGGGGGCCGTCAGCGGGGCCACCAGGTGCGTACAACCCATCTGGGCGGCGCGCCAGAGAAGCGCGCTACAGTGGGTTGTGCCCAACCAGGGGCCCCTCTCCGGTGGGTCTTGGCTCCAGAAATTCTTATTATTGATATAAAAATCCTCGCAAAGTTTCATGCCATTCCGAGAACTTTTATTTCTGCGCAAAAACAACACCATGGTAGTTCTGCTGAAAACAGCGTCAGTCCGGGGTTAGTTTCATTCAAATCATGCAAATTAGAGTCCAAAACAAGAGGAAAAGCATGAGAAAAAGTAGATACGTTGGAGACATATCAACTCCCCCAAGCTTAAACCTTTGCTTTTCCTCAAGCAATTCAGTTGATAAACTGAAGGTGAGAAAGAAAACCTTTTACGAACTCTTTTGCTCTTGTTTGCATAAATAGGCTTAAACAGCACCCAGGTTTTCAACCAACATTATAACTAACCATGTCAACAATAACTCTTAAAGATTATAATGACTCATATCAATGACATAATCAGCTAGCGAGCGATAATAAGATATCTCAAACAGCAACACGTTGTCAAAACAACCATGATATAATATGACAATAATGGTATCTTGCTAGCCCTTTCTGAGACCGCAAAACATAAATGCAGAGCACCTCCAAAGTTCAAGCAGTGACTAAACATTGTAATTCATGGTAGAAAAGATCCAACCATGATGCACCCAACATTAGCTACACACAATGCATAAATCATGACAGCTGTGCTCTACTCAGTTTCTGGCGCTTGTTTCAGAAGGTGGTGACACAACATAAAAGTAAATAGAAAGTCCCTTCGCAGAGGGAAGCAGTGATTTGCAGAGGTGCCAGAGCTCAGTTTTTAAAACAAAGATAAATGATATTTTGAGACATGCACCCTTCTTATTCACTTCACGACTATCAGTTATCAACATCTTCCATGCTAAGCATGCTAGTGGCGGTTCCTAGGCGATAAAAATAAAGGTTTTGACTCCATTGGGAGTTTTTGTTTGATTATTTCAGAGTTGAACTCTTTTTCATGTTTGTAGTTTGGGACTGGGCATCCCTATTACCGCCCTTTTCTCGTGCGATGGTGAGTGAATAAACACTCAACCTGAGAATAACCCGCTTAGCATGGAAGATACTGACCACCTCCTATCGTTCCATCAAAAGATCCAGGCACACAAAAAGGATAATTTTTTAGAAGATTTTAGAGGTGGCACATGCAAATTTACTTAGGACGGCAGGGTAATACCTCATATAGGTAGGTATGGTGGACTCATCTGAAATAACTTTGGGTTCAATGTTTTTGATGTACAAGCAGAATTCCCACTTAGTACAGGCGAAGGCTAGCAATTAGATTGAGAAGCAGCCAGCTAGAGAGCAACAACGATCATAACCAGGCATTATGCATAAGTAACATTGGAAACTAGCATGAGTAGGATATGAACACCATGAACATAAATATCATAGAGGCTATGTTGGTTTTGGTTCAACTACATGCATGAACATGTGCCAAGTCAAGCCACTTGAACATTCAGAGGAGGATACCATATCATCATACTATATCACAATCATTTTAACGCTATGTTGATATCCAAGATAAATCATTATCCACTCCTAGCTACTTATGCATGGCATGAGAAACTATAATCTCTAATTGTCATTGCAAACATGTTTAATCATAATGGGCTGAAACCTGGATACTAGGTTAAACATATTTACACAAAAAGAACAAGTCGAGTTCATACCAGTTTCTCCTTGACACGGCCAGTTCATCGAATATCGTCATTATTGCCTTTCACTTCACGACCGAATGATATAAAAATAATAATAGTGCAAGAGTGCCATGGACTAAGATGGAATCTGCAAAACATTTTATTCAACAGGAGAAGACAAGGTAAAATGGGCTCTTTATTAGTTCAATAATTATTCATACGAGAGCCACTCAACATTTTCATCGTGGTCTTCTCCTCGGTAGGACTCGAATTAAAAGAAACGAAATTCAGAGAGACACACTGAAATATTTTTGGAGTTTTTGGTTTTCTTGAACAAGCAAATAAAAAGGGAAATATCAAAAACAAGAAAAACTATTTACACGGGAAAGCTCCCAACAAGCAAAAGAAGAACAAGGAAATCTTTTTGGATTTTCTTTTTAGTGCTACTACTAAGCATGCATGGAAACTAAACTACAACAACTAATATTTTTTTGGTTTTTCTAAAGTTTTTTCAAACACACAAGAAGAAAGCAAGAAAATAAATTTACGCATGGATGATACAATGAAAAAGTGTGAACACCGACAAATAGAATGATATGTGAACATGAATGTAATGTCGGTGAGAACACGTAGTCCCCCAAGCTTAGGCTTTTGGCCTAGCTTGGTAGTCAATCAGTAGCCTGGAGGGTAGTAGGGATCCTGAGGAGCAGGCATCCACTCATCCCACTGCTGAGGTCCCTCAGCAGCCTCTGTAGCAGCGTGAGCATTCCAGTAGGCGATGATGTCTGCAGGCATAATCTGGTATCCGCCCCTGGCAGTAGAATCAAACAAAGCAGGTGCAGGCAAGGGGATAACATCACGAGTTTCAACGCTATAGACCAGGTTATAAGGAATGGCAATATCAGGACGATCATGTGCAAGAAAGTGATGGTGATCCATGGCTGCACGGTCTAGATAAACCTTAGCTAGAGGGTAATCATGAGGGCGTATCTCAACCTCGAAGTGAGCCGCCAAACGAGTAGCAAAAATCCTGGGATTTATTAAGATGGAGGCGACGAGCCATGATAGCTCCCAAGCTATTGATACGACTCCAACATATCTATAATTTTTTATTGTTCCATGTTGTTTTATTATCAATCTTGGATGTTTTATAATCATTTTATATCATTTTTGGTACCAACCTATTGACATAGTGCCAAGCGCCAGTTGCTATTTTTTCTATGTTTTTTACATCGCAGGAAATCAATATCAAATGGAGTCCAAATGCCACGAAACTCCATGATGATTTTTTATGGGCCAGAAGGAAGGAAATGGGCCCTGGTTGCACCTGGGGGTTGCCCCGAGGGGGGCACAACCCACCAGGGTGCGCCAGGAGGCCCAGACGCGCCCTAGTGGGTTGTGCCCACCTCGGGTGCCCCCGGACTGCCTCTTTGCTCTATAAATACCCCAATATTCCAGAAACCCTAGCGGAGTCGACGAAATATTTATCCAGCCGCCGCAGAGTCCAGAACCACCAGATCTAATCTAGACACCATCACGGAGGGGTTCACCACTTCCATTGGTGCCTCTCCGATGATGCGTGAGTAGTTCTTTGTAGACCTTCGGGTCCATAGTTAGTAGGTAGATGGCTTCCTCTCTCTCGCTGAATTCTCAATACAATGGTCTCTTGGAGATCCATATGATGTAACTCTTTTTGCAGTGTATTTGTTGGGATCTGATGAACTTCGAGTTTATGATCAGTTATATCTTTTTATATCCATGAAAGTTATTTGAGTTTCTTTGATCCCTTATATGCATGATCTCTTTTAGCCTTGTATTCCTCCTCCGGTATTTGGGTTTTGTTTGGCCAACTTGATCTATTTATCTTTCAATGGGAAGAGGTGCCTGGTAGTGGGTTCGATCTTATGGTGCTTGATCGATGTGAAAGGAAGCCCGACTGCGTATGTATCGTTGCTACTAAGGATAAAAAGACAAGATCTATATATACCGCCATATAGATAAACGGATCTTGTATACATCATGTCATCATTCTTATTGCATTACTTCGTTTTTCCATGAACTTAATACACTAGATGCATGCTGGATAGCAGTCGATGTGTGGAGTAATAGTAGTAGATGCAGGCAGGAGTCGGTCTACTAATCTTGGACGTGATGCCTATGTAATGATCATTTCTAGGATATTGTCATAATTATTTGAAGTTCTATCAATTGCCCAACAGTAATTTGTTTACCCACCGTTTGCTATTTTCTCGAGAGAAGCCACTAGTGAAACCTACGGCCCCTAGGTCTTCTTTCTCATACATTTGCCTTGCGATCTACTTTTCCTTTGCGTTTTTAATTCAGATCTATTAATCAAAAATACAAAAACACCTTGCTGCGTTTTATCTTTATTTACTTTATTTAGCGTTCGATCTATCAATCTACTACAATTTACCTCACGTCCGTTTCCCTATCTTGAGGCGTCGTACCCCGGAAGGGATTGACAACCCCTTTAACTCGTCAGGTTGCAAGGTGTTGTTGTTTGTGTGCAGGTGTTGTTTATGTTGTGTTGCTTGGTTCTCCTACTGGTTCAATACCTTGGTTTCATCACTGAGGGAAATACCTACCGTCGCTGTGCTACATCATCCCTCCCTCTCCGGGGAAATACCAACGTAGTTGCAGCAACCATCAAGGAGAATTTCTGGTGCCGTTGCCGGGGAGGATCTTCAACATAACTAGGTTCCTGATCACAAATCTCATCTCCTCGCAATTTCCATTATTTTCCTCTCGTTTTCCTCTCCCCCACTTCACAAAAATTTGCCGTTTTATTCGCCTTTCTTTTTCGTTCGCCGTTTTCTTGCCGGATCTGTTTTTGAGTGTAATCTTGTTGTGTAGTCATCATGACTCAAGTGAACACCAAGTTATGTGATTTCTCAAATACCAACAACAATGATTTTATTGGCACTCCGCTTGCTCCTCCCACCACTAGTGCGGAGACTTGTGATATTAATACTGCTTTGCTGAATCTTGTTATGAAAGACCAATTTTTCGGTACGCCTAATGAGGATGCCGTGTCCCATCTGAATACCTTCGTGGAATTATGTGATATGCAAAATAAAAAAGATGTGGACAATGATGTGGTCAAGATGAAATTATTTCCGTTTTCTTTGCGTGATTCTGCTAAAATTTGGTTCTCTTCTTTGCCTCGCAATAGTATCGATTCTTGGAATAAGTATAAAGATGCTTTTATCACTAAGTATTTTCCGCATGCAAAAATTATTTCCCTTAGAACCCAGATCATGAATTTCAAGCAACTTGAACATGAGCATGTTGCACAATCTTGGGAAAGGATGAAAATGATGCTAAGGAACTGCCCAACTCATGGGTTGAATCTTTGGATGATCATACAAAAATTTTATGCGGGGTTGAATTTTGTTTCTCGTAATCTTTTAGATTCCGCTTGTGGTGGTACTTTTATGGAAATTACTTTGGGTGAAGCCACCAAATTTCTTGATAATATCATGGCAAATTATTCACAATGGCATACCGAAAAGAGCTCCTACTAGTAAAAAGTTAATTCATTTTAAGAAATTTATTCTTTGAGTGATAAAGTTGATGCTCTTATGAAATTGGTTGCTAGTAAAAGTGCTCCTATTGATTTTAATGATATGCCTTTGTCTACTTTGATTGAGCAAAATAGTGATGCTATTGATGTGAATTTTATCTCTCGCAATAATTTCAACAACAATACTTATAGAGGAAATTTTAATCCTATGCCTTTTCCTAGTAATTCCTCTAATAATTATGGCAATTCCTTTGGAAATCAATCATATAATAATAGGAACACCTCTGATATTGAGAATAATATTAAAGAATTTATCAACACGCAAAAAGTTTTCAACACTTCAATAGAAGAAAAGTTGAATAAGATTGATGATTTGTGTAGAAGTGTTGATAGAATTGCTCATGATGTGGAAAATCTCAAGATGAAAATTTTTGTGCCTAAAGTTGATGAATCAATTAAAGCTCTTTATGTTTCTGTGGATGAAAGTAAGGAAAGAACTGCTATGCTTAGAGCTAAAACAGAATTTTTAGAGAAAGCCTTTTCTAGTGATTATTCTTGCAAAAATGATGAAGATCTTAAAATGATTGGTGTTTCTTATATTGATTCCTTGTTTAGTAAAGTTAAGAATGATGAAAAAGGGACTGGCGAAGAGTCAACTTTAGGTAGAAGGCGTCCCAATTTTTCGGAGGGTGAAAATCTCGTTGAGAAAATTGATAAAAGTGGGTTTGGAGAGGTCAAAACTTTAGCTAGTGATGCACCCACTATTTTGGATTACAAAGACTTTAATTATGATAGTTGCTCTTTGATTGATTGTATTTCTTTATTGCAATCAATGTTGAATTCACCCCATGCTTATGAACAAAATAAAGCTTTTACTAAACATATTGTTGATGCTATGATGAAAGCTTTGGAAGAAAAGTTGGAATTAGAAGTTTCAATTCCTAGAAAATTGCATGATGAGTGGGAACCTACTATCAAAGTCAAGATTAAAAACTATGAGTGTTTTGCCTTGGGTGACTTGGGTGCTAGTGTTTCCACAATTCTGAAATCTTTATGTGATGTGCTTGGTCTTACCAATCTTGAAGAATGTTCCTTGAATTTGCACTTGGCGGATTCTACTATTAAAAAGCCTATAGGAAGAATTAATGATGTTCTTATTCTTGCAAATAGGAACTATGTGCCCGTAGATTTTATTGTTCTTGATATTGATTGCAATCCGTCTTGCCCAATTATTCTTGGTAGACCATTTTTACGCACTATCGGTGCCGTGATTGATATGAAAGAAGGCAATATCAAGTTCCAATTTCCTTTGAGAAAGGGTATGGAACACTTTCCTAGAAAAAAATCAGGCCACCTTATGAATCAATCATGAGGGCATCCTATGGATCTCGAACCAAAGATGACAAAACTTAGATCCTTGCCTTACGCCTAGCTAAGGGCGTAAAACTATAGCGCTTGTTGGGAGGCAACCCAATGTATAAAATTTATTTTTGCTTTTTGCTTTCTGTTCTTGTGTGTTTACACAATTATGCTACTGGTATGATTGTGTTTTTGTGTTTTAATTAGTGTTTGTGCCCATCTTCTTGGGTGATAGTTGTTTGATCTTGCTGAAAAAGACAGAAACTTTGCGCTCACGAAAATAATTTTCATAAATCACAGAAAAGAGTTTTGCCCTGATTATTTTTGCATAAGATTAATATATAAATTACCCTGGTTGTCCTAATTTGGTTGAATTTTTGGAGTTCCATAAGTATTCGCTAAAGTCAGATTACTACAGACTGTTCTGTTTTGACAGATTCTGTTTTCTTTGTGTTGTGTGCTTATTTTGATGGCTCTATGGTTTTCTTTGATGAGTTTTTGCCATAGAAAAGTTGGAATACAGTAGATACAATACAAAAACAAAATATGAATTGGTTTCATACAACACTTATAGTAGTGGTTTGCTTTCTTATACTAACGGATCTCACGAAGGTTTTGTTGAGTTTTGTGTGATTGAAGTTTTCAAGATTTGGGTTATCTTACGACGGATGAAGGAAGGATGTAAGAGCCTAAGCTTGGGGATGCCCCAGAATCCCAAGCTATTATCCAAGAATGAGCAACCAACTAAGCTTGGGGATGCCCCCGAGTGTCATCCCTGCTTTCTTCCAACAACTATCAGTATCTTACTCGAGGCTATATTTTTATTCATCACATGATATGTGTTTTGCTTGGAGCGTCTTGTATGATATGTGTCTTTGCTTGTTTTGTTTTGTGTTTTAAGTCATCAATCCTTACTGGACACACCTATTTGAGAGAGCCAAAATTATATCATGACTTGTTAGAATTGCTCTCTATGCTTCACTTAAATCTTTTATGAGCTAGGACTGGCTCTAGTGCTTCACTTAAAGCTTTTTGAGCACGGTGTACTTTGTTATTTTTGAAGAAATGCTCTCTTGCTTCACTTAGATTTATTTGAGAGTTAGTAAAATTTTGAAGAAACTCTTTCTTGCTTCACTTAAATTATTTTGAGTGAAAGAAAATTTGTTATGCTCATGATCTTCACTTATATTTGTTTGAGCTTATGAAAAGCAACTCATGAAAATTAGTCCCAAAGTGATAGATATCCAAGAAGGATGAAGAAAAAATATCATGAAGATCATTGGACAAAATAAACTTAATTCTTAGTAATAGTTTTGAGATAGGATGATGTGATATGTGAGTGACGTTGATGAGTAATTGTGCTCTAGTAAGAATATTGGTGTTAAGGTTTGTGATTCTCTATGCATGCACGAAAGTCAAAAATCATGCAATGAAAATTATATCCTACTTGTGGTGCATTATTTGGTGTTAATTATGCTTAATGCTTGCTTATGAGATTATTCGTTTCTTGGTTGGTCGCTTCTCAATCTTTTTGCTAGCCTTCACTTTGCACCAAGTATGATATCTACTTGTGCATCCAAAATCCTTTAAACCGGTTTTGCCACATGAGTCCACTATATCTACCTATATGCGGTATTCTTTTGCCGCTCTAAGCAAATTTGCATGTGCCATCTCTAATTTTCAAAATAAACTTCTCTTTTTATTGTGTTTGTTTAGCTCATGAAAGCAGTAACGGGTGGCTAATATTTTCCATGCTGGATGTGTTATTCTCACGATGAGTTTTTATTCACTTGTCATTGCACGAGAGTAAGGCAAAGGTCTTGGGGATGCCTAGTCCAAAATGCAAAAATGAATTTACTTTATGTTGTCAAATAATAAATTCCTTGAAAAGTGTTGGTTGGAGGGCACCCGTGGATACGACTAACCATGGAAAGTGAGAGAATGCTGGAAAAAGGAATAACTTTATTTTTTGATTGGGAACCGCCTATGGCATATCTAGCATGGAAAGTGTTTCTAGCTCTATGTCGTTTTCACTGGTGGGATGGATACACCTCCCAAAATGTTTTTATCTCTATATTTTTCGCTTTGAGCTCTGGCACCTCTACAAATCCCTACTTCCCTCCGCGAAGGGTCTTTCTTTTACTTTATGCAATTTTTATTTTGCATTTGAGTCTCCATCTTCTCTTATAAAAGCACCAACTAGGAGGCAATATGATCGTGCCCAAGTATTGGGTGTAGTTAATATTCGAGTGTGTTTTATGACTGGATTAATGTTTGAGCATGATGGGCTAGGGATAACTTATTTTAGCTTTGATATTTTGAAAGACATGGTTGCTTGTTGATATGCTTGAGTATCTAAATTATTATGTCAAAACTAGACTATTGCTCTGAATCACATAAAGTCCAAATGTCCATGCTATAAAGAAAAGAATATGATATGACTTGATGAACAACACTCCACATCAAAAATTCTGTTTTTATCACTTACCTACTCGACAACGAGTAGGAGTTAAGCTTGGGGATGATGATACGTCTCCAACGTATCTATAATTTTTTATTGTTCCATGCTTTTTTATTATCAATCTTGGATGTTTTATAATCATTTCATAGTCATTTTATATCATTTTTTGGTACTAACCTATTGACATAGCGCCAAGTGCCAGTTGTTGTTTTTTCTATGTTTTTTACATCGCGGGAAATCAATATCAAATGGAGTCCAAATGCCATGAAACTCCACGATGATTTTTATGGGCCAGAAGGAAGGCAATGGGCCCTGGTTGCACCTGGGGGGTTCCCCGAGGGGGGCACAACCCACCAGGGCGCGCCAGGAGGCCCATGCACGCCCTGGTGGATTGTGCCCACCTCGGGTGCCCCCGGACCGCCTCTTTGCTCTATAAATACCCCAATATTTCAGAAACCCTAGGGGAGTCGACGAATATTCATCCAGCCGCCACAGAGACCAGAACCACCAGAGCCAATCTAGACACCATCACAGAGGGGTTCACCACTTCCATTGGTGCCTCTCCGATGATGCATGAGTAGTTCTTTGTAGACCTTCGGGTCCGTAGTTAGTAGCTAGATGGCTTCCTCTCTCTTGTTGGATTCTCAATACAATGGTCTCTTGGAGATCCATATGATGTCACTACTATAGGATGCTGCTAACGCGGCACTACGATCAGAGACCCTTCGAGAAACTGTGTGCGATGTAATAATCGCAAACGATGCTATATGAAAACCGCCAGAAATGTATAAAACATTTGCGATGACGGATGCATCAAACACGGTTCAGGTTTTAGTTGCGTGTGCGATGAAGGGCATACGGTTCAGTTCAATTTACTGTTTGCGATGAGGAGGAACAAAAGAACCGGGCAGCCATATGAAGGCGTGTGCGATACACAACATACGGTTCACTTGGATGAACTGTTGGTGATTAGGCAACTCAAAAGAAACGGGTAGCCAGATGAAGGTGTGTGCGATATACAATATACGGTTCACTCGGATGAACTGTTTGTGATTAGGCAACACAAAAGAAACGGTCAGCTAGATCAAGGTGTGTGCGATATACGCATGCGGTTCACTCGGCCCTTGTCGTCAGTGTGTGACCTATGTGGCAACCGTTCGCTCCCCAGGCGCCTCTTCGTGTAACCGTGGCAACCGTCCACCTCCTCTTCGCCTTTCCCTCTCGATTTGGAACTGCTTTCGCAGGCTCTTCCTCCCTCCATTTGCCTTCACCCTTCCTTTTTCCATTGTTCGATCATCTTCTTCATGGAGGGAACAGGCCGGAAATGACCCCGTTATTCTTGCCCCGATCTGAATGATGATGTGGTGGAGGAACTTATTGATTGGGGCGACATCATCACCTCGGCTAGCATGGCAGGTTCGTTCAAGGCCATTCTCGGCTCAACCAATAACATCATTACAAGGAACCCAAGGGTCCAGGAGCGGTTTGATCTCCCCTATCTTCTTCGCGTGACCCTGCTGATTGGCGCGGGGACGAGGGAAGCCTCGCCTTAATGTGCGTTGATGTAAACGATAATGATATGTATGATGTTAAGATGCCATCGCTTGAGGGCAAGGCTTGGGCAGGCACAAATGGAGTTTAGGTTGTTTATATTGGGTACAACTGCGAGTGGGAACTTGGGAATGTGTACACTCGTCACCGCCACTTCCAAAAATCTCAGACTGCTGCCCAGAGGTTGAGTACACCGGTATTCTACGTGAGTTCAAATACGATCATGGTGACTATCGTCTATGGAAGATAGCAATTTGTCGAGTTCCCAACCGCTCTTGGGATTACACGAACTATGAAGTTGTTGCTATCTTCGACAAGCTTGTTGCTGTCCTTACTTCCACGCCTCGATGGATATTGCTCAAAAATCAATTTACGTACCTGCGGATGAGTACTATGATGCAATTTAATACGAGGGTCTTGTGTTTGCTACCACCACTTTCATTAGCCTTTGTTTTGCATGGAAACCTGATGATTTCGGTACGTCTGTCTTCCACTGTAATTATAATTGTTTCATCCACATGCATGCGGGTTAGCTAGTTTCCCTTTACTAATTAATTAACCTCTTGTGTTTCCAAGGTCCTGTGAACATTCCACCACCTATAATTGAAAATTTTTATAACCAAGGGGGAGATGACGATGCCGATGATCACGAGCTGGACCCATATACTCAGTGGCACCTGGCAACTTATTCCGATGGATCACCTCTTCTTGTCTGTGTACAAGGCACTTCTGATGTTACTAAGGAAGCAGGTGTTGTCTCGCATGGTCGCACTCTCCGGACCTATTCCAACATCCATTGCAGGGTATTCAGGATGGGTACTAGTGTACTAGCACCAACACCTTCTCCCCGGTTCAGTATTGAAAGTCTTGGAGGAAACTCGCTCTTCCTTGGACAAAACTATCCAATGATGATGGAAGGCGATCCAGCTGCTGTTGACACAACGTTACTACCATTTATGAGAAGCAACTGTATATATACCTCAGACATTGCTATGCTTCCCTACGTCCCAACATGGGTCCTGACATAGGCCGCTTCAGCCTGGATGATCTGTCCTGCGTTGGTCTCGAGATTGACAGTAGTTGGCCCTTCCCAGAGAATCACTTCTAGTTCAAAGCAAGTGTTTCCAACACCGACGAGTGGTTGAGCTGAAGTTCATTTCATCGCTTTGTTATTTGTTGTGTGAGAAAAACTATACTAGAATGTTTTGTTGGAAATGATCTATAATCCAACGTGTATCCTCGTTGTCGTTGTGGGTTGATGACTTGTTGTATGTAATCAATGGTACATTCCATATGCGTCCATCAACTCACGCCTGATAGTAGTGTCCATATGAACAGTGCTAGTGATTTTAGTTGCAAAAAATAGATAGTGCTAGTGATTTTTAGCTGCATATTTTGACAAATCGCAGTTTTACAAGGTTGACAAATGGCAATGTTACTAGATAAACAAATGTCAATCTTTCCAGTTTGACAAATGGCAACATACCCAAAATGACAGATATGCAAATCTTGCCCAATTGTTTGTACATGGTTGCACACGGGTCATGCAAAAGAACCGTTTGCATTGAAGGGATGCAGAAATCCTGCTTGACACATTTTCCCTTGGCTTCCTGGGGAAGCTGTCGGTTTGCATCCGGGTGTTCTACCTAAAACGTTTGTGATGAGTGTTTTATATTTAAAAACCATTGACATTTTTTTCAAATGAAAATCGTTTGATAAGTCTATACATTAAGAGAGAAAAATGCAAGTTCGTTCAAAGCATATCTTTCATTTAGTCACACCGCGAATTTATATT
Organism: Aegilops bicornis; assembly: GCA_021605145.1. Taxonomy (NCBI): domain Eukaryota; kingdom Viridiplantae; phylum Streptophyta; class Magnoliopsida; order Poales; family Poaceae; genus Aegilops; species Aegilops bicornis. Next base: position 518,390,257 of record CM038669.1, read on the forward strand.
CGTATGATCGAGAATTCGAGATACAATATTAAACCCCAAAAAAACTATTTTCGGCAGCGGCGGAGGCGGTGTGGCGCACCGTCGTTGTCGTTGTCGTCCTCTGGGACGCTGTTGTTGAAGTCTTCAAGGCAGCATAAAATGTTCTTGACTTGTAAATCAAACATCATGTCATCACGTGATCGACGGGCGGGGCGCGGGAGGACGACAACTGGCGCCGTTGAGAGGTAACGGTCGACAGCAGCGTACCATGCCGCTAAGGGGGGCCGCGCGCACGGGCACGGGCACGGGCGCGGTGGGTGCAACCAAACGCACGGGGGCCGCTGCCACGGTGGGTGGAGAGGCGCGCATGGGCGCTGGCATGTACACGAGCTCGCGCGGGTCCCCGGAGACCTTGCTGACGCCCGCGGCTTCCAGCTCTGCGATAGTGCTCGGTGACCAGCCCGTCAATGCTACGAGGATGATACATTTGATGCTGGCCTTGAGGATGGGAGTAAGGGGCGAGGGGTGAAGCGACAAGCGCCCTTGACGGCTAGATTACAGGCCATGTCCATGAGGCCCCATTCCTCCTTATTTTGTAACATCCAATTTTCAATTTGGATGTTATACATAGGTCATCATATGCATATCATATTTTATTTGCATTTTGGTGGTGATCCTAGAAATTCTAAGCAACTCAAGGACCCACGGAGAGAGTTGGTGATTTTTTTCATTTTCATATTTGAATTTTCTCAAATTTGAAAAGAGGATCATTTTGGTTTTAATAGTTTTTCTCTCCGAAATATTTCCAATATACAAATAAAAGAGAAGAGATAAAATGACTTCTCTAAAAATAAAAGAAGTATTGGAGGAAAAATGTTAAAATCAAATAAATATTTAATTTGGATTTTTATTGCTATTTTATTTGAATTAGAAAAAATATGCATTTTTCAAAATTGCATTTTTAGGCCAGAAAAATTTTCACTTTGTTCTAAATATTTTATTTAGACGATGAAAATTGTTTTTGGCATTTTTAGAATTTTTCTTTCGGCAAAATTTATTAAAAAAATGCGAACCGCCTTTGGGCCGTGCCCGAGCCGGACATGTCCCGCCGGCCTCTTTATAAGGTAAGGCAGGGCCGCCTCATTAAAGCCATTGCTATGCGCCCGCCGCTTCATGCCGTCACGAACCCGCCGCCCGGGTTTTTCGGTTTTTCACCGGTTTATTTGGTAAACCCTAGATCCGCTTTTTATCGAGTAGATCGGTTCGAATTTTCTCGGTTCGTTGGTTTAGATCGGTTTTTCGTTTTTTCCCGGTTCCGATCTAATTTACGAACGTTCGTTCGTTTAGATCTGTTAACGAACGAATTCGTTCGTTAGTCTCTGTTAGCGGACGTTCGTTCGATATTTTTTTCTTTTTATTTCTATTTTCGGCCAGGGACCTATCCATGATTATTTTTATCGCAGATTAGCCCCTGATCTTCAAACCCTCGCAACTTTTTAACCGTTTGTCCAAATCCAGTGAAACCAATGCCAAAATCTATGTCTCGAACCCCTCTTTCCCGTTAAATAACTTCAACATGATTTTGACAATTTAAAATTTGGTTTCAAGCAGATTTGATTTAGAACTCCTTTTGATCGTAGTTTCAGTTTCGTAGCTCCGATTTGGTTGATTCTTTTTGCAAATCGAACTCTTTAGTTGAATTTTCAGATTGGACTTCCTCATCTGAGTTTTACTCGTGCATCTATGCTTGAGTGCTTATGTATGCTATTTTTTGTTTGCGATAGAATTCCCATAGTGCAAAGCGTGCTACTACGAGTCTCTAGGGTTTGCACATCGTCAGCAAGGCAAGTAATACATTGATCATACTTCTTTATTGCCCAGTTTTATGCATTAGTTACAATCTTCAAACTCTGCATGATTAAGATGTGATTAACTTGTCGGTATTGGGAAGTAGATGATGAGGTAGAACCTATTGCCTTGTTATTATCAAACCTTGGGAGTTACTTCTACGTTATGCTTATATTGCTATGCTAAGCTCGTAGACGTGGTTTGTTTTGAGTGATCCATGACAAATGTGAGATTGTTAATTAATGGTTAACTTAAGGTGGCTACTTAAATACACATCTGGGTGGATTGGTTTCGGGCACCTGGAGTTATACCAGTGTTGTCCTAGGATATCCCGGAGTACCCGTGTGATCATCCTATGGTTTGCCATCCAGGCTCAAAGGGATCATAAGATGGTTCATGCTAGAAACTTCCGTGTGCAGCCACATGCCATTATGGCTCTGGCATATTTGAGTAAGTTGTGGGGAACCTTTCCATGATGGGCTAGCAGATGTAGGGGATTGTAGGTGTACCGGCCTATCTATCGGTTAAGGGGACCTCTTCGGAAAGACTGTGTCTCAGTCATCCGTTTCTCAAACACCATGCAATGCGAGAAATACAACGGAGGAGATCGAGTCTTGTGGGGAAAAGTGTGCAAACCTCTGCAGAGTGTACAAACTAAGCATGGTTAGCCGTGTCCCCGATTATGGACATCTTGAGTATCTGGTTCTTGGATTATCATGTTGGTCTGAACATTCTAAATTAATTTGTTGGGTTATTAATACTGCCTAATTGGGATTGAGATGGGGTTACCTTCTCAATGTTTATCAACTACCATGATAGTTAAACAAAATATATTCCTTTGTTGTAGGAAAAAATTGGCTTTTCGCAAAAAACATTATAACCATAGAGCCTCCACCAGCCATATATGCATGTAGTGTTAGCATTTATTCTGTTCATTGCTCTAGTGTGTTATTTTGCCAACATATTCCATGTGCTGACCCGTTTCGGGCTGCAACATATCATGTTGCAGAATTTTCAGACGAAGAGTAAGGTGCGCTAGGTCGTTGTCGTGCACTCAGCTATGCCGTTGGAGTTGATGGACTCACTTTATCTTTCAAGCCTTCTGCTGTTATCTTGTTTAGATGGCCTTAAGCCATATTATTGTATTAAGTTCTCTTTTGAGACTATCCATGCAATAAGTGTGTGATTGATAATCTATTATAAATCCTTCAAGTATTATGTGTGTCAGCATTACCGATCCAGGGATGACACGTATGCATAGAGATCTGACTGTCTGAGGTCGGATCGCTACAAGATGGTATCAGAGCACACGCTGATTGTAGGACACGACCACTAAGTTAAACCATAGGTCACTCTTCTCTACCCATTTCCGACTCCTCTCCATTTTCCACTCTATAGGATGGCAGACTCAAGGAACAAGTTTGCACAACTGGATGAAGACACATCTTTTCGACGACACTTGAAGGAAGTCACTAGGTACCTGAACATTGGAATACCAAGCTTCACCGAGACCTACACCGCCACTTTACCAGAGGAGGAGCATTGGATGATTCAAGTTCAAGTTCCAGGAAGGACATTCATGCCAGTTATTGAGCCCATAGAGTTTTCCTTTGATGTACCAACCTGGAGTGTAGGAAAGAGCATGGCAGCCCACATCGCCATGGGACGCATCGGCAAAGTTTATCACAAGGATCTTAAGGACACCATCTACCAGATATGTGGGCGCCGAGACGAGAAATGGGAGATGATCAGCACCAGGAGGGACAGGTCCATTGCAACTTTCATCCAGGAGTTAAACCAACACATCCATCGCCAGGAGAACCAAATGTGCGCAAGCATGATAGACCTGAAGAAGGTGATGACCAGGAACATGGAGCTTGAAGCGGAACTCAAGTCTACACGCGACGGATATGAGGAGGAAATCACAATACTAGTGGATAAGAATGACGACCTGACAAGGAAGCTAGGAGTATTCATGGTAGACCCCGCGCAGGAGGAGATGACGACCATTCCGAGAACATTCGTTCTGAAGACTACATCATCATCGATGACACTGTAAGTGCATCTAGTGCCCCTTAGTGATTTTGGTGTATTGAAGACTTATAGGTTAAGGGACTAATGCGTTTGTGAGTGTACACAGGTCTATAAGTCTATGAGGAGTTTGATATTTAGAGAGAAAGTCGACCCCTAAAATGAAGTTCTTCGATGAAGACTTTGATATTACGAAGACTTTCTCAAGACTTTGAAAGTGAAGAAATTGGTGTGACCTTGAAGACTTGGTATTCATTTGAGGAACATGAAGCGTGAAGACTTTTGTTTTTGTAGTTTCGCTTTCTCTTTCTTGAGTCATAGGAAACAACGTCTCTTTGTTAAAGGGGTCGAGGAAATACTAAGGAAAAATTTCCATGTGATGCTCAACTCAAAATCCTACACCTACCAATCCCTTCGAGTGAAGCCTTTGGAAATCTCATACAATTCAGTCAATTTCTTGATGTGAGGCGAAGTTCTTCTGGTCGCTGAGGAATTTGTTCTGACTGAGGAGTTAGGAATTCGCCAGTGCGGATTGCCTACACAGTGACGAACATGATAGCCCTGAGGAATTTGAGAGTCAAATTTCTGACCGTTGCTATGATGCGCGCCAGCTGTCCCAAAATATCTTATCCACCTAACGGTCATATCATTGAAGGGCATTTATGTCTTATCATGTCGGGCTGCTCCCTAGGCTATAAATAGCCGCCCCCTACAACCACTAGCTGGTTGGCTGCTCCGAGAGAACTTGACACTTGTCATTTGAGCGCAACCCATCCTCCGAGGACTTTGAGCGAAAATCATCGAGTGAGGAAAAACCCAAAACCAAACCCCTACAAACCCAAAGTGATTGAGCATCATCAAGAGATTGATCATGCGTGGATCCGACGCTTGTTACCTTTGAAGATCGTGCTTCTTCCAGACGGTTAGGCGTCATGGTCTAGAGCATCCAAGAGGAATTGTGGATCACCGAGTGGCCGAAGTCATGAAGGTTTGGAAGTCGCTTGAAGACTTACCACGAGTGATTGGACGAGGTCCACCTTAGTTCAAGGAGAATACGGTGAGGACTTGGTGTCTGAGCTGCGTGCTCGGTGATCGGGTGTCCGGACTGTGTGTCCTCGAGTTTAAATACTCAGTGCTCCAACCGGACATACAACCCAGACAAGAGTTGGAACTGGTCTACCAAATCATTATCTTCACCAACCTAATCGGTTCTATTTCCTCAACTCTTTCATTTCCTCATTCTTGTGTTGAGTGTTCGTTCATATATGTGTTTGAAGACCTTGGTCAAGACTTTCTCAATTTCCTCAGTTCAATTTCTTGATCTGTTTGTCTTCATCTTGTGTTATCCTGTGTTTACGCTTTCATGCTCTTTGATTGTCTTCATTTCATCATGATGATCATGCCCGCATTCTCTTATGCTTACTTGAGTACTTATTCATTGCAAGTAGTTCTTCACTTAGGAATTTCCTCACCGCAATTCCTCATTGAAGAATTCATAAAATCGCCTATTCACCCCCTCTAGTCGATATAACGCACTTTCAATTGGTATCGAGCAAGGTACTCCCTTGTTACGTGTGATTTTGGTTTAACCACCTGGAGTTTTAGTTATGTCGACCGCAGGTATGAAGAAAGTGGCATGCCCTATCTTTGACGGTCATGATTATTCCAAGTGGAAGGCCATGATGAGGAAGCGCCTCATGGCAATGGACAGCGATCTGTGGACCGTCACTAAAATTGGTCTTACTGATCTATGCAAGACGGCGAACGCGGATGATATTCGCAAGTACACTCGACTTGACATCATGGCGAAGCATATCATCTGTTCCTTCCTATCTAGAGATGAATTCCAGCGCATTATGCATCTTTGCAATGCGAAGCTTATCTGGGACCGAATCTCCGACGTCTATGAAGGTCATCGAACCCGTCATGATCCTTGGTTTGAGGACTTCAAGGAATCTCTCAAAATGATGACTTTCGAACCAGAATCATCATCTTCCGCATCATGTCTCATGGCAAAGGGTGACAAGGTAACCGAATGTTCCTCATCCGAGTATAGTGATGATGAATCGATGATGATGGATCGATGATGATATTGAACCTAGCTATACCAAGCTTGTTTGTATTGCCACCAAACAACAACATGCCTTGGAAAAGGTTCAAAACATGCTAGATAAAAGTGATGATATGTTGGGTGAAGAAATGGATCACACTAAAGCCCTGACTGAAAATCTTGAGACTTGATCTAGGTTTGACAGCCTTCAAGGTCATCATAACACTCTCTTGTCTGATCATGAGAAACTTTCTTATGAATTTCTTCAAAGAAAGCAAGATCTTGAGAAGCTAAGAGTGAGTTATGAAGATCTTCAGAAGGAGCACGATTCATTACTTTCTCAACAAATCAGCACTTCTCGTGAAGAATTTGTTCCTCCATGCTTAAAGTGCATTGAGCGTGAATCGCTAATTCTTCACGAATGTTCAAATGCTTCAAGCTGTTACAAATTCCTCACCTGCTCCTGCTATCACTAATTCCTCATCTCGAGGACATTGCTAGTATCACCGATGATGCAGGCTGAAGGAATTGTACATGACAGCATGTACAAAAGCCTCAAAGGGCATCAGACTCTTTGTGATGTGCTTAAAAGCGAGATCCTCAACAGAACCCTAGGAAAGAGGGTATTGCCTTTGAGAGGAAACTCAATCTTGATGGAACATATTGGAAGCCCGAGCGGTATCCCAAAACCTCATGGGTTCTTTGCAAAGGGACCTCCAGTTGATCCATCTAACTTATCTGGCTTTACATGTGAATCTCTTCATTCTTGATGAGTCATTTGACTCCAACTATAAACTGTTCAAAAATCAGAATGGTGAAGTATTTGCTAGATATGTTGGCACTAATCGCAGGAGCGGTTCCCCTATGAAGAAAATCTGGGTTCGCAAGAAGTGCCTTGAAAGTCTTCGGTGAATGTCCTCATGACACCACCTGTGAAGAATAGGAACCCCAGATCAAACTCTTCATATGGACCAAATTCTTCATATGGATCCAAGTCCTCATACGGACCAAATTCCTCACGTGGATCAAATTCCTCAAAAAATCAAAGTTCTCACATGATTATCATCGTGCTAACAACTCTGTTTCACAGGGTAGAGCTAAGGGCTATGAATATGTGCATTATTCTTCAAACCAATATGTTCATAAGTCCTCGAAGAATTTCTCTGCTTATTCATATGCTTACCCTAACCCCTCTTATGTGAAAAAAAATGGATTGGCCTCTATGCCACCATTCTCATATGGAGCTCGCAGAGTGATGAACTCTTTGCGACCCCTTCAGATGTGGGTGGTGAAGAAAAAGAACTAATCTCTTCTGCAGGGTCAGGTCTCCAGACGTGCTTTAACGTCTGAAGAATTTGCTGGGGGCCTGACAAAAATGCCTGAAAGGACGTAGGCTCATCATGAAGAAATGAACTTTCATTTCACACGTCCTCATATCGCTTATACATTATCTTGCCTGATGAAATTCATCGATGAAATTGATATCATATTCTTCAGCGATGAAGTATATGAGATCGTAAGTTGCACTAATTCATCTGCAGGATGATCAACCCAAAGCCAATGAGTGGGTCCTCGATAGTGGATGTACAAATCACATGACTGGTGACAAGAATCTATTGATGGATGCTCCCTAAGCATATCATTTTTGCTGACAAAGGCAAAAGTCAGGTATTGGGTCTTGGTAAGGTTGCGATATCTAAGGACATACACATGGACAAAGTCATGCTTGTTGAGTCCTTAGGATACAACCTCATGCCAGTCTCAATGCTTTGTGATCTTGATATGGTTGTTGTCTTTGGCAAGTATCGTTGTGTTGTGATCATGGAAGCTGACAATTCCAAAGTCTTCGAAGGCTTTAGGAGAGGAGACTTGTATATTGTTGATTTCTCTACAGGACCACAACCAGCCGTGTGTCTACTTGCAAAAGCTTAAAAAGGCTGGCTATGGCATCGACGACTTGGTCACACAGGCATGAGGAATTTGCACACGCTTGCGAAGAAGAAGCATGTCATTGGCATTGAGAATGTCAAATTCCTCAAGGATCACTTGTGTGGAGCCCGTGAAGCTGGAAAAATGACCAAGGCCAAGCATCCAGTGAAGACTATCATGACCACTACTCGTCCATTCGAATTGCTTCACATGGACCTCTTTGGTCCTAATCATTACTCAGCAGTCACTAATGATGCATCTCTATATGGATTTTTTATTGTTGATGATTACTCTCGTTACACATGGATACACATTGTTACTTACAAACATGAAGTGCAGGAAGTCTTCAAACGATTTTCCTCGAGGGCTTCAACCATCTTTGGTGTGAAGATCAGGCTCATCTTGAGTGACAATGGAACTGAGTTCAAGAATTCCGGTCTTGATGACTATATTGATGAACTTGGTATTACTCATGAGTTATCTGCTCCCTATACTCCTCAGAAAAATGGCGTCGTGGAGCGCAAGAACAAAACTCTTGTTGAGATGGCTCGCACTATGCTTGATGAATACAAAACGCCTCGTCGTTTTTGGATTTATGCAATTGATACCGCGTGCCACATCATCAATGAGTATATCTTCACAAATTCTTCAAGAAGACTGCCTATGAACTCCTCAACGACAAGAAACCCAATGTGAGTTATTTCAAAGTCTTGATTGCTAAATGTTGGATTAGAGATCCTCATCACAATGCTAAATTTGCACCAAAAGCACATGAAGGTTTTATGCTTGGTTATGGAAAGGACTCGCACACCTCTGAGTCTTCAACATCGCTCTTCACAAGATTGTTGATATCAGATGTGCGGTTCGATGAAACTAATGGCTCGCAAAGAGAGCACCTACCTTCTGTGATAGATGAACCAGCACTGAGGAATCTATCAAGCTCAAGGCGATCGAGGATGTCATTCCCTCTTGAAGAATCTGCTTTGAAGAATTCATTCTGTCTGCCAAGAACGTCGAGTGATGCACCAAGATAATGTCAAGAAAATGGTGCTAAAGAAAATGCTGATCAAATTCCTTGGCGACAACCAGCTCATCCTCGCGTTGCAAAAGAAGTGCAAGTTGACAAGATCATCGATGACAATCAAGCACGTGTCCTCTCACACGCTCAAAAGCTTCACATTTATCTAACTTTTGTGGGCACTATGATTTTGTCTCTATCACAGAGCCCACTAAGGTAGATGAAGCATTTCTGGAGCCTGAGTGGATTCAGGCAATGCAAGAAGAATTACATCAGTTCGAGCTCAACAATGTCTCGGAACTGGTCAAACGTCCAGATCCTCGCAAGCATAATATCATTGGCACAAAGTGGATCTACCGCAACAAGCAAGATGAAAATGGCCTTGTGGTGAGGAATAAGGCACGACTTGTAGCTCAAGGCTACACACAGGTTGAAGGAATTGATTTCGATGAAACTTTTGCACCTGTTGCTAGACTTGAGGCTATTCAGATATTACTTGCTTATGCTAACCATCATAATATCACTTTATATCAAATGGATGTGAAAAGTGCATTCCTCAATGGTAAGCTTGAGGAAGAAGTATATGTTGCTCAACCCCTGTGTTTTGAAGATCCAAAGAATCCCGACAAAGTCTTCAGACTCAACAAGGCCCTCTATGGCCTCAAACAGGCCTACCAGGCGTGGTATGATACAATGAAGGAATTCTTCGTGAAGAATGGCTTCACACCGATTCACTCGACCCTACTCTCTTTACTAAATCATATGATGGTGAACTGTTTGTGTGCCAAATATATGTTGATGATATTATCTTTGGCTGTACTGACCAACGTTATAGTGATGAATTTGCCTATATGATGAGTGAAGAATATCAAATGTCTATGATGGGAGAATTGAAATTCTTCTTAGGTCTTCAAATTCGTCAACAACACAATGGCATATTCATATCTCAGAGAAATACCTCAAAGATGTTACGAAGAAATTCGGCATGCAAGATTGCAAAGGTGTCAAAATTCCTATGCCCACAAATGGCCATCTATGCACTTATGAAAATGGTATTGACTTGATCACAAGGTATACCGCTCCATGATTGGTTCTTTATTGTACTTATGTGCGTCTAGGCCAGATATAATGCTTAGTGTTTGCATGTGTGCCCGATTTCAAGCTACACCAAGGAATCACACCATAAGGCTATGAAGCATATTCTTGATATCTAGCTCACACACCAACACTAGGATTATGGTACCCCAAGGGCTCAACTTTTGATCTCATTGGATATTCTGACTCGACTATGCTTTGGTGATCGTGTGGACCGCAAGTCAACATCTGGTACTTGTCATTTCCTCGGACGATCTTTGGTCCATTGGTCCTCGAAGAAACAGAACTACGTATCACCGCTTCATCATGCGGAAGCTGAATACATTGCTGCTGGCTCTTGTTGTGCTCAATTGCTGTGGATGAAGCAAACTCTCAAGGACTACGGCATCAACGTGAAGAATGTGTCTCTCTACTGTGACAATGAGAGTGCCATCAAGATTGCTCACAACCCAGTTCAGCACTCGAAGACAAAGCACATTCAGATTCGTCATCGTTTTCTTCGTGATCATGTGTTGAAGGGCGACATATCCATCGAGCATGTGAACACTGAAGAACAACTAGCCGATATCTTCACAAAGCCCTTGGATGAGAAGAGATTTAGCAAGTTGCGGTGTGAGCTAAATATCTTAGAATCTTCGAATGTTCTTTGAAAAGGACACACATCCTCACACTTATGCAAAATTGATGACTTAGATGTGCAACACATGAAGAAACGTTTTTCTTCAATCAATGAAGAATAACACTCTAAGTGTGAGGAAACTAATGAATAATTTGATTCTCAAAACCCTACGACAATTGTACGCGGTGTCTGAAATCATCATTCTTATACGGTGGGTCACGCCACCACCAAAGTTGAAAATCTTCAATTTGAGTATTTCCTCGGTTTGAAATTCTTGATTTTTCAAATTCTTCAACTTTGCAAAATCTTCACTTTGTTTCGATGTCTTTCTTCATTGACTATATATATATATATATATATATATATATATATATATATATATATATATATATATATATATATATATATATGGGTTTATGTCCTCTCTGACATTCACTTATGGCTATTTCTTCAAGTTGCTTTTTACGCTAAGTGAATGTGATCGGACCCTTCCCCCTCTATGCTATACTCAACCCAAGCTATTCACAAATTCTTCATGTGCGTTCTATTTGAAACTCGTTCAAAATCTTCACTGTGTCCTTGTCAGCTGAAGAAATTATGAACGGAACTTTTAACTTATCTTATCAAAATTTTCGGCTTTGCCGCTCAAACCGTTCCGCATCCCACGATAAACTTATCTATTCACCCACAATCTAACACAATCTCCACTTTTTCAGTATGTGGGTGACACATGTCAAGCGAATGAGAAGGGTCAGGGGCACGTTCGTCCAAAATCTTCGGACGAACGGTTTTTCACCATGGCTATATATACCCCCTCTCCCCTTCCTCACTTCCTTTACTCCGCTCGACCGCCCTCTCTCTCGCTCGAGCTTCTCAAACCATAGCGCCGCCGCTACTCCATCGTCGCCGGTGAGGAAGAGCTTCACTGCCTCGACCTCGTCAGCCGTCGTACTTTCAGCGTCGACCATGGAAATCTTCACTCCGCAGCCGTAGCTGTCTTCCTCCGCCGAGTTAGGGCGTGGGAGATCTGAATCGAACTTCTAATCTACACTTCTCAGTTTGTCGTGTTCTTCAGTTCGGGTAATTAAAAGTTACTTTTATTACTCGCTTTGATTCTCAAACCTTCCTGAAAATCTTCAAAGTTGTTTATTCTTCAAATCTTCACAATATGAACACCTCAAACGAAATATGCTCTTGATTCGTTTCTCTAAGCAATGATTTTTCTTCAAGATTCCTCAATTGTGTGGATCCTCGATCTATACAACTCTGGAACCTAAGACAAAGATCGCTTAGTGAAATTCTTCAAGGCTCATCTGGTCAAATTCCTCAAACTAGTTCTTTTTGAAAAACCTTATGAGAACGCATATGACCTCTCCAAATTCCTCGCAACTACACTTTGTTCACGGTACTCATGTCATTTCTTTGAATCACTAGGTTCTCATCAACTTAACTCATTTGCAGCGTTCCTCGAAGAAAAGTTGCATACTTCTTCAGAGAATTCGATTGTTCAAATTCCTCAGCTGAAGAATATGGCAGAAGGAAAGAAGCAACAGAAAGGAGGAAAGAGGCCTGAGGTCATGACTGCGTTTGAGATTCCTGAGGACATCTATGCTGATTATTGCACACCTGATGAAGCCAAGTTTGGCAAAGAAAACAAAAATCAGCGCAAGGTGCGCATTCAAAGGATTGAAAACCTGAGGACTTTACAGAGCGAGTTGCTGTGAAGAAAAGGAAAGCATCAACTGCTTCAAATTCTTCAGCCCCGAAGAAAATGAAGCCTAAGACAAGCTCTTTTGAAAATCCGATCGATGCTGTTCCAATTTCCTCCATTCCATCAAAGGACCTTGTTCCTTTTGATAAAGAGTATGAGATCCCAAGCGGATCTGATGAAGAAAATCATTCTGCTGCTTCGTCAGAGCGGATTGATGAAGAAATTGAAGTGGATGCAATCCCTTCAACCTCAATCATTTCCTCGCATATGCCTCAGTTCACAGCTGAAGAGGCTGGTGTTGAGGAAATTGAAGACGAAGACGTGGATATTGGATGCACCACGCCTGTAATGAATGATGACTTTTTGGAAAGTCAGCATCCCAATTCTCCACTCTTCACCCCAATCCAACATATTCCTCAGTCCCCTGCTCCAACAGTTCAAATGGGCTCTGAAGAAACTCATCCCACTTCATCTATACATGAAGAAATTCCAGCCACTAAGCGGTGATGAACTTTCTTCTGCTGATCCTCGACTGCACATGAAGAGGAACCAGAAATTCCTCGGCTGAAGAACACGAGATTGCGATTCCATAGGTCGTGATGCAACTCATCGACACTCCTTTGCCAAAGCCAAAGAATCCATTCTCAACAAAGCAAAAGTTCAAGGCTGAAGATTTCTTGGCCGAGCACGTATTCTTCATCGACTACAATCCATATGATTACTGCTGCGCATAAGGAAGAGGCGTTTACGGACTGCTAGTCAAGCCAATTTCTATTCCTCGGTGTTGTTCAACAAAGACAAAGTCTTCGATCATGCACATATTCCTCATGTGGACATGGAATCTCTGCCGGGCTTGAGCCAGTCCTCAGTGTTCTTCATGATGCGGGACTTCTGAATTTCTGCTCTGACATCTGTGATTGGAATGAAGAACTCATTCTTCAATTCTATGCGACGCTGCACATCACCGGAGACGCTGAAGATGTGAACTCATGGGTGTTGGACTGGATGTCTGAAAATACTCACTACAAGGCACCAGCAACTGAATTGCTTCGTGTCCTTCCTCTCAGTCCTCCCCTTGACGGTGCTCGTTGCATCTACAACGAACCTGAGCTTTCAAATCATTACATGCAAGTGCTGATGAAGCCTTTGAAGCCAGGGCAGGCCCCACGAACCAAATTCCTCGTCAAGGAATTATTGTATGTGCCTCGGACTGTCTATCGCATTCTGACGAAGACAATGAGTCCTATCAAAGGCCATGACTCAAATGATGAAGAAGTCGTTGGCATCATGAAGAATATGCTTTTCAATATCATTCCTGGTGTTCCCGTCAACTTCCATGATTTCTTCATGAGGACTCGCGAACATTGCTATGTCACCATTTGAGTGAAGCCTTATGCACCATGGATTATGAGGTTCATCGGGACAAGGTCTTCACTCAATTACAAGGTGATACTCAACCACTGCGGATACTTGCCTCCAATTGAAGTCCTCAAGCAGACATTTTCCTCGGTGATGACAAGGGCAAGGCAAGCTGCTGTGATAGATGAAGGCATTCGTCCATTGGATGGTCAATTTCGCAAAGCTGCATCCTACTCCACCAATGATGACTCTGCCACACATGACTCTGCCGCCAATACCTCGCCAAGCAAAATCCTCAAGCCACAAGACCGGGGTGATGGTGATCGTGAGTTACTCCTCAGTCTTCATCAGAAGGTTGATCGCAATCATAAATGGGTCAAGCGTCAGTTTGGTTCAATTCTTCACAACATGACCTCAACACACAATGCAGTGAAGAAAAACCAATACTACCTCCATGAAACCTTCAACCGCACCTGGGCTGTTCTATCTCATGTCTATAGCGCAGAAGAACTGAAGACAATGGGTCTCAAGGAAGAATTTGACTGGTCTGCACCTCCACCGAAGAAATACAAGAAGGTCAAGGTTCCTTCCTTGGTAGCCAACTCCTATTCTTCATCGCGCAACACTGATGAAAATGAAGACTTGGACGACACTGCGGCAGGCCCTACTACGACAACCGACCCCGACAACACTGGCGCTCCTTCATCAACTTGAAATTCTTCAGGGGCGTTAGTCCTCAGTTTCAATCCTTTTGGTCATTTGATGACAAAGGGGGAGAAATTTGAGTTAGTCTTCAAGCGGGTTTATTATATGGGCAATTTTTTGCTAAGTTACAACTCTCGTTCTTCTGAAACTTTTATTGGATCGAGTTGTAATCTTAAACCCGATGGTGCTCTGATACTTTTGATATGTTCCTCTGCATGCTTATTCCTCATTATATGTTAATACACGCATGCTGAACTACATCAGTCACCATATTTCATCATGCATTTAAAATTCTTCATATTATATGTCAAATGCGTGTATGAATTACAAGATATAGGGGAAGATCTCCATGATTCAACTCTTCAAATGTGCAATGCCTCAAAAGCAAAATTCCTCACTATGCACATCTTCAGGGGGAGTTCTTCTATATCTTGCAATCAAATGCCTCAATATCAGTATTTACACTTCATATGTTTATCCCCGTTGAAAACTTAACCTATATTGTCATCAATCACCAAAAAGGGGGAGATTGTAAGTGCATCTAACGCCCCTTAGTGATTTTGGTGTATTGAAGACTTATAGGTTAAGGGACTAATGCGTTTGTGAGTGTACACAGGTCTATAAGTCTATGAGGAGTTTGATATTTAGAGAGAAAGTCGACCCCTAAAAATGAAGTCCTTCGACTGAAGACTTTGATATTCTGAATACTTTCAGTAGACTTTGTAAGTGAAGAAATTGTTGTTTCCTTGAATACTTGTTATTAATTTTAGGAACATGTAGCGTTAATACTTTTGTTTTAATAGTTTCTTTTTCTCTTTTCGTGAGTCATAGGAAACACCGTCTTTGTTAAAGGGGTCGAGGAAATGCTAAGGAAAATTTTCCATGTGATGCTCAACTCAAAATCCTACACCTACCAATCCCTTCGAGTGAAGCCTTTGGAAATCTCATACAGCTTCGATCAATTTCTTGATGTGAGAGGCGAAGTTCTTCCGTCGTTGAGGAATTTGTTACGACTAAGGAGTTAGGAATTCACCAGGTCGGATTGCCTACACAATGAGGAACATGATAGCCCCGAGGAATTTGAGAGTCAAATTTCCGATCGTTCTTTATCTTCTTGGCCAGCTGTCCCAAAATATCTTATCCACCTAATGGTCATATCATTGAAGGGCATTTATGTCTTATCATGTCGGGCTGCTCCCTAGGCTATAAATAGCCGCCCCCTACAACCACTAGCTGGTTGGCTGCTCCGAGAGAACTTGACACTTGTCATTTGAGAGCAACCCATCCTCCGAGATCTTTGAGCGAAAATCATCGAGTGAGGAAAAACCCAAAAACCAAACCCCTACAAACCCAAAGTGATTGAGCATCATCAAGAGATTGATCCTGCGTGGATCGACGCTTGTTACCTTTGAAGATTGTGCTTCTTCCAGACGGTTAGGCGTCATGGTCTAGAGCATCCAAGAGGAATTGTGGATCACCGAGTGACCGAGTCTGTGAAGGTTTGGAAGTCGCTTGAAGACTTACCACGAGTGATTGGACGAGGTCCACCTTAGTTCAAGGAGAATACGGTGAGGACTTGGTGTCCTGAGCTGCGTGCTTTCGGCCGATCGGGTGTCCGGACTGTGTGTCCTCGAAGTTTAAATACTCGGCCGCTCCAACCCAGACGTACAACCGAGACAGATGGTTGGAACTGGTCTACCAAATCATTGTCTTCACCAACCTAATCTGGTTCTATTTCCTCAACTCTTTCATTTCCTCATTCTTGTGTTGAGTGTTCGTTCATATATGTGTTTGAAGACCTTGGTGAAGACTTTCTCAATTTCCTCGGTTCAATTTCTTGATCTGTTTGTCTTCATCTTGAGTTATCCTGTGTTTACGCTTAATGTACTCTTGATTGTCTTCATTTCATCATGATGACCATGCCCGCATTCTCTTATGCTTACTTCTGAGTACTTATTCCGCTGCAAGTAGTTCTTCACTTAGGAATTTCCTCACCGGCAAATTCCTCATTGAAGAATTCATAAAAATCGCCTATTCACCCCCCTCTAGTTGATATAACGCACTTTCAGACACCGACTCCAACCCCGACATTAGTGATGATGATTACAAAGACGAAGCTGGAGCGGATATCATGGAGTCTTCCGTCGACCAAAATTTCTAGATGACCACCATATTATCAGTAGTATTTCCCCATGTATATAGTAATAGTATGAGCACTTTTGTAACGGTAGTTAGATCGTTTGTATGCCCTTGTTTGAATTGAGTGGTGTGATATGAATGTGTTTGTCTCATGTGCATATGGGTAGTGTTTTCTCACTAGACCTCACTCTATTCTAACCTCTCCCCTCTAAACCCATCAGATGCCTCCGAGACGTGACCCCGGATTTGTCTTCCCACCGGAGCTCACTCAGCTGATCCAACAGCAGAATGCCCTGATGCAGTTGCTAGTCCAGAACCAAGGCAACAACAACAACAACAACAACCCACCGCCACCACCTCCAGTTGACAACTTAGCCCGTTTTCTGAGGTTGCAACAGCTGGTGTTTTCCAGTAGCACCGAGCCGATAGTTGCTGATGACTGGCTATGCAGGATTGGAAGGGAGTTGACCACCGCAGTTTGCACAGATGCAGAGAAGGTGTGTTTTGCCGCACATCAATTGGATGGACCCGCAGCCTCATGGTGGGAGAATTACACAGCCACTTTCCCCATAGCCAATGTCACTTGGGAGAAGTTTCAGCAAGCATTCCGCACTGCACATGTCTCTACTATAGCTATGAGCATGAAGAAGCGTGAGTTTCACAACTTACGCCAGGGAAATCGTACTGTGGGGCAGTACGTAGATGAGTTCAGTAAGTTAGCTCTCTATGCCCCAGATGATGTGGCCACAGATGCCGCGAAGCAGGAGAAGTTTATGGAAGGGCTGAATGATGAGATGAGCATGCAGTTAATGGTGGCAACATTTAACAACTACCAGGAGTTGGTAGACAAGGCTCTAATGATTGAAGGGAAGCAACAGCAGATCGAGAGCCGCAAAAGGAAGTATGGACATGGGAAGTACAATTCAGGAGCTCAGTAGAAGCCTCGTTTTACCCCGAACTCGGGAGGATATACCCATAACCATGGAGGCCACACACACAATGGAGGAAGTTCGCATAACCACAGTGGCCCCAAGAATGGAAATGGGAATGGAGCAAGCAGCAACCAGAACCGCTCTAACCCAGCCACACCCGCCAAGAAGGACCAAAGTCACATTACTTGTTTCAAGTGCGGGAAGACTGGACACTTTGCTAATGAGTGTTCTGAAGCAAAGAATGGAAATGACAATGGAAGCTCTGGGAAGAAGCCCAACCCTTTCAATAGGGGACAAGTGAACCACGTGAACGTGGAGGAGGTTGAAGAGCAGCCAGATGCAGTTATAGGTAAGTTTTTGGTTAAGTCGTTTACAACAATCGTTCTTTTTGATACTGGTGCATCGCATTCATACATATCAAGGGGATTTGTGGATAAGTATAAGTTGCCCACTAAAGTTCTTAGGACACCTATGTTAGTAAGCTCGCCAGGAGCGGAGTATATGGCAAGCCAAGGATGTTTTCAGATGCCAATTACATAGGTAGGCATGTTTTCCCCTCAGACCTAATAATTTTGGAGACGCAAGGATTGGATGTGATACTAGGAATGGATTGGCTATCGATGTATGGAGGAAACATCCATTGCGCCAGTAAGTAAATTCTGCTTACCACCCCGGAGGGAAAAAGGATTAAGTATGTATCTAGGCATGCGCCTAGGAGGACCCAAGTGAATTCCCTCTCAGGAGTTGTTCAGGAGGAAGTGCCTGTAGTGAAGGATTACCCGGATGTATTTCCAGAGGAACTACCAGGCATGCCACCGGATCGAGACATTGAGTTTTTGATAGAGTTGTTGCCAGGCACCGGACCGATATCGAAGAGACCACCGGATGCCCGCAAATGATCTGGAGGAGATTAAGAATCAGATTAAAGAGTTATTGGAGAAAGGGTACATTCGACATTTGGTTGTTCATCAATAACAGTTTCAACAATACCACTATGGATTACGATATTTGGTTGTTGTTAAGGATATTGCAGTTAACATGCCTTTTCGTTTTTCAATTGTTGTTTAGCAACATGCATTGTACTGAATGACTAAATATGCAATCCCAGGCTACATAACAACAAGGAAGAGTGTTACCTTAATGTTCTGATGATGTCTAGATATACATGTAATAAAATCTTATATAATGGGATGGATGGAGTGTTGTACTACATCATTTTTCAATAATTTTTTAGCTTCTAATATTAACTTGGTGCTTTTAGGTACATATATCATTGCCAAAGATCCACACTTCGACCCTTTCTGCGTATGGGGCAATGAGATATTGATGAACCAGCATCAAGTGAGGAAACTGATAAAGATTGTTATTAAAATGGGTCAAAAGATGCCAATCGAACTATTTGTTTACCCTTTATGCAAGACAACAGTGAACTACAGGATGGTAAGTAAGAACCCTGTAGCCTTCGTTTAACTGCCGGTAATGAATTGTCTTAGATGACAATATCTAAATCTTTTTTCTTTTGTAGTGGATCCTGAAGCGGATTCCTCAAGATTACTTCTCAAACTACATGATTGGCGGCCGGCCATCACAAGGGGTTGGATTAGAGTCTTGCATGCCTTCTGCATCCAGGAGAGCACAATAGGGCCATTCCGCTTCACCTTGTTCAGCAACTGGAATGTTTGTCGCCTCTTTTTTTACCATTTGTAATAGCACAAGTATAGAACCCTGGTACATCATTCTTTATTTGGTGCTTATGTAATTCTTAAAATTATGTACCTGTGAATCGAATAATGCATTGGTTGTTTGAACCTGATGGATATGAATAAAGCTATAGCCTACTTTCAAGTTTAAATTAGGTACAATTTTAAATAGCAGCAATTAAATTAGGGCGAAATTACGTTGTGCAGGTCATTACGGTACACACGGTTGCTAAAACACAAACGTTTGCGATATACACCATAATCCGAGATGGTTCACAGAGAGGAAATGTGTGCAAGCATGCACACAGTTGCCGTTTGCAAAGCGTGCGTGATGTCAGACACTATCACATACGGTGCGGGAAAACTAAATGTGTGTGATTGTCTACCCATAATACACGGTTTAATCATGAACTGTTTGTGATGTGCCAGGCATCAAAAAACTCCCGTGCCTAGAATCTGCCTGGAAAACTCTCATGCCTGGAATCTGCCTAGTTTTAGGCAGAACCACAAAACTCCGACTGCGATGGCAATGCGAGCACAAAAGAGTAGCAAGGATGAAGCGTTTGGGATATTCGAGATATCAGAAACGGTTATATAGGGACAATTGTATGCATCAAGGCTCCCTATCCCCGACGGTTTCTAGGTCGTGTGTGAAGGACCCCCCTATCGCCCACACTCACTTGGCGACGGTTCCAAATGTCGTCGCGGAAAGGGGTAAAAAACAGCTTGTTTAGGACCGACTCGCACCAGTGTGTAACTCTTTTTGTGGTGTGTTTGTTGGGATCTGATGAACATCGAGTTTATGATCAGTTATATCTTTTTATATCCATGAAAGTTATTTGAGTTTCTTTGATCTCTTATATGCATGATCTTTTATAGCCTCGTATTTCTCCTCCGATATTTGGGTTTTGTTTGGCCAACTTGATCTATTTATCTTGCAATGGGAAGATGTGCCCGGTAGTGGGTTCGATCTTACGGTTCTTGATCCCAGTGACAGAAAGGGAACCGACACGTATGTATCATTGCTACTAAGGATAAAAAGACGAGATCTATATATACCGCCATATAGATAAACGGATCATGTCTACATCATGTCATCGTTCTTATTGCATTACTCTGTTTTTCCATGAACTTAATACACTAGATGCATGCTGGATAGGGGTCGATGTGTGGAGTAATAGTAGTAGATGCAGGCAGGAGTTGGTCTACTAATCTTGGACATGATGACTATGTAATGATCATTGCCTGGATATCGTCATAATTATTTGAAGTTCTATCAATTGCCAAACAGTAATTTGTTTACCCAACGTTTGCTATTTTTCGAGAGAGAAGCCACTAGTGAAACCTACGGCCCCCGGGTCTTCTTTCTCATATATTTGCCTTGAGATCTACTTTTCCTTTGCGTTTTTATTCAGATCTATTAATCCAAATATACAAAAATACCTTGTTGTGCTTTATCTTTATTTACTTTATTTGGCGTTCAATCTATCAATCTACTACAATTTACCTCATGTCTGTATGCCTATCTTGAGGCGCCGTACCCCGGAAGGGATTGACAACCCCTTTAACTCGTTGTGTTGCGACGTGTTGTTTGTGTGCAGGTGCTGTTTACGTTGTGTTGCTTGGTTCTCCTACTGGTTCGATATCTTGGTTTCATCACTGAGGGAAATACCTACCGTCGTTGTGCCACATCATCCCTCCCTCTCCGGGGAAATACCGACATAGTTGCAGCAACCATCATCTATAAGTGTTGTCGCCCTCTAATGCATGATGTAAAACAACAAGGTCTTATGAACTGAGCGCACCCACCTTCTCTCTAGCAAGCAAGCATTTGGTAATGAAGAGTGCAAAGTAACGAACAACAGGAAAGTGTAAGCCACCGGCAGTGATGGCTGACACTCCTCTCTCATCACCGACTGTCAAAGTGCGACAGAAGGCCTCAAACTCAGCCGGCCTAGGCTCAGCCAAGCTCCCATCAGACGGGATCATGCATATATCACAGAATTCAGTAAGTGGTATCTGATGGTTTTCAGTATATAAGTCAAAGCTCACTTCAGGAGGATTATTCCTAGGCAAGAAAGTAAAACTTTGAACAAAGATGTTTGTGAGGATTTGGTGTTGGTCACACTCATCTGCGATGAAGTCGGTGAGGCCGGCATTAGCAATATATTGCATGAACTCCTCAAGAATTCCAGCCTCTTGCAGGAACGGGGTGTGTGGGCATTCGCACGGCCGTATCTCCGCCAACCTCTGAGGGTGGAGATCACTGTCAGAAGACTCCCCAATAACACCCTTGGAGTTCTCCTTTGAGCCAAACTTCCTGAAGATATTCCTGTCCGCGTACAAGTTTTCCTATGAACAAAAATCTGAATTTTTAGTTCACAAAATTTTCTCAACAAAACTTCACAAAATTGATAGCAACTACTCATAGGGATACATAGAGGCCATATCAAGCATTCAAAATACTTAGAACACTCAGAATTCAACATGCAAGCTCATGTACAGCAGCACCAAGAGTAGCTAATTATTCAAAGTATAAACTATTAAAATAAAAACTAATTGGACAAATGGTGGAGTCACGTACCAAGCAACAATCCCCCAAAACAGTTTCGGAAATGCAGCTTCGAGCAAAGAGATCGAAATCCGCGGGTTTGAGCTCAAGAACACGGGAGAGAGAGCAAGAGGGATTTTTTCTGGAGGTGAGTGATGATGTGGGCTAAAGAGATAAGTGAGGGGGCCCATGTGGGGACCACAACCCACCAGAGCGCGCCTGAGGGTCTTGGCACGCCCAGGTGGGATGTGCCCACCTGGTGCACCTCTCTCTGATATTATTTGCACCAGAAATTCTTAAATATTCAGAAAAAAATCGTATTAAATTTTCAGAGCATTATGATAACTTTTATTTTTGGGTCATTTTTTTATTGCACGAGAAATTCAGAAAAAGACAAAACATGGCATTTTATTTTATTTAACTAATAAAAGTAGAAAACAAAAGATAGGGAGAGAAGGTAGTGCTTACTAAATTCATCAATTTCATACCTCTAAAAAATGATTCATTAATAACGTTGATCAGGTCCTATTAACAACCACTTTCGATTAGCATGAAACCGAAGAACTTTCATAACTCACTAAGTTACCTCAATGGGGATATGAATGTCCCCAAAAACAAGAATTTCATATTTCTTTTTGACAGTAGGTAGAGGAATTTGAAAACTTCCAATAGTGATTGTTGGAGATTTTTCAATAACATTAATACCATTCACTTGGAATTGTTTCTTCAGAAAGTGCAATGTATGCTCATTACCATTAATATGAAAAGTGACCTTGCTTTTATTGCAATCAATAACAGCCCCTGCAGTATTCAAGAAGGGTCTACCAAGGATGATCGACATGTTGTCGTCCTCGGGCATCTCAAGTATAACAAAGTCAGTCAAAATAGTAACATTAGCAACAACAACAGGCACATCCTCACAGATACCAATAGGTTTGGCAGTTGATTTGTCAGCCATTTGTAAAGATATTTCAATAGGTGTGAGTTTATTCAAATCATGTCTTTTATATAAAGAGAAAGGCATAACACTAGCACCAGCTCCTAAATCACACAAAGCAGTTTTCACATAATTCTTTTTGATAGAGCAAGGTATAGTCGATATTCCCGGATCTCCAAGTTTTTTAGGTACTCCATCTTTAAAAGTATAATTAGCAATCATAGTGGAGATTTCAACTTCTGGTATTTTTCTCTCATTAGTGATGATGTCTTTCATGTACTTTGCATAAGGAGGCATTTTCAAGATGTCAGTCAAGCGAGTACGCAAAAAGACTGGCCTCAACATTTCAGCAAAGCATTCAAATTCTTCATCATTTATTTTTAGTTGACTTAGGTGGAAAAGGCATAGGTTTTTGAATCCACGGTTCTCTTTCTTTACCGTGTTTTCTAGCCACAAAGTCATTTTTATCATACCTTTTATTCTTAGGTTGTGGGTTATCGAGATCAACTGGTGGTTCTATCTCAACATCATTGTCTGGTTCTTTTTTATTTGTTTGAGTGTCTTCATGGACCTCATCATTATCTTTTTCATTATCACTAGGTGAGTGTTCATTTCCAGACTGAGTTTCAGCATCTGAGATAGAAGTTTCATTATCGTTATCTGGAGGTTTTTCTATTTCAGGTTCACTAGAAGTATGCAAACTCCTATCTTTTTCTTCTTCTTTTTCTTTCTAGAAGGACTAGGTGCATTAGTGTTAATTCTTTGTGGATCTTGTTCAATTCTTTTTGGGTGTCCCTCAGCATAAAGTGGTTCCTGAGTCATTTTACCTCCTCTAGTTGCAACTCTAACAGCAAAGTCTTGTATATTATTATTCAATTCATCAAGCAACTCTCTTTGAGATTTAGCAACTTGTTCTAATTGAGTTTGAACCATAGAAGCATGTTTTCCAACACCTCTAACATCATTTGAAATCCTAAATAACAAGTCACTCAAGCGAGCAATCATATCAGAATTGTATTTCAATTATTTCATAACATTTGCATTGAAGTGATCTTGTTTTCTAATGTAATTTTCAAACTCATAATGGCATTGGCTAGGATGCATATTGTGAGGATAGGACTTTGCATGCTTCTAGTGAACCTGTTGTTGACACACCTGAGTATCCCAATGATATTTCTATTTCTGATGCTGAAACACAATTTGGTAATGAACATGAACCTAGTGATAATATTAATGATGATGTTCATGTTGATGCTCAACCTAGCAATAACAATGATGTAGAAATTGAACCTGTTGTTGATCTTGATAACCCACAATCAAAGAATCGACATTATGATAAGAGAGACTTTGTTGCTAGGAAGCACGGTAAAGAAAGAGAACCATGGGTTCAGAAACCCATGTCCTTCCCTCCTAAACCATCCAAGAAAAAGGATGATGAGGATTTTGAGCGCTTTCTTTGAAATGATTAGACCTATCTTCTTGCGTATGCGTTTGACTGATATGCTTAAAATGAATCCTTATGCTAAGTACATGAAAGATATTTTTACAAATAAAAGAAAGATACCAGAAGCTGAAATTTCCACCATGCTTGATAATTATACTTTTAAATGTGGAATACCTAAGAAACTTGGAGATCCAGGAGTACCAACTATACCATGCTCCATTAAAAGAAACTATGTTAAAACTGCTTTATGTGATCTTGGAGCCGGTGTAAGTGTTATGCTTCTCTCTTTATATCGTAGACTTGATTTGAATAAGTTGACACCTACTGAAATATCTTTGCAAATGGCTGATAAATCAACTGCTATACCTGTCGGTATTTGTGAGGATGTGCCTGTTGTGGTCGCAAACGTTACTATTTTAACGAACTTTGTTATTCTTGATATTCCCGAGGATGATAGTATGTCGATTATCCTTGGTAGACCCTTTTTGAATAATGCAGGGGCTGTTATTGATTGCAACAAAGGCAATGTCACATTTCATGTTAATGGTAATGAGCATACGGTACACTTTCCGAGGAAACAACCTCAATTCCACAGTATCAATTCTATTGAAAAAATTCCAACAATTACCTTTGGAGGTTTTGAATTTCCTCTTCCTACTGTAAAGAAGAAATATGATTTTCTTATTGTTGGGGATGTGCATATCCCCGTTGAGGTAACCTAGTGTCATTCGAAATTTCTCCGGTTCCATGTTATTCAAAAAGAGTTTGTTAACAAGACTTGATCAACCTTTTTAGTGGATTCCTTTTGATGAGCATGAGATGGATGAAGTTAGAAAGCACAACCTTCTGTACCCTCCTTTTACTTTTTGTTATTTAGATTAAATAAAGCGAAAATCGTATTTTCTGTCTGTTTTCTGAATTATCCATGCAATAAAAAAATACCCCGAAACTAAAAGTTCTCCAAATGCCCTGAAAATGAAATATGATTTTTTTCTAGAATATTTGAGAATATTTGGCACTAAGAACACATCAGGGGGAGCAAGCACCTGGCCACGAGGGTCCAGGGCGCGCCCACCCCCTAGGCGCGCCCCCTGCCACGTGGGCCCCTGGTGGCCCCCTCCACTTATTCCTGCACCCACACACTTCTTCTTCCTCCCAAGAAAAATCACCAGCCAGCTCAAGCACGAGTTCTAGCTCATCTTGCTGCAATTTTTGATCTCCTTTCTCAAAGCCCCACTCACAAAACTGCTTTGGGGGATTGTTCTTCGGTATGTGACTCCTCCAATGGTACAATTAATTTTTGTTCTAGTGCTTTATTCATTGCAAATTTTTGCTACTTAAGTGACCTTGTTCTTGAGCTTACATGTCAAATTTATTTGGTCCCAAGTAGTTCTAATGCATGATATAGTCTCTAGGCACTTGCGGGAGTAGTTGCTATCAATTTTGTTGAGTTTGGTTCACTTTTATTTTGAGTTACTAATTTTTTTAAAAAATTAGAGGGAGAAATATGTTTAGGAAAATGTACCAAGGTGGTTCTTCAAGGAAGCAAGGACCCAGGCCCGCAATACGTGAGCCGGACCATGAACTACCAAGAGAAGCTCAAGTGCGGCCTTGTGAATGGCCGTCAGAAGATTTCATGGTCCGAGCAGGAATTAAGGAGGAATTTGACGCATATGTGCGTAATGCTGAACTCGAGGGCTTCATGCTAGATAATTGCCCTCAGTATTATCACCTAATTGATTCCTTTGTGAGAAGGTTCAAATTTACATCTTCACGCAATTCTCACACTGTCCTATTTGTTCTTTACAATAAATCTTATACCATGGACTTAGAAGATTTTAACACTGCTTGTAAACTCCCGCAATGGGGTAGTGCTAGTGAACCTCGCAAATCTGAGATCAAAGATTTTCTTGCTAGTATCACTGCGGGGGAATCTAGAGAGATAACACAAGCTACCATAGGGAGCATTCATTTTCCTGCTATACATTATTTTGCTCTCTTTATAGGTAGATGCATTAACGGCAAGGACGAGGAATGTCACATGTGTGTTCCTGACCTTAGTGATCTCAAGAGTGCCGTATTAGGAGGTAAACAATACAACTTGGGGGCCATTGCTGCACGTAGGTTGCATAATAATAGTTTAAGTGGAGACTTGTTTAATGGGATTTATGCAACCCGTGTGGCTAATTTTCTTGAGATAGCCATACATGAAAACGATATGGAATTGCCCCCTTCTTATTTAGATTATAATGCTATGGTTCGCCATCAGTTTATTGAGAGGAATGAACAACCTCTCCAAGATTAATCGATGTTTGACAAAGCGCCAGATCGTCCATGTTGCTCTCCCTGCTCCTACTTTCTTTGACTTTTAGGCAAAAGGGAGATATATTATAACCAGGGAGGAGGCGAACGAGTATGAGAGGAGGACGGAGGCAGCTCGCCTCCAAGCTGTAGCTCATCAGGCAATAGCCGTTGCATCTCAGTACGACCCCAGTTACAACATTGGATATCCGCCAGGCCAGCCATGGCCATAGACCAACTTAGGCCAAAAGCCTAAGCTTGGGGGAGTACGTATTTCTCACTGACATTACATTCATGTTCACACACTCATGCTAGTTGTCGGTGCTCATACTTTTTCATTGCAATACCCATGCTAGTTTATTTTGTTTTTCTCGCTTTCTTCTTGTGTGTTTGACTAACTTTAATAAAAACCAAAAAATTAGTTGTAGCTTTTAGCTAGTTTACTTTCCATGCCTGTAGTAGTGATAAATTAAAGAAAACCCAAAAATATTTCTCGTTCTTCTTTTTGCTTGTTGGGAGCTTTCCCGTGTAAATAGTTTTATTTATTTTCTTTGGGGGAGATGAGAGGAGAAGACCATGATGAAAATGTTGTAGTGGCTCTTGTGTGCATTATTGTTGATTTAACAAAGAGCCCATATTACCTTGTCTTCTCCCTTGTATTGAATGCTTGCAGATTCCAGCTTAGTCCAATGCATGTGCACTATTATTATTATCCACACCGTTCGGTCATGCAAGTGAAAGGCAATAATAACGATATATGATGGACTGACTGAGATGAGAAAAGCTGGTATGAACTCGACCTCTCTTGGTTTAGTAAATATGATCAGTTCATCGTTCCTGATTCAGCCTATTATGAATGAAACATCTTTGCAATGACAATTAGAGATTATAGTTGCTTATGCCATGTTTAATTAGCTAGGAGTTTATAATGGTTTACCTTGCGTGCCAACATGCTATTAAAATGGTTGTGATGTGGTATGATGGGGTGGTATCCTCCTTTGAACGATTTGACTGACTTGACTTGGCACATGTTCACACATGTAGTTGAAACAAAATCAACATAGCCTCCACGATATTTATGTTCATGGTGGATTATATCCTACTCATGCTTGTGCTCAATGTTTATTAATTTTAATGTATGTTCATGACTGTTGTCGCTCTCTAGTTGGTCGCTTCCCAGTCTTTTTCTAGCCTTCACTTGTACTAAGCGGGAATACTGCTTGTGCATCCACTTCCATAAACCCCAGAGTTATTCCATATGAGTCCACTATACCTTCCTATATGCGGTATCTACCTGCCGTTCAAAGTAAATTTGTATGTGCCAAACTCTAAACCTTCAAATAAAATTCTGTTTTGTATGCTCGAATAGCTCATGTATCAACTAGGGTTGTCTGTATCCTCCATGCTAGGCGGGTTATTCTCACACTCACAAGAAAATGGCGGGTCACCGGGATGCCCAGTCCCATGCTCAAATCAAATCAAAATAATTGCAAACAAAACTCCCCGGGACTGTTGCTAGTTGGAGGCACCCGTTGTTTCGGGCCAGCCATGGATTGATGCTTGTTGGTGGTGGGGGAGTATAAACTTTACCATTTTGTTTGGGAACCGCCTATAATGTGTGTAGCATGGAAGATATCGAGATCTCTCGGTTGTTATGTTGACAATGAAAGTATGCCGCTCAAAATATTATTTATCTCTATTTCAAAACCGAGCTCTGGCACCTCTACAAATCCCTACTTCTCTCTGTGAAGGGCCTATCTATTTACTTTTATGTTGAGTCATCACCCTCTTATTAAAAGCACCAGTTGGAGAGCACCACTATCATTTGCATGCATTACTATAAGTTTATATTGGGTATGACTATGACTGGATCTCTTTTACCATGAATTACAATGTTTAGTCAGTCCTTGATCTTCAAAGGTGCTCTGCATTTATGTTTTGCAGTCTCAGAAAGGGCTAGCGAGATACCATCTTGTTATATCATATTATGATTATTTTGAGAAGGTGTTGTCATCCGAGATTTATTATTATTGCTCGCTAGTTGATTATGCCATTGATATGAGTAAACTTGACACCTAAATGTTATTGTGAATATGGTTAGTTCATAATCTTTGCTAAAAACTTGAATGCTCGCTTTACATATTTACAACAACAAGAGCAAACAGAGTTTGTAAAAGTTTTTCTTTATCACTTTCAGTTTGTCAACTGAATTGCTTGAGGACAAGCAAAGGTTTAAGGTTGGGGGAGTTGATACGTCTCCATCGTATCTACTTTTCCAAACACTTTTGCCCTTGTTTTGGTCTCTAACTTGCATGATTTGAATGGAACTAACCCAGACTGACGTTGTTTTCAGCAGAATTGCCATGGTGTTATTTTTGTACAGAAATAAAAGTTCTCGGAATGACCTGAAACTTCACGGAGAATATTTTTGGAATTAATAAAAAATACTGGCGAAAGAATCAAGGCCAGGGGCCCACACCCTGTCCACGAGGGTGGGGCGAGCCTGCCTGGCGCCCACCTCACGGGCCCCCTGGTGCTCCACCGACCTCAACTCCAACTCCATATATTCACGTTCGGGGAGAAAAAAAATCAAAGAGAAGGATTCATCGCGTTTTACGATACGGAGCCGCCGCCAAGCCCTAAACTCTCTCGGGAGGGATGATCTGGAGTCCGTTCGGGGCTCCGGAGAGGGGAATCTGTCGCCATCGTCATCATCAACCTTGCTCCATCACCAATTTCATGATGATCACCGCCGTGCGTGAGTAATTCCATCGTAGGCTTGCTGGACGGTGAGGGGTTGGATGAGATTTACCATGTAATCGAGTTAGTTTTGCTAGGGTTTGATCCCTAGTATCCATTATGTTCTGAAATTGATGTTGCTATGACTTTGCTATGCTTAATGCTTGTCACTAGGGCCCGAGTGCCATGATTTCAGATCTGAACCTATTATGTTTTCATGAATATATGTGAGTTCTTGATCCTATCTTGCAAGTCAATAGTCACCTATTATGTGTTATGATCCGTTAACCCCGAAGTGACAATAATCGGGATACTTACCGGTGATGACCGTAGTTTGAGGAGTTCATGTATTCACTAAGTGTTAATGCTTTGGTCCGGTACTCTATTAAGAGGAGGCCTTAATATCCCTTAGTTTCCATTAGGACCCCGCTGCCACGGGAGGGTAGGACAAAAGATGTCATGCAAGTTCTTTTCCATAAGCACGTATGACTATATTCGGAATACATGCCTACATTACATTGATGAACTGAAGCTAGTTCTGTGTCACCGTATGATATAACTATTGCATGAGGAATCACATCCGACATAATTCTCCATCACCGATCCAATGCCTACGAGCTTTTCACATATTGCTCTTTGCTTAGTTACTTTACCGTAGCTACTGTTACAATTACTACAAAACTATTTCTGTTGCTTTT
Source organism: Aegilops bicornis (assembly GCA_021605145.1). Lineage (NCBI taxonomy): Eukaryota > Viridiplantae > Streptophyta > Magnoliopsida > Poales > Poaceae > Aegilops > Aegilops bicornis. The sequence continues at coordinate 518,420,042 of CM038669.1, forward strand.
GCCACCGTTACTGTTACTTCCATACTACTTTGCTACTAAATACTTTGCTGCAGATACTAAGTTATCCAGGTGTGGTTGAATTGACAACTCAACTGCTAATACTTGAGAATATTCTTTGGCTCCCCTTGTGTTGAATCAATAAATTTGGGTTGAATACTCTACCCTTGAAAACTGTTGTGATCCCCTATACTTGTGGGTCATCAGTGCTTTGCACACAGGTGGCTGGCGGGTGTCTGTTTCTCCAACTTTAGTTGAATCGAGTTTGACTACGGCCGGTCCTTGTTGAAGGTTAAAACAACACACTTGACAAAAAATCGTTGTGGTTTTGATGCGTAGGTAAGAATGGTTCGTGATAGAAGCCCGTAGCAGCCACGTAAAACTTGCAACAACAAAGTAGAGGACGTCTAACTTGTTTTTGCAGGGCATGTTGTGATATGATATGGTCAAGGCATGATGTGATATACGTTATTGTATGTGATGATCATGTTTTGTAAAAGTTATCGGCAACTGGCAGGAGCCTTATGGGTGTCGCTTTATTGTATGAAATGCAATCGCCATGTAATTGCTTTACTTTATCACTATGTGGTAGCGATAGTTGTAGAAAAAATAGTTGGTGAGACGACAATGACACTACGATGGAGATCAAGGTGTCAAGCCGGTGACGATGGAGATCATGACGGTGCTTTGGAGATGGAGATCAAAGGCACAAGACGATGATGGCCATATCATGTCACATATTTTGATTGCATATGATCTTTATCTTTTATGCATCTTATTTTGCTTAGTACGGCGGTAGCATTATAAGATGATCCCTCACTAAATTTGAAGGTATAAGTGTTCTCCCTGAGTATGCACCGTTGCTACAGTTCATCGTGCCGAGACACCACGTGATGATCGGGTGTGATAAGCTCTACGTTCACATACAACGGGTGCAAGCCAGTTTTGCACATGCAGAATACTCCGGTTAAACTTGACGAGCCTAGCATATGCAGATATGGCCTTGGAACACTGAAACCGAAAGGTCGAACGTGAATCATATAGTAGATATGATCAACATAGAGATGTTCACCATTGAAAACTACTCCATCTCACGTGATGATCGGGCATGGTTTAGTTGATATGGATCACGTGATCATTTAGATGACTAGAGGGATGTCTATCTAAGTGGGAGTTCTTAAGTAATATGATTAATTAAACTTTAATTTATCATGAACTTAGTCCTGATAGTTTTTGCATATCTATGTTGTTGTAGATCAATGGCCCGTGCTACCGTTCCCTTGAATTTTAATGCGTTCATAGAGAAAGCTAAGTTGAAAGATGATGGTAGCAACTACATGGATTGGGTCCGTAACTTGAGGATTATCCTCATTGATGCACAGAAGAATTACGTCCTGGAAGCACCTCTAGGTGCAAGGCCTGGTGCAGGAGCAACTCCAGATGTTATGAACGTCTGGCAAGCTAAAGCTGATGACTACTCGATAGTTCAGTGTGCCATGCTTTACGGCTTAGAATCGGGACTTCAAAGATGTTTTGAACGTCATGGAGCATATGAGATGTTCCAGGAGTTGAAGTGAATATTTCAAGCAAATGCCCGAGTTGAGAGATATGAAGTCTCCAACAAATTCTATAGCTGGAAGATGGAGGAGAACAGTTCTGTTAGTGAACATATACTCAAAATTAATGGAACCATAACCACTTGACTCAGCTGGGAGTTAATCTTCCTAATGATAGTGTCATTGACAGAGTTCTTCAATCACTACCACCAAGCTATAAAGGCTTCGCTATGAACTATAATATGCAAGGGATGGAAAAGACAATTCCCGAGCTCTTCGCGATGCTTAAGGTTGCGGAGGTAGAAATCAAGAAGGAGCATCAAGTTTTGATGGTTAACAAGACCACTAGTTTCAAGAAAAAGGGCAAAGGGAAGAAGGGGAACTTCAAGAAGAATATCAAGCAAGTTGCTACTCCCAGGAAGAAGCCCAAGTCTGGACCTAAGCCCTAAATCGAAAGTGCTTCTATTGCAAAGGGACTAGTCCTTTGAAGCGGAACTGCCCCAAGTATTTGGCGGATAAGAAGGATAGCAAAGTGAAAGGTATATTTGATATACATGTTCTTGATGTATACCTTACTAATGCTCGTAGTAGCGCACAGGTATTTGATCTTTGGTTACATTGCTCATATTTGCAACTCGAAACAGGAGCTACGGATTAAACGAAGATTGGCTAAGGACGAGGTGACGATGCGCGTGGGAAATGGTTCCAAAGTCGATGTGATCGCTATCGGCATGCTACCTCTACATCTACCTTCGGGAATAGTTTTAGACCTAAATAATTGTTATTTGGTGCCAGCGTTGAGCATGAACATTATATCTGGATCTTGTTTGATGCGAGACAGTTATTCATTTAAATCAGAGAATAATGGTTGTTCTATTTATAAGAGTAATATCTTTTATGGTCATGCACCCTTGATGAGTGGTCTATTTTTTTTGAATCTCGATTGTAGTGATACACATATTCATAATATTGAAGCCAAAATATGCAAAGTTAATAATGATAGTGCAACTTATTTGTGGCACTGCCGTTTAGGTCATATTGGTGTAAAGCGCATGAAGAAAATCCATGCTGATGGGCGTTTGGAATCACTTGATTGTGAATCACTTGATGCTCGCGAACCATGCCTCATGGGCAAGCTGACTAAGACTCCGTTCTCCGGAACAATGGAGCGAGCAACTGACTTATTGGAAATAATACATACTGATGTATGCAGTCCGATGAGTGTGGAGCTTCGTGGCGGGTATCGTTATTTTCTGACCTTCACAGATGATTTGAGCAGATATGGTATATCTACTTAATGAAACATAAGTCTGAAACATTTGAAAAGTTCAAAGAATTTCAGAGTGAAGTGGAAAATCATTGTAACAAGAAAATAAATTTTCTACGATCTGATCGTGGAGGTGAATATTTCAGTTATGAGTTTGGTCTTCATTTGAAACAATGTGGAATAGTTTCACAACTCACGGCACCTGGAACACCACAGCGTAATGGTGTGTCCGAACGTCGTAACCGTACTTTATTAGATATGGTGCGATCTATGATGTCTCTTACCGATTTACCACTATCGTTTTGGGGTTATGCTTTAGAGACGGCTGCATTCACGTTAAATAGGGCACCATCTAAATCCGTTGAGACGACACCATATGAACTGTGGTTTAGCAAGAAACCTAAGCTGTCGTTTCTTAAAGTTTGGGGTTGTGATGCTTATGTGAAAAAGCTTAAACCTGATAAGCTCGAACCCAAATCGGAGAAATGCGTCTTCATAGGATAACCAAAGGAGATCGTTGGGTACACCTTCTATCACAGATCCGAAGGCAAGATATTCGTTGCTAAGAATGGATCCTTCCTAGAGAAGGAGTTTCTCTCGAAAGAAGTGAGTGGGAGGAAAGTAGAACTTGATGAGGTAATTGTACCTTCTCCCAAATTGGGAAGTAGTTCGTCGCAGAGATCAGTTGAAGTGATGCCTACACCAATTAGTGATGAAGTTAATGATAATGATCATGAAACTTCAGATCAAGTTACTACCGAACCTCGTAGGTCAACAAGAGTACGTTCCGCACCAGAGTGGTACGGTAATCCTATTCTAGAAGTCATGTTACTAGACCTTGACGAACCTACGAAATATGAGGAAGCGATGATGAGCCCAGATTCCGCGAAATGGCTTGAGGCCATGAAATCTGAGATGGGATCCATGTATGAGAACAAAGTGTGGACTTTGGTTGACTTGCCCGATGATCAGCAAGCCATAGAGAATAAATGGATCTTCAAGAAGAAGAATGACGTTGACGGTAATGTTACTGTCTACAAAGCTCGACTTGTTGCGAAAGGTTTTCGACAAGTTCAAGGAGTTGACTACGATGGGACCTTCTCACCTGTAGCGATGCTTAAGTCTGTCCAAATCATGTTAGCAATTGCCGCATTTTATGATTATGAAATTTGGCAAATAGATGTAAAAATTGCATTCCTTAATGGATTTCTTAAAGAAGAGTTGTATATGATGCAACCAGAAGGTTTTGTCGATCCTAAAGGTGCTAACAAAGTGTGCAAGCTCCAGCGATCCATTTATGGACTGGTGCAAGCCTCTCGGAGTTGGAATATACGCTTTGATAGTGTGATCAAAGCATATGGTTTTATCTGAGACTTTTGGAGAAACCTGTATTTACAAGAAAGTGAGTGGGAGCTCTGTAGCATTTCTAATATTATATGTGGATGACATATTGTTGATTGGAAATGATACATAATTTCTGGATAGCATAAAAGGATACTTGAATAAGAATTTTTCAATGAAAGACCTCGGTGAAGCTGCTTATATATTGGGCATCAAGACGCTTAATTGGACTTTCTCAAAGCACATACCTTGATAAAGTTTTGAAGAAAATCAAAATGGAACAGTCAAAGAAAGGGTTCTTGCCTGTGTTACAATGTGTGAAGTTGAGTCAGACTCAATGCCCGACCATTGCAGAAGATAGAGAGAAAATTAAAGTCATTCCCTATGCCTCAGGCATAGGTTCTATCATGTATGCAATGCTGTGTACCAGACCTGATGTATGCCTTGCTATAAGTTTAGTAGGGAGGTACCAAAGTAATCAAGGTGTGGATCACTGGACAGCGGTCAAGAACATCCTGAAATACCTGAAAAGGACTAAGGATATGTTTATGGAGGTGACAAAGAGCTTGTCGTAAATGATTACGTTGATGCAAGCTTTGACGCTGATCCGGATGACTCTAAGTCACAAACCGGATACGTATTTATATTGAATGGTGGAGCTGTCAGTTGGTGCAGTTCCAAGCAGAGCGTGGTGGCAGGATCTACGTGTGAAGCGGAGTACATAGCTACTTCGGAAGCTGTAAATGAAGGAGTCTGGATGAAGGAGTTCATATCCGATCTAGGTGTAATACCTAGTGCATCGGGTCCAATGAAAATCTTTTGAGACAATACTGGACCAATTGCCTTGGCAAAGGAATCCAAATTTCACAAGAGAACCAAACACATCAAGAGACGCTTCAATTCCATCCACGATGAAGTCAAGGAGGGAGATATAGAGATTTGCAAAATACATACGGATCTGAATGTTGCAGACCCATTGACTAAGCCTCTTCCACGAGCAAAACATGATCAGCACCAAGACTCCATGGGTGTTAGAATCATTAGTATGCAATCTAGATTATTGACTCTAGTGCAAGTGGGAGAGTGAAGGAAATATGCCCTAGACACAATAATAAAGTTGTTATTTACATTTCCTTATATCATGATAAATGTTTGTTATTCATGCTAGAATTGTATTAACCGAAAACTTAGTACACGTGTGAATACATAGACAGAACATAGTGTCCCTAGTATGCCTCGACTTGACTAGCTCATTGATCTAATATGGTTATGTTTCCTGACCATAGACATGTGTTGTCATTTGATGGACGGGATCACATCATTAGAGAATGATGTGATGGACAAGACCCATCTGTTAGCTTAGCATAATGATCGTTAAGTTTTATTGCTATTGCTTTCTTCATGACTTATACATATTCCTCTGACTATGAGATTATGCAACTCCCGAATCGGAGGAACACCTTGTGTTCTATCAAACGTCACAAAGATAAGCTGGGTGATTATAAAGATGCTCTACAGGTGTCTCCAAAGGTGTTTTTTGGGTTGGCATAGATCAAGATTAGGATTTGTCACTCCGAGTATCGGAGAGGTATCTCTGGGCCCTCCCGGTAATGCACATCACTATAAGCCTTGCAAGCAATGTGACTAATGAGTTGGTTACGGGATGATGCATTACGAAACAAGTAAAGAGACTTGCCGGTAACGAGATTGAACTAGGTATGATGATACTGACGATCGAATCTCGGGCAAGTAACATACCGATGACAAAGGGAATGGCGTATGTTTTTATGCGGTTTGATCGATAAAGATCTTCGTAGAATATGTAGGAACCAATATGAGCATCCAGGTTCCGCTATTGGTTATTGACCGGAGATGTCTGTCGGTCATGTCTACATAGTTCTCGAACCTTTAGGGTTCGCACACTTAACAATCGATGACGATTTGTATTATGAGTTGTGTGTTTGTGTGACCAAAGTTTTTTCGGAATCTCGGATGATATCATGGAGATGAAGAGGAGTCTCGAAATGGCCAAGAGGTAAAGATTGATATATTGGAAGGTTATATACGGACACTGGAATGGTTCCAAAGAGGTTCGGGGATTTTTCGGAGTACCAAGAGGTTACCGGAACCCCCCGGGAAAGTTACTGGGCCTCATGGGCCATAGTGGAGAGAGGGAGGCAGGCCACAAGAGGTGGCGCGCGCCTCCCCCTACCCAATCCGAATTGGACAAGGGGTGCCCCCCCCCCCCCCCGTTTCCTTCTCCCTCTCCCCTCTTTCCCCTTTCCCCTCTCCGTTGGAAGGAAGGGGGGCGAATCCTACTAGGAGTGGAGTCCTAGTAGGACTCCCCCCATGGCATGCCACCCCTAGGGTCGGCCACCTCCTCCTCCCCTCCTTTATATACGGGGGCGGGGGGCACCCCAAAGGCACATCAATTGTTCTCTTAGCCGTGTCGCGCCCCCCTCCTGATTTACTCCTCCGGTCATAGCGTCGTAGTGCTTAGGCGAAGCCCTGCGCGGATCACATCACCATCACCATCACCACCCCGTCGTGCTGACGGAACTCTCCCTCGATCCTCTGCTGGATCAAGAGTTCGAGGGACGTCATCGAGATGAAGGTGTGCTGAACTCGGAGGTGCCGTACGTTCAGTACTTGGATCGGTTGGATCGTGAAGACGTTCGACTACATCAACCGCGTTAAGCTTCCGCTTCCGCTTTCGGTCTACGAGGGTACGTGGATACACTCTCCCCCTCTCGTTGCTATGCATCTCCTAAATAGATCTTGCATGAGCGTAGGAATTTTTTGAAATTGCATGCTACGTTCCCCAACAGGTTGCAACCCAAAATTAGTGGTAGAGGTGTGTACGGTGGCCATATAGAGAAGGTCATCATACACCGACAATATTGCCATTTCAACATTTTCAATAGATTCAGTCACCTTGATGGATCTTGACCCATCATCAAATCGAGGCGCACGGGACTCCTTGAGAGGGACTCCAAATTCCTCTTCCTTGACGTTAGTTCGAGTTGTACGGGACTACCTAGATATGTGACTAGGGTTCGCCAAATGGGTTTTGGAACTATCTTCTTATCCTTCTTTTTCTTTAGGAAAAATTTCCTATCTACTCCCTCTGTAAGACTTTAGAGATCTAAAAAGTCTTATATTACTTTATAGAGGAAGTATTTTCAACTGCCGGGTAGCACAATTAACACCAGAAATTTAAAAAATTACACCGGGCTATGTATATTCTTCCCCTTCAGTTCTATTCAAATTAGAGATGAATGAGCTTCTACCCCTTGGAGGCTCATACTACAAAAGATCAAGGTTACTCTGTGGAAGGATGAAGATGTGATGTATGTTACATTGTGCACTAGCCCCACTCTCTTCACTTGAACGGACTTCTTTGTTCATGGGCATTCCTATTGGCTTGAACTTGGTTTTTTTTGCGGGAAACTGACGATCTATTCATCTTCAATCATGACAGTACAACGAGCACTAGAAATAATAAAAATTACATCCAGATTCATAGACCACCTAGCGACGACTACAAGCACTAAAGCGAGCCAAAGGCGCGTCGCCGTCATCGCCCCTCCCTCGCCGGAGCTGGGCACAACTTGTTGTAATAGACAGTCCGGAAGTCGTCGTGCTAAGGTCCCATAGGACCAACGCCCCAGAACAGCAACCGCCGCCGATGAAGAGAATTTTAGATCCGAAGGATCCAACCTGAAGACTCACGAACAAAGACGAACAAAGATCGGATCCGAGCGGATCTACCAAAGACAACCACCGACTAAATCTCACGAGATCCGCTGGAGACACACCTCCACACGCCCTCCGACGATGCTAGACACACCATTGGGTTGGGAGCTAGACGGGGAGAACCTTATTCCATGTTCAAGAAGCCGCCGCCGTCTCGTCTTCTTGAGCAGGAAACAAACCCTAACAAAACTTGAAGAAGCACATGAAAACGGAGCCCTCCCACCGGCAAGGGTCGGGATCCACCCTGCACCCGTGGCCCTAAGGCCACAGGAGACATGGGAGATCGGCAGCGCCGCCGACGAGAGGCAGAAACCCTAGCCGCCTTTTCTTGGAGGAGGGACAAAGAGAGGAGACTTTGCTTAACTTTTGATCAAGGCTACTCTATGGATGCCGTGTATGAATATCAACTCCCCCCCCCCCCTCCATTTTGGCGGCTGTTGTGGTCGTTCGATGGTTTAGAGATATCAACATAATTTTTATTATGCTCAAGGTGCTTGGTACTTCTGGTATATCTTTAAAATAGATCTAGATCGTTTTCAAAACAATGACTTAATGGACCAGTCTGACGGAAACCGAAGGACGGTTCAGTTCTCCCATGAGCACTGCATCTACATGAGAGGAGATTATAGCATCTCTAGCAGACCCCGCATCCCGCCGGCCCGCAAAACGCGTTTGCAGCTCGGGGAAAAGCGGTTTTGCGGCCCGGCACGGACGGCCGCAGAGACAGACCCCAAAAATCAGACCCATAAAGGATATTCGCGGTATATACTCTTTTACGGGTCCGCTTTGTTGGGCCTGGTCTAGCGCCGCTCCCCCCGGCCCGGAAAACCTAAATTTACACCTCAATTTGATCCAACATAATGCATTTCTTTACTTTTTCAACAACATTGGATACATAAGACATCACCAAATCTTTGCTAGAATAGCAAGACCAAAGAAAACAAGAACCACAAGTATGCATTTTAGAAGATTTCCAACTTCCATAACTGCTCCCACTAGTTGGACCAATATCTTCTCCATGCTTTCATTGTTGATCTGTGGATACTTGATTTTGCACTCTTCTTTCTTCATCTTTGGTTCAAAAGAAGTAGACGTTGTTTCCCCTCTAGTTGCACATGCAGCCGCATCATTGCCTTCGATTCTACTAAGGAGTGCACGAACGTCTATTAAGTTTCTTTCATCAATAAATCAATGTATTCGCCTTCCCAAAACCAAAATAAGCATCCATCTTTCTACACACATGATGATGTTCGAAATAAGCTACCGCAATTGAACCAAAGAATGAGCTATCAAAATGAGCCAAATAAAAACAGCACATACCCCGTCGATTCGCATTTGAAGAACACCCATCCGGGATGCTTCAGCGTGCCCAAAGTTAGCCGCATTCACTGTCCGCGTGTGTCGCACTGTATGAACGGCATCAGCGAGCCACATAGACGTTACGCGAGCGCCGAGCCCGGTGGACGGCTGGCCGAATCCATGCCCGCAAACCGTCGACGGCGGCGAGAGGACGAACCCGTATCTGCATGCGGCGATGCAACTTTGCCGGGGCTGCGTGAGATGCTCCCCGACCATTACATCGCTTGGCGCAGCCACCGGCGGCCGGAAAGGCCAAATCTGCCCGCCCGCGATGAGGGGCCGCAGATCCGCAACTTTTCGGCCCGCCGATGCAGGAGGGGGGCGGAGGGCAACCTCGTGCGCGTGGCGGCCTTTTGGCATGCTCCCGCCGGCTACTTTTGCCAGAATCTTGGGCGGTAGCCCGGCGGCGGGGCGAGGTGGAGAGCGGAGGTGGTTGGTGGGGAAAAACGCGGGCTGAAATGTCCTCCCCACCAACCGCTCCCGTTATATGCAGGGCACCGACGGGCCGGGGGGCAAACACGCGTATTTGCGGGTTGGGGTCAAGTTTTTGCCGCGCCCCTCAAAAACTTTTGCGGGCTGGCCGCGTTTGCGGGGTCTGTTCGGGCGGGATTTTCCGTGCCGACCCGCATTTTGGCAGTTATTTTGCAGGGTCTGCTAGAGATGCTCTTAGCGGGGAAGAGGACACATCACCCTGTAAATCCAATTTTCCTCCGTAAGTTAATCAATTTCCGATACTCTGATGGGAAACGTTTCAGCGTGGTGCGCCGGCGAGCGATTGACGGCCGCCTTTTCGCTTCGCTCATCACGCGAGGAACAGGCTGGCACATGCGTCTGGTGGGCCTGCAGCTTATCTCTTCCCTGACGAGCGATTCACAGCAGCCCCCTCCTCGCCTTTTCTCCCCCGGCGAGCGTCCGCCGCTCCTCCCCCCCCCCCAGATGGCTGCTACATCCATTCACGTCGGAGCTGCGCCCCTCGGCCGGGCGACCTTGTTTTTGCTCCGGTAGCGAAGACCGACAACATGCTTTTTGCTACAACCGACTTCGCTTTTGCTACTTCTGCCTTTCTTTTTGCTACAACCGAGGCTGACCGCAGCGGCAAACATGGTGACCACGGCGGCGAGGATAGGATCGCAGGATTTTTGCTACATGCTACAACCGGCATTGCAATTTGCTACTACCGGCATCCAATCCGGCTGCAACCGGCATCGCGGTTTGCTACATCGCACAACGATATTTTGATTTTTGCTACAATCAGCATCATGTTTTGCTACAAACATACTGCAAAATGCTACAACCGGCATGGAAGAAAGCTTCAACCCCATGAAAAAAAGCTTCAATGGATGTGGAAAAAAGCTTCAATAACAAAAAAAGCTTCAACTGGTGTGTGGAAAAGCTTCAACGGGCAAATGAGGGAGCTCCAAACTATAGGAAAAGCTTCAATCGATGTGAAAAAAAGCTTCAAACCATGAAAAAAGTTTCAACCGAAGCGAAAAAAGCTTCAACCAAAGTTTAAAAAAGCTTCAAGCGCCAGGAGAAAAAGCTTCAAGCGGTAATGACAAAAAAGCTTCAATCAGGGGAGCCGGGCGAACAACGGTGACGGCGAGGACGGCGACCGGCGACCAGGAGCGGCAAGGACGGCGACCGGGCGACGAGGACGGCGAGCGGCAATCCGGTGGCAACAAGGACGGAGATCGGCAATCGGGGCAAGGACGGCGACTGCAACAAGGATGGCGATCGGGCGAGGCGAGCATGAGGCGAGGACGGAGACCGGCGACGAAGACGGCCACCAAAGGGGACTGGAGGCGCGGCGACGAGGGCACCGAGCAGGAGCTGCAGATCTAACCCGAGGTAGAAGAAGCCCAGGACGAATCGTTTTTTTTTTTGCTGCATCCAGTGGCCACGCGGGCTCGCATCCAAGGGCTGGGGCTGGACCGGCCGAAACTTTCGGCCGGTGCGCCGGCGCCTAGCATCGCCCCTGATGGGTACACGATTAGCCGACTAGATTTTTTTACAGTACAAGTAATCGGCCCACTTTGTTACGATTCCAGAATAGTTACGTCATGTACCAGTAGAGGGATAATAGCTGAGTAGACCACTTGGCAAGCAGTGAAGTGCATCACCACAAAAGGGGGACCTTCATCACATGCATCTTCCAACCTTGCCTCTGCATCAAGCTTTCGTAGGACCATCTCCACTGTGTATTGAATCCTGCCAGCCGGCCACTGATCTGTTCCGATCTCCGAACCACACGAGCGACCCCTGTCCATAAAAAGCTTGCGATCTGTCGACACCGCATCGTGTGTCGCCAGTGAAGAATTTCCATGCTCACCGAGATTTATTACGACGGTTACAGCTCGTATCCGTTGAAACTGAATCAACGTCCAAATGTACCACATTGATCTTCATGCAAAGTACTGAATGGTCTGACGATTAACATTGTGTGCCGTCGCATCTGAGCTAGCATACCATGATCAGAACGACAGTGCAAAAGTGCTGGTTTTGTAATTTAACGGTTAACGGCCCGGACACACCATGCATGTCTGCTGAAATCATTGAAGAACCCAGAGCGCAAGGCATCTCGATCATATATTCCCTGCGCTTGCTGCCACTCTTCTTCGTTAACCTCCCACTTATCCACTCAAGCATCGACCTCTCCGTGCATGAGAAACGGCATGGCGGCTCCGAGGTTCAGGCCGATCGAGGAGTGCGCCACGGAAGGGCGGTCGCGGCAGACGGTCGCCGCCGACCTCGACGGCACGCTGCTCCTGTCCCGGAGCGCGTTCCCCTACTACCTCCTCATCGCGCTCGAGGCCGGCAGCCTCCTCCGCGCGCTCGCCCTCCTCGCGTCCGTGCCGTTCGTGTACCTCACCTACGTCTCCGTGTCCGAGCCGCTGGCGGTGCGCACGTTCGTGTACATCGCCGTGGCGGGCCTTAGGGTGAGCGACATCGAGGCGGTGGCGCGGTCGGTGCTCCCCAGGTTCTACGCCCGCGACGTGCACCCGGAGGGGTGGCGGGTGTTCCGCTCGTTCGGCAGGCGGTGCATCGTCACCGCGAGCCCCCGGGTGATGGTGGAGCCGTTCGCCAGGGCGTTCCTCGGCGCCGACAGGGTCATCGGGACGGAGCTGGAGGTGGACGGGTCCGGGCGGGCGACGGGCTTCGTCGCGCAGCCCGGCGTGCTCGTCAGCGAGCACAAGAGGCGGGCGGTGCTGAGGGAGTTCGGCGACGCGCTGCCGGACGTCGGCATGGGGGACAGGGAGAGTGACTTCGACTTCATGTCCATCTGCAAGGTATGCTCAAGTGCTCGACCACCCCATGTTCCGTTAATTGATAACCTTCTCTGCACACATTTCTCGCGTGTACAGTTATCGGAAAGTAGGCCGTCAGCCCTGATTTTTGTTGGCGTACATTTGACCACCAATACATTAGTGCAGTACAGTACATTGCTTCCCCATCTAGATCGTAGTCTGCAAATTTTGCCGTCCTAGATAGCAGACATGACCAAGCTCGAGAAGGAGTTTGGATGCCTTGCTAAGAAGGTGAAGAAATTACAGGCCAAGCTCGAGATATTGAGAAAACAATCTGTCGACAGAGGCCTGTCGGATGAAGAGAAAGCCACAGTGCTGAAAGTTCGTGAAGCATTGAGGCAAGAGAAGGTTTGGATGAGGCAGCGTTCCGGAGTGCCGTGGCTGCGGAAAGGTGACCGCAACACAGCTTACTATCATGCACAAGCGGCGCAGCAGAAACGTTTGAATAGAATAGCCAATCTTCGTCGTGCTGATGGATCCTTTTGTGCATCTGAAGCCGAAGATATGGCGGAAGTTCAGTCATTCTATCATAATTTATATTCCTCTCAAAGTTACAATGATATGAGTGAGTTGCTGCAGTATGTTCCCGAACGTGTTACGGGGGAAATGAATATGTTGTTGGATAAACCCTATGAACCGGAGGAGGTCCGTGCTGCCCTTTTTCAGATGTCTCCTTCGAAGGCTCCGGGTGTCGATGGTTTTACCACGGTTTTTTTTTCAGAGGCATTGGAATATTATTCAAGGAGATCTAGTACCCGCAATTTTGGGTTTTCTTAATGGGGGTGAGTTACCTGCGGGGTTTAATGATACCTCGATCATACTTATACCAAAGGTACGTAACCCCTCAGTGTATTGCTCACTACGGACCCATATCTTTGTGTCCGGTTCCCTATAAGATTGGGGCTAAGATGATCACTAATCGCTTGAAAGAGCTAATGGATATTGTGGTTGGCGAGGAGCAAAGTGCTTTTGTCCCTGACAGGTTGATCACTGATAATGTTGTGGTGTCCTTTGAGAGCGTCCACACGATGAGAAGGAGAAAGAAGGGGAAGAATTATTCTTGTGCTATCAAGTTAGACATGATGAAGGCCTATGATCGAGTAGAATGGCATTACTTACAGGCTATTATGACTAAGCTTGGGTTCAGCGGCAACTTTGTGAACTTAATAATGAAGTGTGTCTCTTCGGTCAGGTTCACAATGAGAGTTAACGGGGAACTTTTGCCGTTCTTTACACCATCTTGTGGTTTGCGTCAAGGAGATCCTGTATCACCTTTTCTCTTCCTATTGTGTGCAGAAGGCCTTACTTCACTGTTGAATTCATATGGTTCACCTTATATAGACAGAGGCATCCGTGTATCCTTTCGGGTACCATGGGTGAGCCACTTATTATTTGCCGATGATAGTCTTATCTTCATCAGTGCAACACAGGAGAGCGTGGTTCGGCTGAATGAAGTCTTGATGATATATGCTTCATGTTCCGGCCAGGTTGTCAATAGAGAAAAAAGTGCAGTCTTATTTTTGCCAAACACTCCAACTGATAGAAGGCATGAGTTGAAAATTCTGTTTGGCATTCAAGTGGAGGCGTTCAGCGAGCGGTATCTTGGACTCCCAACTGCTGTAGGGAGGATCATTAGTGGTACTTTTGACCACATTGGCGAGAGATCTCGGAGTAAAATGAACGGGTGGGCTGAGAGACTCCTTGCTTGTGCTGGGAGAGAATCACTTATCAAGTCGGTTGTTCAAGCAATCCCGATTTTCAATATGAGTTGCTTCCTTCTAACAAAAAAGGTATGCAAAAATCTGACGGCCAGTATGGCAAAGTTTTGGTGGAGTGGTTCCCTGGATCGTCGATCTCTTCATTGGGTGGCATGGGATAAACTCGCTACTCCGAAAGCTCGCGGTGGAATGGGTTTTCCCGACTTGAATCTTTTCAATTTGGTGCTGCTCGGCAAACACGGGTGGAGGTTCATTACTAACCCAGAGTCGCTTTGTGCCCGGGTAATGAAGGGCCGGTATTTTCCTGACAGTGATTTCATGGAGGCTACGGTGCCAAAGACTTCCTCTGCCATATGGCAAGCGATAGTGGCTGGTAGGGCGGCGCTCCGCGATGGTCTGATCAAAAGGGTGGGAGACGGGACAACAATCTCAATTTGGCATGATAGATGGATTCCAGGTCTCACTTCTTTGTCACCCATGGTGGTACCGGGTGGGACTACCATCAAGATAGTTCATCAGCTCATCAACCCAGAGAATTGGACGTGGCGTCGGGACTTGATTAGGGACATGTTCACAGCCCCCGATGTCGATGCTATACTGAATATCCCGCTACGGACGGGGGGTGGTGTTGATTTTCTTGCTTGGGCCCATGAAAGAAGTGGCATCTATTCTGTAAAATCGGTGTACCGTGCTCTTGTGACTCAGAAGGAGCTTGCAGCTCTAGAGGAAGGGGCGATTCTGGGATCCTCCTGCATGTAAGAACAGATGTGGAAGTCGCTATGGAAGCTCAAGGTTTTGCCGAAGGTTCGTATTTTCTGGTGGAGAGTGATGCGTGGAATTCTTCCAGATGAATGTACCTTGAGACATCGACATATAAAGGTAATCAGCAGATTTAATGTCTATAATGCAATGGATGAGGATCTTATGCATGCCCTAGTGCATTGCTCCCATGCCAAGTTGTTTTGGAAACAAGCCTTTGCATTGTTTGATCTTCGAAGGCCGCGCTTGGTCCCGTGACATTATATGCGATGGGAGGTTCCCTGATGTTCAAAGGGCTCAAATGATCTCCATAATGTGGGTTGTATGGCACTCGCCGAATAGAGTTACTCATGATGATGACCAGCTTGACCCTTTTACTTCGGTGAAGAGAATTCGAGAGGATTTGGCTTTGCTAGATATGCCTGACTCACATGCATCGGTACTCCCGGGTTTTGGGTGCATACCTCCAGAGCTGGGGATCGTTAAGATAAACACAGATGCGGCTGTGAATGTGGACTCCAATAAGGTGGGTGCGGGAGGTGTACCCTGATAACCCACAAGTATAGGGGATCACAACAGTTTACGATAAGTAAGAGTGTCGAACCCAACGAGGAGCTAAAGGTAGAACAAATATTCCCTAAAGTTCTATCGACCACCGATACAACTCTACGCACGCTTAACGTTTACTTTACCTGGAACAAGTATGAAACTAGAAGTACTTTGTAGGTGTTTTTGGATAGGTTTGCAAGATAATAAAGAGCGAGTAAATAAAAGCTAGGGGCTGTTTAGATGAACACACAACTAAATTAGTTTTAGTAAAGAGCTTGTTGTCACGAGAAAGTTATTTGTCCCTAAATGATCGATAACTAGACCGATAATCATTATTGCAATTTTATTTGAGGGAGAGGCATAAGCTAACATACTTTCTCTACTTGGATCATATGCACTTATGGTTGGAACTCTAGCAAGCATCCGCAACTACTAAAGATCATTAAGGTAAAACCCAACCATAGCATTAAAGTATCAAGTCCCCTTTATCCCATACGTAAACAACCTACTTACTCGGGTTTGTGTTTGATCACTCACGCAACCCACTATAAGCAAATCATAAACATATTGCAAACCCTACAGCGGAGATCCCTCACGCTTATGCCGACACGGAGAGCACCATAGGACAACACCAATAATAAAACATGCAACTCAAACCAATCTTGATCATCAAATAGCCATTAGGACAAAACGGATCTACTCAAACATAATAGGATAGCCATACATCATTGGGAAATAATATATAGCATTGAGCACCATGTTTAAGTAGAGATTACAGCGGGTAAGAGAGAGGTTACACCGCTGCATAGAGGGGAGAAGAGTTGGTGATGATGACGATGAAGTTGTTGATGAAGATTGCGGTGATGATGATGGCCACGCTGGCTCCGGCACCACCAAGAAGAAGGGAGGGGCCTTCGCCTTCTTCTTCTTCCTTCACCTCCTCCCTAGATGGGAGAAGGGTTTCCCCTCTGGTCCTTGGCCTCCATGGCATGGGAGGGGCGAGAGCCCCTCCGAGATTGGATCTATCTCTCTGTTTCTCTCTGTTTCTCTCTGTTTCTGTGTTCTCCTTTGGCTCCGTTTTACCGTTTCGTGTATATATGGAGATTCGTAACTCCAATTGGACTGAAACCTTTGCCGTGATTTGTTTTCCGAAAATTAGCTTTCTTGCGGCAAAAGAAGAGCGGCAACCGCCTTACGGGTGGCCCATGAGGGTAGGGGGGCGCGCCCCCCTACCTCGTGGCCACCTCGGGCACTGTCTCGCGTGGATTTTTCTTCCGGAGTTTTCCAAATATTCCAAAAATAAGCTCCGTCCGTTTTTATCCCGTTTGGATTCCGTTTGATATGGATATTCTGCGAAACATAAAACATGCAACAAACATGAACTGGCACTGGGCACTGGGTCAATATGTTAGTCCCAAAAATAATATAAAAAGTTGCCAAAAAGTATATGGAAGTTGCATAATATTGGCATGGAACAATAAAAAATTATAGATACGATGGAGACGTATCAGCATCCCCAAGCTTAATTCCTGCTCGTCCTTGAGTAGGTAAATGATAAAAAGATAATTTTTGATGTGGAATGCTACCTAGCTTAATCTTGATCATATGTCTAATCATGGCATGAATATTAAGACACGAGTGATTTAAGGCAATAGTCTATCCTTTGAAATAAAAACAATAATACTTCAAGCATACCAACCAAGCAATTATGTCTTATTGAAATAACATAGCCAAAGAAAGCTCATCCCTACAAAATCATATAGTCCTGCTATGCTCCATCTTCACCACACAAAATATTCACATGATGCACAACCCCGATGACAAGCCAAGCAATTGTTTCATACTTTTGACGTTTTTCAAACCTTTTCAACTTTCACGCAATACATGAGCGTGAGCCATGGACATAGCACTATAGGTGGAATAGAATATGATGATGGGGGTTATGTGGAGAAGACAAAAAAAAGAGGAAGTCTCACATCGACGCGGCTAATCAACGGGCTATGGAGATGCCCATCAATTGATGTCAACGTGAGGAGTAGGGATTGCCATGCAACGGATGCACTAGAGCTATAAGTATATGAAAGCTCAAACTGGAACTAAGTGGGTGTGCATCCAACTTGCTTGCTCATGAAGACCTCGGGCATTTGAGGAAGCCCATCATCAGAATATACAAGCCAAGTTATATAATGAAAATTCCCACTAGCATATGAAAGTGATAACTCAAGAGACTCTATATGAAGAACATGGTGCTACTTTGAAGCACAGGTGAGGTAAAAGGATAGTAACATTGCCCCTTCTCTCTTTTTCTCTCTTTTTTTATTTTCTCTCTTTATATATATATATATATTTATTTATTTATTTATTTATTTTTATTTTTATTTTTTGGTGGGCTTCTTTGGCCTCTTTTTTTTATTTGGGCTTCTTCGGCCTCTTTTACTTTTTGTAAAGTCCGGAGTCTCATCCCGACTTATGGGGGAATCATGGTCTCCATCATCCTTCCCTCACTGGGGCAATGCTCTAATAATGATGATCATCACACTTTTATTTACTTACAACTCAATATTACAACTCGATACTAGAACAAAGGTATGACTCTATATGAATGCCTCCTGTGGTGTACCGGGATGTGCAATGATCTAGCGTAGCTACCACATCAAAAAACTGACAAGCCATGAAAACATCATGCTAGCTATCTTACGATCATGCAAAGCAATATGACAATGAATGCTCAAGTCATGTATATGATGATGATGGAAGTTGCATGGCAATATATTTCGGAATGGCTATGGAAATGCCATGATAGGTAGGTATGGTAGCTGTTTTGAGGAAGATATAATGAGGCTTATGTGTGACAGAGTGTATCATATCATGGGTTTGGATGCACCGTGAAGTTTGCACCAACTCTCGAGGTGAGAAAGGGCAATGCACGATGCAGAAGAGGCTAGCAATGATGGAAGGGTGAGAGTCGTATAATCCATGGACTCAACATTAGTCATAAAGAACTCACATACTTATTGCAAAAATCTATTAGTCATCGAAACAAAATGTCTGGCGCATGCTCCTAGGGGGATAGATTGTTAGGAAAAGACCATCGCTCGTCCCGTCCGCCACTCATAAGGAAGACAATCAATAAACACCTCATGCTCAACTTCGTTACATAACGGTTCACCATATGTGCATGCTACGGGACTTGCAAACCTCAACACAAGTATTTCTCAATTTCACGATTACTCAACTAGCACGACTCTAATATCACCACCTTTATATCGCAAAACTATTGCAAGGAATCAAACATATCATATTCAGCGATCTACAAGTTTTATGTAGGGTTTTATGACTAACCATGTGAATGACCAGTTCCTGTCATCTCTCTAAATAGATATAAGTGAAGCAAGAGATTTTTAATTGTTTCTACAAAAGATATGCCCACGCTCTAACAAATATAAGTGAAGCAAAAGAGCATTCTACAAATGGCGGTTGTCTATGTAAAGAGAAACAGACAATCCAAACTTCAAATGATATAAGTGAAGCACATGAAGCATTCTATAAAGCCATACTCAAAAGATATAAGTGAAGTGCAAAGAGCATTCTATAAATCAACCAAGGACCATCTCATACCAGCATGGTGCAAAAAAGAAAAATGAAAACTAAATGCAAAAGACGCTCCAAGATTTGCACATATTGCATGAACGAAACGAATCCGAAAACATACCGATACTTGTTGATGAAAGAGGGATGCCTTCCGGCATCCCCAAGCTTAGACGCTTGAGTCTCCTTGAATATTTACTTGGGGTGCCTCGGGCATCCCCAAGCTTGAGCTCTTGCCTCTCTTCCTTCTTCTCACATCGAGACCTTCTCGATCATCGAACACTTCATCCACACAAAACTCCAACAGAAAACTCGGTAAGATCCGTTAGTATAATAAAGCAAATCACCACTCTAAGTACTGTTGAAAACCAATTCATATTTTGTTTTTGCATTGTGTCTAATGTATTATAACTTTTTCATGGCTTAATCCACTGATATAAATCGATAGTTTCATCAAAACAAGCAAACTATGCATCAAAAACAGAATCTGTCTAAAACAGAACAGTCTGTAACAACCTGAACATTCACCATACTTATGATACTTGAACAATTCTGCCAAAATTAGGAAAAATAAAAAATTTGTGCAGCAAGACAGTTCAAAAAGATTCAGAATCATTTGACGTTCCAGTAAAAAATTAAAATTCGCGCACTACAGCCAAAGTTTCTGTCCTGCACCGTACAAACCAACAAGCATTGTAAACATCCTAAAGGCAAACCTTGGCACATTATTTTTATAATACAATGGAATTGTACAAGTGGATAATTATTTTTATTGAAAAGTTTCTGTAATTAAGATTCACAAAGTTTCCGTGAGCATGAACAAAGTTCAAGGAGCTCTCCCACTTCAACAATGCTTGTCTTTATCACTTTCGCTTTTCTTTTTTTTTTGAAAAAGTTTTGGGTCCCCTCTTTATTTTTGTTGTTTTTAAACTATATGAAAGCACACAACAGAAATAAATGACTCTCTAAAACTTCCGGGTTGTCTCCCTGGCAGCGCTTTCTTTAAAGCCATTAAGCTAGGCATATAGTGCTCAAGTAGTGAATCCACCCGGATCCCAAGGTATATCAAAGCCAATTTTAATTAACAATGACTTATAATTTAGTAGTGAGCACAAAGCAACATATATCATGTAATGACGAAGTCTAACTCTCTTCCTATGCATCGGCATGTCATAAAAGAACAATTCATGCACACCTAGTAAAGGCCAATGCATAGTATAAGCAGATTCTTGCAATTCTATCGTGTTGGAAACATAAAGAGGCGGAGATATAGTTCCTCTTTCATAATAATTGCAAGTAGGAGCAGCAAGCACATGCATATTACATCTATCAAAATCATCATGTGCAATGGTAAAAGGCAACCCATCAATATAATCCTTAATAAGCACAAACTTCTCCAATATAGTGTAGTCGGGAGAATTCAAAAAGATAATAGGACTATCATGTGTGGGTGCAATAGCAACAATTTCATGTTTAACATAAGAAACTATAGCAAGTTCATCTCCATAAGCATAATTCATATTGGCATCTTGGCCACAAGCATAGCAAGCATCATCAAAAGGGATATTTCAAACAAATTCAAGGGATCATAGCAATCATCATAACAATCATCCTTCGGTAAGCACGAAGGGAATTAAACAATGTATGAGTTGAAGAGTTACTCTCATTAGAAGGTGGGCACGGGTGATCAATCCGCTCTTCCTCCTTTTGTTCTTCGCTCTCCTCATCATCTTTTTCATCCAATGAGCTCACAGTTTCATCAATTTCTTCTTCCATAGCTTCCTGCAAAATATTAGTCTCTTCTTGGACCGCGGAGACTTCTCAATAAATGCATTAATATAGTAATTATATTCATAATTTTCATAGCAATATCTAAGTATAGCAAGATTTTCAGGCCTATAAACATCATCATCTAAAGCTTCATACTTTCCAAACAAGGATTCAATTTCATAAGCAGACTTAAAAGCAACAAATTCTTCTATCTGTTCCACATCATAGTAATCATATCTACCATTAGCATAAGAAGCTAAGATTTCATTTTGCATGAAAAGGGAAAGTGTGGAGCCTTCATCCTAGAGCAACAAGTAATAATATATCTCAAGCATAGATCCCGGGCATACCAACGCAACATAATAAATTGATCCCATAATAGTTTCCCTTTTTGTGTCGAGCGATAATCCCTAAAGTATTCACGTTGATCCAACGTGTCTCCCATTATAAAGTTGAATGGGGTTTTCGGGATTATCAAAGTAGTACTTAATATCTTTCACATAATGAGAATCGAGGGTTTTAGGAGTTACCCCATCTCTATGAGTAGCAAGTACACCTATTTTTTTTGGTATTTCGTGTTCCATATCCATAACTGAAGATAGAGAAAAACTTAGAACAACAAATAAAAATTACTTAGTGATAAAGCAAACAAGCACACACGAGAATATTCACCCCACGCTATGACTCCTCACAGCGGCGCCAGAAAAAGGTCTTGATAACCCACAAGTATAGGGGATCGCAACAGTTTTTGATAAGTAAGAGTGTCGAACCCAATGAGGGGCTAAAGGTAGAACAAATATTCCCTAAAGTTCTATCGACCACCGATAAAACTCTACGCACGCTTAACGTTTACTTTACCTAGAACAAGTATGAAACTAGAAGTACTTTGTAGGTGTTTTTGGATAGGTTTGCAAGATAATAAAGAGCGAGTAAATAAAAGCTAGGGGCTGTTTAGATGAACACACAACTAAATTAGTTTTAGTAAAGAGCTTGTTGTCACGAGAAAATTATTTGTCCCTAGGCAATCGATAACTAGACCGGTAATCATTATTGCAATTTTATTTGAGGGAGAGGCATAAGCTAACATACTTTCTCTACTTGGATCATATGCACTTATGATTGGAACTCTAGCAAGCATCCGCAACTACTAAAGATCATTAAGGTAAAACCCAACCATAGCATTAAAGTATCAAGTCCCCTCTATTCCATACGTAAACAACCTACTTACTCGGGTTTGTGTTTCACCACTCCACGCAACCCACTATAAGCAAATCATAAACATATTGCAAACCCTACAGCGGAGATCCCTCACGCTTGCGCGACACGGAGAGCACCATAGGACAACACCAATAATAAAACATGCAACTCAAACCAATCTTGATCATCAAATAGCCATTAAGACAAAACAGATCTACTCAAACATCATAAGATAGTCATACATCATTGGGAAATAATTTATTGCGTTGAGCACCATGTTTAAGTAGAGATTACAGCGGGTAAGAGAGAGGTTACACCGCTGCATAGATGGGGGAAGAGTTGGTGATGATGACGGTGAAGTTGTTGATGAAGATTGCGGTGATCATGATGGCCACAATGTTTACATGCGCCACCCAAGAGAAGGGAGAGGGGCCCTTCGCCTTCTTCTTCCTTGACCTCCTCCCTAGATGGGAGAAGGGTTTCCCCTCTGGTCCTTGGCCTCCATGCCATGGGAGGGGCGAGAGCCCCTCCGAGATTGGATCTATCTCTTTGTTTCTCTCTGTTTCTGCGTTCTCCTCTGGCTCTGTTTCACCGTTTCGTGTATATATGGATATCCGTAACTCCGATTGGACTGAAACCTTCGCCGTGATTTTTTTTCCGAAAATTAGCTTTCTTGCGGCAAAAGAAGAGCGTTAATCATTCTGGGTGGCCCACGAGGGTAAGTGGCGCGCCCGAAGCGGCGCGCCTACCTCGTGGCCACCTCGGGCAGCATCTCGCGTGGATTTTTCTTCCGAATTTTCCAAATATTCCAAAAATAAGCTCCGTCTGCTTTTATCCCGTTTGGATTCCGTTTAATAAGGATATTACGAAACATAAAACATGCAACAAGCGAGGCGGCACTGAGCCTTTGGATCAATATGTTAGTCCCAAAAATAATATAAAAAGTTGCCAAAAAGTATATGAAAGTTGCATAATATTGGCATGGAACAATCAAAAATTATAGATACGACGGAGACGTATCATAGCCCGCTCCACAAATGCCTTGTTGGCTGCTTGGAGTAAACCCCATCCGGGGATATCAGATCCGTTCATTGGGGGGACTATGGCGCTGCGTGATGGAGTTATCTTTGCTAATCTACGTGGCTTCTCCCAAGTGATAATGGAAACAGACTGCGTGGAGATTGTTAATCTCTGGAACACTCATCACAATAGCCTTTCTATTGTGGCACCATTACTTTTAGAAATTGGAGAGCTACCTTCCTCCTTTTCTTCTTTTATTATTCAACATGTAAGCAGATCAACCAATGTATTGGCCCACCTTTGTGCTAAACATGCATGCACACTGTTGGTCACCGAAAGTTGGACCGGATCTAGACCCTCTTTCCTACTCACCAGCCTTATGGGTGATGATGCTAGGAGCTCTTTCGTTGAATAAAGCTCTTAATTGGAACGCAAAAAAAGATAGCAGACATGGCCGATGTTGCAACTCTGGTGCAGTTCGACCCATTATATCCCATGAAAGAGGATTACCAGTGCAATTAGAAAACATAACAGTAAACCATACTAGGGGGGTGTTAAGAATGCAACAAGACACTGCAAAATGTGCCGGGGAGTGAGACATGAGGAAACTCAAGGATTGGCACTTGTCGACATATCACAGATTCCATAACAGGATTACTAAATCTCTGTCCACTGATACTTAACTAAGTCTAGGTCGATGTTATATTCGTGAGATCTTATGTGGATATTCATACGAATGCGATATTAAAAAAAATTCATTCCATTTATATATTTTGCCACTCGACTGAGACTTGGTTAAGTTTTAGTCGACTGGGATCTAGCCACACCCATTCTAGAATGCTCTTGTTAGTTGCACCAAAGCTGCATTTATAGGAACCCTTATAACGGCATTTGATGGGATTTATACTCTCAAAAGCCCTCGAGTAAGATATTTGAATATACTACTAAAACGAACACGACCACATATGAATAAACACACTATATTCATTGAAGTCACACACATTTATTTGTAGAGAACATGTCTCTATTTTCTTTGTTAGAATTGGAAGCAAAACAAATTTAGATAAGGATTACTCTAGTCCCAAATATTCATTAAAAAATCCAATGAAAAATATAATTTTAAATCACAACTTATCTTCCACAATTGACAACCAAAAAAATATAGAATAAGTACGTGTTTTAATATTTACCAATGCGGTTAAATGAGTAGTCTTGAAAATTGGTAAAGTATTTAAGGGTCTCAAGAATGAAAAAAATATACATTTGGTAGTACGATAACTTTTGAAGTAAAAAGGATTAGTACAAACAAAAAATTGTTGTCTCATCTCGAACACTATTATCTAATAAATGTGGTGGAAACCACTAAAAGACAACTAAAAATATTGCAAACACATATGTACAATCGCAAGCAAAGAACCTGTTTATTTAGGTTTTGTTATGGCAAAAAAAGGATTCAAACAGTTCACTTGTAATAGAAGAATAGCTCCATTGATACAAGCATTCACATAAAATCTGAATTGTCAACTTTTTAGTAGTTTTTCATGTATAAAAATGTTCACACTAACAAAAAATTAAATGTTTTTCTCATGAACTAACCACCCAAGTCGGTTTTTTTTTTGAAAAAATTGATTTTCTTATTAAAACTTAGTCAAATTTTTTAAAAAAAATCATAATTTCAGATGAGTTCAAAAATATTCTCAAACTTTCCTAGGGTATGTATGAGCCTAGATTGAATTGGCAGAATTTCTTCAATTTTATTTAAAAAATTTATATCCAACTTTGGCTGAAGGTTGTACAATTATTGTAAACTTTAAATTGGATGGTCATAATTATCTCAAAATATCCAAAAGTATTCGGCGGACCTTGTTTGTAGTGCGAGAATGATTTTGATTTTCTAATATAGTTTGTATCTCAATTTGGATAGAAAAAGGCAGGGCAACCAATGGCATGTCGTGGTCTAGTTGGAACTGGGACAAATTGGTCGGATCCAGTTGCGTGTCGACTGTGGACTTGCAAATGGGACAAAATATGTTAGCAGTTGCGTATCGAGGATGGACTTGCAACTGGGACAAAAAAACGAACCCCTCAATTGCATGTCAGAGGTGGAGTTGCAACTGGGGACAAAAATGGCTAGCCCCCACCTAACCAACCCCAATTGCTTGTCGAGGGTGGAACTGCAATTCAGACAAAAATTGGTTAGGGCCCAATTGCGTATCTAGGGTGGATTAGCAACTAGGACAAAAAATGTGCCCTCCAATTGCATGTCGGGGCTGTGAAGCTGTAACTGGGACAAAAAGAGTTGCCCCCCTCCACTGCATGTCGAGGGTTGACTTGCAACAGGACAAAAATGGAGTTTGAGTCTAGGTGTATATCGACGGTGGACTTTCAATTAAAAAAGGTGGGCCCCGAGTTGCATGTCGGGAGTGGAGTCGCTACTGAGACAAAAAAAATGGCAAGCCACCCCAATTACATGTCGAAGGTGGATTTGCAATTGGGACAAAAAGGGTAGGGCCTCGGGTTGCACGTCAAGGATGGACTTGTAACTTGGACAAAAAATGGGTGAGGCACTAGTTGCATGTCGAGGGTAAACTTGCAACTAGGACCCCCAAACTGCATGTTGGGGTGAAGTGGCAACTGGGGACAAAAATGAGTCGGCCTCCTAGTTGCATATCGAGGGTGTATTTGCAAGTTGCTACTAAAAAAAGGGATTCGCTTGCATGTTGGGGATGGCGTTACAACTGGGACAAAAATGGTTCCCGTCCCCAACCAAAAAAAGGTTGTGTGCCGAGGGTGGACTTGTAATCAGGACAATAAAAAAAGGCTTTCTTGAGTTGCATGTCAGCGTGGACTTGCAACTAGGATAAAAATGGATCGGACTGAGTTGCATATCGAGGTATGGACTTGCAACAGGGACACAAAAGGCGACCGAGCTGCATGTCGGGGGGGGGGGGTTATAACTAGGACAAAAAGGTCTATGAATAAAAACCACAAAATCCAAAGATGAAAATAGGGCAAAAGGGATACAAATGGATCCGAGGTCACTCATCACATCATCATTCACTGCCATCTTTTTTGTCGCGAGAAAAAAATATCAACCCCCTCAGTCGACTCCCTCCTTCCTGCTCGCGTCGGCTCTACTCCAAGGCAAAGGGCAATGAAAGAGAGATAGTGACGAATAGAACTGAGGAGGCAACGACCAGCTCATATTTTCAACTTGTACAACACATTCCAAAAAGAAATGGGCCCTCGAGGTCGTCTCATGAAGACAACCTAACAAAAGACACATGCACGAATGGGCCAACAGGTGGACACTGGACTTACGATGAGACATGGAAGTATAGGACGTACGTGACAAAACAACCTCGATCAAGATTTGTACAACATTTAAAACAAACAGGTCAAACGTCAGGAATTAGATGAGACAAATGCTAAATCTATTTAAAAATAATGAATTTAAAACAAATAAATAAGAAGGAAAAGGAAAAATAAATAATAAATAAGGAAAAGGAGAAAATGAAAAAATGATATTTTATTAAAAAAAGTTATGAATTGAAAACAATTGAACTTAAAAAAAGTTCAAAAAATCAAAGCAATAAATTAAAAATAAAAAGGAAAAGGAAAATAACACAACTCTGACTCGTACATTTCTACCCCCACCCCATAGGGAAAACAATGAAAAAGGCCCACTCTTTGTTTGCATTGCATGAGACAAAAATATGTCCTTTTAGCCATTTTTTTCAAGTTATATTTGAGCAAATAAAAAAGAAAAATTTAGAAAAACAATGCACTGCTGAGTTGCTGATGTTTGAAACTCCTCCCTTACATCTAGCGTCATTACGGGCAGCGTGGAAAACAAAATCGATACACCATTCCTGAGCATAAAAGAAAAAGATAACAAAAATGTATTGTTCAGTTTGTCTCATCCAAAATGCACACTTTTTTGGTTAGTCCTATCCTCTCGAAACACAAAACTAGAGTCATCAGTAAAAAGATACAAATAAACTTCGAAGCCCTCAACACAGAGGCAAACATGGCCCAACAAAAAGCTGAAAAACACTAACAGAGCACCGAAAACACTAATTGAGGAGTACTTTTTTCAAAGATCACTTCCATCTCCCCATATTATGACAAGTGTACTTGTCGCAACCTGGACCTTTTCTTTTTTGCATAGATCTGTTTGTTCAAAATGTTTTATCTCTTAAACCGTGCGTCCAAATCTCGAACCGTTTTCACTGTTGGATTCCTCGTGTCGAGATCTTCAGAACTACCTCCCATGTTGGTGGGTTTTGAAGAACATTTTTTAACGAAAAAAACGGACAAAAAACCTGAACCAAGAGCATGTTTTTTTTTTCTTTCCGAAAGCCATTTCCAAGAGACACGGCCATGCCTCTCGTAGAAGTAAATCCATGCCGCTCGCGGAAGCAAAATCCTGCCTCTCGCGAAAGAAAAACAAAAGAAAATGCGTTCTTTTTTTCTGCTTCCGAAAGGCACGGGCGTGCGTACCTCTCGCGGAAGCAAAACCGTGCCTCTCACAGAAGGAAAAAAAAAAAGATGTGGCATAGTCTAATGTATTTGTAGAAATACATGGGCAGAGCTGCCTATGCATTGAGCATGCAACATTCTCTTGGACCTCCATGACATGATGTGCATATGGGCTAAAGTTTTTTAGAGACATACTGTATATGACTCTTTTTTTAACCAAGACGCCCCCATGCATGCAGGAAGGGTACATCGTGACTCGGAGCAAGTACAGCCCGGTGCCAAAGAACCAGCTGGAGGGCCCTGTCATCCTCCACGACGGCCGCCTCGTCCAGCGCCCGACCGACATCAACGCGCTGCTCACCTTCCTGTGGTTGCCGATCGGCTTCGCCCTGGCGCTCCTCCGCGTGCACGTCAAGCCGCTCCTCCCCGACCGCGTCGCCTTCTACGCCTACAAGCTCATGGGCGTCAAGCTCGCCGTGCGCGGCAACCCGCCGCCGCCGCCCACGAAGGGCCGACCGGGCGTCCTCTTCGTGTGCAACCACCGCACCGCTCTCGACCCGACCATGGTCTCCGTCGCGCTGGGCCGCAAGGTGACACGCGTCACGCACAACAGCGCCTCCGGCATCCTGACGGAGCACACGTCGCCGGTCAAGGCCGTCGCGCTGTCCGGGGAGCGACACGGGGACGCGGCCCGCATCCGGCGGCTGCTCGAGGAGGGCGACCTCGTCTTGTTCCCCGAGGGCACGGCCTGCCGCGAGCCGTTACTGCTGCGGTTCGGCGCGCTCTTCGCGCAGCTCACGGACCGCATCGTGCCCGTGGCCATCGCCACCGAGGAGAGCATGTTCCACGGCTCGACGGTCCGCGGGCTGAAGACCATGGACCCCTACTTCTTCTTCATGAACCCGCGCCCGACGTACGAGATCACGTTCCTCGACCAGCTGCCAAGGGAGCTCACCTGCGGCAATGGCAAGTCGCCGGTCGAGGTGGCAAACTACATCCAGAAGTTACTGGCCCGGGTGCTCGGGTTCGAGTGCACGAGCATCACGCGCGAGGAGAAGTATGGGATCGTCGGAGTCGCGTGCTGTCCAACGACGACGGACCTGGTGAAGCCAACAACGTAACCACTTGAGCTAGGGGTATATATATGAATGCATTCTCAATTTCTTATGTGTTAATAATGGCCATTCATCGTTTCCAATTGGTGTCATGTGCACAATATTTTTCTAATTTCCTGTTTCATGTTGTACAGTAAACCTTGGCAAGATCCGAGCCGCGAAGCTACCATGGTGTGTTTGACTTGTCGTGGATGTCTTGCTAGGTTCTACTTTCTTTTAGGGCCTATTCGGTTGCTAGGAAAAGTAGATTGAATCCTTCGGTAGCATTATTTACATTTTCAGTTTAGCTGCACGTCAGTCAGCTGATGCGAATTCGGCGTCAATCGATTTTTGAATGAATGAAGGAAAGAGATGTGTCCAGAGGTTGAAGAAGACTGTAGGCCATTGATTTTCCATCCAACGGTGCAAAAATCGACTGACCTTAAATAAAAAATTCAGGTGACTAATTTCTAGCCATTCCCTTACATTTTTGGTTGAAATGAATGGAGTAAAGGAGAAGCGAAGACATTTTCCTTCGATATCATTTGATCTCACTTTTAAATGAAGATCACAGGAATTTGACAATCCACTTGGACCTCTTTTTTTGGCACAATAGCTAAATGTCAGTCGACTGACTTTAGTTTTGTGGTCAGTCAATTTTGAGAAGGGCAAAGAGGTTTGCATGAGGGAGGCCGAAGGGCTGCCCCATCATCTATCTTAGGGTGGGGGGAGGGGGGGTGGAGGCGGCAGCACGACGGTGGTGGGAGCGGTAGTACGAGGTGGTGCAAGTTCGCCAGTGAAAATCACCGTCGGCGCCGGGGCTAGATGGATGGCCGGGGGAGGGGGGGCGACACGATGGTGGGCGCGGTTGGGGAGGGCGGTCTTGGCGAGGTCAGGCATGAGCGCCGGATCTGAGGCGGTGGAAGCAGGTGGTTAGGCTGGTGACGACGGGGCGGTTCAGCGTGGAGAAGAGGGAAGCGGGAGGTTGAAGAAGGAAGCTGGTCCATTCATTTCGCATCCAATGGTTGGTAAAATCGACTTACCCCAAAAGAAAATTCAGGCGGTTGGCGGGGAGGGGGGGGGGACATTTCAACCCCGCTTTTCTCCGCCCACCGCGCCGGGCCGCCGCTTATGATTTAGGTCATACCAGCTGTTGGGATCATGCCGGTGGGCCGCCACACACCTGAGATTGTCCTTCACCACTTCCTCCTGCCTCGGTCGGAAAGTTGCAGACCGGCGGCTGTTTGTCGTGGCCGACGGATTTGGCGTTTCCGGCCACCGGCGGCTACGCCAAGCCATGGATTGGTCGGGGAGCACCCCGACAGCCGGCTAAAAGTCCCAGCCGCATGCAGTAATCGGTTCGCCTTTCTAGTCAGATTCATTGGTTTGCCGGCTAGGACTCAGCCGACCATCGTCCGGGCTCGGCGCTCGCGCAGCGGCTCGCCGATGCCGTTTATACAGTGCGAAGATAATGATGCGCCTAACATCTAGCACGCCGCAACACCCCGGATGGGTATTCTTCAAATGTGAAAACAACGGAGTATGTTCTTGTTTTCATTCGACTTTGTCAACCTATTCCGTTCAATTTCGGTAGCTTATTGAGATGGTCATGTGGGTAGGAAGGTGGATGCTCATTTTGGTATTGGAAAAAAGAATACATCAATTTATTAATAGGAAAAACTCAATATATGTTCGTGCACTCGTTGATAGTATTGAGGGTAATAATGCGGCTGTATGTGCAATTAGAGAAGAAACTAGAGGGGAAGCAACGTCTACTTCTTTAGAATCAAAGAAAAAGAATGAAGAATGCAAGATCAAGAATCCGCAGATCAACAATAAAGGCATGAAGAAGATGTTGGTCCAACTAATGGAAGCAGTTATGAAAGGTGGATATATTCTAAATGCCTAATTGTGGTTTTTTTGTCTTACGATTCTAGCAAAGATTTGATGAATTATTATGTATCCAACGCCCTTGAAGAAAATAAAGAAACAAAAAAAATATGTTTTCATGTCCCAAATTGAAATAAATTACTGATTTACGGGTTGACGTGGCCGAGCAGACCTCGCAAAGCGGACCGTAAAAAAGACACTGCTGCCGCCCGCCCGGCCCGCAAAGCAGTTTTTCCGCAAACTGTAAACACATTTTACGAGTCGGCATTATACGGAGTCTTCTTCTAGAGATGATCTTAGTCGCGGAAGGTTGGTTCATGCCAAAGTTTCGTAACGAGATCATACTTAACTTCGCTAATAAAATCATAACAATGTCTTTGAAAAAAAAGCAGTGGTTTTGACCCTCTTCGACACGACTTGAGCGCCAGTAGCACCGCTACATATCCTATCTAGCTGGTCACTACTGGATATAGAGTAGCCAACCAGTCCATGATATTTCTTGATTGATACCCTTCGTTTGAAATTAATTATCGCAGAAATAAATGTATCTAGACGTATTTTAGTTTTAAATACATTAATTTTCGAGACAAGTAATTTCGAACGGAGGGAGTATCTCGCAACGATACAAATCCATTACGTATCCGCTGCGCAACATGTGTTACATACATGCATGCATGTGACATGTCCAGGTGACCACATCGATCACAGGTGGCCATGTCACATCTTATGCGCTGGTACTGTAGTGGTACAACACACAGGGCGGCCAGATGCGGTGCACTGAATCACGGTGAAGGTGCATGGGACACGAACTGCAGGAACTCGTCGTCGCAGAGGAGGCGGCCCATGCTGTCCGGGGCGAGGCACACCTCCACGTCCACGCTGCCGTCCCCGGCCTGGCCCGGGAACGCCGACATCTTGCCGTCGAACTTGTTCGCACGCCCGCTCCGCACGGCGAGCGCCCTGCCCCAGCCGAAGTCGTTGCCGTCGTACATCGGGAACCGCGGAGAGCTGCCCATGGTGAGCGCCGCGCCGTCGGGGTTCCCCAGCGGGAAGCACCGGGGCGCCGCCTCCCAGTCCGCCGCGGCCTTCCGGATGGCGCCGTCCTCGTGCGCCACCACGGTCGCGTGCAGCCTGGCCGCCGCCCACCCGAGGTCGTGGGAAGCCAGCTCGGCCACCGTTGCCGTCGTCGCGACGCTCTGGATGGCGTTGCCGAAGTAGACCGGGGAGATCTTCGGGCGCAGGCGGTGCCGGCAGTTCACCGCCATGCGGAACGTTGTCGTCGCGTCGGCGGCCAGCTGCTGTCGCGCCCGCGTCACGGCCTTCCACATGTGCGCGCACATCGACTGGAAGGAGGAGATCTCTCCGCAACCTCCCTGGACCTTCAGATCATGCACGAGCTTGCCGTTAACCTCGTCATCTTCGTTGGTTTTTCTGCAGCGGTTGGCCGCCGCCTTCAGGCCGCGAATTGACGCGGCGCTGAAGTGGATGACTCGCTCGCGGAGGGGCGCCGATGCGTCGAACGTCACTGCGGGGCCGTCGCGTCCGGAGAAGCGGAGGACGGCCGTGGAGCCGCCAAAGAAGTTGCGGCTGAAGTCCGGCGGCTGGACTGGCTCGCCGCGGCACAGCCCAGCCCACGTGTTGAAGAAGTGCCAGAATGAGGTGCCGTCCACGACGGCGTGGTTGGCGACGAGGCCGACAAAGACAGCGCCGTCGCCGAGCACGGTGACCTGAAACGACGTGAGCGGGCGGCGGCGGCCTTCGTAGCTGACGGTGCGGTCCATCGGGAACAGATCTTTCGTCAGCCTGGTGGGCACGTCGGCGTCGCGCACGAGGAAGTCGGCGAGCGACAGAGCGGGCGCCACCGCATGGTAGAACTCGACGGCAGCGCCGTCGTCGCACCGGATGACGATGCGGTCGTCGGGGAGCGTGACGAGCCGTCCCGCGAGCGCCGGGAAGACGCCGAGCGCGCGGGACAGCGACAGCGCGAGCGACGACACGAGGCGGGCGTTCGGCATGCCCGCGGGCGGGAAGAAGAGCCCCTTCTGAATGTAGTGGCACGACAGCATGGGCATGTCGGAGACGGACAGCTTGAGGTCTCCAACCGGCGGCGCGCCCTCCGGCAGAACCAGCTGCTTGGAGACGACGGTGATGATCGGCGCCGGCGCGCTCGCGCAAACCATTTGGTTTAGCACGGCCATGGACGCAGGCGCCGGTGCAGCCTCCACCACGACGTCGGCGGAGATCGGCGGAGCCATACTATGAGTAGTGGCTGCTGCGCGCGCTCTCAGTGATGGCGTCACACAAGATGGCGTTGGGCAGCGCTCGGTGGTCGACACGTTATATAGGCATGGAGATGGGTCTGGGTTCATGCATCTCGCCTTCTCCTGTTCATCTTGTACATTGTTGCGAGGTGACCGTGGGCTGTGGCTCCCAGGTACACTTGAGTGGATGTGCTGATAAGAAGTTGTTCTTCCTGGCCAGAGAAAGCAGAGAACCATAGAATAGACGAGGGACCGCCGTTGGATCAAAATCCAACGGTTCACGACCCTGAAAATATGTTAGTTTCAATCGAACTAGTCAACCATACGCCATTCCTCCAGCAACGCGTTTCTGGTGAGACCTCATTTCTTCTCCACCAAAATCGTCTGAAACATTAAAAAAAAAAGATCTTCAATTGACGAGGAATAGGAAAATCTAGAAGATAATTTACCACTAGCTCAAGCGATGCAGTACTTCGCAGATCTGTCGCTCTCACAAGGAAAAAGGCATTGCAAAGTCACATTTGAGCGCACGTTTGCATAGGTAGGATTCTACCCAGATATTTGCGGATTGGCATAGAAATTCACAGGAGAACGTATTCTTTCTGATCCTCAACGTGGGTAGCCCTGGACAGTGATGTGCATCCGCAAAGTGGCACCTTTTTCTTGCGGGGGCTGGAAAGTAGCACTTTGACAATGAATTACATTAAAATGTGTTGCTTGAAATAAAACAAATGTATCATTATGAAATGAAATTTTCTCTTCTAAGTCAACCTAGAAATTACTATTTACATGTTGATAATTCAAGTGGTGATTTATTTTCAGCAGAATTTACTATGTAACTAAAGAAATTGTACTTTGTGCACAACTAGACCGACTTATTAGGAATAACTATTTCCATTGTGATGTAGAATCCAATAGGAAACTACATCACATGATGAATCTATTCCTATCAATTATGTTGATAGTTTTAATATTGCTAACTAATTATCAAACTTAAAATCACCTCATCAGACAAATTGTAAAACATTTATTTCCAACCAGAACAAACTTCTCTCGTTGAGGGGAATTAGGCCTATGTGTAAACAAGTCCATTTTTTCCTTAAAGAGAAAACGGGTTTATAATTAGTGAACATATGTTGAAGGCAATGGTTATAGGTGGAAAGACTTGAAGAGTATTAAAAGCCATATATGACGGTTCATAGTCGGTAGTGCTATATATTCGGGAGTTAGACATCGATGCTATTTTATATTAAAAATACATGATGTGTTATCCCAATAGAACATGAAGTAGGTTCAAATTCTCACAGTATTTTTTTGGGGCAAAACACCCACCATTCTCTGCCTTTGCGACACTATCCTTGTTTGCCATTGCACCATCACACCACTCCATCATCTACATGCTCGCCTCTCCACGCCATTTGCACATCTACTCCTTGACTTCACATCCTTCGTTCTCAAGGATAAGAGATGATGAAAACCCCATACTAGGGCACAACTTTCCATAACCTACGGCACAATCTTCATCGATGAACATTTTTTTCGTAGGACATAGGCAACATGAGTAACACCGTACCACTTGGTCAAGAATCCATCGAGGAACAAAGGAGTAGTGAAGCAATACTTTCAACCAACCCATCATAGTCCCCACTTGCCCTTCCACCCCTTTCATCTTCCTAAACTAATGGATGATTAGCTCTTTTGCTTTCTTCCCTCGCATTGCCTTTTTTTTTTCTTTCTTCCCTTTTCTTGTTAAAAAAGGATCAATCACCGTTGCAAGAGGTTGTTTGGATGTGCAATCGCCTGTCTTTTTCAAGTCTTTCCTCCACATCAGCCGCACATTCGACGTACATCCTTTTTTTAAAAAAGAATGGTTTTTCATTAGCTCTGCATAAGAGGACGCACACAAATATCTTTTTTCGAGAAAATTTCCGATCTATTCATCTTTAAACATGGCAGTACAACGAATATCAGAAATAATAAAAATTACATGTAAATCAAGTAGCCATCTAGCGATATTCTACAAAGATCGGAAGTCGGCGTCGCCGTCATCGTCCCTCCATCGCCGGAGTCGGACATAACTTGTTGTAGTAGACAGTCGGGAAGTCGTTGTGCTAAGGCCCCGTAGGACCAGCGTACCAGAACAACAACCGCCACATATGAAGAATAACGTATATCAGAAGGATTCAACTCGAAGACACACGAACGTAGACGAACAATGATGAGATCCGAGCAAATCCACCAAAGATAAATCCGTCGAAGACACACCTCCACACGTCCACCAACAGTGCTAGACGCATCACCGGAACGGGGTTTAGGCGGCGAGATCTTTATTCCATCTCCAGGACGCACACAACTATATTTATCAAGAGAAAAGTGTAAACCATCCATAAAATCATTCAAACGATCAAAAAAAAGGAGCACAAATCTTAGAACAACCAACAAACAACTACAAAGATTACGTAACTCAATAACATATCCTATCACTGAATAGACATCCAACTTGATTGCCTAAATCTCACATAACCATCTCAAGTTTGACGTGAAGTTTTAGGTCGTGTTTGTTTGGGCATCAGATTCGACTGAATCAGCCATGAATTTGATGCGCTGGCCAGGCTGATTCGAGAGAATCGGAATCAGGTTTGGCACTGGAGTACACCCGGACATTGCATTAGCTCAATACACTAAAAATAACCCAAATCAGATTTTTCACCCATTTTCTAAATCTTATTTGAGAGATTTGTTTGTTTCAGATTCACCTAATTTACATTTGGTCCCAAAGAGCATATACAGTCGGGCGTTCCAAACCCGCCTCAAATGTCCGGACGGACGGCCCGGTCACTGACCGGTTACAAAAATAAGACCTAGACGGGCTCCTTAAACGAGCCTTAAACGCGCGGACTGACCGACACCCCTCATATCAAGCCCAAATATGGGCGCGGATATGGGAGCGCTCGGGCGCGTCCGCCACATCGGACCCGCTATCCCTACCCCACCATAATTTGCACCAAATCAACCAAACTCTTCCTCGTCCTCCCACCTCCCTCCTACCTTTCCCGTGTCTGAGCCATCGCCGTCCGCCACCCTTACTCCCCATCCTCACCACGGTCTCGATCCACCGTCCTAGATGCCATCCAGCCCGTCCCCGACCGCTGCGGTAGAGATTGTGCCCACTTTGTCCTTCAGTGTCCCATCCTCGGCTTCTTCGTGGAAGCTAGAGAACATCGCCCAAGGAACCGGCGACGCCGGCAGCAAGACAGGGAAGCAGCGGCACTGGGAGATGCAGACATGGACGAGAAGTTGCCCTCCCTCCCGCCGCGCCCGGAACCCTGCACCTCATCCATCCGTCCGCCAACACGGATTGCGCCGTCGGACCACGTTGGGACAGAGGAGGATCTGACGGGCGGTTGGGGCATTCCGGAGAGCTTTCCGCCCATGCAGATGCCGACGATGGACGAATGTCTCTCTCCGCAGTTCGTTCGGGTGTGGATGCGGCGGCAGCAGAGCATGCTGCAAGGATGCAGGCGGAGCATGAGGGTCGGATGCAGGCGGAGCGGGATGCAAGGATGCTCGGAGCAGGCGGCTGGATGACGTCCGATGAGTGATCCGGCCAGCCAGTGAGGCATCCATCAGGCTCGGATATTTCATTTTGGCATAACTGGATTGTTGACCTATGATTTGCTTTGCTTTATTTTGAACTATTGAATTCGAACAAATTTTTTATATGATCAACGCATATGGATTGTATGGATTCAAGTCCCCGCATTTAAATGTGTGGATGTACAACAGTCGATATGAAGGGCACAACATGATCTGCGGACCCGTGGACATATAGAGCATCAAATTTGCCAACTCCGGGCGAAAGACTGAGCCGGCATATTATTTTAAGATTTACGAAGTCACTGTAGCCGCCTCGTTATCGACGGGAACGTCTCCTCCCACTGAATGCGCATCGCCGGAAATCTTGAAATAAATCCAGGAATAAATCTGACGTGATTTAAACCGCGATGTCTTTGGTATCTACGATTCCTCTAACCATCCAACCGCAGTTTGGTTCGCACTTTTTTTTTTCAAAAAGTGGACAGGCCCGGGCCTCTGCAACAGGTTGGTTCGCACTGCGCCCTTTGTTCGTACTCGTGTCGTGTGAGGCATGTGATGCATCGCCAAGTGCACCTCTTTGGCATGTGCGTGCACGGCCAATCCCGGCTTGTCCTCCTGTCCCCAAACATTTTCATCTCACCAGCGCAGATCTCGATACAATGTACGCAGTACACATCACGATCCGATCGCCACATGACATGCCGGGGCACACACGTGTCACGCAAGCTTTCTAATTGCGCACACAGCAACAACGGTAGGACCTGCCTGCGCCTCGGCCCTTGGAGCGGAACCAGATAATCCCCAGCGACTGTTGGCGACGCGGTACGAGCTCCGGTCGACCGTCCCTCGTGCGGCCTGTCCCCGTGGCCCACCGCACCGCCGCAATGCGCCAAGCCATCGAATCCGCCCGGCGGTGCGCCGTCGCTGTCGCGGGGTGGCCGTGCCATTATTAGACGGAGCACCCGGGCGTGCGCGCGCGCGCGCGCAGCTCAGGTTCGCGGAGGCTGCGGAGGGGAGCAGCCGATGGCCCCCGGCGACCCCGAGGGCGTCGTGGCGCGTCGCCCGCCGCAGCATTGCGGATGGGGGAGGGGTGGCCGGTGAGACAGTGTGGGTGCGCCGTTGGCCTCGGTGGGCCGAGGCATGGAGCTGCATGCTGCTCTGCCCGCCCCGCCGTACGTAGCGAGGCGACGACGGGGCCGGCGACGCGCCCGGACAGGACGTCGGCCGGGAGCAGAACGAAATGGACAGTCGAAGCCATGCCCCCTAGCGCGCAAAACTGGAACTTGGGTAGGTAGGTCTGTCGTCTAACGGAAATGCCAAACGGAGACCGAGCTCCATAAAGGCCACTATTTGAAAACTTCAAATTTCAAAATTTTTAGTTTTAAAGAATTCTGAAAATAAATACAAATATACCTAGATACATAATGTACATGTGTGCAATTTTTTGGGTCAAAATACATTAAAACGTGAGCCACACAAAAAAGACAAATTTGGGGCTTTTTAGCATATGTACTGTTCATCTTTAAAATTCATGATTTTGTTTTTTTTATGCAGCTCACAATTCAAGGTATTTCGTCCTGAAATTTTTCGCACATGCATTTTACATCCTTGATTTTTTTCAGAATTTTTTGAAACCAAAATTTATGAATTTTGAAAATTTTAAAATAAAAGGCTTCATGGAGCTCGGTCTCCAAAATGCCCTACCCGTTGTCTAATCTATATATTTTTTTAATCCATTTGGAACGTGAGCTAAATATGTTGAAAATTCCGTCTGTATAGTTGATTGAGATCTGTGGAAATATTATCATTTTTCTATCAGACAAATCCA
Source organism: Aegilops bicornis (assembly GCA_021605145.1). Lineage (NCBI taxonomy): Eukaryota > Viridiplantae > Streptophyta > Magnoliopsida > Poales > Poaceae > Aegilops > Aegilops bicornis. The sequence continues at coordinate 518,458,376 of CM038669.1, forward strand.
TGAGTATACAGTAAATATGGTAAACACGGTATGCATCTCATACCGACACCTAAGCATGTGAACACGTACAGTGTTAGATAAAACGAGACACGGGAGACATGGATTTTTACGTGAAAACCCTTGCGGGAGAAAACCACGGATGCACGAAGACGCAATCACTCCTGAGAATAAACGAGATACGAGAGACACGGATTTTTACGTGGAAACCCTTACGGAAGAAAACCACATACGCACGCGCAATCACTATGAGAATGAGTATTACAAAAACGAGACGACAGACTGTTTTTAGGTGCGACTACATGGGGTATATATGAGGGCAATACATAAGAGTCCTTTGAGAACAAGTAAACGAGTTGTACTCGTTCGCGTCGATGTCAACGCAATGCCCACACCGGTTGTACTACGTCTAGTCCAACACTGTACTATAATTTGGATCACAATTTAACAATCTCCACCTTAAACAAAAATCCCTCCAGTAGTCGAAGAAAGTAAATAACTCCATCCAAATTAGTATAAACACCTTATGCGTCAAAGTTCATAGGACTAGTGAGAAATACCAACTAAGCCTGAGCAAAGCTTAAACTCATTGGTAGGAAATGCTTTGTCATCATATCAGCTGGATTGTCATGAGTACTTATCTTGCATCCTTCAAATATCCTTTTGCAACAACATCTCAAATATAGTGATATCTGACATAAATGTGCTTTGTTCTTTCACGATACATTGGATTTTTTGTAAGATATATAGCACTTTTATTGTCACTATATGCGGTAGGGCAAGATGAATCTCCACAAAGCTAAGCGTATAAACCTCTCAACCAGATAGCTTCTTTGCATGCCTCAAAAACAGCCATATACTCGACATCAGTAGTGGAACAAGCCACAATAGACTACAAAGTTGCTCTCCAACTCACAGCACAACCACCAATGGTGAAAACATAACTTGTGAGTGTTCTTCTCTTATCCAAATCACCAAAGAAAATCAGAATCAACAAAACCAACAAGTCCATCTCTAGTTTTCCCAAACTGTAAATAAGCATTAGACGTACCTCGCAGGTATCTGAAAATCCACTGAACTGCTTTCCAATGCTCTTTTTCAGTATTAGCCATGTATCTACTGACAACACTCAATGCATAAGATAAATCCAGATGAGAACAAACCATAGCATACATAAGTGAACCAACTGCACTTGAATGGGGAACTCTAGACATGTACTCAATATCTGCATCTGACTTAAGACATAAAGCCGATGATAATTTGAAGTGTGCAGCTAACGGAGTACTCACCGGCTTGGCATTGTGCATATTAAAACGACGAAGAACTTTATCAATATATCCCTTCTGACTAAGATATACTTTTCCAAATGGTCTATCTCTGGATATTTCCATACCAAGTATATTCTTTGCTGCACCCAAATCCTTCGTCTCAAATTCATTACTCAATTGCTTCTTTAGTTCATTAATCTCTAACATACTCTTTGCAGCAATTAGCATATCATCAACATAAATGAGCAAATAAATAGCTGAACCACTGAAAGTTTTCAAATAAACACAACTATCATAATTAGACCTTTTGAAACCTTGAGATGAAGGATTGCTTGTACCTTTTGAAACCTTGAGATGAAGGATTGCTTGTACCATTAGCATAAAGGTGTCAAATCTCTTGTACCATTGTCTAGGGGATTGCTTCAATCCATAAAGAGATTTCTTTAACTTACAGACAAGCTTTTCTTTTCCAGGGATAACAAAATCTCTAGGTTGTTCCATATAAATATCCTCTTCTAATTCTCCATGTAAAAATGCAGTTTTAACATCCAATTGTTCAAGTTCAAGATCATGCATGTCAACAATACTGAGTAAAGTGCGAATAGAGCTATGCTTCACAACAGGAGAAAAGACTTCGTTATAGTCAATACCTGGAATCTGGCTATAACCTTTAGCAACTAACCTTGCTTTATATCTTGTCTCATCATTAGGAGAAACACCTTCTTTCCTTTTGAAAACCCACTTGCAACGAATATGTTTCTTCTCTCTAGGTAATTTTACTAAATCCCAAGTGCCATTCTTTTCAAGTGATTCCATCTCATCATTCATAGCAGTCATACGCTTATTACTATCACCAGAAATAATAGCCTCAGAATATGAAGAAGGCTCAGCATTACCTTCAATTTCTTCTGCAACAGATAAAGCAAAAGAAACAATATTGCACTCTTCAATTAACCTTACCCCGCCTAACTCTGTCACGTGCAAGATTCCAACTGGGTGGAACAATAGGCTGGTTAGGAGTGGGAGTGACATGTTCATCATCAACGACGGGTTCATCATGTGCATCAACATTTTCATTACCAGATGTATCACCTAACTCAATAACATGCTCCACCTGAATAGTAGGATGCTGAATAGTAGCCTGCTGTTCACTCTCAACAGAAACATTAGTAGATGGAACATCATGTAACATAGCAGATTCATTAAAGATAACATTTCTGCTAATAACAACCTTCTGGATTTCAGGATTCCATAAGTTAAAACCTTTAACACCAGACTTATAACCAAGAAAAATGCACTTAACAACCCTAGGCTCCAATTTTCCATTATCAACATGAGCATAAGCAGTGCAACCAAAAACTCTCAACAGTGAATAATCAGCAGGTGAACCAGACCATACCTCAATTGGAGTTTTCTTATTACGAGCAATAGACGGTGAACGGTTAATGAGATAAAAAGCAGTGGAAGAGGCCTCAGGCCCAAAACGCCTATGCAAACCTGCATTGGACAACATGCAACGGGCTCTGAAAATAATGGTCATGTTCATACGCTCAGCAACACCGTTTTGTTGAGGAGTATAAGGAACGGTGTAGTGTCTGACAATGCCTTCAGACTTGCAATAATTCTTAAATTGCTTAGAACAGAATTCCATACCATTATAATTGCGAAGTATCTTTACCTTGTTTTCAGTTTGTCTCTCAATATAATCTTCCACTCCTTAATGCTGAGAATGCTTCATATTTATGCTTCAAGAAATAAGACCAAACTTTTCTCGAATAATCATCAATCATAGTCAGCATGTAACTAGCACCACCTAGTGACTTTCTGCGAGATGTTCCCCATAAATCAAAATGAACATAATCAAGAATACCTTCGGTTGTATGAGTCGAAGTGTTGAACTTCACCCTTTTGTGCTTGGCGAAGATACAATGCTCACAAAATTTCAATTTGCCAGGTTCATATCCATCAAGAAGACCTCTCCTATTTAACTCTACCAAACCAAGTTCACTCATATGTCCAAGGCGCATATGCCAAAGGTTAGCAGCATCACAGTCAGAATTCTTTGAAATAACTGGAGTAGCGTTACACAGGCTGTAGAACCTCGAAGGTAATAAAGACCATTGGTCGAACTTAAGTCACCTTTCATCACAACAAGGGAGCCTTTGGTGACCTTCAAAACACTATCTCCACCTGAATATTTGTACCCCTTTGCATCAAGGGCACTCATAGAAATAAGATTTCTCTTCATCTTCGGAATATACCGAACATCTGGCAAAGTTCTGATTGTGCCATCAAACATCTTGATTCGAATAGAACCTATGCCTTCAATCTTGCATGGTGAATTATCAAAACCCAAAATGGAACCAGCTGCAGTAGTAGAATCAAAAGTAGCAAACCAATCTCTATGCGGGCACATATGAAAGGTACATGCAGTGTCAAGTACCCACTCATCATTAGTCTTAGCACATCCAGCAATAACGACAAGAGCATCATCAAAATTATCATCACGAGCAACATTAGCAGAATTTTCACCTGGTTTGTTACCTTTCCTCTTTTCTTTATTCTGCAACTTGAAACACTCAGAGATGTCATGCCCATCTCTCTTGCAATATCTACAACATTTCTTGTCTCTGGATTGCAACCGGCCCCTGTAGCCATTCTTACTTTTGCCCATGTTTCCATTATGTGAGTTCTTCTCCTTTGTCCTGCCACGAACAGATAATCCCTCGGCTTGGGATGAACTTGAACCATCATGAGGCACCATTAATTTCATCTTCTCCTTAGAGTTCAAAGCTTCATAAACTTCATTAAGCGTGAGAGTATCACAACTGTATAATATGGTGTCTCTAAAATTGGTATAAGAACTTGGAAGTGAACAAAGTAACATTAAAGCAGTTTCTTCCTCTTCATACTTAACCTCCATTGCAGCTAGATCAGATATGATCTCTTTAAATTCTGAAATATGATTCAAAACATTACCTCCCTCGGGTAACATGCAGGAATAATTTTTGCTTCAGATGCATCTTGCTGGTGAGATCTTTAGTCATGCAAATCCCTTCCAGCTTTAACCATAGAGCGGTGGCAGTTTTCTCGCTCAAAACTTCCTGCAAAATATTATTATGCAAATGGAGTTGAATTTGTGACAAAGCCTTACGATCCCTTCTTTTCTCCACATAAGTCCAGTCCTAAATCCTTCGCTTCCCAAAACTATCCAGTGCTTCATCATAGTCAGTCTGTGCTAACAACGCCCGCATCTTGACTTGCCATAGGGTAAACCTTGTGTCACGATCCAGCAACGGAAGATCGTACTTCATGGATGCCATGAGTCGATAAAACTATGTACACAAAGTAGTACAAGCCGGTAGAAGATTCTTGACATAATTCATTTGCGGAGCAAATAAACAGATTAAATAGCACATGGATGTCTTCAGGGTGGACGTAGCAACCAAAGACATGAAGAAAAAAATCTAATAGTAGTAGAATTACAGGAGCAGTAGCTGGTGCGTAGCAAAGCACTTTAGATAAAATGAGAATAAACGAGACATGGATTTTTACGTGTAAACCATTGCGGGAGAAAACCACAGACGCACGAAGGCGCAATCACTATGAGGAGGAGTATTACAAGCACGAGATGACATACCGTCTTTAAGTGCAACTACATGGGGTATATACGAGGGCAATACATAAGAGTCCTTTGAGGACAAGTAAATGAGTTGTACTCGTACGCGTCGACGTCAATGCAACGCCCACACCGGCTGTACTACGTCTATTACAACACGGTACTATAATTTGGATCACAATTTAACATACAGTAAACGGAAACATTTATGAACAACATATATACTGCCATCACATGAACGAGCAAATAAGGGATGAACGAGTCATACCTTCTGGTTGGCCAGGCTAATGCGGCGGTGGCATTGGCATCGGCCGAGGCCTTCTTCTTGGCGGCTTCGTCGTCATCCATGCAGTTGATGCAGGGGAAGTACTGGAAGCAAAGGCGAACGGAAAAGGGAACGGATCGGGAGCAGTCGCGTCGAGATGCTCCCCAAAAACCGTATTGCCGTTCTTCCGGGCAGAAGCTCAAACGACAGGGTTCCTGAGGCACTTGCTCTCCAGACCAACCGTGCACACAGTCGTCGGGATGGGATTACCGGAACCAACGCAGAGAGAGGAACAATAGATGATGGCTAGGGTTGTGCAAGAGGGAGTGAGTGAACTAGGTCTCACTCTACTGGCCAGCGCCTCTTATATAGGTCGTCGGTTATATGGGCTCGATCGTGCCCACGACCGAGTACACAAACAACCCATGATCCAGCGTCTCGGACAATGGTACTTTCATAAGCGACTCATTAATTAGTCCTAGATTAATTAACCATTCCTGACAAGCAAAAATAACCTTAGGCTCGGCTCATTCCCGCAACCCGTGGTGGGCGCGCATGTCGTTGCGAGGCGTGACAACTCCTCTTCCCATGTTTCCACTGGCATGTGGTAGAGAAGACCTTATAAAGGAGTCTCACTCTTCTTACTGTAGCCGTATGGTACTAAACTTTCCACCACTTGACATGCACCTACATGGGCCTTAGAGGTTAACCAGGGATTATTTTCTTATGCGGGCCTAAGCCCATCTGTAATCCAAGAATCCTCCACCAGATCTCGAGGCACATAAGTTTGTCAACTGTTCCAACAATGTTTGATATACCAGAATTTTCAATGGAGAATGTTAAGTTGAACTTCCACCTAGAGCAACAGGATTAGACTTCTTCACAACTGAACAAATGGACTATGCCTTGAATTGTTAGTTTGGCGTGCAGAAGTTTCATCTATTGACAGCTGATATGTGGCTGCTGAAGGCTAAACCCCACGGGTGGAGCTTATTAGTAAGACTCCTTACCTTCTCATGAGGTTCCTAGATATTACCCAATCTCATAGACTATGACTAGCAGTCGGGATCACATAGGTGTTTTCCTTTAAAGAATGCTCTATAGGATAGCATCATGCTTACATAAACTTCGGAACACATTATGACAAAAGTCGGCCTGCCTTATAGATTATGAGAGTATTATTGCATCTCCAACAGAGTGGATTAATTAAGGATACTCTCCTCAATTCACCGTTGGATTGTTTTCCCAGGTCCTAACTCACAGGATCTCTGCTCATATAGGTTGGGTTACCCTTGTGGCAACTTACATGGGTCTCATGCACATCTCCTTCGGTGCATTTTCTATCACAATCTATGATAGCCCTTTCGTAAGAGTCTGCCAGATTTTTAACACTATCACTCTGGAGTTTCTTGATTTTTGTAGCGACCAAACCTCAATCAGCCTGATCTCTGTGCATTAGTGTCATCCCTGGATCGGTATGCTGACACACACAGTACTTGAAGGATTTATAACAGAGTAGCAATCACACACTTATTACATCGAATGTCTCAAAAGAGAACTTATTACAATAAATATGGCTTAAGGCCATCTAATACGATAATAGCGGAAGGCTTGGAAGATAAAGTGAGTCCATCAACTCCAACTGCATCACTGAGTGAAAGACCATGACCTAAGGCTCCTTACACGTCGTCTGAAAAGTCTGCAACATGATACGTTGCAGCCCGAAAACGGGTCAGCACATGGAATATGCTAGCAATGTAACACAAGAGAGTAATGAACAGAATGAAGCTATCACTACATGCATATATGGCTGGTGGAGGCTGTATGGTTAATATGTTTTGCGAAAAGCCATTTTTCCCTACAACAAAGGAATATATTTTATTTAACTATCATGGTGGTTGTTAAGCATTGAGAATGGTAAACCCCATCTCAATCCCAATTAAAAGTCATTAATAACCCAATCAACTTTTATAATTAAGAGTGGTGAGATCCACAAGATAATCCAAGAAACTAGATACTCAAGATGTCCATAACCGGGGACACGGCTAACCATGATTAGTTTGTACACTTTACAGAGGTTTGTGCACTTTTCGCCACAAGACTTGATCTCCTCCGTTGGTTTTCTCGCACTACATGATGTTTGAGAAACGGATGACCGAGACACAGTCTTTCCGAAGAGGTCCCCTTAACCGATAGATAGGCTGATACACCTACAATCCCCTACATCTGCTAGCCCATCATGGAAAGGTTTCCCACAACTTACTCAACTATGCCAGAGCCCATAATGGCATGTGGCTGCACACGGAAGTTTCTAGCATGAATAATCTTATGATCCCTTTGAGCCTGGGTGGCAGTCCATAGGAGAATCACACGGTACCCCGTGATTTTCAAAAATACAGAAATCACCGGAATTCCCAGTGCCTCAATCCACCCAGATGTATATTAAAGTTGCCACCTTAAGTTAACCATTAATTAACAATCTCACATCTGTCATGAATACTCTCAAACCCAAACCACGTCTACGAGCATAACATAGCAATATAAGCAACGTAGAAGTAACTCCCAGGGTTTGATAATAAACAGGGAATAGGTACTACCTCATCTACTTCCCAATCCCACAATTTAAAATCAGATCCCAACCATGCAATTGTTTGAGGATTGATCTAATGCAGTAAAACTGGGTATGAAAGAGGTATGATCAAAGTGTTACTTGCCTTGCTGATGATCCGCGAAACCTTGAGACTCGTAGTAGCACGCTTCACACTCTGATTACTCTATCGCAAACAAACAAGCATACAATAAGCAATCAAGCAAGGGCACGGGTAAAACTCAAATAAAAGATCTAACCAGAAAGTTCAACTTAAGAACTCCGGTTTGCAAAAAGAATCAAATCAAACGAAGCAACACAACTCAAACGGCAAAAGAAACAAGCTTCGTTTACTAATCTGGACTAAAGTCAAATTTTACAGTAGCAAAATCTTGTTTAAGTTGGTTAAACAGAAAGAGGGCTACGAGATGAAACTCTAGGCGCTTGAATCGCCTGATTCCGATAAACGAGCGAAAAGATATACTAGAATGAAAATCGGATTAGAAATCGCGATCCAAAATAATCACGGAAAATCCGAGAAAAGAAAAAGCCCGAGCAGGCTAACGAAGCGAGCGTTCATACTGCTGACTAAATGGTGAAAACCGTTCTTTAAAACAAACTAACGATTGGGCGTTCGATAAATAACTAAACTGAAAAAAATAAACCGAACCGGATCTAAAAAACGTATCTAGGTTTATAAAAAAAACGCCGGTTCTCTCGAAAACCGAGTAATGGCGACTACCTCCGGTGGAGTCGATTGAGCAATGGCGGCAATGGCCAGGCGGCGTTGCGGGCTAGGGTTTAGGGCGGCGGGTTGGTGGCGGCTCTCACGGTGGCGGACTCGGGGTGGCGGCTTATAAAGGCCCCCCTGGGCGGAGTCCCGCTCGGGTACGGCCCGGAGTCGGTTTGACTTTTTTTAAAACAATTCCGACATGCAGAAAAAAAAGAAAAGAAATACTAAACGGACTCCAAAAATCCCGAAATAAATTTTCCCCGTCCTCTAAAAATAGCCCGGACAAGGTGAACATTTATTTGGGCCTAAAATGAAATTTTGATAAACACATATTTTTCCTAATTCAAATAAAATAGCAATAAAACTCCGAATGAAAATCTTATTTGATTTTAATATTAAATCTCCAATATTTATTTATTTTGAGGAAGTCATTTTATCCTCTCTCTTTTATTTTTATAAAATAAATATTTGAAGAAAAATAATTAAAATCAAACGATCCCTTAAGATGGATCTCGCCCTCGAGATTCGGGTTGGCTAGAAAATAGGTGTGGGTGATCCTTCTGTAGGTCTTCCTCCCGTTCCCAGGTGGCTTCATCTTCAGTATGGTGACTCCACTGAACTTTGCAGAACTTGATAACCTTGCTGTGTGTGACACGGCTGGCAAACTCGAGTATCTTGACTGGTTTCTCCTCATCGGTCAAATCATTATTCAACTGTATCACTTCCAACGGTACTGTATCTCTCAGAGGAATGTCAGCCATCTCTGCGTGGCACTTCTTCAACTGAGAAACGTGTAACACATCTTGAACTCCTAACAATCCTTTGGGTAATTCCAACTTGTAAGAAACTTCTCCCATACGTTCCAAAACTTTGTATGGTCCCACAAAACATGGCGCTAATTTTCCCTTAACTCCAAAGCACTTTACTCCTCGAAGTGGGGATACACAAAGATACACTCTGTCTCCGACTTCGTAAACTGTCTCCTTGCATTTTGAATCCGCATAGCTCTTCTGCGTGGACTGGGCTACCTTGAGTCTATCGCGAATCAGTTTAACCTTCTCTTCAGACTCTTCAATCAAATCTGGTCCAAACAACTGTCAGTCTCCAACTTCGTCCCACGACAATGGTGTTCTGCACCTCCTTCCGTACCATGCTTCGAACGGTGCCATCTTCAAACTGGCCTGGTAGCTGTTGTTGTATGGAACTCTGCATACGGCAAATTATCGTCCCAACTAGATCCATAGTCTAGCGCACAGGCTCTCAACATGTCCTCCAGAATCTGATTGACTCTTCGATCATCCATCCGTCTGCAGTGAAAAACTGTCTTGAACTCTAGCACAGTTCCCAAAGTTTCATGCAATCGAGTCCAAAACTTTGAAGTAAACTGGGTTCTGTATTCGATACAATGGTCCTCGGAACTCCATGCAGACATACGGTCCTGGTCATGTATATCTTTGCCAACTTAGCACCTTTGGTGTAAGTGGTCTTCACCGGGATGAAGTGAGCTACTTTTCGTCAAACGATCGACTACAACCCATATCAAGTCATAGCACGAGCGAGTCCTGGGTAACCCCGTGATAAAATCCATGCCTAACTTATCCCACTTCCATTCGGGTATCGGCCAATGGTCATAGCAATCCTGGCAACCACGATGCTCTGCCTTCACTCTCCGACATACATCACAAACTTCGACAGACTCTGCAATATCCTTCTTCATTCCGGTCCACCAGAAACTATCCTTCAAATCCAGATACATCTTGGTATTTCCTGGATGAATCGAATATGGATAATCATGGGCCTCTTGCAGAATCAACTTCCTGATCTCCTGATCATTTGGCACATATACGCGGTCCTCAAACCATAAGGTATCATGCTCATCTTCACGAAATCCCTTAGCCTTTCCTTTACTCATTCTTTCCTTTATTTCGGCAATCTCCTTGTCCGTCTTCTGAGCTTCTCTGATCTTATCCATTAAAGTAGATTGCATCTCCAAAGCTGCTACATATCCTCTCGGAACTATCTCCAAACATAGCTCGCGAAGGTCCTCTACTAACTCCTTGGGTAATCCTCCGGTCATGAGTGTATTGACATGACTTTTACGGCTCAACGCATCGGCTACTACGTTAGCCTTTCCGGGATGATAATGCAATCTCATATCATAACCCTTAATGAGCTCTAACCATCTCCTCTGCCCGAGATTCAACTCCTTCTGCGTGAAGATATACTTCAAACTCTTGTGATCCGTGTATACCTCACAATGGTTTCCGATGAGAAAATGTCTCCATGTCTTCAACGCATGTACTACGGCTGCTAACTCTAAATCATGCGTAGCATAGTTTAACTCATGGGGTTTAAGCTGTCGTGAGGCATATTAAACAACTCTTCCCTCCTGCATAAGTACGGCTCCAAGCCCTCGACGAGAAGCGTCGCAATACACTTCATAATCCTTGCGTTGATCTGGCAGAATCAACACTGGTGATGTAACCAAGCGTCTCTTCAACTCCTAAAAACTGGCCTCACATTCCTCAGTCCATTTGAATTTTGTGTCCTTCTTCAACAACTCCATCATGGGCTTCACAATCTTTGAAAATTCTCAATGAACCTCCGGTAGTATCCTGCGTGTCCAAGAAGACTCCGGATCTCTCCAACTGACGCGGGTGTCTCCCAATTTGTCACCGTGACAACCTTGGTGGGGTCTACTGCTATTCCTTCTCCAGATATAACATGTCCAAGGAATCCAACTTCCTTCAGCCAAAACTCACACTTCTTTGAACTTGGCGTATAGCTGATGTTCTCTGAGCTTCCCAAGTACCAAACGCAAATGTTCCTTATGTTCTTCTTCATTCTTCGAGTAGACCAGAATATCATCAATGAACACCACGACGAACTTATCCAAAAACTCCATAAAACACCTCGTTCATCATGTTCATAAAATAGGCAGGTGCATTGGTCAGGCCAAATGACATAACTGTATACTCATATAGCCCATACCTCGTGGTAAAAGCTGTCTTGGGTATATCCTGCTCTCGAATCTTCACCGGTGGTACCACGATCGCAGATCGATCTTGGAAAACACTTTAGCTCCTTGCAGCCGATCAAAGAAATCATTGATCATCGGCAGTGGGTACTTGTTCTTGATCGTCACCTCATTCAATCCTCGATAATCAACAACCATCCTTAACAATCCATCCTTATTCTCCACTAGAAGCACTGGTGATCCCCAAGGTGACGAACTTGGACGAATATAACCTTTATCCAGCAACTCCTTAATCTGCTTCTTAATTTCCTCCAAATCCTTTGCGGGCATTCTGTACGGTCTCTTAGATATTGGCCTTGTGCGTGGCAAAAGCTCAATCAAAAACTCAATGTCTCTATCCGGTGGCATGCACAGCAATTCTTCCGAAATACATCCTGAAATCCTTCACCACTGGTACTTCCTCCTGTACAACTCCTGATAAGGAATTTACTTGCGTCCTATTCGGAACATGCCGGAATACATACTTGATCCTTCTTCCTTCTGGGGTGGTAAGCAAAATCGTCTTACTGGCGCAATCGATGTTTCCTCCATATATCGATAGCCAATCCATACCCGTAATCACATCCAAACCTTGCGGCTCCAAAATTATCGATCGAGGGGAAAACATGCCTACCTATGGTCAATAGCATCTAAAAACATCCATGGCTTGCCATATACTCTGCTCTGGGTGAGGTTACTAGCATGGGTGTCTTAAGAACTCTAGTGGGCAACTTATACTTATCCACAAATCCCCTTGATATGTATGAATGCGATGCACCAGTATCGAAAAGAACAACTGCAGTAAATGACTTAACCAAAAACTTACCTATTACTGCATCTGGTTGGGCTTCAACCTCCTCCACGTTAACGTGGTTCACTTGTCCCCTATTGAAAAGGTTGGGCTTCTTCCCAGAGCTTCCATTGTCGTTTCCATTCTTAGCTTCAGGACATTCATTGGCGTAATGTCCGGTCTTCTGGCACTTATAGCAAGTAACGTGGCTTAGATCTTTCTTGGCGGGTGTTGCCGGGTTGGAACGGTTCTGTCCGCTACTTCCTCCATTACCATTACCGTTCTTGGAGCCACTATGGTTGTGCGAACTTCCTCCATTATGAGTGTGGCCTCCATGGTTATGAACAAGTCCTCCCAAGTTTGGGGTGAAACGAGGTCTTTGCTGAGCTCCAGAATTATACTTCCCTTGTCCATACTTCCTCTTGCGGCTGTCAATCTGCTGCTGCTTCTCTTCAAGCATGAGAGGTCGATCTACCAACTCCTGGTAGTTATTGAAATTTGCCACCATCAACTGCATGCTCAGCTCATCATTCAGTCCTTCCAAACTTCTCCTTCTTAGTCATCATAGCCACGTCATCTGGGGCATAACGTGCTAGCTTACTAAATTCATCCACATACTAGCCAACAGTGCGCCCTCCTTGGCGTAAGTTGTGAAACTCACGCTTCTTCATGGCCATAGCTCCTGCTGAAACATGGGCGGTCTGAAAAGCTTCTTGGGAACTGGTCCCATGTCACAGTGTCAATAGGGTAAGTGACTATGAAATTCTCCCACCATGATGTTGCGGGTCCATCAAGCTGATGTGCGGCAAAACACACTCTTTCCGCATCTGTGCATCCTACAGTAGTCAACTCCCTTTCAATTTTGCGGAGCCAATCATCTGCAACAATCAGCTCGGTGCTACTGGAGAACACCAGCGAATTTAGCCTAAGAAAACGGGCTAAGTGACCAACTGGTGGTGGTGGTGGTGGTGGGTTGTTGTTGTTGGTGTTACCCTGGTTCTGATTCTGGACTAGTATCGACATCAATGCATTCTGCTGCTGGATCAACTGAGTGAGCTCCGGTGGGAAAGCAAATCCATTGTCGCGTCTCGAAGGCATCTGCTGGGTTTAGAAGAGATGAGAAAACAAAATAGAATGAGGTCTAGGGGAAAAACACTACCCATATGCACATGAGACAAACACAAACATTTCACTCAATAAATCAAACAAGGGCATACAATCGGTCTAGAACTATCGTTACCAAAGTGCTTGGACTATACTATATACATGGTGGGATACTACTACTGATATGGTGGTCGACTAGAAAAATTGATCGGTCGAAGACTCCATGATATCTGCTCCAGCTTCATCAACATAGTCATCGTCGCTATCGTCAGGATCCGAGTCGGTGTCGTCGATGATGATGTAGTTCTCCGGGCAAGTGGAATCGTCATCTTCTCCTCCTGGCGCGGGATCTCCCATGAAAACTCCTAACCTCCTTGTCAGGTCGTCATTCTTCTCCACTAGTACGACGATTTCCTCCTCATAATCTTCGCATGTAGCCTTGAGTTCTTCCTCCAGCTCCGTGATCCTTGTCATCGCCTTCTTCAAATCTGTCATGCCTGCGCACATCTGGTTCTCCTGGCATCGAATGTGCTGGTTTAACTCCTGGATGAAAGCGGCAATCGATCTATCCTTCCTGGTGCTGATCATCTCGCATTACTCATCTCGATGCCCACAAATCTGGTAGATAGTGTCCTTGAGATCATTGTGGTAAACTTCTCCAATGCGTCCCATGGTGATGTGAGCTGCCATACTCTTTCCTAGACTCCAGGTTGGTGCATCAAAAAAAACTCTATGGGCTCAGTGACAGGCGTGAATGTCCTTCCTGGAACTTGAACTTGAATCATCCAGCGCTCCTCTTCTGGTAAAGTGGCGTTGTAAGTCTCGATGAAGCTTGGTATTCCAATGTTCAGGTACCTAGTGACTTCCTTCATGTGGCGTCCAAAAGGGTTGTCTTCATCCGGTTGCGTGAACTTGATCCTTGCATCTGCCATCCTAAAGAGTAGAAAAATGGACAGGAGTCAGAAATGAGAAGAGAGTAGTGATATAGGGCTTTAGCTTAGTTGTCGTGTCCTCTGATCGGCATGTGCTCGATACCATCTCCCGTGGCGACCGGACCTCAAAGCAGTCGATCTCGTGCATCGTTGTCATCCCCGGATCGAGTAATGCCTTGACACACAAGATTCTTGAAGGATTTATAACAGAGTAGCAATCACACACTTATTACATCGAATGTCCGAAAAAGATAACTTATTACAATAAATATGGCTTAAGGCCATCTAATACGATAACGGAAGGCTTAGAAGATAAAGTGAGTCCATCAACTCCAAGCGCATCACCGAAAGTGAAAGACCACGACCTAAGGCTCCTTACTGTCGTAAATGCGAAAAGTCTGCAACATGATACGTTGCAGCGGAAAATGGGTCGACACATGGAATATGCCGCAATGTAACACAAGAGAGTAATGAACAGAATGAAGCTATCACTACATGCATATATGGCTGGTGGAGGATGTATGGTTAATATGTTTTGAGAAAAGCCAATTTTTCCCTACAACAAAGGAATATATTTTATTTAACTATCATGGTGGTTGTTAAGCATTGAGAATGGTAAACCCCATCTCAATCCCAATTAAAAAGTAATTAATAACCCAATCAACTTTTATAATTAAGAGTGATGAGATCCACATGATAATCCAAGAAACTAGATAATCAAGATGTCCATAACCAGGGACACGGCTAACCATGATTAGTTTGTACACTCTGCAGAGGTTTGTGCACTTTTCCTCACAAGACTCAATCTCCTCCGTTGGTTTTCTCGCACTACATGATGTTTGAGAAACGGATCACCGAGACACAGTCTTTCTGAAGAGGTCCCCTTAACCGATAGATAGGCCGGTACATCTACAATCCCCTACATCTTCTAGCCCATCATGGAAAGGTTTCCCACAACTTACTCAACTATGTCAGAGCACATAATGGCATGTGGCTGCACACGGAAGTTTCTAGCATGAATAATCTTATGATCCCTTTGAGCCTGGGTGGCAGTCCATAGGAGAATCACATAGTACCCCGGGATTTTAAAAAATACAGGCAATCACTGGAATTCCCCAGGTGCCTCAATCCACCCAGATGTGTATTAAAGTTGCCACCTTAAGTTAACCATTAATTAACAATCTCACATCTGTCATGAATACTCTCAAACCCAAACCACGTCTACGAGCATAGCATAGCAATATAAGCAACGTAGAAGTAACTCCCAGGGTTTGATAATAAACAGGGAATAGGTACTACCTCATCTACTTCCCAATCCCACAATTTAAAATCAGATCCTAACCATGCAATTGTTTGAGGATTGATCTAATGCAGTAAAACTGGGTATGAAAGAGGTATGATCAAAGTGTTACTTGTGTTCCTGATGATCCGCGAAACCTACAGACTCGTAGTAGCACGCTTCACACTCCGGGTACTCTATCGCAAACAAACAAGCATACAATAAGCAATCAAGCAAGGGCACGGGTAAAACTCTAATAAAAGATCTAACCAGAAAGTTCAACTTAAGAACTCCTATTTGCACAAAGAATCAAATCAAACGAAGCAACACAACTCAAACGGCGAAAGAAACAAGCTTTGTTTACTAATTTGGACTAAAGTCAAATTTTACAGTAGCAAAATCTTGTTTAAGTTGGTTAAACAGAAAGTGGGTTATGAGACGAAACTCTAGGCGCTTGAATCGCCTGATTCCAATAAACGAGCGAAAAGATATACTAGACAAAAATCGGATAAGAAATCACGATCCAAAATAATCGCGGAAAATCCGAGAAAAAGAAAAACTGACGAACAGGCTAATGAACGAACGTTCGCTGTCTGCGGCTAAATGGTGAAAACCGTTCTTTAAAACGAACTAAC
This sequence comes from Aegilops bicornis, assembly GCA_021605145.1. NCBI lineage: Eukaryota > Viridiplantae > Streptophyta > Magnoliopsida > Poales > Poaceae > Aegilops > Aegilops bicornis. Next base: position 518,474,601 of record CM038669.1, read on the forward strand.
GAACGAGTGTTTGTTAAATAACTAAACCAAAAAAATAAACCAAACTGGATCTAAAAAAACGGATCTAGGTTTAGAAAAAAAAAACGTCGGTTCTCTCACAAAAACCGAGGCAGCGACACCGACTACCTCCGCCGGATCGGTGAACGGCGGCGGCGGGCTCTGGCGGTTGGCGGCGGCGGCAGATAGCCTTGGCCAAGGCGGAGGGGCATTCTTGCGAGGCTGGCGGCGGCGGCGCGGGCTAGGGTTTGGCGGCGGTTGGTGAGTGGTATTTGGTGGGCTTTTCGGGGTGCCGGCTTATAAAGGCCCCAGTGAGTCCCGCTTCAGTGCGGACCGGAGTAGGTTTGACTTTTTTTAATAAAACAATTCTGACATGCAGAAAAAAAGAAAAGAAATACTAAACGGACTCCAAAAATCCCAAAATAAATTTTCCCCGTCCTCTAAAACTACGGCGGACAAGGTGAACATTTATTTGGGTCTAAAATGCAATTTTGAAAAACGCATATTTTTCCTAATTCAAATAAAATAGCAATAAAACTCCAAATAAAAATCTTATTTGATTTTAATATTAAATCTCCAATATTTATTTATTTTGAGGGTATTCATGACAGATGTGAGATTGTTTATTTTTATTAAATAAATATTCAAACAAAAATAATTAAAATCAAACGATCTTATTTTCAAAATTCGAGAAAAACTCGAAGATGAAAATAACGAAATCCCCAACTCTCTCCGTGGGTCCTTGAGTTGCGTAGAATTTCTAGGATCAAACTAAAATGCAAAAAAAAATATGATATGCAAAGATGATCTAATGTTATGCCAAATTGAAAATTTGGGATGTTACAATTTTTTTGACAGATTTTAATCTTCTTATTATATGATTTGTGGATTTCATGTTGTCCTTTGAACTCTTAGCCTTGGCAATCATTATTTGATTGTCATAGTTCATGAGGACAGTCGGGACTAGTTTATCAACCACTGGCAAATCCATCAAAAGCTCTCGAAGCCATTCTATTTTGACGCAATATGTGTCTAATGTTGTGAATTATGCTTCCATAGTCGACCTCGTTTAGATCATCTGGTTGCAAGACTTCAAGGAAACAACACCACCATCAAGTGTGAAGACATATCCACTTGTGGCTTTCATCTCATCAGCATTAGATATCCAATTCGAATCACTATACCCCTCAAGTACCGTCGGGTACCAAGAATAGTGAATTTCATAGTTCATAGTACATTGCAAATAACTCATGACTCACTCAAGAGCATGCCTGTGCACAACTACCAGATTGGAAACTAACCCGCTAACTTTGCACACATCAAATGAAATGTCAGGCCGAGTAGCACAAGTTAGGTAAATGAGTGAACCAACCACTTGAGAATATCTCAATTGATCTACAACCGTGTTGGGGAACGTAGTAATTTCAAAAATTTCCTACGCACACGCAAGATCATGGCTATGCATAGCAACGAGAGGGGAGAGTGTTGTCCATGTACCCTCGTAGACCGTAAGCGGAAGCGTTATGACAACGCGGTTCATGTAGTCGTACGTCTTCATGATCGACCGATCCTAATACTGAAAGTACGACACCTCCGCGATCTGCACACGTTTGGCTCGGTGATGTCCCACGAACTCACGATCCAGCAGAGTGTAGAGGGAGAGCTTCATCAACACGACGGCGTGATAACGATGATGACGAAGCTACCGGCGCAGGGCTTCGCCTAAGCACTGCAACGATATGGCCGAGGTGGATTATGGTGGAGGGGGGCACCGAACACGGCTAAGAGATCAATGATCAACTTGTGTGTCTTTGGGGTGCCCCCTCCCACGTATATAAAGGAGGGAGGGAGGAGGAGGCCGACTAAGGGGTGGCGCGCCCAAGGGAGGGGGGAGTCCTACTCCAAGTAGGTTTGGCTCCCCCCTTTCCTATTCCTATTAGGAGAAGGAGGAATGAGGAGGAGAGAAGAAGGAAAGGGGGGGGGGGGGGGCGGCCCCCAAACCCTAAACCAATTCGGTTTGGGCCTACGGGGCGCCCCACCACTTGCCCACTACCTCCTATCTCCACTAGGGCCCGTTAAGGCCCATTGACTCCCTGGGGGGGGGGGGGGTGGGGGGTTCCGGTAACCTCCTGGTACTCCGAAAAATATCCGATACACTTCGGAACTCTTCCGGTGTCCGAATATAACCTTCCAATATATCAATCTTTATGTCTCGACCATTTCGAGACTCCTCGTCATGTCCGTGATCTCATCCGGGACTCCGAATAACCTTCGGTCATCAAAACACATAAACTCGTAATACTAATCTTCATAGAACGTTAAGCGTGTGGACCCTACGGGTTCGAGAACTATGTAGACATGACCGAGATAAATCTCCGGTCAATAACCAATAGCGGAACCTGGATGCTCATATTGGCTCTTACATATTCTATGAAGATCTTTATCGGTCAAACCGCATAATAACATACGTTGTTCCCTTCGTCATCGGTATGTTACTTGCCCGAGATTCGATCGTTGGTATCATCATACCTAGTTTAATCTCATTACCGGCAAGTCTCTTTACTCGTTCTGTAATGCAACATTCCGCAACTAACTCATTTGTCACATTGCTTGCAAGGCTTATAGTGATATGCATTACCGAGAGGGCCCAAATATACCTATCCGATACACGGAGTGACAAATCCTAATCTTGATCTATGCCAACCCAACAAACACCTTTGGAGACACCTGTAGAGCATCTTTATAATCACCCAGTTACGTTGTGACGTTTGATAGCACACAAGGTGTTCGTCCGGTATTCGGGGGTTGCATAATCTCATAGTGTGAGGAACATGTATAAGTCATGAAGAAAGCAGTAGCAATGAAACGGAAACGATCATAATGCTAAGCTAACGAATGGGTCTTGTCCATCACATCATTCTATAACGATGTGATCTCGTTCATCAAATGACAACACATGTCTATGGCTAGGAAACTTAACCATGTTTGATTAACGAGCTAGTCAAGTAGAGGCATACTAGGGACACTCTGTTTGTCTATGTATTCACACATGTACTAAGCTTCCGGTTAATACAATTCTAGCATGAATAATAAACATTTATTATGAAATAAGGAAATAAATAATAACTTTATTTTGCCTCTAGGGCATATTTCCTTCAAGTCGTGCCTTCGAACTTTCGAATCCACATGCTAGGATCATATGATGTTGCAGAAGGTTTGCAGTCCGAATATCCAAAATGGCTCAAAATCTTCTCCACATAGTGGGATTGCAAAAGTATAATCCCACCCTCAATATCTCTCAGTAGCTTGATGTTCAAGATAACATCAGCCATGCCGAGGTCTTTCATCTCAAAGTTCTGAGATAGAAAAGACTTGACCACCTCAATGACTTTGAGGTGGGTCCCAAATATCAGTATGTCATCGACATAGAGACACAGTATAACTCCTTCGCTCCCACCATAGAGATAGTATACACATTTGTCAGCTTCGTTAACAACAAAGCCAGCAGGTGTCAAAGTTGTATTAAACTTCTCTTGCCATTGCTTAGACGCTTGTTTCAGGCCATATAAAGATTTCACTAGTCTGCACACCTTTTTTTCCTGACCATTTACTACAAAGCCATTTGGTCATTGCATGTAAATTTTCTCGCCTAGCTCTCCGTTAAGGAAAGTCATCTTAACGTCCATCTAATGAATGAGAAGACCATGTGAGGCAGCCAATGAGAGTAACACTCGAATGGTTGTAAGTCTAGCCACAGGTGAGTAAGTATCGAAGAAATCTTCTTCTTCTTTCTGGGTATAACCCTTGCCCACAGACCTAACCTTGTACTTCTCAATAGTACCATCGGGTCTAAGTTTCCTTTTGAACACCCACTTACATCCCAATGGTTGACAACCATAAGGAAATCAGATTTCACCACTAGAAATCTATAGCCAACGCTATGCTTGGCATAGCCTAGAAAATGCTGTCCATAGTCTTTGGTCCCAACTTACGCTTTTTGGTTATCGACACGTTGACTTTCACCAAACAGACCCAAGTGTGCAAGTAAAAGAGTGTAGTTCTTTTCTTTTCCCATTGCTCATAGGGAGTAGTCTCATTATCCTTCGTGAGAACTTTATTCAGGACATGAAATGATGTCAGTACAACCTTCCCCTACCATGCCTTGGATAAACTCGGTGTATCTAATATGGCGTTAACCAAATCTGTTAAGAGTACGATTTTTTCGTTCGGCAACCCTATTTGACTGGGGTTAATAGGGGCGTCCTCTCATGAATAATACCATGTTCCACATAGAATAAATCGAACTCATTAGAAAAGTACTCTCCACCGCGATCAGACCGGAATCATTTTATTTTGTTTTCAAGTTGGCTCTCAACTTCTGTCTTATAGATGTTAAAGTAGTGTAGAGCCTCATCCTTGTTATTTAACGCCATGAAAAATTTCTTTCCACCTTTAGTCAACACACCATTCATCTCGCACATATATGAATGTATGAACTCTAGTGGTGCCAAATCTCTATCCTTCGCAGGCTTGTGAGGCTTATGAGGTTGCTTAGCTTGCACACACGCGTGGCAGCTAGAGCCTTTGGCTAAAGTGAAACTCGGCATTAAATCCATCTTGGCTAGCCATGTCATTCAACCAAAATTAATGTGACAAAGATGTGAATGCCAAACCTCATATTTGTTCACATTGGAATGAATTTGGTTCACGCCTTTATTATAGAAATCCACCAGGGAAAGGCGTAACAAACCACCACAATCCTATCCTTTTCCAACAAACAGTCCATATCAAGATTCGACTACTTTGTCAGACTCAAATACTACCTTAAATCCTTTTTTACAGAGAAGGGATCCACTAACGACATTCTTCTGATGGCGGGGACATGTTGCATGTTCTTCAGTTGCACGATCTTTCCCGAAGTAAACTTCAGATACCATGCCAACACCATGAACAGAAGCATGTGAGCCATTCCCCATCAGGACGGAGCAATCTCGTGCGACCTGGTAAGAAGAAAACAAAGATACATCGGCACACACATGAATATTGGCTCCAGTGTCAACCCACCAATCGGTGGACTGACAAATTGAAAGTACGGTAAACAGATTACCATACCCAGATGCCCCATCATTGTTGCTCAGAGTCACATTGATAGATTTGGAGTCCTATCCTGGCTTCTTGTACTTGCTTGGGCACTTGTTTGCCCAGTGTTCCTCTGAACCACAAGTATAGCAGCCATCGCTCTTTTTGTCTTTCTTCTTACCCTTCTTCTTAAAGGTAGTATTCTGCTGGACAGAGTTCTTTCCCTTGAACTTGTGGAAACTCTTCTGCATCACATTGCCACTAGAAGAACCCTTCGCCCCTTTCACGTGTGATTCCTTTGCTCTCAATTTCTGCTCAACACTTGGATTACCGATGACATCGTCAACAAAGAATTTACGTCTCAAGTTCTTGAGAGAAGTATCAAAGTTCCTCCATCCCAGGAGGGAGTTTTGCAATAATGCAACCCACGACAAACTTGTCCAGTAACTCACACTTCAGGAGCTCCAGCTCCTTAGCGATGCACTGTAGCTCAGGAGCCTGGTCCAATACAGGACGATTATCAACCATCTTGTAATCATGGAACTGCTCCATAGCATACAGTTTGCTTCCAGCATCGGTTGCGTCGAATTTAACTTTGAGTGCATCCCACAAGTTTTTGGCAACCCACATATGAATATATGCATCAACCAACTTGTCTCTAATCACACTCGGAACTGTTCCGACAAAGATGGTGGTCGCCTCCCTAAACGCCTTCTCCTATTCAGGAGCAATCGTTTCCGTGGGAGACACACCACCAACCCAGAACACATTAATCGTTGTGAGACACAAGGTGGTCCTAGAGTGCGAACGCTTAAATTGTGTAGCGATAAAAAATCGATTTCAGAGTCGTGGCGAAGGCATGATTCGAAAAGTGCCTAAACAAGTTTTTTGGATTGTTAGAAATATCAGCACTTATCCGATTAGACTAATCCATGAGTAAACAGCTGAAAGATCGAGGTTGTTGCCTAGAGGAGGGGGGGGGGTGAATAGGCGCTTTAAAATAATTGTGATTTAGGCTTGAACAAATGCGGAATAAACCTAGCGGTTAATTTGTCAAGCACAAAACCTACAACAACTAGGCTCACCTATGTGCACCAACAACTTACGCTAAGCAAGATAAACAACTAGGTGATAGCAAGATATGACATGAAACAATATGGCTATCACAAAGTAAAGTGCATAAGTAAAGGGCTCGGGTAAGAGATAACCGAGGCACGCGAAGATGATGATGTATCCCGAAGTTCACACCCTTGCGGATGCTAATCTCCGTTTGGAGCGGTGTGGAGGCACAATGCTCCCCAAGAAGCCACTAGGGCCACCGTAATATCCTCACTCCCATGCACAATGCAAGATGATGTGATTCCACTAAGGGAACCTTGAGGGCGGTCAACAAACCCGTACACTTTGGCAACCCTTGGGGGCGGTCACTGGTACCCGTCAAATTGCTCGGGGCGATCTCCACAACCTAATTAGAGACCCTGATGCTGGCCCGGAGCTTTGCACACACATGATTGAGCTCCAAACACCACCAACCATCTAGGGCGCCCAAGAACCCAAGAGGAACAAGCTCAAGGGTACGAAGCACCCAAGAGTAATAAGCTTCTCAACTTGTAACTTCCACGTATCATCGTGGACAACTCAAACTGATGCACCAAATGCAATGGCAAGGGCACACGGAGTGCTCGAGTCCTTCTCTCCCAAATCCCACCAAAGCAACTAATACTAGGGAGGAAATTGAGAGGAAGAACGAAGAAGAGAACACGAAGAATTCCAAGATCTAGATCCAAAGGGTTTCCCTCACATAGAGGAGAAAGTGACTGGTGGAAACATAGATCTAGATCTCCCCTCTCTTTTCCCCCCAAAACTAGGAAGAATCCATGGAGGGATTGAGAGATAGCAAGCTCGAAGAAGGTCAACAATGGGGGAAGAACGCGAGCTCAAGGGATAAGGTTCATTGGGGAAGAAGACTCCCTTTTATAGGCACCCCCGAATCCAACCGTTATGCACTCAGGTCGTGCACAAGCGGTACTACCGCTTAGCATGGTCAAAACAGCCAACGAGAGAGAAAAACACGAGCTGTAGTTCTGCCAGAGAGGTAGTACCGACTGGAGAGGTAGTACCACTCGGGTGGAGAGGTAGTACCGCCCAGAGAGGTAGTACTGCTCATGGGGCGAGGTAGTACCGCTTACCGCTTATAAGAGGTACTACCGCTCTACTACCGCAAAACCCGACACAAAAAAACGCATCCCCAGAAGCAGCGTTACTATGTGAGGCATAGGGCAGTGGTACTGCCGCTCTAGAGAGCAGTACTACTGCTTGAGGCTTTCAGGAACACAACAGAGAAAACAGAGGATGCAATAAAGCCTAAACTGCCACAACTTTTGCAAATGAACTCCAATTGAGCAAACTCAAGCTTGTTGGATAGTAAGAAGTGGCAGGGGAGGTATGCCTAAGATATAGAGGAGAGAAACCTCCAACCGAGAAGAACCGACATAACCTGAAACATCGAAAACATCATAGAAGATGCATGTGAACTCCATTTTTGATGAACTCGAGCTTGTAATGAAGATGACCATAAGCTCTAAAACTCACAGAGAGAAACACCAAACAAGAACCAAGAAAGATGATGCAAGGATGCAATGGTTTGAGCTCTCTACGAGTGATATGATCAAGCTACTCATCGAGAGCCCCCCTTGATAGCACGACAACTGATCCTATAACCCAGTCTCTCAACAACCACCATGAGGCCGGTAAAACATAAACCTATCAAGGGCAAACCTTTGCCTTGCACATAGTCCACTTGAGCTACATGATGATGATCTTGACTTCCTCAAGTTGGACCACCTTTCTTGATTGCGTTGGCTCGATGAAGACTAGTTGATTGCTCCCCCATACTCCACTATGGGAGAGCCACTCTTCGGAACATCTTCACAAGTCCATTGAAACCACAATGGGCGGCAAGCTTCAAGGATGATCTCTGATACGTCCATTTTGCATCATGCTTTTATATTGATATTTATTGCATTATGGACTATTATTACCTATTTTGGTACAATACTTATGCCTTTTCTCTCTTAACAAGGTTTACATGAAGAGGGAGAATGCCGACAGCTGGAATTTTGGGCCGGAAAAGGAGCAATATTAGAGACCTATTCCGCACAACTCCAAAAGTCCTGAAACTTCATGGAGAATCATTTTGGAATTAATAAAAAAATATTGGGCGAAGAAAGCACCCAGGGGGTGATACGTCTCGTCGTATCTATAATTTTTGATTGTTCCATGCCAATATTCTACACCTTTTACATACTTTTGGCAACAATTTATATGATCTTTTGGGACTAACATATTGATCCAGTGCCCAGTGCCAGTTCCTTTTTGTTGCATGTTTTTTGTTTCACAGAAAATCCATATCAAACGAAGTCCAAACGCGATAAAAACTTACGGAGATTTTTTTTGGAATATATGTGAGTTTTGGGAAAAAGAATCAACGCGAGACGATGCCCGAGGGGCCCACAAGGACGGAGGGCGCGCCCTTGGTCCTTGTGGACACTCCATAAGGCGGTTGGTGCCCTTCTTCTGGCGCAAAAAGCTAATATCCGGATAAAAATCGTGTTAAAATTTCAGCCCAATCGGAGTTACGGATCTCCGGGAATTTTAAGAAACGGTGAAAGGCCATAATCTGGGAACGCAGAAATGGAAGGAAACGCAGAGAGAGAGAGAGAGAGAGAGAGAGAGAGAGAGAGAGAGAGAGAGAGCGAGAGAGAGAGAAAGATCCAATCTCAGAGGGGCTCCCGCCCCTCCGCTGCCATGGAAGACAAGGACCAGAGGGGAAACCCTTCTCCCATCTAGGGGGAAGGTCAAGGAAGAAGAATAAGAAGGGGGGCTCTCTCCCCCTCTCTCCCAGTGGCGCCGGAACACCGTCAGGGCCATCATCGCAACGACAATCTACACCAACAACTTCGCCGCCGTTATCACCAACTCTCTCCCCCTCTATGCAGCGGTGTAACACCCCTTCTCACTGAAGGAATTATGCCCTCGAGGCAATAATAAAGTTATTATTTATTTCCTTATTTCATGATAAATGTTTATTATTCATGCTAGAATTGTGTTAACCGGAAACTTAGTACATGTGTGAATACATAGACAAAACAAGTGTCCCTAGTATGCCTCTACTTGACTAGCTCGTTTGTCAAAGATGGTTATGTTTCCTAACCATAGACATGTGTTGTCATTTGATGAATGGGATCACATCATTAGGAGAATGATGTGATGGAAAATACCCATTCGTTAGCTTAGCATTATGATCGTTACAGTTTCATTGCTACTGCTTTCTTCATGACTTATACATGTTCCTCAGACTATGAGATTATGCAACTCCTGAATACCGGAGGAACACCTTGTGTACTATCAAACGTCACAACGTAACTGGGCGATTATAAAGATTCTCTACAGGTGTCTCCGATGGTGTTTGTTGGGTTGGCATAGACCGAGATTAGGATTTGTCACTCAGTGTATCGGAGAGGTATCTCTGGGCCCTCTCGGTAATGCACATCACTATAAGCCTTGCAAGCAATGTGACTAATGAGTTAGTTGCGAGATGATGCATTACGGAACGAGTAAAGAGACTTGCCGGTAACGAGATTGAACTAGGTATGATGATACCGACGATCGAATCTCGTCCAAGTAACATACCGATGACAAAGGGAACAACGTATATCGTTATGCGGTTTGACCGATAAAGATCTTCGTATAATATGTGGGAGCCAATATGAACATCCAGGTTCCGCTATTGGTTATTGACCAGAGACGTGTATCGGTCATGTCTACATAGTTCTCGAACCCGTAGGGTCCGTACGCTTAACGTTTGGTGACGATTTGTATTAAAGAGTTATGTGATTTGATGACCGAAGATTGTTCGGAGTCCCGGATGAGATCACGGACATGACGAGGAGTCTCGAAATAAATGGTTGAGACGTAAAGATCGATATATTGGAAGGCTATATTCGGACATCGGAAAGGTTCCGAGTGATTCTGGTATTTTTTGGAATACCGGAGAGTTACGGGAATTCGTATTGGGCCTTAATGGGCCATACGGGAAAGGATAGAAAGGCCTCAAGGGTGGCCGTGCCCCTTCCCCATGGACTGGTCCGAATTGGACTAGAGAAAGGGGGCGCCCCTTCCTTCCTTCTCCTTCTCCCTTCCCTTTTTCCTATTCCATGTGGGAGGTGGAATCCTACTAGGACTAGGGAGTCCTAGTAGGACTCCACACTTTGGGCGCGCCCTATGAGGGCCGGCCTCCTCCTCCCTCCATCCTTTATATACGTGGCCAGGGGGCACCCCATAGACACACAAGTTGATCATTGATCTCTTAGCCGTGTGCGGTGCCCCCCTCCACCATAATCCACCTCGGTCATATCGTTGTAGTGCTTAGGCGAAGCCCTGCGCCGGTAGCTTCATCATCACCGTCATCAAGCCGTCGTGATGGCGAAGCTCTCCCTCGACACTCTGCTAGATCGTGAGTGCGTGGGATTTCACCGAGCCGAACATGTGCAGATCACGGAGGTGCCGTACTTTTGGTACTAGGATCGATCGATCGTGAAGACGTACGACTACATCAACCGTGTTGTCATAACGCTTCTGCTTACGGTCTACGAGGGTACATGGACAACACTCTCCCCTCTCGTTGCTATGCATCACCATGATCTTGCGTGTGCGTAGGATTTTTTTTTGAAATTACTACATTCCCTAGCAGTGGCATCCGAGCCAGGTCTATGCGTAGATGTTATATGCACGAGTAGAACACAAAGAGTTGTGGGCGATAATATTCATACTTCTTACCAGCATGTCATACTTTGATTCGACAGTATTGTTGGATGAAGCGGCCCGGACCGACATTACGCGTACGCTTACGCGAGACTGGTTCTACCGACGTGCTTTGCACACAGGTGGCTGGTGGGTGTCAGTTTCTCCAACTTTAGTTGAATCGAGTGTGACTACGCCCGGTCCTTGTTGAAGTTTAAAACATCACACTTGAAGAAAAATCGTTGTGATTTTGATGCGTAGGTAAGAACGGTTCTTGCTCAGCCCGTAGCAGCCACATAAAACTTGCAACAACAAAGTAGAGGACGTCTAACTTGTTTTTGCAGGGCATGTTGTGATGTGATATGGTCAAGACATGATGCTAAATTTTATTGTATGAGATAATCATGTTTTGTAACACAGTTATCGACAACTGGCAGGAGCCATATGGTTGTCGCTTTATTGTATGAAATGCAATCGCCATGTAATTGCTTTACTTTATCACTAAGCGGTAGCGATAGTCGTAGAAGCAATAGTTGGCGAGACGACAATGATGCTACGAAGGAGATCAAGGTGTCGCGCCGGTGACGATGGTGATCATGACAGTGCTTTGGAGATGAAGATCAAAGGCACAAGATGATGATGGCCATATCATATCACTTATATTGATTGCATGTGATGTTTATCCTTTATGCATCTTATTTTGCTTAGTTCGGCGGTAGCATTATAAGATGATATCTCACTAAATTTCAAGGTACAAGTGTCTCTCTGAGTATGCTCCGTTGTGAAAGTTCATCGCGCCGAGACACCACATGATAATCGAGTGTGATAAGCTCTACGTTCACATACAACGGGTGCAAGCCAGTTTTGCACACGCAGAATACTCGGGTTAAACTTGACGAGCCTAGCATATGAAGATATGGCCTCGGAACACTGAGACCGAAGGTCGGCGTGAATCATATAGTAGATATGATCAACATAGTGATGTTCACCATTGAAAATTACTCCATCTCACGTGATGATCGGACATGGTTTAGTTGATATGGATCACGTGATCATTTAGATGACTAGAGGGATGTCTATCTAAGTGGGAGTTCTTAAGTAATATGATTAATTGAACTTTAATTTATCATGAACTTAGTCCTGGTATTATTTGCATAACTATGTTGTAGATCAATAGCTCGCGATGTAGCTCCCCTTTTATTTCTGATATGTTCCAGTGATCATGACAGTGCTTTGGAGATGGAGATCAAAGGCACAAGATGATCTGAGGATTATCCTCATTGCTACACAGAATAATTATGTCGTTGATGCAATGCTAGGTGATAGACCTATTGCAAGAGCAGATGTAGACGTTGTGAACGTTTGACAAAGCTCGGTATGATGACTACTTGATAGTTTAAGTGCACCATGCTTTACAGCTTAGAACCGGGACTTCAAAAATGTTTTGAACGCCATGGAGCATATAAGATGTTCCAAGAGTTGAAATTGGTATTTCATACTCATGCCCGTGTCAAGAGGTATGAGACCTTTGACAGTACTTTGCCTACAAAATGGAGGAGAATAGCTCAACTAGTGAGCATGTGCTCAGATTGTCTGAGTAGTACAATCGCTTGAATCAAGTGGGAGTTAATCTTCCAGATAAAATAGTGATTGACAGAGTTCTCTAGTCACTATCACCAAGTTACTAGAACTTCGTGATGAACTATAATATGCAAGGGATGGCGAAAATGATTCCCAAGCTCTTCGCGATGTTGAAATCGGCGAAGGTAGAAATCAAGAAAAGCATCAAGTGTTGATGGTTGACAAGACCACTAGTTTCAAGTAAAAGGGCAAGGGAAAGAAAGGGAACTTCAAGAAGAATGGCAAGCAAGTAGACACTCCCATGAAGAAGCCCAAAACTAGACCCAAGCCTGAAACTGAGTGCTTCTACTGCAAAGGAAATGGTCATTGTAAGTGTAACTGCCCTAGATACTTGGCGGATAAGAAGGATGGCAAAGAGAACAAAGGTATATTGGATATACATGTTATTGATGTGTACTTTACTAGTGTTTATAGCAACCCCTCGGTATTTGATACTGATTCAGTTGCTAAGAGTAGTAACTCGAAGCGGGATTTGCAAAATAAACAGAGACTAGTTAAGGGCGAGGTGATGATGTGTGTTGGAAGTGATTCCAAGGTTGATAAGATCACCATCGCACACTCCCTTTACCTTCGGGATTAGTGTTGAACCTAAAAAAATGTTATTTGGTGTTTGCATTGAGCATGAATATTATTGGATCATGTTTATTGCAATACGGTTATTCATTTAAGTCAAAGAATAATTGTTGTTCTATTTACATGAATAAAACCTTCTATGGTCATACAGTCAATATAAATGGTTTATTGAATCTCGATCGTAGTGATACACATATTCATAATATTGAATCAAAAGATGAAAAGTAAATAATGATAGTGCAAGTTATTTGTGGCACTGCCGTTTAAGTCATATTGGTGTAAAGCGAACGAAGAAACTCCATGTTGATGGCTTTTGGAATCACTTGATGCTTGCGAACCATGCCTCATGGGAAAGATGACTAAGACACCATTCTCAGGAACAATGGAGCGAGCAACTGACTTATTGGAAATAATACATACTGATGTATGCGGTCCGATGAGTGTTGAGGCTCGCGGCGGGTATCATTATTTTCTGACCCTCACAGATGATTTGAGCAGATATGGGTATATCTACTTGATGAAACATAAGTCTGAAACATTTGAAAAGTTCAAAGAATTTTAGAGTGAAGTGGAAAATCATCGTAATAAGAAAATAACAGTTTCTACAATCTGATTGCGGAGACGAATATTTGAGTTACGAGTTTGGTCTTCAATTAAAATAATGTGAAATAGTTTCACAAACTCATGCCACCTGGAACACCACAGCATAATGGTGTGTCCGAATGTCATAACCATACTTTATTGGATATGTGCAATCTATGATGTCTCTTACCGATTTACCTGTATCGTTTTGGGGTTATGCATTAGAGACAACTACATTCACATTAAATAGGGCACCGTCTAATCCGTTGAGACGACACCGTATGAACTATGGTTTGGCTAGAAACCTAAGCTGTCGTTTCTTAAAGTTTGGGGTTGCAATACTTATGTGAAAAAGTTTTAACCTGGTAAGCTCGAACCCAAATCGGAGAAGTGTGTCTTCATAGGATATCCAAAATAAAATGTTGGGTACACCTTCTATCACAGATCCGAAGGCAGGATCTTTGTTGCTAAGAATGGATTTTTTTTCTAAGAGAAGAAGTTTCTCTCGAAAGAAGAGAGTGGGAGGAAAGTAGAACTTGATGAGGTAATTGTAACTTCTCCCAAATTGGAAAGTAGTTCATCACAGAAATCAGTTCCAGTGATGCCTACACCAATTAGTGAGGAAGTTAATGATGATGATCATGAAACTTCAGATCAAGTTACTACCAAACCTCGTAGGTCAAACAGAATATGTTCCGCACCAGAGTGGTACGGTAATCCTATTCTGGGAGTTATGTTACTAGACCATGGCGAACCTACGAACTATGAGGAAGCGATGATGAGCCTAGATTCCGCGAAATGGATTGAGCCATGAAATCTGAGATGGGATCCATGTATGAGAACAAAGTATGGACTTTGATTGACTTGCCCGATGATCAGTGAGCCACTAAGAATAAATGGATCTTCAAGAGGAAGACGAACGCTGATGGTAGTGTTACTATCTACAAAGCTCGACTTGTCGCGAAAGGTTTTCGACAAGTTCAAGGTGTTGACTACGATGAGATTTTCTCACTCACAACAATGCTTAAGTCTGTCTGAATCATGTTAGCAATTGCCGAATTTTATGAAATCTCGCAAATGGATAGCAAAACTGCATTCCTTAATGGATTTATTAAATAAAGTTTTATATGATGCAACCAGAAGGTTTTTGTCGATCCTAAAGGTGCTCACAAAGTGAGCAAGCTCCAGCGATCCATTTATGGACTGGTGCAAGCATCTCGGAGTAGGAATATACGCTTTGATAAGTTTATCAAAGCATATAGTTTTATACAGACTTGCGGTGAAGTCTGTATTTACAAGAAAGTAAGTGGGAGCACTACAGCCTTTCTGATAAGTATATGTGTATGACATATTGTTGATCTGAAAGGATGTAGAATTTTCTGGAAAGCATAAAGGAGTGTTTTAAAGGAGTTTTACTAAGAAAGACCTCGGTGAATCTGCTTACATATTGAGCATCAAGATCTATAGAGACAGATCAAGATGCTTGATAAGATTTTTCAATGAATACATACCTTGATAAGATTTTGAAGTAGTTCAAAATGGAGCAGTTAAAGAAGGAGTTCTTGCCTGTGTTGCAAGGCGTGAAGTTGAGTAAGACTCAAAGCCCAACCACGGCAGAAGATAGAGAGAGAATGAAAGTCATTCCATATGACTCAGCCATAGGTTCTATAAAGTATGCCATGCTGTGTACCAGACCTATTGCATACCCTTCCCTGAGTTTGGCAAGGGAGTACAATAGTGATCTAGGAGTAGATCACTGGACATTGGTAAAAAATTATCATTAGAGGACTAAGGAAATATTTCTCAGTTATGGAGGTGATAAAGACTTTGTTGTAAAGAGTTACGTTGATGCAAGCTTTTACATTGATCCGGATGACTCTGAGTCTCAATCTGGATACAGATTGAAAGTGGGAGCAATTAGCTGGAGTAGCTCAGTGCAGAGCATTGTAGACATAGAAAATTTGCAAAATACATTCGACTCTGAAAGTGATAGACCCATTGACTAAGCTTCTCTCACAAGGAAAACATGATCACACCTTAGTACTCTTTGGGTGTTAATCACATAGCGATGTGAACTAGATTATTGACTGTAGTAAAACCCTTTGGGTATTAATCACATGGCGATGTGAACTAATCACATGGTGATGTGAACTATTGGTGTTAAATCACATGGCGATGTCAACTAGATTATTGACTCTAGTGCATGTGGGAGACTGAAGGAAATATGCCCTAGAAGCAATAATAAAGTTATTATTTATTTCCTTATTTCATGATAAATGTTTATTATTCATGCTAGAATTGTATTAACCGAAACTTAGTACATGTGTGAATACATAGACAAAACAAAGTGTCCCTAGTATGCCTCTACTTGACTAGCTCGTTTATCAAAGATGGTTATGTTTCCTAACCATAGACATGTGTTGTCATTTGATGAACGGGATCACATCATTAGGAGAATGATGTGATGGACAAGACCCATTCGTTAGCTTAGCATTATGATCATTACAATTTCATTGCTACTACTTTCTTCATGACTTATACATGTTCCTCAGACTATGAGATTATGCAACTCCCGAATATCGGAGGAACACCTTGTGTGCTATCACACTTCACAACGTAACTGGGTGATTATAAAGATTCTCTACAGGTGTCTCTGATGGTGTTTGTTGGGTTGGCATAGATCGAGATTAGGATTTGTCACTCCGTGTATCGGAGAGGTATCTCTGGGCCCTCTCGGTAATGCACATCACTATAAGCCTTGCAAGCAATGTGACTAATGAATTAGTTGCGGGATGATGCATTACGGAACGAGTAAAGAGACTTGCCGGTAACGAGATTGAACTAGGTATGATGATACCGAGGATCGAATCTCGGGCAAGTAACATACTGATGACAAAGGGAACAACGTATATCGTTATGCGGTTTGACCGATAAAGATCTTCGTAGAATATGTGGGAGCCAATATGAACATCCATGTTCCGCTATTGGTTATTGACCGGAGACGTGTCTCGGTCATGTTTACATAGTTCTCGAACCCGTAGGGTCCGCACGCTTAACGTTCAATGAGGATTTGTATTAAAGAGTTATGTGATTTGATGACCGAAGATTGTTCGGAGTCCCGGATGAGATCACGGACATGACGAGGAGTCTTGAAATGGTCGAGACTTAAAGATCGATATATTGGAAGGCTATATTCGGACATCGGAGAGGTCCCGAGTGATTCAGGTATTTTTCGGAGTACCGGAGAGTTATGGGAATTCGTATTGGGCCTTAATGGGCCATACGGGAAAGGAGAGAAAGGCCTCAATGGTGGCCGCGCCCCTTCCCCATGGACTGGTCGGAATTGGACTAGAGAAAGGGGGCGCCCCCTTCCTTCCTTCTCCTTCTCCCTTTCCGTTTTCCTATTCCATGTGGGAGGTGGAATCATACTAGGACTAGGGAGTCCTAGTAGGACTCACACTTTGGGCGCGCCCTATGAGGTCGGGCCTCCTCCTCCCTCCATCCTTTATATATGTGGCCAGGGGGCACCCCATAGACACACAAGTTGATCATTGATCTCTTAGCCGTGTGCGGTGCCCCCTCCACCGTAATCCACCTCAGTTATATCGTTGCAGTGCTTAGGCGAAGCCCTGCACTGTTAGCTTCATCATCACCGTCATCACGCTTCGTGCTGATGAAGCTCTCCCTCGACACTCTGCTGGATCGTGAGTTCGTGGGATGTCACCGAGCCGAACGTGTGCAGATCGCGGAGGTGCCATACTTTCGGTAGTAGGATCGGTCGATCATGAAGACGTATGACTACATCAACCGCGTTTTCATAACGCTTCCGCTTACAGTCTACGAGGGTACGTGGACAACACTCTCCCCTCTTGTTGCTATGCATCACCATGATCTTGCGTGTGCGTAGGAATTTTTTTGAAATTACTACGTTCCCCAACACTCCCCGCTGTAATCTCAACTTGAACATGGTGCTCAACACTATATATTATTTCCCATTGATGTAGGGCTATCCTATGATGTTTGAGTAGATCTGTTTTGTCCTATGGGTTGATTGATGATTCTGATTGGTTTGAGTTGCATATTTTATTATTGGTGCCGTCCTATGGTGCTCTCCATGTCGTGCAAGCGTGAGGGATCCCCACTGTAGGGTTTGCAATATGTTCATGGTGAGGGAGTCCTCGATTAGGGGGTCCTCGGACAACCGGACTATATCCTTTGGCCGGACTGTTGGACTATGAAGATACAAGATTGAAGACTTTGTCCCGTGTCCGGATGGGACTCTCCTTGGCGTGGAAGGCAAGCTTGGCGATACAGATATGTAGATCTCCTCCCTTGTAACCGACTCTTTGTAACCCTACCCCCCTCTGGTGTCTATATAAATCGGATGGTTTAGTCCGTAGGACAACAACAATCATACCATAGGCTAGCTTCTAGGGTTTAGCCTCTATGATCTCATGGTAGATCAAATCTTGTAATACTCATATCATCAAGATCAATCAAGCAGGAAGTAGGGTATTACCTCCATCGAGAGGGCCCAAACCTGGGTAAACATCGTGTCCCTCGCCTCCTATTACCATCCGCCTTAGACGCACAATTTTGGACCCCCTACCCGAGATCCGTCGGTTTTGACACCAACATTGGTGCTTTCATTGAGAGTTCCACTGTGCCGTCACCACAAGGTTTCATGGCCCCTTCGATCATCGGCAACAATGCGGTCTAGGGTGAGGTTTTCCTCCCCGGACAGATCTTCGTGTTCGGCGGCTTCACACTGCGGGTCAACTCGCTTGGCCATCTAGAGTAGATCGAGAGCTACGCCCCTGGCCATCAGGTCAGGTTTGGAAACTTGAACTATACTGCCGATATCCGTGGAGACTTGACCTTCGACGGATTCGAGCACATGTCAGGTGTGCCGCATAGTCACGACGAGCACGACTTAGCTCTGCCGCCGGACGGTGTTCAGTAGATCAGACCAGTGCCTACTCTGGTTGGGCGCCAATCATGGAGTTCACCTCCGCGGATATCTTTCAGCACTCGCCTTTTGGCGATGTGCTAAATTCGTTAAGGTCTCTCTCCTTGTCAGGAGAACCTTGGCCGAACTATGTCCGGCTAGAATGGGATGCGGACGACAAAGAAATTCGCTCCCCACCCACCACCCACTTAGCAGCCACTGTCGACGATTTAACCGACATGCTCGATTTCGTCTCCGAAGACATCGACGGTATGGACGATGATGCAGGAGACGAACAGGAACCACCGCCCACAGGGCGCTGGACTGCCACCTCATCATATGATATATACATGGTGGACACCCCAAAGAAGGCGATGGCGATAATACAACAGGAGGATAATCCCTCCAAACAGCAATACAAGCACCGACGTCAGCGGCGCTGCTCTAAGTCCCGCCATAGCAAAAGCAGCGATACTGGCACAAGAGACAATAACGCTCCGGATAGTGCCGAAGACGACGACAATCCCCTCCAGCCAGATCTCGAGCGGGAGGATGAACAAGCTAGCCCTCCAGAACAGGCAGCAGACGGAGAATCAGAGGATGACAATTACATGACTCTCCGAAGACGAGGTGAGCCTCGGCTGACGAAGAATTTATCATGCCCGAGGATCCGTCAAGCAGGCGCTTCAAGCGCCCGGCTTATAGCCACGACAAACAGCCTGAAGAAAAAGCAACAATGCAAAGCTGATCAAGATCTGCTATCGGATAGATGGACTGAAGTCCTGGCAGCCGAGGAATACGAACTCGAGCGCCCAACCAAGAGTTACCCAAAGCGCAGGTTGCTACCCCAACTCAAGGAGGAAGCAGTAAAACCTACATCACCAGCGTATGATGCGGCTGATCGGCCACCTCGTGGCCGAGACAGAGGGGCATACCAAACCGAAGCCCAGCCCGCACCCCGCCGCCATTCAAACAAAAATACCAAGGCCTGGGGCAAGACGCGGGACCTACGAGACACATTGGAAAACGAAGCAGGACATGCAAGATCGATCTACGGATCACGGGGGCGCGTCCCAAAGCGGGACGATGACCGTCACGCCGGATATACTAAAAGCAAATCCGGCCGAGACGAATACAGCAGACAAGACTCGTATGAACTGCGTCGTGATATAGCCCGACATAGAGGCGCCGCACACCCCCTATGCTTCACCGATGAAGTAATGGATCACAAATTCCCAGAAGGATCATATGATGGTACTACAGACCCCGCGGTATGGATAGAAGACTTCTTCCTCCACATTCACATGGCCCGCGGGGATGATTTACATGCCATCAAGTACCTCCCGCTAAAGCTCAAAGGGCCGGCTTGGCATTGGCTCAATAGCTTGCCGGCAAACTCCATCGGAAGTTGGGAGAGCCTGACAGATGCATTCCTGGACAATTTCCAGGGCACTTATGTGTGACCGCCGGATGCAGACAATTTAAGTCATATAACTCAGCAGCCAGGGGAATCGGCCAGGAAATTCTGGACCCGGTTCCTAACTAAGAAGAACCAAATTATCGACTGTCCGGATGCAGAGGCCTTAGCGGCATTTAAGCATAACATCCGTGATGAATGGCTCGCCCGGCACCTCAGCCAAGAGAAGCCAAAAATCCATGGAAGCCCTCACGACACTTATGACCCTCTTTTGTGCGGGCGAAGATAGCTGGTTGGCTCGTAGTAACAATACAACAAGCAAACTTGGCACATCAGAGGCCAGGGATAGCAACGGCAAACCATGACGCAACAAACACAAGCGCCACAAATATGGTGAAAACGCCGAATAGACGGCAGTTAATGCCAGATTTAGGGGCTCAAAGACCGGTCAGCGGAAAGGGCCACTCAAAAATAACAATTCGGGTCCATCCAGTCTGGACCGCATACTCGATCGCAAATGCCAAATTCATGGCACCCCAGGAACGCCAGCCACCCATACCGACAGAGAATGCTGGGTCTTCAAACAAGCCGGCAGGGCAGGCGCCAAAAATGGAGAAGGGGGGTCTCAAAGCGATGATGGCAGCGAAGAGCCTAGATCACCGAGCACAGGAGGGTAAAAGAAATTTCCCCCGCATATTCAATCGGTGAATGTGGTAAACACCACTCAAATTCCCAACTCGGACCGGATACGCACCCTTAGGGATGCCGACTTAACGAAACTATTCGTCCCACAATATAAACTAGGGCCGGTCACCTTCAACCGCACGGATCATCCGGGTAACTCCAATCAGGGCAATCCAGCTGCACTAGTCCTTGACCCAATAATTGACGGGTTCCACCTCACACGAGTCCTTATGGACGGAGGCAGCAGTCTAAATCTGCTTTACCAGGACACAGTGTGCAAGATGGGCATCGATCATTCGACGATCAAACCCACTAAAGCCACTTTCAGAGGCATTATACCAGGTGTGGAAGCCAACTGTACAGGCTCCATTGCCCTTCAGGTAGTCTTCGGATCACCAGAAAATTACCATACCGAAGAGTTAATCTTTGAAATCGTCCCTTTCGCGGTGATTATCAGCCTTTCTCGGACGAACCGCGTTCCCTCGATTCAACGCGGTGCCACATTATGCCTACCGTAAGCTCAAGATGCCCGGTCCACGTGGCGTCATCACGGTTAATGGCAAGGTTGAACCTTCCCTCGGCACCAACAAGTACACCACCGCCTTAACAGCAGAAGCAACGAGCAGCACCTTCTAGCCAAACCTCGAGTCGACGCCCAGGCTCCCGGACACCATCAAGGGACTCCGAACTACTTCGCGGAAGGATAGCCCGACTCGTCCAGAGCTCGATTAAACGCTCCGGCGAAGGCCAGGACAGGCCGCACTCGGCGGCTCAACCGCTCTCCGGCACGCAAACATTTTTTACATTTCCTTCGCAGGTTCACCTTTGCGCCGACCAGGACGGGCGATACGGAGGCAGCTTGAACGCGCAAGGGAATCCTTAGACATTCCCCGCAATGACCATCCGGCTATACTTCGGATCCGCACTCAGCTTCTTCCCCCCTGGACTAAGCAGGTTCCGCAGACATATTCCTTTTTTTTATCACATTACCTATACTCATACGCATAGACGTACTATTCAAATACAACATGTGGATTTATACGACGCTTACCTACTGTTATTTCTTATTGAAATTCTTTTGTCAAGTGGCATCCGTACACAGCGATATGCCTTAAAATATGCCAGGGGCTTCATTTTACCCATAACACGGCAATAAAGTTCGAACGCCTTCACGGAAGTTCGGCACCCCGAACCTATAGCATTATATGCATCAGCTCCAAATCATGTCTTGGGTCAATAGTTGGGGTTGCCCAGCTCCCATGTTTTGGTACCTTACATTCCGCTATATCGGCTAAGGTAGCATTGGGAGAACTACTGCGATTGTGTCCCGGTTCTTCCGGACGAGCACCTCAGTAGAGAAAGCCGAAAACTGACTATCATGATACGATGAGAGCTGGTCAGCTATTCGAGAGGTTACAAAATCTTTAAGGATTTCTCCCGCATAATGCCATAACCAATGCAGCGTGCGTTGGATCGGTTTTTCTTCCGATCAGGTGCTTATAGAGCCCCCCGTGCGGTCTTCCGAAAACCAGGGGCTGCGCCTACCTTCCTAAAGCTCCGATGGCTAAGTGAGAGTGATAAAGCCTTATAGTCCGTTTTCCTGGTTCGTTCTGCTGAACACCTCCTTCGAAGGACCCAAAACTGGGATAAAGAGTGATCAGGTTTATCCCGAACACCCCCGTACTTCCTACGTGGGGGCAGAAGCCAACGACTGGCCAACTCTCAGGATCAATATATAAAACGGCTGCGCAGGAGGATAAACTTTTATATAACAAGCAATAAATAATATAAATGACCTTGTTCAAACATTACAAAGGACAGCATGATTTGCATTCATGGAAATATAATGTCCTTGGTACATAGCTCATTGCAATGTAGGATCCTTTCCGCACTCTCATAATATAATTCGGGCTTGCGGTGCTCCTTCCCTCTAGCGGTCCTTGAGTCATCAGCTTTTAAAGCATCCATCTTCCCCAAAGGCACCTTTTGCACGGACGAAGGCCATTCGCGCACCTTCTATATTGCACCGACCGCTTGATGACATCAAGTCGAGGGCAGGCACTCACAAGCCGCTTCACGAGCCCGAAGTAGCTGCATGGAATCGGCTCGGCGGGCCATAGCCGGATAATCATATCCTTCAAGGCCAGTTCCGCCGCCTTATGCAGCTCCATCAGCTGTTTCAGTTGATCGACCAAGGGCACCGGATAATTCAGTGCCAAATACTGCGACCAGAAGAGCTTATCCGCGGTGTTCTTTTCTTCGGCCCGGTAGAATTGGGCGGCATCTGATATGTTGCGGGGCAGCTCGGCAAATACCCCTGAGAAATCCGAATTCAAAATTAGAAACATAATTTCCCCTCAAATACTTGCTTTACATTGAGAAAGCTTTAACCGCTGTGATCTTTCTCACCTCTTGGATCCCCTGCAGGGCGCTTTGGGTTTCCCCCCGGGCATCGCTCGTGGCCTGATGCGCCTTGGCGAGTTCGGATTCTTTCTCCGTTAAACTCTGCTCCAAGGTCTCCCATTTTCTCACGGCCTCTTGCAGCTCCTGTTCAGCTTTAATAACCCTGGCCTCGTGCTTCTCGCGAAGAGGCTGCTCTGTGGCTACCTTTTTCTCGGCCTCAGCCACAGCCTTTTTAAGAGCCTCGACTTCGGTCACCATCCCTAGCACAAATCATGAAGCTTATTTCATCATACTGCAAATTCATTCGCAATAAACGCGAACAATACTTGTGCATACCTTGTTTATCTCCCAACTGCATTTTCAATTGGCCAAGTTCTTCTTTGGCCCGCTCCGGTTTGATTCACCAAGAGATCTCCATGATATGAGAGGTAGTAGCCGCTACAGACGCCTGCTTATAACAAAAGAGAAATAGATGTCATTCAATAAGTCTTCCTGCGAACATAAATTTAATCCTCTGTCGGGTTCTTTCTTTCACCGAACAGTGTATCAGGGGCTACCATCCATACCATGACACTCTTCGAAACCTCATAAAACATACCTCAAAACCTTTTATAAGGACGATATAGGCTCCATTCAGTCCACTCTCAGCAGACTGAATCTTCTCAATCACCGCACCCATAAGGGCATGGTGTTCATTGACGATGGAGGCGCTCTTTAGTGCCACCAACAGAGCATCCGACACCTCTGGTTGGACAGAGGTTGTCGGTGGAACAGGCATGTCCCCTCCAGCTGAGAGAGGCTGCATGCCTAATTCTAGAGCCGTATTGGTCTCCGGAGCTGTATCCGGCTAGGAGCCGAATTCCAGATGGTCCCCGCCGTCAGCTCCCATGGGAATTTTCTCCCCCATGTGTCCGGCCCCTGAAGTTTGACCTCTAGGCACCGCCTTCACGGTTTCCCCTCTCCTCCTTGGCCGGGGTCCTTCTGGGATGAAGCCTAGGTGTTATCCACCTGTTCGGAGGAAGGGGCCTTTGGGGGCGTCCCGCTCTCCATAGCGTCCGAGCTCAGCGAATCCTCTGTGGGGACCTCGACCCATAAGTCGTGATCACCGAATGCACGTGTACAGTGATCCCAGAGATCAATGCTCACTGAACACACATAAGCTGAATAACAAGAGTCTTACATCCATACATACCGTATTACACAAGTAGTACCATTATGGTCAAGTCTTGAGTATAACTTCGCAGCGGAAATCTTCATCGATAACTTGGACCCATGCCATCTGCCTTAACCCTACAGCATTACATTGGGAAGCGTCCTAGCTCGCATGTTAAATCACGAAGTATTCTTCATCATATCCTGTTCTTTCATGCCTGGCCAATAAAATAACCAGTGGCAAGCCAATGAGTACTTTGAAAGTACTCGCAAGCAACCCAAGAGTGGTAACAAAATAATTATGCAAAGCTCTATTGCTTAATTGGCATTTTGCGGAAATCTAGTTTTTCTCATGCATGTATGATCAACATTTACCAAGGACATGAATGCGTCTGCAACAAGTATCAGGAGGTTACAGACTTCAACCTCGAGAAAGAGTTATGAACAACTCATACTCAACTCATCGTGACTTACTCACGAATCATATCAACAATATTACCAATCTGTGTTGTTTGTCAGAAACATATGGACATAGTCTAAGCAGCACCACCCAACTGTCCTTGACCGTGGACACGGCTATTCGAATAGTTTGACACTCTGCAGAGGTTGCACACTTTACCCACAAGATCCGGGAAGCTTTCATGTCATCCACGACCCGCGGTACCTTAAGTACCCGGGGTAAGCACCCGATCACTACCTTTCCCTAGTTGTGACCAACATAGAGTCCACTCGATTGGTAACAGCCCCCGTGCCATATATTTTCACAATTTAGTTTGGTGGAGCGACGCTCCCATATTCATCGCATCTCACATGCATGGGGGTACCAACGGTGTGTCCGGTGCCCTGTGAAAACAGTCATGGCCGCCTATCCAAGCACGACCCCGTCCCGAGAGAGTGCACCAACAACTCTCCCGTCACTAGTAATGCGGGCATCCATGCTAGCACGAACTAGGTAATCAATAATGCCCTGTCCCATAAGGGGTAGTGTGGTTGTACATGTTTGGTTGGGACGGTAGACAATCTTAAATCTAATCCGTCTATGTAACAACACTTTCATCAAGCCTCGGTACACTACCTCTCCACCAAGTAGTGACCTAGTTCATCATCATCTCCCAGGGGCATTCGTGGCACCCACTGGGCTATTTGCAAGTATGTCAAACCACATTTTAGCATGATATATTGACTTCAATGTTGTGGCATGAAAATCAGGGTGTGAGAGACCTACCCCCCTTACAAGAATCTCGTCCCCGAGATTCCCAGACTAGGCGCGGAAAGGGATACAGAAACTTGGATCTGGGCTAGTCTTCAAGTCCTCACGTTGCTTCTGCTTCCGTGTGATGCTCCATTGAGCTTGAAGTACTTGATGGTGTGGCTTTGTGTATGACGCTCTTATTGATCCAGGTTGCTAATGGGTAGCTCACGGTAGGTTAGATTGGGCTAGGGGTCGATGGCTCGGTGATCGATGTCCTTGTAGAGATCGGGCTAATTAGGAAGTTGGAAACACTTTCGGAGGTGTGTCGCGTGGAAAACGCTGTGCACAGTGGGTAACTGAGGTGGTAACTTCAGCCGGTAGCCGTCTACTCTTCGTCTCGAAGTGATCTTGGAGGGGGTTGTTAAACCTTAGAGTGATCTTGAAGAGGCCGATAAATCTTGGTGTGAGCTTCCTTGTCATGGAAATGCTTGGTGCCTTTGATAGGTGTGGTTTGCAGATACACCTGGTCTTCGTTGAGGAAGTTCACCCCTTGACGATGATGGTTGATATAGTTCTTCCTCCTTGACATGGCGGTCTTCAGATGTTCCTTAACTGGCTGAACGATTCTTCTTCCGTCTTCGGGTAGAACAGTATGTCATCAAATAACGATGACAACCAGCTTGTTCGAGTACGCCGTGAAGAGTTGCCCACGTGGTACATAGGGTATAGGTTGGGGTATCGGTGTCGGTCACGGTTGAGTATTGGTCAGGGTCTTCTTGACCTAGAGTCAAGCCCAAGGTCATGATCTCCTAAAGTCCCTATAATCCCCAAATACTTGAAAAGGCTATCTCTACTATAGTCAGTCCACCAATTTCCATTATCATGGTCAAGTAACCTCCAAGGTCAAGTTTATATCAACTCCGACAATTAATCCAATCTCCTAGTTTATTGTCCATTGAGAAACATGGTATCACGGTAAAGATTATCGGTCTAATTCCAATTTACTCCGAACCATGTAGACTTACTCAGCATCTATACTCCACTAGGTTCTCCTATTTAAATCCAATTTACTTAGGAGCAATGAGAGTTACGTTACTCTATTAACTGATCCCACCAAGTTCATCTACCAATCATGAGAGCCTCATAACCCACCAAATAGTCTTAGATGATCCCTCAAAGTCATTGATATAAACTCATCAAGTCATTTGTCCTTTACTCCTATATCCTCAATTTGGTCTCCCTGTGGCATCATCAGTTTTGGTGTTACCTTAAGATGATAATGAGTTCGTTCACTATGTCCACTAGTTCCATAACGAACCCAGTGTTGTGCAAGGTCATGGAGGCTTAACAGGTTCTCTTGCAATTTTGTGGGTTAAGCACATGGTTAAGGATTCGAGCTAGGGTATCTTGTGAAGTCCCGAAGGGTCTAGGAATGGGTTTCTAGTCTGAAGGGTTAAATCATAATTCCACGGGGTTGCAGTTGATTGTGGAGGTTGTAGCAGAAGTCTTCATTGCCAGTCGGTTGCCGAGGCAGAATCCTTAGTGTCGATTGTCTTGCCGGTCTTCAGTTGAGGAGAGAGATGAGGGGGAAAAGTAGCATAGAGGAGGGGGATGCCTAAAGGGGGTTCTATAGTGCAAGTGCAAACAAACAAGTGCCAAAAGGGTCAAACAAAAGAAACAAGGTAAGGAAGGTGATATAGTTGCGTACTTATTGCCTAGGGCAAAAAGGGCGACTGATATCAAAACACAAACAAATAAAAACAAGCAACACACAATCATGGTTCTATTCGAACCATCATACGGACTCGACTGCGCATAGGGGGTACACGACTCATCCTACCCTAGGGGTTCTCGGATTCAGTAGTCATGCTTTGCTCCGTGTCTCATGCAGTCTTCTGTGTTTCCTTCAGGTGTCGCTACATCTCCTGTAGTTGTTTGATGAAACGATCTAGGTTGAGCCTGAAGAGTCTTCAACAACTTCTCGCCTGTTGAAGTGATGGGGTGAAGGTGGCTCCTAAATGGGCTGGCATTGACTTGGTCTCCTCTTGTCTTCTTAATCATGACGATCACTTTTGCCTTTTTAAGGCGTCGATGGTACCAAGTAGGCAATCCTTTATGCAATGACATTAACAAGGCATAGTAGAGGTACAACATGTCGGTTACGTTGATGACAACATCAACACCAAGAGCGGGGGATGAAGAGAACCGTTTTCCTGCTCACTATAGTGAGACGGACCAAATGGTGAGGTTCTCATCCACCGGTGGTTGCCGATACAACAACGGTAAGGACATGGTTCCTCTATTAGTGATGTATATCATTATCTTGCATATCCTATGCCCTGATCATCGTAGGCCAAGGTTGCATCATCCTGGGGCAGTGACGAGGGTGTCACCATCTTCGAGGTCTTGATGTCCTCATTCCTTGAGAAGGTATCTTCTATTGGTACCGTCTTCTCACGGTGTCGCCAAACTTGTGTTCAGAAGATGTGGGTGAATGTCCGACAAGGCATCTTCCTTATAGATTATCCACGAGGATTACAAGGAATCTAGTGGTCAGGGGCATAAGGGTTCTAGCGACCAAAAGTTTTGAAGGGGGAAGAGATCAATAAGGGAAGTTTACCTTAGTTTTTGAAAAACTGAGAAAGGAAGAGAAGTATAGATAGTTTTCAAAAATTAGTAATAGTTTTGAAAATAGTTTTACCCTAACTAACGACCATGCTAACTAAGGCTTCCTACAGTCAGGATGGCTCTGATACCAGCTCTGTGGGGACCCCGACCCATAAGTCATGATCACCGAATGCACGTGTACAGTGATCCCAGAGATCAATGCTCACTGAACACACGTAAGCTGAATAACAAGAGTCTTACATCCATACATACCGTATTACACAAGTAGGACCATTATGGTCAAGTCTTGAGTATAACTTCAAGCGGAAATCTTCATCGATAACTTGGACCCATGCCATCCGCCTTAACCCTACGGGCATTACATTTGACCGAAGCTTCCTAGCTCGCATGTTCGTCACCGAAGTATTCTTCATCATATCCTGTTCTTTCATGCCTGGCCAACAAAATAACCAGTCGCAAGCCAATGAGTACTTTGAAAGTACTCGCAAGCAACCCAAGAGTGATAACAAAATAATTATGCAAAGCTCTACTGTTCAATTGGCATTTTGCGGAAATCTAGTTTTTATCATGCAAGTATGATCAACATTTACCAAGGACATGAATGCGTCTGCAACAAGTATCAGGAGGTTACAGACTTCAACCTCGAGAAAGAGTTATGAACAACTCATACTCAACTCATCGTGACTTCCTCACGAATCATATCAACAATATTACCAATCTGTGTTGTTTGTCAGAAACATACGGACATAGTCTAAGCAGCACCACCCAACTGTCCTTGACCGTGGATACGACTATTCGAATAGTTTGACACTCTGCAGAGGTTGCACACTTTACCCACAAGATTCGGGAAGCTTTCGTGTCATCCACGACCCGCGGTACCTTAAGTACCCGGGGTAAGCACCCGATCACTACCTTTCCCTAGTCGTGACCAACATAGAGTCCACTCGATTGGTAACGGCCCCCATGCCATATATTTTCATAATTTAGTTTGGTGGAGCCACACTCCCGTATTCATCGCATCTCACATGCATGGGGGTACCAACGGTGTGTCCGGTGCCCTGTGAAAACAGTCATGGCCGCCTATCCAAGCACGACCCCGTCCCGAGAGAGCGCACCAACAACTCTCCCGTCACTAGTAATGCGGGCATCCATGCTAGCACGAACTAGGTAATCAATAATGCCCCGTCCCATAAGGGGTAGTGTGGTTGTACATGTTTGGTTGGGACGGTAGACAATCTTAAATCTAATCTGTCTCTGTAACAACACTTTCATCAAGCCTCGGTACACTACCTCTCCACCAAGCAGTGACCTAGTTCAGCATCATCTCCCAGGGGCATTCATGGCACCCACTGGGCTATTGGCAAGTATGTCAAACCACACTTGTTTCTTTCCATGCATAACTTTGACCTAGTTTTGCTCAGCCAACAACTATAGCATATTTCTACAACCCACCAACACAACTCTAAACAAGGATAGAGTCATGAATAGTGAAGGTATAAACGGGGCCTGCAACGGAGGCAAACCTAGCAAGGTTGCCATTCAAGATATCATGCAGTCAACAATCATGGAAAGAAATGCTACTGTGATAAAAGGTTCATCATGGTCAAAGGGCTGCTTGCCTGGTTCATCAGAATCTTCAAATCTTCTGGTCCTTCTCCAAGTATTTCGTCTACTTCGTCAACTAATGTTGGAAACAATTATAGTAAACAACACAACAAGGCATAAAATAAAAGTTCCCTAAAAATATTAATTTGACTTTTCTAGGACATCTCTAGTTATATGAAATATAACCAGAGTGGTTTCATTAGAATTGGGTCAGTGCATATTTTTAAACATTTTGATATGATGGAAACAGGGGGTTTATGGATTTGCAAGAAGTGTACAGAAATATATTTTTGAAAAATGAGCAATGGCACCCATTTAACAAATCATGATTTTAGAAGCATCTAGGAGTTGGTCTCACTGGATTTGGAGTTCAAATGATTTTCCTATGAATTTGCAAAGTTGGCTATACATGAAGAAATAGACCATTATTTGAGGTTGTACAGAAACTATAAGTAAATATGTTCAAAACCTAAGTTTTGAATTTATAAACATCTAGGAATTTGAATCATGGAATTTGGATAAAAAATGGGCTCTCTGTGATCTTCTAAAGTTCATTACAGAAATTACAAACAGGGGATTTGATAAATATTTGTGAAGGAAATGATTCTGGAAAAATGTGCATATAGCACCATGTGATAGTGAATGATTTTAGGAACTACCAGAAATTTGAACCACCCAATTTGGAATTAATTTGGATTGTTTATGGATTTTACAAACTATACAGAAAAGAAAAAGGAAAAGGTTTTTACCCAAACGGGCTGGATCTGGGCGGCGACGGCGCGCACTGGGCGAGGTTTAGCAGCAGGGCACCACGGGGCCGGCCCAGCGGCTCGGCCGCACGCGCGCAAGGGCCTCTTTGAAGGCAGGTTTCTCCCGGCCCGTTTCCACTTGCCAGCGTGGCCTGGAGGCTGGGCCACTGACGAGCGGGGCCCGCCTGCAGGTCCATCTCCAACCTCCCGCGCGGCGCGACGAGAGACAAAGAGAGCGAGGCCGAACAATGCCGGCGCTCTTCCTGGCGACAGCGGCTGGCCCCGACGACATTCGGCATACCGACGGACTCGGGAGGCCGAGCCGCACCCATCCATGGGTGTCACACAGGCTGGGGAGAACCGAGACAATGGTGGCCTTGACGCCGGCGGACGGGGCTTCGGGCGAGGTTTGGGCACGACAAGGCGAGCACTGGAAGGAGAAAATGGGGCGCGGGGAGAGTTGGCGGTGGTGCTGGTGCTGCTCTGGAACAAAGAGGTGGGGAGGAGGGGCTCTCAGTGGCGTGAATTTAGGCGGAGGCCGGTGGCATTGCTCCGGCCATGGAGATGCAAGGAGGGCACGAGAAGAGGGATGGCTTGGTCCAGAGGGTGCACGAGAGGGAGAGAGAGCCAAAGGAGTAGAGAGGGAGCTCAGGGGTGGCCTTATATGGTGAGGCCGTGGCTCACCGTGGCCGTGGCCTACGGGCACCCGCGGAAATGGCCGCAGTGGCCACGGGAGGAGGCTCGGGGCTGTCTACGGTGTTTGTGGGGGTCGAGTAGGGCGCTAGGAAGGGAGAGAGGGAGCGGGTGACAGTGTCCTGGACTAGGGGGTACTCACCACGTCGTCTCCCGATCAGTTGGATTGGGCCGAGGACCCCCATGGCCGTATACTCATGGGCCAGTCCGGCAGTTGCCGCATACAAGGAAGATTCCACAAGACTTGGCGATCAAGACAAGGACTCCTCCCCACCGGCGTATTCGGCTAGGACTCTTGTTATCCTAGGCCTCTGGTGCATTATATAAACCGAGGCCAGGCTAGTCGATAGAGATATACAACAATCATACCATAGGCTAGCTTCCAGGGTTTAGCCTCTACGATCTCGTGGTAGATCAACTCTTGTAAT
This sequence comes from Aegilops bicornis, assembly GCA_021605145.1. Lineage (NCBI taxonomy): Eukaryota > Viridiplantae > Streptophyta > Magnoliopsida > Poales > Poaceae > Aegilops > Aegilops bicornis. The sequence goes on from CM038669.1 coordinate 518,506,174, forward strand.
ACTCATATCAAAAAGATCAATCAAGCAGGAAGTAGGGTATTACCTCCATAGAGAGGGCCCGAACCTGGGTAAACATCGTGTCCCCTGTCTCCTATTACCATCATCCTTAGACGCACAGTTCGGGACCCCCTACGCGAGATCCGCCGGTTTTGACACCGACATTGGTGCTTTCATTGAGAGTTCCGTTGTGTGATCGGCAAAAGGATCAATGACTCGTTAGCAGATCAACTACGACGTCGACTTCTTCGTCACCGACTCGACCGGTCACCTCGGGTCGACCGAATACTGTGCCCTGCCTCCAATCGTCATGTTCGGACAAGGTCCTTCATCAACATCAACTCCGATCTCTATCAAGAGCATGGAGAAATCATCCATGGCGCTCAGGGGCTCAACGTCAACATTGACCTCGGGCGACCGTGCTGTTTTTCTGGACAACGAACTTGTATCCGCCACCACTGCCTCCTCGAGTGTTGCTTTAACGATTGATTCGATGGAATTGTGCGGAATTGAGTCTACAACGACCCTAGAAAATTTCGTCGAGTTTCGATGGAGGAATCTCCGGCAATCTCCGATATACCGGAGCCGCATTGAATCTTGACGAGAATTCGGACGAGTTTGGAGCGTGGAGTCTAGCATCTAGATCGAACGTCCTTTGGAAGATCCAACCGTTGATCGGCTGTGGAATTCCTATATCTACCACCTGTCAAAAATTCAGCTCGATCCGACCGTCCAAACTCTGGGAACCTCCCGATTAGGGTATCACTTTTAAGATATGTTTCCTACGCGAATACGTATCCAACCCGAATTCATGTTTCTTTATGAACGTGATATTTGACAACCTTTTTAAAAGGAATTTTCTTCTAAGGTATTGCGCATTGTTTTTAACACGCGCCCATAAAATTTCAATCCTCCCCAGAGGTAATCTTCACCATCACGTTGGTGTCAAACCAGTCTGGCAATATAGTTCCACGGCTGCCGACCTGCGCTAGACATGTCGTCGCTTTTTGAGCCGAGCTCAACTTCTTCACATACTCACCTCGGCGAGCCGAACAAGAGTTCGGAATCGCCAAAGATAAAACGTCACCGCCCCATGGATTACACGGAGCGGGCTGATAACCCACAAATATAGGGGATCGCAACAGTTTTTGAGGGTAGAGTATTCAACCCAAATTTATTGATTCGACACAAGGGGAGCCAAAGAATATTCTCAAGTATTAGCAGCTGAGTTGTCAATTCAACCACACCTGGAAACTTAGTATCTGAAGCAAAGTGTTTAGTAGCAAAGTAATATGATAGTGGTGGTAACGGTAACAAAAGTAAAGACATCAAAAGTAATGTTTTTGGTATTTTTGTAGTGATTGTAACAGTAGCAACGGAAAAGTAAATAAGCGAGGATGCGGTTCTTCATGTAACAGTCATAACATAGGGTGACACAGAACTAGCTCCAATTCATCAATGTAATGTAGGAATGTATTCCGAATATAGTCATACGTGCTTATGGAAAAGAACTTGCATGCCATCTTAGTCCTACCCTCCATTGGCAGCGGGTCCTATTGGAAACTAAGGGATATTAAGGCCTCCTTTTAATAGAGAACCGAACAAAGCATTAGCACATAGTGAATACATGAACTCCTCAAACTATGGTCATCACCGGGAGTGGTCCCGATTATTGTCACTTCAGGGTTGCCGGATCATAACACATAGTAGGTGACTATAGACTTGCAAGATAGGATCAAGAACACACATATATTCATGAAAACATAATAGGTTTAGATCTGAATTCATGGCACTTGGGCCCTTGTGACAAGCATTAATCATAGCAAATTCATAGCAACATCAATCTCAGAACATAGTGGATACTAGGGATCAAACCCTAACAAAGCTAACTCGATTACATGATAAATCTCATCCAACCCATCACCGTCCAGCAAGCCTACGATGGAATTACTCACGCACGACGGTGAGCATCATGAAATTGGTGACGGAGGATGGTTGGTGATTCGACGGTGACGAATCCCCCTCTCCGGAGCCCCGAACGGACTCCAGATTAGCCCTCCTGAGAGAGATTAGGGCTTGGCGGCGGCTCCGTATCGTAAAACGCGATGATTTCTTCTCCCTGATTTTTTTCTCCTCGAAAGCCAATAAATAGAATTGGAGCTGGCGTCGGAAGGTCTCCAGGGGGCCCACGAGGTAGGGGGCGCGCCCACGAGGGGGGCGCGCCCCCCACCCTCGTGGACAAGGTGTGGGCCCCCCTGGTCTTCATCTTTGGCGAGGATTTTTTATTAATTATTCTAAGATATTCCGTGGAGTTTCAGGTCATTCCGAGAACTTTTGTTTTCTGCACATAAAACAACACCATGGCAATTCTGCTGAAACAAGCGTCGATCCAAGTTAGTTCCATTCAAATCATACAAGTTAGAGTCCAAAGCAAGGGCAAAAGTGTTTGGAAAAGTGGATACAACGGAGACGTATCAACTCCCCCAAGCTTAAACCCTTGCTTGTCCTCAAGCAATTCAGTTGACAAACTGAAAGAGAAAAAGAAAAACTTTTACAAACTCTGTTTGCTCTTGTTGTTGTACCTATGTCAAGCCAGCATTCGGGTTTTCTGCAAAGATCATAACTAACCACATTTGCAATAACTCCTAGGTCTCATGTTTACTCATATCAATAACATAACCAGGTAGCAAGCCATAATAATAAATCTCGGATGACAACACTTTCTCAAAATAATCATAATATGATATAACAAGATGGTATCTCGCTAGCCCTTTCTGAGACGCAAAACATAAATGCAGAGCACCTTCAAAGATCAAGGACTGACTAGACATTGTAATTCATGGTAAAAGAGATCCAATCATAGTCATACCCGATATGAATTAACAATAATGAATGCAAATGACAGCTGTGCTCTCCAGCTAGTGCTTTTTAATAAGAGGGTGATGACTCAACATAAAAGTAAATAGATAGGCCCTTCGTAGAGGGAAGCAGGGATTTGTAGAGGTGCCAGAGCTCGGTTTTGAAATAGAGATAAATTATATTTTGAGCGGCATACTTTCATTGTCAACATAACAACTAAGAGATGATGATATATTCCATGCTAAACAAATTATAGGCGGTTCCCAAACAGAATGGTAAAGTTTATACTCCCCCTCCTCCACAAGCATCAATCCATGGCTCGCTCGAAACAACGAGTGCCTCCAACATTCGGACGGGTCCTGTGGGGAGTTTTGTTTGCAATTATTTTGATTTAGTTTGCATAAAGCATGGGACTGGGCATCCGGTGACCAGCCATTTTCTCGTGAGTGAGGAGCGGAGTCCACTCCTCTTGAGAATGACCCGCCTAACACGGAAGATAAGGGCAGCCCTAGTTGATATATGAGCTATTCGAGCATGCAAAGCAGAATGTTTATTTGAAGGTTTATAGTTTGGCACATACAAATTTACTTGGAACGACAGGTAGATACTGCATATAGGAAGGTATGGTGGACTCGTATGGAATAACTTTGGGGTTTAAGGGATTGGATGCACAAGAAGTATTCCCGCTTAGTACAAGTGAAGGCTAGCAAAAGACTGGGAAGCGACCAACTAGAGAGCGACAACAGTCATGAACATGCATTAAAATTAATAAACATTGAATACAAGCATGAGTAGGATATAATCCACCATGAACATAAATATCGTGAAGGCTATGTTGATTTGTTTCAACTACATGTGTGAACCTGTGCCAAGTCAAGTCACTTAAATCATTCAAAGGAGGATACCACCCTATCATACCACATCACAATCATTTTAATAGCATGTTGGCATGCAAGGTAAACCATTATAACTCATAGCTAATCAAGCATGTCACGAGCAACTATGATCTCTAATTGTCATTGCAAACATGTTTATTCATAATAAGCTGAATCAAGAATGATGGACTCATCATATTTACAAAAAGAAAAGAGGTCGAGTTCATACCAGCTTTTCCCATCTCAGTCAGTCCATCATATATCATCATAATTGCCTTTCACTTGCACGACCGAACGATGTGAATAATAATAAGAGTGCACGTGCATTGGACTAAGCTGGAATCTGCGAGCATTCAATAGACTGGAGAAGACAAGGCAATACAGGCTCTTGGTTAAATCAACAATTATGCATATAAGAGCCACTTCAACAATTTAATCATGGTCTTCTCCAACTAACCCCCAAAGAAAAGAAAATAAAAACTATTTACACGGGAAAGCTCCCAACAAGCAAAAGAAGAACGGGAAATATTTTTGGGTTTTCTTTTTAATTACTACTACTACAGCAGGAAAAGTAAACTACTACTAATTTTTTGGTTTTTCTTAAGGTTTATTAAACACACAAGAAGAAAGCAGGAAAAAGAAAATAAACTAGCATGGATATTACAGTGAAAGAGTATGAGCACCGACATCTAGCAATGAGTGTGTGTGAACATAAATGTAATGTCGGTGGGAAATACGTAATCCCCCAGGCTTAGGCTTTTGGCCTAAGTTGGTCTATTGCCAGGGATAGCCTGGCGAATACCCGTAGGTGTAGCTGGGGTCGTACTGCAACGAAGAATAGTTGGGATCATAATGTGATGAAGAGGAATCGATCGCCACCTTTGGTGGCAACCGCCTCAGGATCCCAAGAATAAACAGACTGTCGTGGAGGCTCATCTTGTGGTTCCGGTTTCGGGGCTGGTGCAGGATTCCAATAGGCTTGAACGGCCGCCCACAGAACAATGTGAGTACCCGCAGACAAGTTAAACAAAGAGGGAGCAGGCAAAGTAATAGTCTCAGGGTGATGTTTATCAAGTACAATTTATATTTGAGCTCCCCTTCATGACTCTTAACAAGAAAGTCATGCGCTAGCATACTCTTATAATCTAAATAAGCACGGGGCCACGCTGTTTCTTCTTTCTCCTCATGCCTAATAGGTATTTTAAAATATTCAGCTAGGCGTGAAGCATAAGTGCCTCCAAAGATGGGGCCCTTAGTACGGTTCAGACTTAACCGTCTAGCAACAATTCCACCCATACTAACAGAGTTATTATGTATAAACCATGGAACAAAATAATAATATCAGGAACACTAAGGTTTCCATAGTTTCCGCGACCAATCAAGCAACGACTAGCAAATAAGGCAAAGTAGCGTAAAACATGAAAATGTATGCTAGTAATTCTTGCATCAGAAACCTTCCTGGTTTCTCCCACAGTGATAGTGTTAATAAAAGCTTCCACTTCATTACGGTGTGGTTCATCTAAGGTACCCTCAAAGGTTATTTTGCAAACCTCACAAAATTCAGCTAATGGCATCTCCTTAACAACATCATATAAATGAAACTCTACTGTTGGAGGTGATTTCTTAGGGAAAAAGTAGAAGTTCTGCACAAAAGTATTTGTCAGTAAGAGATACTGATGGCGTTGGTCGCGGAGGAAGTCGGTGAGGCCAGCATTCTCAATCAATAAATAGAAATCCTCATAAATCTCGGCTCTCCTCAAGAAGTCATCGGAAGGTCATTCACATGGCCGGACCTCCGCGGTACGAGGCAAATTAAATTTGGGCTTCTGCTCTTCTTCCTTTTGTTTTTCCTTCGAGCTTCGGCTCGACGAGCCCCTCAAAAGTCTCTTCATTATTTCTGAAATAATCTGAAATTTTTAGTAACTTCAAACAAAAGTAAACCAACTTCAATAAAATTGATAGCAACTACTCCAACAAGTTCCTAGAGCCTATATCAAGCATTAGAACTACTTGGAACCATATAAATTTGACATGCAAGCTCAAGAACATGGTCACCTATGCAGCACATATTTGCAATGAATAAAGCACTAGAACAAAAACTAATTGGACCAATGGAAGAGTCACATACCAAGGAACAATCTCCCCAAGCAGTTTTGCGAGAGGTGCTTTGAGCAAGGAGATTGAAAAGCACAGCAAAAGTGGCCGGAACTCGAGCTTGAGTTGGTTTTTCGGGTTTGTGTGAGGCAAAGGAAGAAGATGGGTGCAGGGATAAGTGGAGGAGGGCCACCATGGGCCCACGAGGCAGGGGCGCGCCCATGGGGGTAGGGCGCGCCCTACACCCTCGTGGCCAGGTGGCAGCTCCCCCATGTAATTTTTGCACAAGAATCCTCAAATATTCCCGAAAAATCATATTAAATTGGCATGGCATTCGAGGACTTTTATTTTCGGGTATTTTTATATTGGACAGATAAGTCGGAGACAGGACAAAAATACTATTTTACTTTATTTCTACTAAATAACAAAAAATATAAAGAGGGTACAGAAGGTTGTGCTTCTAGTTTCATCCATCTCATGCTCATCAAAAGGAATCCACTAACAAGGTTGATCAGGTCTTGTTAACAAACTCATTCCGACTAACATGGAACCGGAGAAATTTTGAATAACACTATGTTACCTCAACGGGGATATGGACATCCCCAATAATAAGTATATCATATTTCTTCTTGACAGTAGGGAGAGTAAATTCAAAACCTCCAAATATAATCGATGGAATTTTTCCAATAGAATTGATACTATGAACTTGAGGTTGTTTCCTCTTAAAGTGTACCGTGTGCTCATTACCATTAACATGAAAAGTGACATTGCCTTTGTTGCAATCAATAACAGCCCCTGCAATATTAAGGAAAGGTCTTCCAAGAATAATAGACATACTATCATCCTCGGGAATATCAAGAATAACAAAGTCCGTTAAAATAGTAACGTTTGCAACCACAAGGCACATCCTCACAAATACCGGCGTGTATAGCAGTTGATTTATCGACCATTTGCAAAGATATTTCAGTAGGTGTCAACTTATTCAAGTCAAGTCTATGATATAAAGAGAGGCATAACACTAACACCGGCTCCAAGATCACATAAAGCAATTTTAACATAATTTCTTTTAATGGAGCATGGTATAGTAGGTACTCCTGGATCTCCAAGTTTCTTTGGTATTCCACCCTTAAAAGTGTAATTAGCAAGCATGGTAGAAATTTCAGCTTCCGGTATCTTTCTTTTATTTGTAAGAATATCTTTCATATATTTAGCATAAGGATTCATTTTGAGCATATCAGTCAACCGCATATGCAAAAAGATGGTCTAATCATTTCAGCAAAGCGCTCAAAATCCTCATCATCTTTTTCTTGGGTTTGGGAGGAAAAGGCATGGGTTTCTGAACCCATGGTTCTCTTTCTTTACCATGTTTCCTAGAAATGAAGTCTCTTTTATCATAACGTTGATTCTTTGATTGTGGGTTATCAAGATCAACATCAGGTTCAACTTCTACATCATTATCATTACTAGGTTGAGCATCATCATGAACATCATCATTAAAATTTTCACTAGGTTCATGTTCATTACCAGATTGTGTTTCAGCATCAGACATAGAGATATCATTTGGATTATCAGGTGGTTCAGCAATAGGTTCACTAGAAGTTTGCAAAGTCCTATCATTTTTCTTTTTCTTCCTTTTAGAAGAACTAGGCATATCAATATTATTTCTCTGAGAATCTTGCTCGATTCTCTTAGGGTGGCCTTCAGGATACAAAGGTTCCTGAGTCATTATACTAGTTCTAGTAGCCACTCTAACAGCATAATCATTTTTCTTACTATTCATTTCATCAAGCACTTTTTTCTGAGCTTTAAGTACTTTTTCTACTTGAGTGGTAACCATAGAAGCATGTTTGCTAACAAGTTTAAGTTCACCTCTAATATTAGCCATATAATCACCCAAGCGTTTAATCATAAAGGTATTCTGTTTTGATTGTCTACCAAAATAAATATTAAAGTCATCTTGCTTAACATAAAGTTATCAAACTCATCCAAGCACTGACTAGCAATTTTAGTAGGAGGGACTTCAGCTTTATCATATCTGTAGAGAGAATTTACCTTTACTACCTGTGTCGGGATATCGGGATCAGGAGGTTCTTCAGTGAATAAAGAATTGAGATCATATACTTCTTCAAGAGCTGGTAAGTTAAGACCATGTATTTCTTCAATAGGAGGTAAATTCTTAACATCTTCAGCTTTAATACATTTTTCTTTCATAGATTTCTTTGCCTCTTGCATATCTTCAGGACTGAGAAATAGAACACCTCTATTCTTCGGAGTTGGTTTAGGAATAGGCTCAGTAATTGGCTCAGGAGCTGGCTCAGGAGGTTCCCAATTACTTTCATTTGTCAACATATTATTCAATAGAATTTCAGCTTCATCCGGTGTTCTTTCCCTGAAAAGAGAACCAGCACAACTGTCCAGGTAATCTCTGGAAGCATCGGTTAGTCCATTATAAAAGATATCAAGTATTTCGGGTTTCTTAAGAGGATGATCAGGCAAAGCATTAAGTAACTTGAGAAGCCTCCCCCAAGCTTGTGGGAGACTCTCTTCTTTAATTTGAACGAAGTTGTATATTTCCCTTAAAGCAGCTTGCTTCTTATGAGCAGGGAAATATTTAGCAGAGAAGTAATAAATCATATCCTGGGGACTACGCACACAACCAAGATCAAGAGAATTGAACCATATCTTAGCATCACCCTTTAATGAGAACGGAAATATTTTGAGTATATAAAAGTAGCGTGATCTCTCATCATTAGTAAACAGGGTGGCTATATCATTTAACTTAGTAAGATGTGCCACAACAGTTTCAGATTCATAGCCATAAAAAGGATCAGATTCAACCAAAGTAATTATATCTGGCTCGACAAAGAATTCATAATCCTTATCTGGAACACAAATAGGTGAAGTAGCAAAAGTAGGGTCAGGTTTCATTCTGTCTCTAAGAGATTATTTACTCCATTTAACTAGCAGCCTCTTAAGTTCGTATCTATCCTGGCAAGCAAAAATAGCTGCAGAAGATTCCATATCAAAAAGATAACCCGCAGGAATAGCAGGCATATATTCATCATCACTTTCATCAATATTATCAGTTTCAATAGTTTCTCTCTCTCTAGACCTAGAAATTTGTTCATCTAGAAATTCACCAAGGGACGCAGTAGTATCAAACATAGAAGTAGTTTCATCATAAGTATCATGCATAGCAGAAGTGGCATCATCAATAACATGCGACATATCGGAACGAATAGCAGAAGCAGGTTTAGGTGTCTCTAGCTTACTCATAATGTAAGGTGAATCAAGTGCGAGCTAGATGGCGGTTCCTTACCCCCTCGTAGTTGAGGGATAAATTGTTGTCTTAAGCGTCTTTCAAGTTCTTCATAGTGTCTAGCAGATATAAATCCCAAGTGACTCAAAGAATAGAGCTATGCTCCCGACAGCAGCGCCCGGAAAAAGGTCTTGATAACCCACAAGTATAGGGGATCGCAACAGTTTTCGAGGGTAGAGTAGTCAACCCAAATTTATTGATTCGACACAAGGGGAGCCAAAGAATATTCTGAAGTATTAGCAACTGAGTTGTCAATTCAACCACACCTGGAAACTTAGTATCTACAACAAAGTGTTTAGTAGCAAAGTAATATGATAGTGGTGGTAACGTTAACACAAGTAAAGACAGCAAAAGTAATGTTTTTGGTATTTTTGTAGTGATTATAAAGAGCAGCGGAAAAGTAAATAAGCGAGAACCAGTATATGGAAAGCTCGTAGGCACCGGATTAGTGATGGATAATTATGCCAGATGCGGTTCGTCATGTAACAGTCATAACATAGGGTGACACAGAACTAGCTCCAATTCATCAATGTAATGTAAGCATGTATTCCGAATATAGTCATACGTGCTTATGGAAAAGAACTTGCATGACATCTTTTTTCCTACCCTCCCGTGGCAGCGGGGTCCTATTGGAAACTAAGGGATATTAAGGCCTCCTTTTAATAGAGAACCGAAACAAAGCATTAGCACATAGTGAATACATGAACTCCTCAAACTTTGGTCATCACCGGGAGTGGTCCCGATTATTGTCACTTCGGGGTTGCCGGATCATAACACATAGTAGGTGACTATAGACTTGCAAGATAGGATCAAGAACACACATATACTCATGAAAACATAATAGGTTCAGATCTGAATTCATGGCGCTCAGGCCCTAGTGACAAGCATTAATCATAGCAAATCATAGCAACATCAATCTCAGAACATAGTGGATACTAGGGATCAAACCCTAACAAAGCTAACTCGATTACATGATAAATCTCATCCAACCCATCACCATCCAGCAAGCCTACGATGGAATTACTCACGCACGGCGGTGAGCATCATGAAATTGGTGATGGAGGATGGTTGGTGATGACGACGGCGACGAATGCCCCTCTCCGGAGCCCCGAACGGACTCCAGATCAGCCCTCCCGAGAGAGATTAGGGCTTGGCGGTGGCTCCGTATCGTAAAACACGATGATTTCTTCTCCCTGATTTTTTCTCCCCGAAAGCCAATAAATAGAGTTGGAGTTGGCGTCGGAAGGTCTCCAGGGGGCCCACGAGGTAGGGGGCGCGCCCACGAGGGGGAGGGGGTGCCCCCACCCTCGTGGACAGGGTGTGGGCCCCCTGGTCTTCATCTTTGGCGAGGATTTTTTATTATTTATTCTAAGATATTCCGTGGAGTTTCGGGTCATTCCGAGAACTTTTGTTTTCTGCACATAAAACAACACCATGGCAATTCTGCTGAAAACAGCGTCAGTCCGGGTTAGTTCCATTCAAATCATACAAGTTAGAGTCCAAAACAAGGGCAAAAGTGTTTGGTAAAGTAGATACGACAGAGACGTATCACGGGCACGCCGACATTGCCGCACGACCACTTCAGCAAGCCAGTATTGACCACGTCACAAGTTAGGACCTGCATCAGCATGGCCGAACTGTTGCTTCATCGAGCCAATGTCCACCAACGCCGAACTACTTCAACAACTCGGCTGACATGGCAACTGCAACATCTCCTCATCGATTTGCTCCGTCTCCTCGGCCGGACCGGGGGCTTCGTCATCCCTTCATCAGCACACTCCGGTAACCCGGCGACACCGGTCGACCGGCCAAATCACGTTAATTTGGACGGAGGCTTTGCCTTGGCGAGCCAACCTTTACCAATGTTGCCATGCCGTCGCTTTATCGCCCATCAGGCAATGGGTGTGCGTATCGAGTCCCAATTTTGGGAATCACTTTCCTTCGGATTGCTACAACAAATAAACCAGGTGCTATTAATCCTAGGATTTTTTGCTTGTTTGGGTTCATTTTTTCCCAAGGAATTATTACTCCGGTTTGTCCATCATATGTACACAGGTCTATCAAATGGTGGCCGCATTAACGAGGTCACATGGTGGTTCGGTCAGTTTTCGTACATAGTCCGGCAAACGCCGCATCCGGAACTCGGACCGACCTAAGAATTCAGGCTTAGCCACGCCTTCACCGCATCACGCCGTCGCCCTGCATCGACATTGACTTCGGCGCCAGGCCATATTTCTTTTATTACTCACTTGGCATAAATTATTTATTATTCATAAATTTTTACTTTTTAATTTATCATTATTACTATTATCTCCGGTTTGCACTATTTTTTGTGCGCAGGAAAATGATTCTGCCGGACTATATCCTTTGGCATCACCTCGGGACCGGCTTGGGGGATGGAACCTTGTCCCGCATCAAGCTCGGACCGCGTCATCAATACTGAACACATTAACTTGTGTTCGGTTCGATCAAGCATTATACTTTTTTGGAAAAAAGTTGCTTGTAAAAAAATTTCCTTGTCCAAACTTTGTTTGTGACGGACAAATTCAAATACCCAATTCACTTGGGGGCTCCCTTGCTGGAGCTTTTCCTCTTGCATATGATTATACTTGTATGGCTTCGTTCCTTGTTCGTGTATTACGCCACAATATGCACCATATTGACCTAAGTGATTTGCAAGCTGGGTTGCCTTGCTCCTGTGTTTACCCCTACGTTCCCGATTGTTCGGCTAGGGAGTAAAGGGAGCACCTCTGCGATTGTCGCGATAGGGTTACCCGAGCCGGACCTCAGACTGGGTGAAGCCGAGAGGTAGCGCTCTTACTGTTTTCAATTATGGTTGGCACACAACGGAACTCATGAGTACAAAAAATCTATTGCACAAGTCTCATATTAACAATGAGCACCGAAGAAAGGTATCGGTGGGGGTACTATTTTCTTCGAAGATGCTTCTTACACTTCATCAGTAATATAGCATAAGTTCCCCGAAAGCGCTTTATGCATTACTGCCTTATGACCTGATTGCCTGGTTATCGGAAACACCGTCGATATTCTCGATAGGTGGAGTACATAACACTTTTCGGTCCTTGACCGAAGAGGGAGAAGCCGACGGTCGGTTAAGACGCGTTTAAAGTTCGGGTGAACATAGATATGATATAAGTACTTCGGTACATACAATCATTATTTCACCCAAGTCACTTGGGGGCTCTTAAATTTATGTGAGCTGTTTTGTAATAAGTGTTCTTCTTCTTAGTCGTTGCAAAGTCTTTTTTCTATCACTCCTTTTTTTCGACGCGAGTGTGCGGTCAATAGCCGGGGCGCCTAATTTCTCTCTCAAAGCCGCTAAAGTTTGCTAAACTGGCCTAACGAGAAGTACTCCGCCTTCGGGATAGGAGGTTGAAGCCATAGGCTAACCCACTTGAAGTCTCGAGATAGGATGTGTCATGTTAAAGCATGATGAAACACCTTTTTCTAAGACCAATTTTGATTTGGCAATCAACACTTGATCTAGTTCGGACATTAAACTTTTGAATAAGTTTTTTGCTTTTCAAGCCTATGGCACTTCTAAACTATTTGTGCGTTTCCAGCATTAGTCTCAGATGCAACACGGACACCTTTAGGGATTCGGCAAAACATTCTCGGATATTGCCATATATGCATCGGTTTCAATTGTGTCTTGATTCAATAGTTGGGTTGCCCGGCTCACTGTGCTTGCCTCCCTACGTTCCGCTTTGTTCAGCTAGGTGTGCCAAGGGAGAACCACTGCGATTGTACTTCCAGCTTCATGGTCAAGCACCTCGGTGGAGAAAGCGGCCCGAAATTTGTCACAATAGGCGTAAACTGGTCAGCGATCCGATGACTATGTTAAATGACGGGCCTTTCATAACATTGGCTGAAGTGTTTACGGCTTGACCTCGAATGTCACCGAACACTAACGGGGCTCATAGCTAGCTTCCCCAGTTTAAAGCTCCTATGACTAAGCGAAAGTTATAAAGCCAGCATATCTGATTGCCTCATTTCCGCTAACACAACCGCCTTCGGGCACCGAGACGTCGACTAAGGTTTGTTTTGTTAGTGCGGAAACACCCTGTGTAGTATCTACCAAGGGGTAGAAGCCGACGATGGGCCACTTTCAACTGATAAACGGTCGCAATGGAGTCAAAATAATGATGTAAAGTACTTGGATACATAGAATCATTACACATACTTTGTGATTTTACTCTGGATATCGATCCTTAATTGACCACCCGTGCCCACATTAAGGCTCGGGGCTACTTAACTTCCGTGCTCATTGTTTGTAAATATTAAAGGGCACATCGATCCCCTGATCTAGTGTTGCCACCCGACCGGTGTCTCGCGGGCTCTTGCATTGCTTATTCAATGCAAGAGAATTCAAAGTGCTCAGTGTTCGGCTTGAACGAACTATGCACATACATGTCTTCGGACAATAATAGGTACCATATGGACCTATCCAGCATCAAGCTAGTATATTGCGGCGACTTCTCACGACCCTCTCTCAGGGGCCTGTTCGCCGATCACTATTTTCCCTAATATATTAAACCGTGTTTCTATTCCTACGTATGTTGCCGAGCTAGGAGTTGAGCTTCAGGCTGATTTCGCGCATCGACCTGAGTCTCAGGGGCTACTAGGATCAGCGGTCTCATGTTTTCCTTCAGGTGCATCTCAGGTTTTTGACCGATACACACCTTGATGGCTACTGGCTATACATCTCGTCAGAGATTACATTGCACAATTCGGAATTAAATTCATAAAAATCAGTCCCATGGCCAAGGTGGTGCACCACCTCGGAAGCAGTCCGACATAAAGCTCGGGCGCCAGTGGCTGGCTCCACAGAGGGCATTTACGATATTAAGCTTAGATAAACTCTTTCAACTTTTTGAATCAAGGTGATCTATGACACCTTGAATATAAACCGGCGTTGGAGCTCGGATATAGTCCGGCGTTGGAGCTTGGACACAGTCCGGCGTTCGAGCTCGGAAGCAGTTCGACATTGGTGCTCGACTGCGGAGGATACCTCGAATGTAGTCCGACGTTGGAAGCTCGGACTCAAGAGGACACTGCCTCCCGGGAACAACCTCAAAACCCGAGGCATGGCATAAAAATAATAAGGCATTGATAAAGGTCAGAAACTTAAAGGGGCTCCTCGGATACCCAACGTGTAAACTCTTCGGATGCACTTCGGTGATCCTCAAGATCGAAGATGAGAAGATGAGAAGAACAGTTCGGAAGAATCGAGGAGCGTTCCTAACTTGAAGACCGGTTCACGGGGCTACTGACGGTGTCCTGGACTAGGGGGTACTCACCACCTCGTCTCCCGATCAGTTGGATTGGGCCGAGGACCCCCATGGCCGTATACTCATGGGCGATCCAGGACGGTTGCCGCATACAAGGAAGATTCCACAAGACTTGGCGATCAAGACAAGGACTCCTCCCCACCGGCGTATTCGGCTAGGACTCTTGTTATCCTAGGCCTCTGGTGCATTATATAAACAAAGGCCAGGCTAGTCAATAGAGATATACATTAATCATACCATAGGCTAGCTTCTAGGGTTTAGCCTCTACGATCTCGTGGTAGATCAACTCTTGTAATACTCATATCATCAAGATCAATCAAGCAGGAAGTAGGGTATTACCTCCATAGAGAGGGCCCGAACCTGGGTAAACATCGTGTCCCCTGTCTCCTGTTACCATCATCCTTAGACGCACAGTTCGGGACCCCCTACCCGAGATCCGCTGGTTTTGACACCGACAGCGGGGGCGAGCTCCGGGTGGAGCCACGAGCTCGCACGCGCATTGGCGGGCTCGGGCGGCTCTGGGCACGCGCGGCACGGGCAGGACAGAGAGGGGAAGGAGGGGGCTAGCATGGTGGCGTGTTGCGGACGTCGAGGCACCTCGACTGGCGCAAGGGGGAGGCCCGAGGAGGTCGGGGGAAGCGGTGTCAACGGTCGCCTGCTCTGCCTCGCGCTCCAGAGCGCGTCTTTGGCCGGCACCCGCGACTTTTTGCGCACACCCGCACGCCCACTTGTGTCTGGCGGCTGCAGGGGAATAAACAAGAGGGGTGGAGGCATTGGATTCTCTGGAACTTGCTAGGAGTGAGAGAGAGATGAGAAAGGAAGGAAAAAGTGGCTGTCCAGAGAAGAAAAATGGGTCTCTGCCCCCCTTAATCATTGCCTCTCGGGCAGGGAAGCACACTAGAGATAAAGGGGAACTAGGAGGGGTGATGGTAAAAAGGAGGACTCATGGACATTAGAGGAAGTGGTCAAATTGGTGTCTTTAGAAAAATGGCAGAAGGTGATTGTTGTTGATGTGGGCAAGAAGATGAACTCCTCTTGTCATAAGGCTTGACAGGGCCAAATGGCATGAGAAAACAAGTGGTTCCACCAAGATTTAGTCCATTTGGGCAAAGTTGCCAATGCAACTTTTGCAAACCCTAGAAATCAATAGAAATGGACTTCCCAAGATTTAGTCATGCAAATATGTTCTCCTTGATGCACCACTTGGTGTACTGTCATCATTTGAGGTCCTGAGCATGTCCACAAAAGTTGAGATCAAAAGGAGAAAGTTGCCAATGTAGATTTGTTCAAATTTGGTTCTGGACAGGAAAGGTTTTGGGGCACTTTGATCAGGATAACATTTTCTCCAACTCTTGCCATTTGGTCTAGATGAATTATTAGACCATTTGAGCATGTTCACAAGGTTTGAGAACATTTGGACATGTTTGGCAATGTAAAGTTGCTCAAACTTAAAAATGGACAGAAATGGTTTTGAGGGGGTTTCATGGGGTTATACTATTCTCCATGACATGATACTTGTCAAGATCATCAAACATGTCATATGTGACATGCTATAATTTTCTTGGAATTTTTGGAGAATATTTCCTTTGTAATTATTTCAAAAGCTTGAAATACCCAGAAAGGGTTTTTGAGGGATTTGACCAATATTTTGAACATGACCATGTGTTGAAACTCTTATATATGGACAATATATGTCCACTGAGTTTCCCTAGATTTTTCCCAAATATTTTTAAAGCATTAAAATAATTTTAACCTATTAAAGACCATTTATGGCCTAAAGAAATAGCCCTTGAATAAAATGGGAAAATAACTTTTAAAATTATATTTTTGTGGTTTCTGGGTGTCCTATATCTAATAGGAGTCAAATATATTTTTGGAAAGATTTTTACTGCCCTTAATTAAGTACTTGCAGTGCAAATCTCAATTCAGGGGTTTTTGGAAAACTAATTTTTGAAAATACTATTTTTATGTCCTATACACATGGCTTGATCATTGGGAAAGGTTTTTGGATCAAGTAGAAGGAGTATAAGAATTGGAGAATTTATTTGATTTTTAGAGCACTTGCAAACAAGAGTCAAACATTCAATCAAAGCAAAGACAAAACACTCAAAAGTTTTTGTCAAACCACATTTCAGCATGATATATTGACTTCAGTGTTGTGGCATGAAAATCAGGGTGTGACATCCTCTGATGAGGATTGTTTGGTATGGGACCTCGCCGGACTACAAACAATATGGCTCAGGTTAAAATACTACGCCATGACGAGTTTGGACGCATAAACGTACTCAAATTTTAAATACTCACGAGTTCACCAGGGGCTGGGCCCTGGGATCCCACGCTGGGCCGCTGCCGACGGCGGCAGTGGACTCCTCCGGAAGAGGAGCCTTTCCCCTTTTGGGTGGCTCGGCCTCCAAGTGTATGGAGGCCGTCCTCTTCTTTCTTCCTCCCGTAGGGGATTCATCTTCCTCCTCCTCCTCGTCCTCTTCGGAGGTTGAATAGGCATTAGAGCCTTCGGATATTGTGTCCGAAGTGCCGCGGTGACGAAGACCTCCCCGGGTTTTTTGTCCTCCTTCTCAGCCGTCTTCTTCGGCACCTTGTAAGGCGCCGGGACCAGCATCTTCGTCAGAAGTGGGACGGCCGGTTCTTCGGGCAGCGGGGCCGGACAATGGATCCGCTCCGCCTTCTTCGTCCAGCCTTGGGAGAGTTCTAGAATACACGTTAAGCGCTTCCTTTGGGTTATGCGGATAAAAAGTATGATGACTTACCGAACTTGCAGGGCGGGAAAGTTGGTACCCGCGGTCCTCGACGGAGTCCGGCCATGATTTGCTGGACTTGAAAAGCACCTTCCAGATGTCCTTGTGCGAGGAGCCAAGAAGCTCTCGTAAGGTTTGGTGCCTGGCCGGATCGAATTCCCATAGATTGCAAGTCCGGTGTTGACAAGGCAGGATCCGGCGAACTAACATCACCTGGACTACATTGACAAGTTCAATGTTCTTGTCTCCCATATCTTTAACGCGCGTTTGGAGCACCGATAGTTCATCGGACAAGGACCAGTTCAGGCCCTTCTTGACCCAGGATGTAAGCCGCAGGGGGGCACCGGATCAAAACTCGGGAGTAGCCCATTCCATGACACGCGGCTCAGTGATGTAAAACCACTGCTGTTGCCATTCCTTGACAGAATCGTTAAATGTGCCTGTTGGCCATATGACATTGGGCATCTTGCTCACCATAGCGCCCCCGCACTCGGCATGCTCGCCGCCCACTACCTTGGGCTTCACATTAAAGATCTTCAGCCATAAGCCGAAGTGTGGCGAGATGCGGAGAAAAGCCTCGCACATGACAATAAATGTCGAGATATTGAGGAAGGAATTAGGGGACAGATCGTGAAGATCGAACCCATAGTAATACATGATGCCGCGAACGAACGGGTTGAGGGGAAACCCTAGCCCGCGGACGAAGTGAGGGAGGAATACGACCCTCTCATGGGGTTTCGGAGTAGGGACGATCTGCCCCGCCGTCGGGAGACGGTGGCTGATTTTCTTGGCCAGATACCCGGCCTCCCAAAGCTTTTTAATATCCTTCTCCCGGACGGTAGAGGCCATCCATTTGCCTCCTGCTCCGGATCCAGACATTTTCGGAAGGCCTTTGTGGGCAGAAGAGATGAACGCTTGGGCACTGGAGCTCGGGCGGAGGGGAATAGATTGGGAAGAAGAAGGCGTGGGAGCGAATGGGCGTTCTTTCCCCTTATAAAGGCAACATGTATTCTGCGCCTCCCCACTTGCCCGGTAAAACCGCTTATCCCCTAAAGCGCCATAATTGATGGCACGGTTGGGTTACCCATGCCCGTATTGATGAGAATCCCGTGATAAGGGGACACAATCTCTGCTTCGACAGGACGTTCCAATAAAACCTCCTTGCAACACGTGTAGTGGCGGGCTCGGAAAAACGGTTCATCATGACCAGACCATGACAGTACGTCACGTTATGAAAAGCTGTCAGCAGATTAGATTTATGGAAACATTATTCTCTCTAGGGTGGTATGTGGAATTTGTTTTGTAGAGCCGGACACTATCCTTGTTTTTGAAAATCTTCTATGGAATATTCGGAGGAAGAACCCACCTTGCAATGTCGAAGACAATCTGCGCGCCAGACTCGTCGTCATTGAAGCCTGGTTCAGGGGCTACTGAGGGAGTCCTGGATTAGGGGGTCCTCGGACAGCCGGACTATATCCTTTGGCCGGACTGTTGGACTATGAAGATACAAGATTGAAGACTTCGTCCCGTGTCTGGATGGGACTCTCCTTGGCATGGTAAGCAAGCTTGGCGATACGGATATGTAGATCTCCTCCCTTGTAACCGACTCTGTGTAACCCTAGCCCCCTCCGATGTCTATATAAACCGGAGGGTTTAGTCCGTAGGACAACAACAAGCATACCATAGGCTAGCTTCTAGGGTTTATCCTGTACGATCTCGTGGTAGATCAACTCTTGTAATACTCATATCATCAAGATCAATCAAGCAGGAAGTAGGGTATTACCTCCATCGAGAGGGCCCGAACCTGGGTAAACATCGTGTCCCTCGCCTCGTGTTACCATCTGCCTTAGACGCACAGTTCGGGACCCCCTACCCGAGATCCGCCGGTTTTGACACCGACACATGGTTTTCTTATTTTATGCGTTGTGTGAGTGACAGAAATACAAACACGGATAAATGGGTCATGGCGTATGGGAATAAGGAGGACTTGATACTTTAATGCTATGGTTGAGTTTTACCTTAATGATCTTTAGTAGTTACGGATGTTTGCTAGAGTTCAATCATAAGTGCATATGATCCAAGAAGAGAAACTATGTTAGCTTATGCCTCTCCCTCATATAAAATTGCAATAATGATTACCGGTCTAGTTACCGATTGCCTAGGGACAAATAACTTTCTCGTGACAAAAAGCTATCTACTAAAACTAACTTAGTTGTGTCTTTATCTAAACAGCCCCTAGTTTTTATTTACGTGCTCTTTATTATCTTGCAAAACTATCCTACAACACCTACAAAGTACTTCTAGTTTCATACTTTTTCTAGGTAAAGTAGACATTAAGTGTGCGTAGAGTTGTATCGGTGGTCGATAGAACTTGAGGGAATATTTGTTCTACCCTTAGCTCCTCGATGGGTTCGACACTCTTACTTATCAAAAGAGGCTACAACTGATCCCCTATACTTGTGGGTTATCTAGACCTTTTTCTGGCACTGTTGGGGATATAACTACTAGGTATGAACCGCCCAGGAGGAGCCGGGTTATACCATTGGCGACTTATTAATGAAGATGACGGGTCTTAGCAAGCCTATTGACGGCCCAAGACCCAGAGGTGGCTTGAGGCCCAAGAGGATGAACCGCCATATGTATAATTTTTTTTGTAAGGCAAGCTTAGTTAGTCACCGAGCCGTACACGTTGTGTATGAGCCAGCCGAGATTCTGAAAGCCGCCGGGCATCAACCTGTGTATATAAAGGGGTGACCCGACGGTGAGTTAAGGGAAAGAAACAAGAGATCGAGAACTAGGTCAAGCGTATTCGCTCCCTGGTAATCGAAACCCAAGCAATACAATCCCAAATTGGAGTAGGCCTTTACCTCCACCGCGAGGGGCTGAACCAGTATAAACTTTCTGTGTCCTTTGTCCCTTTAACCCCTTTAAGCTAGCCTAGTTGCGATGGCTCCACGACTAAGTCCTTACGCTAGGACATCTGTCGTGTTAAGTCCACGACAGTTTACGACCACCATGGGGCCAACGCACAGTGGTTTCGAGTTCTGGAAGGGCAGCTTCGTAGGGATCAAGGGAAACGCCGTGGGCTGGATGACCAAGAGTCGTCGCGGCAAGCTCTACATCGACGATGCAGGCTGGGGCCCCGAGGCCGGCTCAATCGAGTACGGGTACTGGGTCCCCTTCGGCGGAATCCACGTCTTCATTGGCAAGATCGGCGAATTGGGCCCTGAGCCGGACATCTACACCGACATCATCAAGACGCCTCAGCGTGCACGACCTGCCAAGGTTCGAGCCACTGTGAAGCATGCCTTTGTTGGTTGCGTCCATGGGGCGGAATTTGAGGAAGGATCTATGTCTGGCAGCGAGACGACCATCTACTCTGATAGTGAATCGTCGACCGGTGAAACCAATTCAATGTATCAACTGCAGGACGGCCGGCTTGGGGGCTGTTCCGATGGCGACAGTATTCCGGATCCCTATGAGCCGCCGAACATGGTGGCGACCTTCATGGCCGGTACATAGCCGGTGCTTGGTTCAACAACCGCCGTGGCTATGACCTCTAGCTCAACGGCTGCGGCTGCGGCTGCGGCTGGTGCTAGCGCCTCTGCGCGCCCACCGGCTCAGGTTTTGACAGAGTTATTGGAGGCTTGGCAACTTTGATGGGGATGGAGATAACCCCGGATACTCAAGAACAACATAAGGTGGATGTTGCGAAGCTACGTGATGAGATAGCTCAAGCTAAGGAGGAACTAGTGGCTGAGAACGCTAGGATGGCCACGGAGCGAGCTACTTTGGACGCTCAGGCACAACGGATTTAGGCAGACTCTCTCTAGCTCACCTTGGACCAAAATGCTTCAAATGAAATCATGAGAAGGAGGCACCAGACTCGTTTACCCCCAGTTTATGATGCGAGAAACCTATTCAACACGCCTGGAGCAGGGACCAGTGACCCGCCAGTGGTGAACCGGGCGGTTGAGGTACCTGTGACTGGAACGCTGGTTCAGCCGCGTGCGATGGAGCCGCCTCGTTTGAATATTACTCCACCTCAACATGTTCCGACACCGTCTGGTCATTATTCTAACCCTCTGGATAATATGATTGCTGCGGCGACACGATTGGCGGCTCTCCCGGTTGAAGGCGAGTCTCCGACTGTGATAGAGACACAGAGGGCCAGAGAACTTCTTCAGACAGCACTGGATCAACAGACGGCTTATTCGTACAACCATGAAAGGATTCACTCAACCCCTCGACCAAGCTGGAGTTATAGCAGGCACATTGACTCGCCAGCAGTTTCAAGCAGTGAATAGCGCCGTAACCAACCTCGTGGGCATGACCCGGCGCGTGATGGTGTCGATGCTCAGACCTTGTGGATCAGGGCAGAGCGCGTCGGGAGGCTGAGCTGGCGGCTCAACAACAATCTCCGGTTTATCCATCAGCGTTAGTGGAAGCAGGAGTGACCTCAAGAACCTTGGGTGTGCCATGTTTGGTGCCGGTTCTGTGTAATGAGCCCTTACCTAAGGATTTCAAGGGTCCTCATAAGGTGCCTAATTACACGGCAGATCAACCCCCTGAGGCTTGGATTGAGAGCTATGAGATGGCCATGGAGATGATGGATGTTAGTGATGCTGCATGTGCTAAACACTTCACCATGATGTTGGATGGACCGGCTCGTACTTGGTTGAAAGGGCTTCCTGCTATCCCCATTAGATCATGGGCGGAGTTGAAAACTCGTTTCATCCAAAAATTTAAAGACACGTGCAAGCATCCTATGTCGATCCTGGATTTGGATTCTTGTGTCCAAGGTGAGGGCGAGTCAACAACTAATTGGGTGCGCCAGATCTCAGCTGTTATACACTCATCGTATAGTATCAATGCCAGTTCAGCAATCCTGATGTTGGAGAAAATTTGTCGTTTCCTCCCCCTTAAGCAGAAACTGGGGCGGCTTAAACGCCACTTCAATGACATGGGGGAGCTCATGGCGGCTCTTGTCAAGTATGCCGACTCTGATAGCACCAAAGACCCCTTGTCTGATGAAGAGAAGGCTAGTAAGGGGAAGACGAGCGGCAATATGGAGGGCAGCAGCATAATACGGCAGGCCAAAGTGGCAATGGTAAGCGCAAGGCTGATGGAAATTTAGACTTTGTGGCTAACACCAATACGTAGAATAATAATCAGCGTTGCAAGGGAAAGCTGCCCCGGCTTGGAGGTCCAAAATTTAACTTGGGGGCGATGATGAATCAGCCTTGTCCAAGCATGGTACGCACGAGAAGCCGTCCACTCATCTGTGGAAGGATTGCTTCATCATGAGGGGTATAGGAATTCCAATTTTTTTTCCAGAACAACCATGGCTCGAATAGCGGTTCAGGGTCCGGCTCTCACGGACCTGGCTTTGGTGCTGGCGGTTCAAACTCTGGTTTCCAGGGCCAAGGCAATCAAGGTGGTTTCAATCAGCAGTCCGGACAAGGAAATCAACAACATCAATCTTGTTATCAGAGTAATCCGAAGCAATTAAATAGTGGACAATATCATGTGTTCACCACGAGTCTATGTAAACGAGACTAGAAGATTCATAAAAGGGCGGTAAACGCAGTTGAGCCGGCGACTCCCCGTTATTTGTGACGGTCTGAACATCCAATTCTTTGGAGCCATGAGGATCACCCGCCCCGGGTTGACAATCCGGATCATTTGGCTTTAGTGGTGGCGCCTCAGGTTGGAGTTACAGGTTCACTAAGGTGCTCATGGATGGAGGCAGCAGCATCAATATCCTTTACTACGAAACTTTTCATCGTATGAGTTTGACTGACAAGGATCTTAAGCCGTCTAACACTGTTTTCATGGTGTGGTGCCTGGTAAGTTGGCATATCCAGTAGCTTAAGATATCGGGTTACAAGGGTACCATCATAGTGCACGGGAATCGGAAGATAGCCTTGGAATGTGAAGAGGGCGATGCTGCTTATGCTGAGTCTGTTTGTGCAACAGAAGAGTTGAAGTTTGCCAAAGATAATGTTGACCTAACAGATATGACACCTTTGAAGAAGCCAACCACAGAGCATGTCCCTCTGTTGAAATTTAAGTCGGCATATGACACGAAGTTGGTTGATTTTGTTCTTGGCGATTCATCCAAGCAGTTCAGTATGAGTGCTAATTTGGATCCGAAATAGGAAAGCACGCTCATCGAGTTCATCCGTGAGAACCGAGACATCTTTGGATGGAAGCCTTCAGACATGCTAGGTGTACAGAGGGAACTCGCTGAGCACACTCTCAATATTGATTTGAAGTTTAAACCAGCCAAGCAATTCCTTCGTCGCTTCAACGAAGATAGGCGTAAGGCCATTGGTGAAGAAGTGGCCCAGCTCTTGGCAGCTGGGTTCATTGTTGAAGTTTTTCATCCTGAATGGTTGGCTAACCCGGTGTTGGTGCTTAAGAAAAATGGTACTGGCGCATGTGTGTGGATTACATAGACCTTAATAAAGCCTGCCCGGCTGATCCTTTTGCTATGCCCCGTATTGACCAGATTATTGATGCTACGGCGGGTTGTGAGCGTTTGAGTTTTTTGGATGCTTATTCTGGGTATCATCAGATCAAGATGGCAATTAAGGACCAGGAGAAGACAACCTTCATCACTTCCTTTGGAGCCTTCTGCTATGTGTCTATGCCTTTTGGGCTCAAGAGTGCCTAGGCGACTTACCAGCGGTGTGTTCAAAATTGCCTTCATGGTCAGATTGGACGCAATGTTCATTCTTATGTGGATGATATTGTTGTGAAATCCAAGAAGAAGGAAACCCTGATAGATGATCTGAAAGAGACCTTCGACAATCTCCGGGTCTACAAGATGATGCTTAACCTGGCCAAGTGTGTTTTTGGTGTACCAGTAGGCAAGCTCTTGGGATTTTTGGTTTCTCAACGGGGCATTGATGCTAACCCGGAGAAAATCAAGGCTATCACTTCTTTTGCTAAACTGGCATGTATTAATGATGTTCAGAGTCTGGCGGGTCGTATCGCGGCCTTAAGCCGGTTCATAAGCCGGTTGGGTGAAAAAGCTATTCCTCTGTACCAGATGATGAAGAAGACAGATCACTTTGTCTGGAGTGATGCTGCTGATCAGGCATTTGAAGCCTTGAAGAAACAGTTAGCTGAGCCGCCAATCCTTGTCGCTCCCATCGATAAAGAGCCCATGTTGTTATATGTGGCTGCCAATGGCTGAGCCGTCAGTGTAGCGATTATGGTGGAACGGAAAGAAGCAGGCAAGGAATTTCCAGTTCAGCGGCCGGTTTATTATATCAGTGAGGTGCTCATTGAATCCAAGCAGAGGTATCCGCATTGGAGGAAGCTGGTATATGGGGTGTTCATGGCTAGTCGAAAGCTCAAGCAATATTTCCTTGGTCATCCCATCACTGTGGTTAGTTCCGCTCCTTTAGGAGATATTATTCAAAACAGAGAGGCCACATGTCGGGTAGCCAAGTGGGCCATTGAACTTGGACCCCATGATTTGAAATATATGCCTCGCACAGCCATCAAATCTTAAGCCCTCGTGGATCTTATCAATGATTGGACCGAGTTGCAGATGCTTGAGGAAAAGTCGGATAACACTTATTGGACTGTTCACTTCGATGGATCCAGGCAGTTGGAAGGCTCGGGGGCTGGAGTTATTTTGACTTCCCCACGAGGTGATAAATTCTGTTACGTTTTAAGGTTGATGTTCCCTTGCACTAACAATGCAGCTGAGTATGAGGCCTTGCTCCACGGTATTCAGATGGATAAAGAGATGAATCTAAGCAGGGTGAGGTGCTTTGGTGACTCGGATTTAGTGGTTCAGCAAGTTTCAGGCACTTGGGATTCAAAGGATCCACTCATGGCGGCTTACCGCCGAGAGGTTGATGCTATTGCTGGTCATTTCAAAGGTTATCAAGTGGAACATGTTGATCGCAGCAAAAATGAGGCGGCTGATGCTTTGAGCTGGCTAGGATCCCAGCGTAAGCCGGTACCACCTAATGTTTTCCTTGATATTCTGCATAATCCTTCAGTCAAATTGCCTACAGAGGAGGATCTTGCTATTCCTGACCCGGAGGCGAAGTTGGTGGCGGCTCTTCATGCTATTCCTGATTGGACAGTTCCATATTTGGCTTATATGACCAGGGGCGAGTTACCTAAGGATGAAACTTTGGCCAGGTAGATAACACGGCGGTCTAAGTCAATGACTGTTGTCAATGGAGAGTTGCACCGCTGCAGTGCCACATGGGTGTTTCAACATTGTGTTTCTCCTGAGGAAGGTTGTGAGATTCTACGAGAGATTCATGAAGGAGGTTGTGGTCATCATGTTGGCTCTAAGTCCCTCGTAGCCAAGGCTCTCCGTCATGGATTTTATTGGCTGACGGCTCATGCTGATGCAGAGGATTTGGCCAGTAAATGACATTGTTGTCAGAAATTTTCAAGACGAGCTCATGTACCAGCTCAAGAATTGAGGATGATTCCAATTACTGGGCCGTTTGCAGTCTGGGGACTTGATATGGTTGGACCTTTCAAAATATCCAAGGATAAAAAGACCCACCTTTTGGTGTCGGTTGACAAATTTACAAAGTGGGTTGAGGCAGAGCCGGTCAGTAAGTGTGATGCGGCGACAGTGGTTCAATTCATCAAAAAAGTGATTTTCCGTTTTGGTTATCCCCACAGCATTATAACTGATAATGGAACTAATCTGTCCAAGGGTGCTATGAAAGAGTTCTGTCAATGAGAGAATATTCGTCTTGATGTATCATCAATGGCTCACCCCCAGTCCAATGGCCAAGCTGAAAGAGCCAATCAAGAAATTTTGAGAGGCATCAAGCCCTGGCTTATGGTCCCTTTATAGAGGACGCCGGGTTGTTGGGTGCATGAATTGCCCTCAGTACTATGGAGTATCAATACTACCCCCAACAGATCTATGGGTTACACGCCTTTCTTCATGGTTTATGGAGCAGAGGCGGTTCTCCCTAGTGACATCCGTCACGACTCGCCCCATGTGGCGGCTTATGTTGAAGCTGATAATGAAAAAACACGTCAGGATGCTCTTGACCTGTTGGATGAGGAGCGTGACCGTGCGGCGGCTCGTTCGGTGATTTACCGGCAAGATCTGCATCATTATCATAGCCGCCGGGCTAAAACCAGAACCTTTCAAGAAGGAGATTTAGTGCTTTGGCTCATCCAGGATCAAACTGACATGCACAAGTTATCCCCACCTTGGGAAGGGCCCTTTGTGGTCAGCAAAAATCTGAACAATGGATCATACTACCTTATCGATGTTCGAGACCACAAGGACTCAAGCACGTCGGAGGAGGAGACCCGCCGGCCGTGGAATATTGCTCATCTTTGGCCTTATTACACCTGAGCCACCGGCTCTTGTGATGTACATACTTTGTCAATGTATATATTATGATGAATATAATAGAGCCGGCGTCCCTGAATTCAGGGCCTCTGTCGTTTCATTTCTGAGAATATGAGTCTTTATTGTCACTTCATATGGTCACTTGGGGGCTTCCTGCTTATTGAGCATAACTATGATTACCCTCTTGATCCGGCTTGTACGCCATTATTACAAAATAGTTGGGGGCTTCCTGCTCATTGAGCATAGTTGTGACTACCCTGCTGATCCGGCTTGTACGCTTGGAATGAAAAATTACTTGGGGGCTCCTTGTTAATGAACAGAGCTTTGTTGACCCTTGTAATTCAGCCCGGGCATTCGGTCTTTTTCGTCTGTTCAGTCCTGTCTTTTTGGTCTTTCAAGAATTCGGTCTTCCATAATTGAAGACCGAAATAATTTCGGTCTTTTCGGTTCTTCACTAGTCGGTCTTTGAACTTTATTATTCGGTCTTCGGTCCCGACCAAACTGACCAAATTAATTAGTACACCTCGGATTTTGTTGCTTCAAGTACCAGTTGTATGCAAACTACATGTACAGAGATGCATGTGTGTATAGAGGTGCGTGTGTACAGAGACAACAAATGTGTGTATAGAGGTGGACGTGTACATAAGAAATATTCAGAAGTGCAATTCTATGCAATCTGCATCGAGTACAGTACACCAATGAAAATCATAAAATAGAGGTGCGTGTGTACACAGACAACAAATGTGTACATCACAGAACATGAATCCAAATACAATCTGGACATCACCGGGCATGAACATCACAAATGAGGTTAACCGATGACTTTGGTCAGTGAGGAAACGAAGAATAGTGATTACTAATTGCACCATGGTGAAACAAATGCTGACCAGGCCATAAAATATATATTGATTTCTGCTAAGAGGTGGAGCACAGAAAGAGGACAGTAGGCGGCGAGCCGGTGACCAACATGGAAGAGGACGAGGTGGTGACGAACTGCGAGATGGAGCACGGGATGGATGGCCGCGTCACGGGCAGTAGAGCGACTCAGGCGGGTCGGGGTTGGCGGCGTGGCTAGATGGGTTGGGCGTGGTGCGACGGCTTGGATGCTGGTCGTCACCGTCTCACCGGTACTGGGCACTGCTCGGGGCACCGACCTTCATCAGTTAGGGGCGCGCGGGCACGTAGCATGCCTCGGTGCGGTGGTCGTCAAGGGTTGATGGCTCATGGGGGATGGGGGATGGGGCATCGGGTGATAGCGAAGGGCGGTGGGCGGTGGTGAGGGTTAGTCGTGTGGGAGAGAAAAGAGGAATAGAGTGAAGCGGCCGGCTGCTGGTTTCTCTGAAGTCTGAACTGTGAGGTGAGGCTGAGGACATTTTTTTGAGCGGTTGAACCAAGTTTTATTCAGCAAACTCCACAAGATGTGAGATACAAAGCTGGTTATGGGATTGGTCAAACCAAACGTGATGTCCCGAACCCAGCGAGAGTGCAAACTTGGCTAATCCATGTGAGGTGAGGCTGAGGACATGAGGTCGTGTGTGTAGCTCGCTCGTGACTTGGGTGGCCGGATGGGCCTTTGCTATACTCTTGCATATGTGATTTTATTAATTCGGGCCATATGGGCTATTCGGTCTTGAATACAGTATGGCCGAACAGACCATAAATAGTTCGTTCTTCTATTTGTGCAGACCGTTTCTTATTCGGTCTTTTCTAGTTCAGTCTTTTCAGGTTCGTTCTCGGTCTTTTCGGGTTTGGTTTTTGGTCTTTGGTTTTTATGCCCGGGGTGACTTGTAATAGGCTTGGATGCCAGGTGTATTCACCAAAAAATCCAGGTTATCCTTCCTTTGTTTGCTTGCCACTCTGACCAGGTAATCCTGGAATGACTCGCTGTATTCTTGACAATCAATCTTGTAAAGACTCTGAATTTGTCAAAGTTAAAACGGCGATTGGTCATGTGAGGTCCGGCTTACGGGTTTGAATTAAGGTTTAACTCAGCGGCTATGCGGCCCTTGAATAGCACTTGACATTGAGGCTTGGCAGCCTATGAAAGCCATGTTTTCTGATTTATATTTGATTCAAACATTTTTTGAGGTTCATCTTTCGTGACATGTTAATACATGGTTGAAAACCGATGAGGGCCATGCTGCCTTATGGTTCATGTATGAATTTATCCGGAGTTTTATTAACCTGGCCTGGTTTGGACTTCAAGTCGCCAGGGTATGATGATTATGTGCTTGGAGTGTTGTGCTCTAAGTTTTGGGATGTTACCCCTTGCTGCATACGACATTGTAAGCCGGTGGTATGAATAAATTGAACATGGCGTTGTGCTTCTTTGGGCTGTTACCCTTACTGCACGATGTATGATAAGTCGGTGGTGTGAACAAATATCACAGGTATGATATTTAATTTATTATGATTATATGGGGTTTTGCTAAACTGGCCCTGGTTATGGACTATTTAGTCATCAGTGGTTTTTATATGGGGTATTGTGACCCACCCAGGGTAAACCGCCAGGGCACTTGTTATTTGCTTATGTGCAGGAAAAACTGATAAGCATGGTCTGCAAAATTGATGATACTATATGCATAAGTGTTAGATTTTCAGATAACGGATCGACGGTATTATGCAAACAAAACTTGCACGATGGCACGGTAGATCATTGTTTAACTAGCCTATTACATAGCTCTGTGAGCCCAAATGGTTAGTGTTTTTCAGGCCATGTCTGATGATGCGGATTATGAGCTATCCAGCGGATCAATTCTCCTAATCTTGGTGATTTGATCCTTCCGAGACATCTCGCGTCGGTTCTTCTTCTCCCTCCATCGTCTGGAAGTTAGGCGATGACCAATTGATGCCGGTCAAGGCTTGAAATTCAGATTCGTCATCGATAAGCTCAGACAGATCAATTTCCGGGGCGAAAGTATGCTTACGGATTGGAGGGATAAGGTCCACAATTTTGTAAGCCGGTGTGGGCATTTTCTGGTTTTCTGCTGTATAAGCCGGCTGGTACTTGGACAGGTCTGTTTCTTCAGCAGTAAGGCTCGCCAACTGACGTATCTCCTTCACACGAGTAGCAAAATCCTTCTTGTCAAAGGGAGACCCATCCTCTTTGAAGCTGGGGCAGCCAGTAGCTAGCTCAGCCAGGTCTAATTCTGTCTGCCATGCCTTAGCCCGGCTTAAAGCCGTAACAGCCCCGACTCTTGCAGCTGACCTTTTGATTTCTTTAATTCTTGTGGGCATAACAGAAAGTTTGCTTAAAACATCACTTAGAAGGGATGGTGCTTGGTTGGTTGGTGAGATGGAGGCTATGGTGCGTTGAGCGCCAGTATACAATTGTTCCACCAATGTGTAAACCACCTTCAATTTTATCAGCGCCTCTTGACCGAGATTTCTACTTCTGGGGCTTATATATTGCGATTTGGTTAAACCATTAGGCGGTTTACAAAGTGCAGTGTGGAAGCTTAGTACAAAGTTAAAGTTTTACTTACCAAAAATGGCAGAGATCATCTGTGTGATATGACGCTGCAAGCCGGTAAGTTCTATGGTGACCTCTTGCAAAGAGGCTTCAACTTTTTTAGCTCTCTGCACTAGGGCAAGTTTTTCTTTAGTCCAGGTGGCTTTCTCGGTGTTAAACCTGGTATTAAGTTTCTCTGCTTCATCCAAGCTAAATTGGAACTTGGAGTCAGCTTTCCGGGTCTTGGCTTCTTGCAGTTCAAGCCGGTTTTTTATGTCCACCAATTGAGATTGAAATTGAGCTGAGGCTTCTTGGAAAAGAGAGATTTTGAGTAATTATCAATAGTTATGTCATAGTATAAAATCAGCAAAAGTCCCAAGCCCTTTGCAAGCAATAGCACTTGGCACTTGGGGGCTAATGCGTACAGAAAGTTTCTTTTATGACCCAGTTATGACACTTGTGGGCTTATGAAAATAACCCGGCCTTTGCAGGGGACAAGGTGAAAGTCTTATTCGGTGACAGTAATAAGTCCCGGCTTACTCATGTTAATTAAACCGGCCCTTGAGGGCTACAGGTGCAAAGTTGATCATCACTATATACAGCCCCGGCTTAACTTGATAGTTTAACCCGGCCCTTGGGGGCTACTACTTTTGAATTGGATATATATATATATATATATATATATATATATTAAGGCTATCTAAAAGTCTACAACATATTCAATCCTATCATATTCAGTAGACTTGGGCGCTAAAAGGAATATATCTTCCAGACAGGGCAGAAGGTGATACCTCATATTTCTGGTGCATGTGTTTGACCATGTCAATCTCTAAGTCGCGGCTGTTGTGCACTTGGTTGAATTAGCCGGAGAGTGTTTCATTGATGCTCAGATGAGAATAATTGGCCATGTCAAATTTGACTTTGCATTTCTCAATTAATTCTTCCTTGGAGAGTGTTTCGCCTGGATAGTGGGATTCTCCGGTTCTTGAAAACCGGTGCCTGTGATCAGCACTTCATCAGTATATGGATCTGAAGGTTTGACTGGGCTTGGCGGGTCAGCACCAATGGGTCAATATTCTCATGATCCGGAGAAGTGCCATGGTTTTCTGGTGGTGGGACTTTAGCACTTGCCTCCGGGTGTTGCACGGAAGCTTCAGATACCGGTGCTGGATTCTCCGGTTCATGCGCCTTGGGATCCTCAACTGGCTTGATGATTTTAGCCTTTTCTAGGCTTTGCTATTACACTGCAAGAGGATTGAAAAGGTTAGTATAAGTGCAGAGATATGAAATAACAAAGATAAATTTTGTACCCAGGAGCAGTCTTGAAAGCCGGAAGCTGAGTCTGAGATGAATCACCAGACGAAGAGTGAGAAGTGCCCTGATAATTTGAGTCAGAAGGATTAAGTGGCTAACGAATAAAACCCGCCTTGGGATAAATAGAGTTGGAATTTTGAAGCACCTCATTCCGGCGTTTGCGTGGGGCTGGTGTGTTAGGTATACCGGAGGAAAGTTCTCTGCCTCCACTGGTCCGAGTTCTGCGCCGGTTCTCATGATGTTGTTGCTTCAAAATAAAATTGGGATCCAAGTGAGCTAAAGGGTGGGAAAACCTTACTTTCCGGATCACTTGTTGAGTTTTTTGTCTTGGCAAAGGCTCTGAGTCAGAGGAAATAATGGTTACCTCTTCATCACCCGCCTGGCTGGTTTCCGTGTCATCCTGATAGCAATCAGTGTCAATAAGATGGTTGAAAAAAGAGCCAAGGGAATCGAGGTCTACCTCCGACTCATCATCTTCATCCAAGTTCAACATATCAGAGGTAGTTGGTTTCTTTTTGTTCTTCTTCAGGGCTTTGGTCTTAGCCCTGGCTTTCTTGGTGGCTTTCTCATCATACTTCCTTTTCCAACAGGTGGATCCAGCCTGCAAAGGTTGAAATAAAGGTTGGAGATTTGCATGTTATATGAACAATAAAGTGAAATACATGAACCTGACAGACTTACATCCAGTGCAGGGTTGAGTGTGCAGAAGGGATTCAATCCCACTTTGCTGCAGCACTCCAAACTTTTGTTGAGAAGAGTTTTGGTCATATCATTAATTGCTTTATCAGACAAACGTGTTGAGCTGTAACGCAGCGGATCTTTGGTATTGCCAGTATATGCACACATTAACCTGGGCCGGTGGCTCAAATGAATAATCCTCCAAGCCACCCAGCAACGAACCAGGTCGACGTCGGTCAATCCGTTGGCCAATAATGCGCTAACCTTTGAAAAGGTAGGCATAAGTTTGGCTCATTCAACGTGGTAAGCTGATCGGGGAGTGGGTGCTTCGGGTTGAGCCGCTGGTCACGAAAGCCTGGCAAGGGATTTTCATCAGTAGGGGAAGTATCTTTGGAATAGAACCAGGTTTGATTCCAATCCTTGAGATGACTTGGAAGCTGAGCATAAGGAAAAATGGCATCTCTTCGTCGCTGAACTGAGATCCCTCCAAGTTCCCGGCTGTGCCCGTCAGTGAATTCAATTTGGCGGTTCAAATAAAAATACTCTCTAAAGAATTCAACACTGGGTTCTTCTTGAAGATATACTTCACAGAAGACTTGGAAATTACAGATATTGGAAACGGAGTTGGGTCCGATGTCTTGAGGATGAAGTTGCAAAAAATGCAGAACATCATGGAAGAATTTTGACCCGGGCGGTGAGAAGCCCCGATTCATGTGATCAGTGAAAACAACAACCTCATTGTCCTGCAGCTAAGGTCTGACTTCGTCTAGTTTTGGAACACGCCAGTGAATGACGTCTTATGCTGGTAAGAAGCCAATTTTGACATACTCCTGAAGCATTTCTTCTGTAACACTGGACGGGACCCAGTCGCATGATGTAACTGTCTTAGTCATGATGGGGTGCATGGCCTAAACAAGACGATTCGAGATGTGATTAAACCAGTAGACACCTGGCGAGTTACAAATCATTGCTTAAACTGTCGCGAAGGGCTAATGGCTATGGATCTACAGTTCAGAGTATGAAGTAATTGTTAAACCGGAGAACTGAGTTATGAAGAGGAATAAATAAGCATAGTTAAGCCGGAGGGTATTGTCGGATCGTTCAGGTTATGAAGCATATGATGGCGGTTTAAACAAGATTATATAAGCCGCCATGATAGCTATGATACTTCTGATCTATCAGTAAATGTTTGGCTAAGTGCTGGATAAACAGGTTTCACAAACTGGAACTATAATTTTGGATCTGCAGCAGCTCAGCAAATGAAGAACAATTTAAACCTAAGGTGACGGCAGCAGAAAATGTTCGTGTGCTATGATGAGATATTTTACGGAGGGAAGGTATTCTGAGGTTGGAAACAAGTGCTAAACTGCTACCGCGCAAGCTTCATACCGTGTTCAGATTAAAAGGCTGCTTGAGATACAGAAGAAAATGAAGAACAACAAGAACACCGACGAACTGACCAAACCCTAGTACAAATCTGAGAACCGGGGGAGATGAGCACTTACAGATGTGGATGAATAACGGTGGTGCGCCGGTGATCTCTGGTCCAGTCAGGTTGATGCAGCGGCCTGAATTGGAGCAGTGGACGGAGGTCGGCAGCGGCGGAGCTTGAGCACGGGCGTGGTGTTGCGGGGAAGAAGATGAAGACGAGGAGGCAAGGGGGGGAATGATAAAGACGCCCGTCCCGATTTATAAGAGGATGGATACAAGGTATGCGCGAGAATCGAGGAGGTCAAAATCATCATGTGGCTATATGGACGCCTTGATTTTCAGGATGATTACTAAAGATCAGGATCAGTTAAAGATGTTCTGGGCCTCATGCAAAGTTAACGCGAAATGACGGCATGGCGGGTTAACGTAATTCTGTGAGCTGACGTCATGGCGGTTTACAACAAATTAGTTAAATAGACGATGCAAGATTTTGACAAGTCAGGTATTGAAGATTGTTGTGAACAGGTTCAAATCAACCTGGGGCCAAATGTTGGGGATATAACTACTTGGTATGAACCGCCCAGGAGGGGCCGGGTTATACCATTGGCGACTTATCGATGAATATGGCGGGTCGTAGCAAGCCTATTGACGGCCCAAGACCCAGAGGCGGCCTGAGGCCCAAGAGGATGAACCGCCATATGTATAACTTGTTTTGTAAGGCAAGCTTAGTTAGTCACTGAGCCGGACATGTTGTGTATGAGCCGGCCGGGACTCTGTAAGCCACCGGCATCAACTCAGATATATAAAGGGGTGACCTGGCGGTGAGTTAAGGGCAAGAAACAAGAGATCGACAACTAGGTCAAGCATATTCGCTCCCTGGTAATCGAAACCCAAGCAATAGAATCCCAAACTGGAGTAGGCCTTTACCTCCACCACGAGGGGCTAAACCAGTATAAACTCTCTGTGTCCTTTATCCCGTTTAACCCCTTTAAGCTAACCTAGTTGTGATGGCTCCATGACTAAGTCCTTACGCTAGGACATCTGCCGTGTTAAGTCCATGACAGGCGCCGTTGCCGAGGAGCAATAGCGTGGGGTGAATATTCTCGTGTGTGCTTGTTTGCTTTACCACTAAGTAATTTCTATTTTGTGCCCTTGTTTTCATCTTTATCTATGGGTAGGAAATGCAAAATACCAAAAAATAGGTGTACCTACTAAACCAATGGTTGAAGAACCACCCAAAATCTATCATACTGCTGAAGCTTTTTACTTGGATCATCTTTGATCCCTATGTGCTCGTGCTGAAACCCCAACTAGCTTAGTTGAGGGAAAATCTTTAGATGAGCATGCTTGTTATGTGCGACCCCACTTATCTCAAAAAGGGAAACTTTTACTGGACCAAATTCATCGTTTGCAATGCTATGCTTGGAATTTATGTGAAATATATGATTTTACTTGTTGTTCTGAAGACCCTAAGAAACACCTTCCCTACCAATGTGAGTTTAGTGATAATATAATCGTATCTTCGTATGCTAAAGGTGTTTATAATTACTATGATGTTCAATAAATTGAAGAATTTGTTGCTTTTAAGGGTGCTTATGAAATTGCTTCTTTGATTGGAAAGTATGATGTTACTCTTTACAAAATCTGAAAATTTTGCCATACTTAAATATTGTTATGATAATTATGCTTCTAATGCCTATGTTAAACTGTATATTGAGGACTCCTCCGCTGTCCAAGAAGAGATTAACATTTTGTACGAGTCTATGGAAGAAGAAATTGATGAAATTGTGAGCTCATTGGATGAAAGAGATGATGAGGAGAGCGAAGAAAAAAAAGGAAGAAGAGCGGATTAGCTACCCGTGCCCACCTTCTAATGAGAAAAACCCTCCAACTCATACATTGTTTAATGTCCCTTCTTTCTTATCGAAGGATGAATGCTATGATAATTGCTACGATCCCGTTGATTCATTTGAAATATCCCTTTTTGATGAACTTAATAATTGCTATGCTTGTGGCCAATATGCCAATATGAATTATGCTTATGGAGATGTACTTGCTATAGTTCCTTATGTTAAGAATGAAATTGTTGCTATTGCACCCACACATGATAGTCCTATTATCTTTTTGAATTCTCCAAGCTACACTATATCGGAGAAGTTTGTTCTTATTAAGGATTATTTGATGGGTTGCTTTTTACCATTGCACATGATAATTTTGATGAATGTAATATGCATGTCCTTGCTGCTCCTACTTGCAATTATTAAGAGAGAGGAACTACATCTCCACCTCTCTATGTTTCCAACACGATAAAATTGCAAGAAACTACTTATGCTATGTATTGGCCTTTACTTGATGTGCATGAATTGTTCTTGTATGACATGCTGATGCATAGGAAGAGAGTTAGACTTCGTCATTGCTTGATTTATGTTGCTTTGTGCTCACTACTAAATGCCAAATCATTGCTAATTAAAATTGGCTTTGATATACCTTGGGATCCCAGTGGATCCATTACTTGAGCACTTTATGCCCAGCTTAATGGCTTTAAAGAAAGCGCTGCCAGGGAGACAACCGGGAAGTTTTAGAGAGCCATTTATTTCTGTTGAGTGCTTTTATAAAGTTTAAAAAAAATATAGAGGGGAACTTAAAACTACACAAAAAGAGAAGGATTGAAAGGTGATGCATTGGTGAAGTAAGGGTCGACCTTGAACACTTGTGTTCATGCTCATGGAAACAATGTAGATTTTTTCATGAAGATTCTCACAAAAATAATTATCCCCTTATAAAAATTCATTGTATTATAAAAATAATGTGCCAAGATTTGCCTTTAGGATTATTAGATTGCTTGTTGGTATGTGCGGTGCAGGAACAGAAACTTTGGCTGTAGCGAGTGAATTTTCATTTTTTACTGGAACGTCAAACATTTCGGAAACTTTTTGCAAAGTATTGCTATACATTTTTTTTTATTTTTTTCTAATTTTTCAGAATTTTTGGAGTACAGAAGTATGGTAGATGTTCAGATTGCTACAGACTATCCTGTTTAAGACAGATTCTGTTCTTGATACATTGTTTTGCTAGTTTTGAGGAAACTATCGATTTTATCGGTGGTATAAGCCATAGAGAAGTTATAATACAGTATCTACAATGCAAAAATAAAATATGAATGAGTTTGCAACAGTACTTGAAGTGGTGATTTGTTTTATCATACTAACGGATCTCACGAGGGTTTTGTTAAGTTTTGTGTGATTGAAGTTTTCAAGTTTTGGGTGAGATCACGATGGATGAAGGAATAAGGAGTGGCAAGAGCCTAAGCTTGGGGATGGCCAAGGCACCCCAAGGTAATATTCAAGTACTCCCTAGCAACTAAGCTTGGGCATGCCCCGGAAGGCATCCCCTCTTTCTTCTAACAATCATCGGTAATTTTACTTGGAGCTATATTTTTATTCATCACATGATATGCATAAATCTTGGATTTTAGTAATGTAGTATGATGGTATGAGATAGTCCTTGGTTAATTTATAGAATGCTCTTTTCACTTCACTTATATCTTTTGAGTATGGCTTTATATAATGCTTCATGTGCTTCACTTATATCATTTGAAGTTTGGATTGCATGTTTCTCTACACATAGAAAACCGCCATTTGTAGAATGCTCTTTTGCTTCACTTATATTTGTTAGAGCGCGGGCATATCTTTTGTAGCAAGAATTAAACTCTCTTGCTTCACTTATATCTATTTAGAGAGTTGACAGGAATTGGTCATTCACATGGTTAGTCATAAAATCCTACACAAAACTTGTGGATCACTGAATATGATATGTTTGATTCCTTGCAATAGTTTTGCGATATAAAGATGGTGATATCAGGCTCATGGTAGTGAGTAATTGTGGATTGATAGAAATACTTGTGTTAAGGTTTGTGATTCCCGTAGGATGCACGTATGGTGAACCGTTATCTGATGAAGTCGGGGCATGATTTATTATTTTTTGATTGTCTTCCTTATGAGTGGCAGTCGGGGATGAGCGATGGTCTTTTCCTACCAATCTATCCCCCTAGGAGCATGCGCATAGTACTTTGTTTCGATAGCTAATAGACTTTTGCAATAAGTATGTCAGTTCTTTATGACTAATGTTGAGTCCATGTATTATACGCACTCTCACCCTTCCATCATTGCTAGCCTCTTTGGTACCGTGCATTGCCCTTTATCACCTCGAGAGTCGGTGAAAACTTCACCGGTGCATCCAAACCCCGTGATATGATACGCTCTATCACACATAAGCCTCCTTATATGTTCCTCAAAATAGCCACCATACCTACCTATCATGGCATTTCCATATCCATTCCGAGATATATTGCCATGCAACTTCCATCATCATCATATACATGACTTGAGCGTTCATTGTCATATTGCTTTGCATGATCGTAAGATAGCTAGCATGATATTTTCATGGCTTGTCCTTTTTTTGATATCTTTGCTATGCTAGATCATTGCACATCCTGGTACACTGCCAGAGGCATTCATATAGAGTCATATTGTTCTAGATATCGAGTTTTAAGTAAATAAAAGTGTGATGATCATCATTATTAGAGCATTGTCCTAGTGAGGAAAGGATGATGAAGACTATGATTCCCCCACAAGTCGGGATGAGACTCCGGACGAAAAAAATAAAACATAAAGAGGCCAAAAAAAGAGGGCCCAAAAAAACAAAAAAATGAGAGAAAAAGAGAGAAGGGGCAATGCTACTATCCTTTTACCACACTTGTGCTTCAGAGTAGCACCATGTTATTCTTATAGAGAGTCTCTTGAGTTATCACTTTCATATACTAGTGGGAATTTTCATTATAGAACTTGGCTTGTATATTCCGATGATGGGCTTCCTCAAATGCCCGAGGTCTTCATGAGCAAGCAAGTTGGATGCACACCCACTTAGTTTTCAGTTTGAGCTTTCATACACTTATAGCTCTTGTGCATCCGTTGCATGGCAATCCCTACTCCTCACATCGACATCAATTGATGGGCATCTCCATAGCCCGTTGATTAGCCGCGTCGATGTGATACTTTCTCCTTTTTGTCTTCTCCACACAACCTCCACCATCATATTCTATTCCACCTATAGTGCTATATCCATGGCACACGCTCATGTATTGCGTGAAAGTTCAAAAAGCTTGAGAACATGAAACATATGAAACAATTGCTTGGCTTGTCATCGGGGTTGTGCATGATGAAATACTTTGTGTGATGAAGATGGAGCACAGCCAGACTATATGATTTTGTAGGGATAACTTTCTTTGGCCATGTTATTTTGAGAAGACATGATTGCTTTATTAGGAATCTTGAAGTATTATTGTCTTTATGTCAAATGATAGAGTATTGCTTTGAATCACTCGTGTCTTAATATTCATGCCATGATTAGATTATATGATCAAGATTATGCTAGGTAGCATTCCACATCAAAAATTATCTTTTTATCATTTACGTACTCGAGGACGAGCAGGAATTAAGCTTGGCGTTGCTGATACGTTTCCGTCATATCTATAATTTTTTATTGTTCCATGCCAATATTATACAACTTTTACATACTTTTGGCAACAATTTATATGATTTTTTTGGGACTAACATATTGATCCAAAGGCTCAAAGGCCTCGCTTGTTGCATGTTTTTTGTTTCGTAGAAAATCCATATCAAACGAAGTCCAAACGCGATAAAAACTTACGGAGATTTTTTTGGAATATATGTGATTTTTGGGAAAAAGAATCAACATGAGACGATGCCTGAGGGGCCCACAAGGATGGAGGGCGCGCCCTTGGTCCTTGTGGACACTCCGTAAGGCGGCTGGCGCCCTTCTTCTGGCGCAAGAAAGCTAATATTCGGATAAAAATAGTGTTAAAATTTCAGCCCAATCGGAGTTACGGATCTCCGAGAATTTAAGAAACGGTGAAAGGCCAGAATCTGGGAACGCAGAAACAGAAGGAAACCGAGAGAGAGATCCAATCTCGGAGGAGCTCCCGCCCCTTTGCCGCCATGGAAACAAAGGACCGGAGGGGAAACCCTTCTCCCATCTAAGGGGAAGGTCAAGGAAGAAGAAGAAGAAGAAGGGGGGCTCTCTCCCCCTCTCTCCCGGTGGTGCCGAAACGCTGTCGGGGCCATCATCGCAACGACAATCTACACCAACAACTTCGCCGCTATAATCTCTAACTCTCTCCCCCTGTATGCAGCGGTGTAACACCCCTTCTCCCCGCTATAATCTCTACTTGAACATGATGCTCAACACTGTATATTATTTCCCAATGATGTATAGCTATCCTATGATGTTTGAGTAGATCTGTTTTGTCCTCTGGGTTGATTGATGATTGTGATTGGTTTGAGTTGCATGTTTTATTATTGGTGATGTCCTATGGTGCTCTTCGTGTCGCGCAAGCGTGAGGGATCCCCGCTGTAGGATTTGCAATATGTTCATGTTTTTCTTATTGTCTGCGTTGCGTGAGTGACTGAAACACAAACACGGATAAATGGGTCATGGCGTATGGGAATAAGGAGGACTTGATACTTTAATGCTATGGTTGGGTTTTACCTTAATGATCTTTAGTAGTTACGGATGTTTGCTAGAGTTCCAATCATAAGTGCATATGATCCAAGAAGATAAAGTATGTTTGCTTATGCCTCTCCCTCATATAAAATTGCAATAATGATTACCGGTCTATTTATCGATTGCCTAGGGACAAATAACTTTCTCGTGACAAAAAGCTCTCTACTAAAACTAACTTAGTTGTGCCTTTATCTAAACAGCCCCTAGTTTTTATTTACGTGCTCTTTATTATCTTGCCAACCTATCCAAAAATACCTACAAAGTACTTCTTGTTTCATAGTTGTTCAAGGTAAAGTGAACGTTAAGCGTGCGTAGAGTTATATCGGTGGTCGATAGAACTTGAGGGAATATTTGTTCTACCTTTAGATCCTTGTTGGGTTCGACACTATTACTTATGGAAAGAGGCTACAACTGATCCCCTGTACTTGTGGGTTATCAGGGGGACTCACTAGGCAACCACAAGGGTGGGGGGCACGCCCTACCCCCTGGGTGCGCCCCCTACCTTGCTGATAACCCACAAGTATAGGGGATCACAACAGTTTTCGAGGGTAGAGTATTCAACCCAAATTTATTGATTCGACACAAGGGGAGCCAAAGAATATTCTCAAGTATTAGCAGTTGAGTTGTCAATTCAACCACACCTGAATATATCTGCAGCAAAGTATTTAGTATCAAAGTAGTATGGAAGTAACGGTAGTGGTGGCAAAAGTAACAGTTATAGTTTTGTAGTAATTGTAACAGTAGCAACGGAAAAGTAAATAAGCGAAGAAAAATATGCGAAAAGCTCGTAGGCATTTCATCGGTAATGGAGAATTATGCCGGATGCGATTCCTCATGCAATAGTTATAACATAGGGTGACACAGAACTAGCTCCAATTCATCAATGTAATGTAGGCATGTATTCCGAATATAGTCATAATGCGTTTATGGAAAAGAACTTGCATGACATCTTTTGTCGTACCCTCCCTTGGCATGGGGTTCCTATTGGAAACTAAGTGATATTAAGGCCTCCTTTTATTAGTTTACTGTATCAAAGCATTAACACTCTTTGAATACATGAACTCCTAAAACTACGGTCATCACCGGTAAGTATCCCGATTATTGTCACTTGAGTTAACGGATCATAACACATAATAGGTGACTATAGACTTGCAAGATAGGATCAAGAACTCACATATATTCATGAAAAAATAATAGGTTCAGATCTGAAATCATGGCACTCGGGCCCTAGTGACAAGCATTAAGCATAGCAAAGTCATAGCAACATCAATCTCGAACATGCTTTGGATACTAGGGATCAAACCCTAACAAAACTAACTCGATTACATGGTAAATCTCATCCAACCCATCACCGTCCAGCAAGCCTACGATGGAATTACTCACGCACGGCGGTGAGCATCATGAAATTGGTGATGGAGGAAGGTTGATGATGACGATGGCGACGGATTCCCCTCTCCGAAGCCTCGAACGGACTCCAGATCATTCCTCCCGAGAGAGATTAGGGCTTGGCGGCGGCTTTGTATCGTAAAACGTGATGAATCCTTCTCTCTGATTTTTTTCTCTCCGAACACGAATATATAGAGTTGGAGTTGAGGTCGGTGGAGCACCAGGGGGCCCACGAGGCAGGGGGCGCGCCCCCCACCCTCGTGGACAGGGTGTGGGCCCCTGGCCTTGATTCTTTCACTAGTATTTTTTTAATTCCAAAAATAATCTCCGTTGATTTTTAGGTCATTCCGAGAACTTTTATTTCTGCAGAAAAATAACACCATGGCAATTCTACTGAAAACAGCGTCAGTCCGGGTTGGTTCCATTCAAATCATGCAAGTTAGAGTACAAAACAAAGGCAAAAGTGTTTGGAAAAGTAGATACGACGGAGACGTATCAACTCCCCCAAGCTTAAACATTTGCTTGTCCTCAAGCAATTCAGTTGATAAACTGAAAGTGATAAAGAAAAACTTTTACAAACTCTGTTTGCTCTTGTTGTTGTAAATATGTAAAGCCATCATTCAAGTTTTCAGCAAAGATTATGAACTAACCATATTCACAATAACATTTAGGTCTCATATTTACTCATATCAATGGCATAATCAACTAGCGAGCAATAATAATAAATCTCGGATGACAACACTTTCTCACAACAATCATAATATGATATAACAAGATGGTATCTCGCTAGCCCTTTGTGAGACCGCAAAACATAAATGCAGAGCACCTATGAAGATCAAGGACTGACTAAACATTGTAATTCATGGTAAAAAAGATCCAGTCATACCCAATATAAATTACTAGTAATGGACGCAAATGACAGCGGTGCTCTCCAGCTGGTGCTTTTTAATAAGAGGGTGGTGACTCAAGATAAAAGTAAATAGATAGGCCCTTCGCAGAGGGAAGCAGGAATTTGTAGAGGTGCCAGAGCTCGATTTTTGAAATAGAGATAAATAATATTTTGAGCGGCATACTTTCATTGTCAACATAACAACCGAGAGATTTCGATATCTTCCATGCTACACACATTATAGGCGGTTCCCAAACAGAATGGTAAAGTTTATACTCCCTCTCCACCAACAAGCATCAATCCATGGCTGGCTCGAAACAACGAGTGCCTCCAACTAACAAGAGTCCTGGGGGAGTTTCATTTGCAATTATTTTGATTTAATTTGAGCATGGGACTGGGCATCCCGATGACCAGCCATTTTCTCGTGAATGGGGAGCGGAGTCCACTCCTCTTGAGAATAACCCGCCTAGCATGGAAGATACAGACAACCCTAGTTGATACATGAGCTATTCGAGTATGCAAAACAGAATTTCATTTGAAGGTTTAGAGTTTGGCACATAAAAATTTACTTGGAACGGCAGGTAGGTACCGCATATAGGAAGGGATAGTGGACTCATATGGAATAACTTTGGGGTTTATGGAAGTGGATGCACAAGCAGTATTCCCGCTTAGTACAAGTGAAGGCTAGAAAAAGAGTGGGAAGCGACCAACTAGGGAACGACAACAGTCATGAACATGCATTAAAATTAATGAACATTGAGTGCAAGCATGAGTAGGATATAATCCACCATGAACATAAATATCGTGGAGGCTATGTTGATTTTTTTAACTACATGTGTGAACATGTGCCAAGTCGAGTCACTCGAATCGTTCAAAGGAGGATACCACCCTATCATACTACATCACAACCATTTTAATAGCATGTTGACACGCAAGGTAAACCATTATAAACTCCTAGAAAATTAAGCATGACACAAGCAACTATAATCTCTAACTGTCATTGCAAACATGTTTCATTCATAATAGGTTGAATCAGGAACGATGAACTAATCATATTTACAAAAACAAGAGATCGATTTCATACCAGCTTTTCTCATCTCAATCAGTCCATCATATATCGTCATTATTGCCTTTCACTTGTATGACCGAACGATGTGAATAATAATAATAGTGCACGTGCATTGGACTAAGCTGGAATCTGCAAGCATCTGACACACGGGAGAAGACAAGATAATATGGGCTCTTTGTTAAATCAACAATAATGCATATAAGAGCCACTTCAACATTGTCATTATGGTCTTCTCCTCTCGACCCGCAAAGAAAAGAAAAGAAATAAAACTATTTACACGGGAAAGCTCCCAACAAGCAATAAGAAGAAAAAGAAATCTTTTTGGGTTTTCTTTTAATTATTACTACTACAAGCAAGGAAAGTAAACTAGCTAAAAGTTGCAACTATTTTTTTTGTTTTTCTTAAGGTTTATCAAACACACAAAAAGAAAGCGAGAAAAAGAAAATAAACTAGCATGGATATTACAGTGAAAAAGTATGAGCACCGACAACTAGCATGAGTGTGTGAATATGAATGTAATGTCGGTGAGAGATACGTACTCCCCCAAGCTTAGGCTTTTGGCCTACGATGGTCTACCACCACGGCTGGCCTAGCGGATATCCAAAGTTGTAGTTGGGGTCGTACTGTGATGCAGCAGCTATTGCCTCATGAGCTTCCGCTTCGACGCGAGTTGTCTCCGTCCTCCTCTTATACTCGTTCGCCTCCTCCCTAATTATAATGAATCTCCCTTTTGTCTGAAAGTCAAAGAAAGTAGGAGCAGGGAGAGCAACATGGAAAATGCGGCGCCTGTCAAACATTAGTCGGTACTGGAGAGGTTGTTCATTCCTCTCAATAAACTGATGGCGAACCATAGCCTCATATCCTAGATAAGTGGGAGGCAATTCCATATCACTTTCATGTATGGGTATCCCAAGAAAATTAGCCACCCTGGTTGCATAAATACCACCAAAAAATTCTCCACTTAAACCATTATTATGCAACCTCCGTGCAACAATGGCCCCCAAGTTATATTGTTTATCTCCTAAAACAGTACTCCCGAGAACACT
Source organism: Aegilops bicornis (assembly GCA_021605145.1). Lineage (NCBI taxonomy): Eukaryota > Viridiplantae > Streptophyta > Magnoliopsida > Poales > Poaceae > Aegilops > Aegilops bicornis. The sequence continues at coordinate 518,550,590 of CM038669.1, forward strand.
AAGATCAGGGACACACATGTGACATGCTTCATCCTTACCATTTATGCACCTACCTATGAAGAGAGCAAAATAATGTATAGCAGGAAAATGAATGCTCCCTATGGTAGCTTGTGTTACATCTCTAGATTCCCCCACTGTAATACTAGCAAGAAAATCTCTAAACTCAGATTGGCGAGGTTCACTAACACTACCCCATTGTGGAAGTTTGCAAGCAGTACTAAAGTCCTCTAAGTCCATAGTATAAGATTGGCCATAGATATCAAATAGGATAGTGTGAGAATTACGCGAAGATGAAAATTTGAACCTTCTCACAAAGGAATCAGTTAGGTGATAGTATTGAGGGCACTTATCTAGCATGAAGCCCTCGAGTTCAACATTACGCACATATGCGTCAAATTGCTCCTTAATTCCTGCACGAACCATGAAATCTTCTGATGGCCATTCACAAGGCCGCACTTGAGCTTCTCTTGGTGGTTCATGGTCCGGCTCATGTATTGCGGGCCTGGGTCCTTGCTTCCTTGAAGAACCACCTTGGTACATTTTCCTAAACATATTTCTTCCTCTAAAAAAATTTCTGGAAATTTTAGTAATTTAAAATAAAAGTGAGCCAAACTCAACAAAATTGATAGCAACTACTCTCACAAGTGCCTAGAGACTAAATCATGCATTAGAACTACTTGGGACCATATAAATTTGACATGCAAGCTCAAGAACAGGGTCACATAGGCAACAAAAAATTGCATTGAATAAAGCACTACAACAAAAACTAATTGGGCCATTAGAGGAGTCACATACCGAAGAAAAATCCCCCAAAGCAGTTTTGTGAGTGGAGCTTTGAGCTAGGAGACCGAAAATCGCAGCAAAATGAGCTAGACCTCGTGCTTGAGCTGGTTGGTGATTTTTTTGGGAGGCAGAAGGAGTGTGTGGTGACTGGAATAAGTGGAGCGGAGCCACCATGGGCCCACGAGGCAGGGGGCGCGCCCTGGACCCTTGTGGCCAGGTGCTTGCTCTCCCTGATGTGTTCTCTGTGCCAAATATTCTCAAATATTCCAGAAAAAATCATATTTCATTTTCAGGGCATTAGGAGAACTTTTATTTTCGGGGTATTTTTTATTGCACGGATAAATCAGAAAACTGACAGAATATACTATTTTTGCTTTACTAAATCTAAATAAACGAAAGTAAAAGGAGGGTACAGAAGGTTGAGCCTTCTAACTTCATCCATCTCATGCTCACCAAAAGGAATCCACTAACAAGGTTGATCAAGTCTTGTTAACAAACTCATTCTGAATAACATGGAATCGGAGAAATTTCGAATAACACTATGTTACCTCAATGGGGATATGCACATCCCCAATAATAAGAATATCATATTTCTTCTTGACAGTAGGAAGAGGAAATTCAAAACCTCCAATAGTAATCGATGGAATTTTTCCAATAGAATTGACACTGTGGACTAGAGGTTGTTTCCTCGGAAAGTATATCGTATGCTCATTTCCATTAACATGAAAAGTGACATTGCCTTTGTTGCAGTCTTTAACAGCCCTTGCAGTATTCAAAAAGGGTCTACCAAGGATAATCGACATACTATCGTCCTCGGGAATATCAAGAATAACAAAGTCCGTTAAAATAGTAACGTTTGCAACCACAACAGTACATCCTCGTAAATACCGATGTATAGCGGTTGATTTATCGGCCATTTGCAAAGATATTTCAGTAGGTGTCAACTTATTCAAATCAAGTCTATGATATAAAGAGAGAGGCATAACACGAACACCAGCTCCAAGATCACATAAAGCAGTTTTAACATAGTTTCTTTTAATGGAGCATGGTATAGTTGGTACTCCTGGATCTCCTAGTTTCTTAGGCATTCCACCCTTAAAAGTATAATTAGCAAGGATGGTGGAAATTTCATCTTCTGGTATCTTTCTCTTATTTGTAACAATTTCTTTCATATACTTAGCATAATGATTCATTTTAAGCATCAGTAAAACGCATACGCAAGAAAATAGGTCTAATCATTTCAGCAAAGCGCTCAAAATCCTCATCATCCTTTTTCTTGGATGGTTTGGGAGGAAAAGGCATGGGTTTCTGAACCCATGGTTGAGGGAGTCCTGGACTAAGGGGTCCTAGGGCGTCCGGCCTGTTATCCATGGGCCGGACTGATGGGCTGTGAAGACATGTAGGCCGAAGACCGTACTCATGTCCGCATTGGACTCTCCTTGGCATGGAAGGCAAGCTTGGTGACCTACTATGAAGATTCCTTCTTATGTAACCGACTTCATGTAATCCTAGATCTCTCCGGTGTCCATATAAACCGGAGAGCATAGTCCGGATAGGATATACTCATTACCATATTCACGTAGGCTAGACTTCTAGGGTTTAGCCATTACAATCTCGTGGTAGATCAACTCTTGTAACACTCATATTCATCAAGATCAATCACGCAGGAAGTAGGGTATTACCTCCATAGAGAGGGCCCGAACCTGGCTAAACATCGTGTCCCCTGTCTCCTGTTACCATCGATCCTAGACGCACAGTTCGGGACCCCCTACCCGAGATCCACCGGTGCTTTCATTGAGAGTTCCACTGTGCCATCGGCAAAGGGCTCGATGGCCCCTTCGATCGTCAGTAATGACGTTGTCCAGGGAGAAACCTTCCTCCCCGGACAGACCTTCGTATTCGGTGGCTTCGTACTGCGGGCCAACTCGTTTGGCCATCTAGAGCAGATCAACAGCTACGCCCCTGGCTATCAGGTCAGATTCGGAAGCTTGAAATACATCGCGGATATCCGTGGAGACTTGATCTTCAAGGTATTTGAGCCCGCGGTGATCGCTCCCCCTCACCCCGATGAACGTGACTTAAATCTGTCATCGGATCACACCCAGGAGATGGTTCCTGCTGCTACAACGGCCTTAGAGCCAAAGTAGATCGTGCCATCTGAGGCCGCAGAGTCCGCGGCATTGGAGCCGCACACGGACTCAACGCCCTGCGATAGTCGCTTTAACGAAACTTTGGACTTGTCTCCGGCTATAAGTTCCGGACTGTGTACGCCCGCGGACACCGAGTTAGATCGGTTATCGATCTTCGAGTTCAAAGCCGCTGACGTTTTCCAGCACTCGCCTTTGGGCGACGTGCTAAAATCTTTAAAGAATTTGTCCTTGGAGAAGGACTCATAGCCGAATTACGTCCGGTTCGAGCTAGAGACGGATGACAAAGAATTTTGCTCCCCACCCGCCACCCACTTCATAGCCACCATCAACGACTTAACCGACGTATTTGACTATGGCTCCGAAGACATTGACGGTATGGACGACGATGCCATAAGGAGCAAGGACAAGACCCGCCATTCACCGGACGTTGGACGGCTACCTCTTCGTACGACGTGTACAAGGTTGATACACCCCAAAGGATCTGGTGACGACAAAGAAGAGCCAGATGCGAATAAAATCTCTGAGACGCAGTCCAAGCGCCGACGCCCCAAACACCATCCTAAGCCTCGTCGCTCAAAGGACGGAAACACCGGCACCAGAGAAAATAGTACTCCAGTCGACGCCGAAAACAATGAAGACCCTGTCGGAGCTGCATCCGATCAGAAGGAACATGACAACAGGCAAGACAACCTCGATGAATGTGCCATAGAAATGGCTCGAGGACGATAGTTACCGGCCCACCTCCGAGGAGGAGACAAGCCTCGGCGACGAAGACTTCATCGTGCCTGAGGATCCTCTGGAGCAGGAACGCTTTAAGCTTCAGCTCATAGCCACTGCAAGGAGCCTGAAAAAGAAACAGCAGCAGCTCCAAGCTGAACAAGATCTGCTCACCAACAGATGGACTAATGTCCTGACGGCCGAAGAATACGGCCTAAGGCGCCCAGCCAAGAGCTACCCGAAACACAGACTGCTACCTCAATTCGATGAGGAATCATCAGAGCACACGTCTCCCTCGCATAATGCGGAATGACCACTATGTGGTCGAGAAAGGGTGGCCGACCGGCCACCCCGCAGCCGCGGTAAAGCGGCAACTCAGGCTGAACAGCAGCCTGCCCCATCGCCTCGTAAAATAGAGAAGGAAGAGTTCAGAGTCACACGTACGAACTCCGGCAGATCCTGGACGATAGAGCATGACATACAAGATCGATCTACGGATCGCGAGGGTGTGCCTCGAGGCACGACGACGGCTACCTATTCGGACGTGATAAACCTAACCATGCCTGCGCAGAATACCGCAGACGGACTCCATCAGAGCTACGCCACGACGCGGCCCGATATAGAGGCGCCGCACACCCTCTCTGCTTCACAGATGAAGTACTGGATCACGAATTCCTCGAGGGGTTCAAGCCTGTCAACATTGAATCATATGATGGCACAACCGATCCCGCAGTATGGATCGAAGATTTCATTCTCCATATCCATATGGCTCGAGGAGATGACCTCCATGCCATCAAATACCTCCCATTAAAGCTCAAAGGGCCAGCTCGGCACTTGTAAAATAGCATGCATGAGAATTCCATCGGCAGCTGGGAAGACTTGGAAGAGGCTTTCCTTGATAACTTCCAAGGAACTTATGTCCGGCCACCAGATGCCGATGACTTAAGCCACATAATTCAACAACCTGGAGAATCAGCCAGAAAATTCTGGACTAGGTTCCTAACCAAAAAGAACCAGATTGTTGACTGTCCGGATGCCGAGGCCCTAGTAGCCTTCAGAAACAGCATCCGTGATGAATGGCTAGCACGCCACCTCGGACAAGAAAAGCCGAAGTCTATGGCAGCCCTTACGGCACTCATGACCGCTTTTGCACGGGTGAAGATAGTTGGCTGGCTCGTAGTACAAACACAACCAACGAAACAGGCCCCTCCGAGGCCAAAAGCAGCATCTGCAAGCTCCGGCGCAACAGACACAAACGCCGAAGCAATGGCAATAACGCCGATGACACTACAGTTCACGCCGGATTTAGTGGCTCCAAATCCGCCAACGAAAGAAGCCCTATAAAAGGAGCAGCGGATGACCATCTAGCTTGGACCGCATACTCGATCGTCCTTGCTAGATACACGGCACACCAGACAAACCGGCCAACCATACTTACAGGGATTGCCGGGTCTTTAAACAAGCTAGCAAGATAAGCAGCAGAAACAAGGAAGGGGAATCACAGAGCGAGGAAGATGACGAGGAGCCCCGGCAGCCGAACACTGGGGGGCAAAAGAAACTTCCCCCTCAAGTCAAAACGGTAAACATGATATACGCTACACACATCCCCAAAAGGGAGCGCAAGCGCGCACTTAGGGACGTCTATGCGTTAGAGCCAGTAGCCCCGAAATTCAATCCCTGGTCGTCATTTCCGATCACCTTCGACCACCGAGATCATCCAACCAGCATCCGCCATGGCGGTTCAGCTGCATGGTCCTCGACGCAATCATCGACGGATTTCACCTGACACGAGTCCTAATGGACGGCAGTAGCAGCCTCAACCTGCTCTATCAGGATACATCACGCAAAATGAGCATCGACCCCTCACGAGTCAAGCCCACAAAGACTACTTTTAGAGGAGTCATACCAGGCGTAGAGGCCCGTTGTACGGGCTCAATAACGCTGGAGGTAGTATTCGGTTCCCCGGATAACTTCCGAAGCGAAGAACTAATCTTTGATATCGTCCCATTTCGTAGCGGCTATCACGCCCTGCTTGGACGAACTGCATTCGCTAGATTTAATGCGGTGTCACATTACGCTTATCTCAAGCTCAAGATGCCCGGTCCACATGGCGTCATTACAGTAAATGGAAACACGGAACTGGAGCACACATGCCGCCCTAGCAGCAGAAGTACAGAGCGGCCTTCTCAAGCAGCATTACAATCCGGCTGCCGAGCCCCTGGACATCATTAAGAGGGTCCGCACCACACTGCAACAGGACAGCGCGGCTCGTCATGAGCCGAATTAGCAATTTGGCCTCCGTCACAGCCCCGATGAGGCCATGGCATTAAATACCGCGCGTACATAAGCTACGCACTCAAAACCCCATGGGTATTGACGGAGGCATAACTCGTTCGCAATCCACAGTACTGGCTTGACCAACCTTGGGATTCGCATGCTTTTACCTTTTCTTTTTTACGAGTTTTCTTCTCTTTTCGAGGTCTACACGGACAACCCACCAGCATAAGACACCAAGGATGCAGGGAGCTCTGGCTTACAAGGGAATCCCCAGGTGGTCTCTACCAAACTATTGCCATAATTGCTTTTCATACTCGCATGTAGCTCGCCCTTGGTGGCAGCGTGTTAAATAGCCTTACTTGCTTATCGCATTACTTGTACAAAGTACGCTTCAACGTACTAGTTACACCACAATGGTGAATACATGGTAGCGTCAGCTTATTACTTCATTTTCCCGTTTCCTCGCCTCGGTATTAATTACTCATTGCACACGTACACCATGGTACATATCACTACGCCAGGGGCTTCATTACACCCCACATCACGGCAATAAAAGTCCAAACACTTCTACAGTGTAGTTCGGTTGCCCGGCTCCTGTGCTTACTACCTTATGTTCCGCTACATCGGCTAGGGTAGTAAAGGGAGAACTACTGCGACTGTGTCCCGGTTCTTCCGGATGAGCACCTCAGTAGAGAAAGCCGAAAACTGACTGTCATGATGCGGCGAGAGCCGGTCAGCTGTTCGAGAGGTTCTAAATCATTGGAGATTTTTTCCGCTTCTTGCGAAGAATCGGTTTTCCTGATTAGGCGCGAATAAACGCCCCTAATACGGCCTTCCGAACACCAAGGGCTTCATCAAACTTTCTTAATTGTCAAACTCCTATGGCTAAGTGAGGGCGGTAAAGGCCGCATAGTATGATTGCCTTGTTCGTTGCGCTAAACACCTCCTTTAAGGACCAGAATGTGGAGTAAAGAGTGTTTAGATTCATCCCGAACACCCCCGTACTATCTACGTGGGGGCAGAAGCCGACGACTGGTCAACCCTCAGATTTAATAAACGGCCGCACAGGAGGTAAAATTTAAATCACAAGCATTATACTACATAACATCCTTGTTCCATATTACAGGACAAGGTAATATACATGTTCTCATGGGAATATAACATCCTTCGAACATTGGTCCGCTACAAGGCGGGACCCCTCCAGAACACCATCAAAATAGTGCTCGGGTCGACGATGCTCCTTGCCTTCCGCGGTCCTCGGTCATCGCCTTCTTGGCATCAAGCTTTGCCCAATGCGTCTTGACGCGGGCAAAGGCCATACGCGCACCTTCAATATAGACCGATCGCTTCACAGCTTCGAGCCGCGGACAGGCACTCACAAGCCGCTGCACAAGTCCGAAGTAGCTGCTAGGTATAGGATCGGCAGGCCACAGCCGGACTATCAGGTCCTTCATGGCTAGCTCAGCCAACTTGTGCAACTCGACCAACTGCTTTAGCTGGTCGCTGAAGGGCACTGGATGTTCGGATCCCAGATGTTGGGACCAGAATAGCTTCTCCATAGACATCCCTTCTTCTGATCTATAATGCTCGGCAGCATCTGACACACTGTGCGGCAGACCCGTAAACACCCCTGGAAAATCTGAATTCAGGATAAGTACGAGGAAACGTTTTCTCTAAATACTTGCTACGCATGGTGACAGACTTACCCGCCGTAATCTTCTTGGCCGCCTGAATTTCCTGGAGGGCATTTTGAGCTTCGGCTCGTGCATCCTGCGTGCTCTGGCGGGCCTTGGCCAATTCGGACTCTTGCGCCTTATAATTAAGCTCCAAGGACTCAATTCTCTCTATCACACCCTGGAGCTCTTGCTGCGCCTCGCCAACCCGGGTCTCCTGCTTCTCGCGCGAGGCGCGTTCCTTGGCCGCCTTGTCCTCAGCCTCGGCTAGCGCCTTTTAAAGGTCTGCCACCTCGGTCGTGGCCCCTAATAAAGATTATGATACTTTAGTCCAGATGGACTATTCATTTTTTTTGAAATGTACTCATAGGTTACTGCATACCTTGGTTGTCCTCCAGCTGCTTCTTCACGAGGCCGAGCTCCTCCTCGGCCCGCTTCCAGGCCTGCTTCACCGAGACCTCCGCAGATGAGCAAAGTGGCAGCCCCAAGCGATACCGCTATTCACATAGACAACTCATGTTAGACTCCTGCAATATTTTTGATCCTTTGTTCGGCTTTTCTTCCCGAACACCAAACAGAGCATCAGGGGCTACTGTCTACACTGTGATATTTTTTTACAATCACATTACTTACCTCAAAGCCCATTAGAAGGCTAGTACAGGCTTCAGTCAGTCCGCTTTTGACGAACTGAACCTTCTCTATCACCGTGTCCATAAGGACACGATGTTCATCCACAATAGAGGCGCCTCGTAGCGCCTCCAGCAGATTATCCGGCGCCTCTGGTTGGACAGAGGTCACTGGTGGAACATGCACATTCCCTCCATGCAGGGAATGCCGTTTGCTGGACCCTGGAGCTGTATAGATCTCCGGAATGGTATCTGGCTGAGTTCAAAGGGAACTCGGGCCCCGTCTTCTTTCCCCGTATGTCCGGCAGCCGAAAATTCATCCTGGGGCGTCACCCCGATGATCTCCGGGATCTCCCTTCGTCCTGGGAAAGTCTTTTTGGACACCACCTCGTCATCACCCTTGGGTGAAACGGAATGAGCAGGTGGCGGAGATATGCTATCCATCTCCTTCGAGTCCAGCGAATCCTCGGTCGAGGATTGCGGGGAGCCATCGCGTGCCGGACTGCAGTAACAAGGCTTACAGTATGTCAATACTACAAACCAGGAAGGCCATACGTTTGCGGATTCTAGTACTTACGAAGCGGCCCGAGGCTTGGTCCGGCGAGGTCGCTCCGGACTGCTATCAATATCCCACACGGAGTTATCCGCTTGGGAGCCTTTAACCCTCTTAGGCACTTTCGCCTCAGGATCCGCGGGGCCCGCCCTCTTCGTCCTCCCCACCTCAGGTGGGGAATCGTTCTCTTCTTCTTCCTCTTCGTCCTCGTCATCGGACGAAGAGGAAGCCTTGTTCTCGGACGACATGTTCGGAGCGCCCTTTTGGCAAGGGCCCTTCTTGGCCCCTTTGGCCGCTTTCTTGTCTGTCTTCTCTGGCACGTCATACGGCGCCGGAAACAACATCTTCGTCAGAAGTGGGAATTCCTCCTCCTCAGGAAGCGGAGCCGAACAGTCAATCTGCTCCGCCACCCCGATCCAGGCCTGGTAAAGTAGGTGGAGGAGCTCAGTATCCATCCTCAAAATATGTCGGTGAAGGGTATAGCTCGAAAACATTAAAAGACTTATCGGATTGGCCTGGCGCTTTGAGCTAAGCCCGCGATTTTCAGTCGTGGGCGGGGGCGTCTCGCCAGCCTTGAAGAGCGCTTTCCAGATGCCTTCGTACGTTGTGCCAAAGAGCCCTCACAGCGTCTGGTGCTCGGCGGGTTCGTACTCCCATAAATAGCAAGCCCGACGTTGGCACGGAAGGATCCGGCGAATAAACATAGCCTGGATCACATTCACAAGCTTGATCTTCTTGGTTATCATGTTCTGGACGCATTTCTGGAGCCCAGTTATCTCGTCCAAGGATCCCCAGGTCAGGCCCTTCTCTTGCCAGGAAGTGAGCCGCATCGGAACTCCGGATCAGAATTCGGGGGCTGCTACCCAATCGGCGTCACGCGGCTCGGTGATGTAAAACCACCCCGACTGCCATCCCTTCACCGTCTCCGTGAAGGAGCCTTCGGGCCAGGTGACATTGGGCATTTTGCCGACCATGGCGCCTTTGCGCTCTGCTTGTTGACCACTCACCCCATTCGGTTTCACGTTGAAGGTCTTTAGCCATAGGCCGAAGTGAGGCGGGATGCGGAGAAAGGCTTCGCACAAAATGATAAATGCTGAGATATTGAGTATAAAGTTGGGCATAGGCCGAAGTGAGGCGGGATGCGGAGAAAGGCTTCACACAAAATGATAAATGCTGAGATATTGAGTATAAAGTTGGGGGCCTGATCGTGGAAGTCCAACCCATAGTAAAACATCAATCCACGGGCAAATGGATGAAGGGGGAACCCCAGCCCACGGACGAAGTGTGTGAGAAATACAACCCTCTCATGGGGCTTGGGGGTAGGGACGATTTGCCTTTTTGCCGGAAGTCGGTGAGCAATCTCCTTGGCTAAATAGCCGGCCTCCCGGAGCTCCCCAATGTCCTTCTTCTTAACGGAGGAGGCCATCCACTTGCCTCCAGCTCTGGATCCGGACATGATTGGAGCGCCTTCTCAAATGAGGAAAAGCTAGAGCTCGAGGACGGAAGGACTAAAGATGAAGAAGGGTGTGGGTAAAGGGAGAGTGTCCTTATCCCCTTATAAAGGCCGCGAATATTAAGCGCCTCCCCGCCTGTTCCCAAGGGCTGTATAAATGGCACGGTTGAGTTACCCATGCCCGCATTGATGAGAATCCCGCAATAAGGGGACACGATCTCTGCTTCGACAAGACGTGCCAATATCAACCGCGTCTCGGAACATGGGATGGCAGATGAAAAACGATTCGAAATTATGACCGGACAGACGCGATGTCGTGTTGTAAAGTAGCTGTCAACAGATTAGATTCGTGCGAATATTATATTCTCTTTGCGGTAGTGTATGGTGTATAACAGGTCCGGATACAATTATCACGTTCTAAGACTATCTTGGAGTTCGGAAAAAGGGGAACCCGCCTTGCAATGCCGAAGACAATTTGCGCGCCGGACTCCTCGTCACTGAAGCCAGGTTTAGGGGCTACTGAGGGAGTCCTGGACTAAGGGGTCCTCAGGCGTCTAGCCTGTTATCCATGGGCCGGACTGATGGGCTGTGAAGAAATGAAGGCCGAAGAACGTACTCGTGTCCATATTGGACTCTCCTTGGCATGGAAGGCAAGCTTGGCGACCTACTATGAACATTCCTTCTTATGTTACCGACTTCATGTAACCCTAGATCTCTCCGGTGTCTATATAAACCGGAGAGCATAGTCCGGATAGGATATACTCATTACCATATTCACATAGGCTAGACTTCTAGGGTTTAGCCATTACGATCTCGTGGTAGATCAACTCTTGTAACACTCATATTCATCAAGATCAATCAAGCAGGAAGTAGGGTATTACCTCCATAGAGAGGGCCCGAACCTGGGTAAACATCGTGTCCCCCGTTTCCTGTTACCATCGATCCTAGACGCACAGTTCGGGACCCGCTACCCGAGATCCGCCGGTTTTGACACCGACAATGGTTCTCTTTCTTTACCGTGCTTCCTAGCAACAAAGTCTCTCTTATCATAACGTTGATTCTTTGATTGTGGGTTATCAAGATCAACAGCAGGTTCAATCTCTACATCATTGTTATCACTAGGTTGAGCATCAACATGAACATGATCATTAACCTTATCACTAGGTTCATGTTCATCACCAGATTGTGTTTCAGCATCAGAGATAGAAATATCATTGGGATTCTCGGGTTGTCTGCAACAGGTTCACTAGAAGCATGCAAAGTCCTATCATTTTTCTTTTTCTTCTTCTTAGATGGACAAGGTGCATCAACATTAGATCTCTAAGAATCTTGCTCAAGTCTCTTAGGGTGGCCCTCAGGATACAAAGGTTCTTGAGTCATTTTACCCCTTCTAGTCATAACTCTAACAGCATTACCATTTTTCTTATTATTTAATTCATTGAGCAAATCATTCTGAGCTTTAAGCACTTGTTCTACTTGAGTGGTAACCATAGAAGCATGTTTACTAATGAGTTTGAGTTCACATTTAACTCTATACATATAGTTACTCAAGTGTTCAAGCATATCAGCATTGTGTTTCAATTGTCTACCAACATAAGCATTGAAGTTTTCTTGTTTGACAATAAAATTATCAAACTCATCTAAGCATTGGCTAGCAGACTTATAATGAGGAATATCACCTTCATCAAATGTATGAAGATAATTTACCTTTACTACCTGTGTCGGGTTATCAAGACCATGTATTTCTTCAACAGGCGGCAAATTAAGACCATGTATTTCTTCAATAGGAGGTAAATTCTTAACATCTGCAGTTTTAGTACCTTTTTCATTCATAGATTTCTTTGCCTCTTGCATATCTTCAGGACTGAGAAATAGGATACCCCTTTTCTTCGGAGTTGGCTTAGGAGTTGGTTCAGGAAGTGTCCAATTATTTTCATTAGTCAACATATTATTCAATAGCAATCCAGCTTGATCAACTGTTCTTTCCCTGAAAACACAACCAGCACAACTATCCCGGCGGTCTCTGGAAGCATCGGTTAGTCCATTATAAAAGATATCAAGTATTTTATTTTTCTTAAGAGGATGATCAGGCAAAGCATTAAGTAATTGGAGAAGCCTCCCCCAAGCTTGTGGGAGACTCTCTTCTTCAATTTGCACAAAATTATATATTTCCCTTAAAGCAGCTTGTTTCTTATGAGCTGGAAAATATTTAGCAAAGAAGTAGTAAATCATATCATGGGGACTACACACACAACCAGGATCAAGAGAATTAAACCATATCGTAGATTCACCCTTTAATGAGAACGAAAATAATTTAAGGATATAGTAGTAGCGAGTTTTCTCATCATTAGTGAACAGGGTGGCTATATCATTTAATTTAGTAAGATGTGTCACAACAGTTTCAGATTCATACCCATAGAAAGGATCAGATTCAACCAAAGTAATTATCTCAGGATCAACGGAGAAATCATAATCCTTATCAGTAACAAAGATAGGTGAAGTAGCAAAAGTAGGGTCATATTTCATTCTAGCATTCAAAAACTTTTCTTTCAGCTTAGCTAATAATTTCTTAAGATCATTTCTATCATTGCAAGCAAGAAAGTCTCTAGCAGTTTCTTCATCCATAACATAACCCTCAGGCACAACAGGCAATTCATATCTAGGGAGAGAATCTTCATCATCACTTTCATCTATATTATCAGCTTCAACAATTTCATTTTCTCTAGCCCAAGCAAGTAATTCATTGAGAAATTCACCTAGTGGCACAGTAGTATCAAGCATAGAAGTAGTTTCATCATAAGTATCATGCATAGCAGAAGTGGCATCATCAATAACATGCGACATATCAAAATTAATAGCGAAGCATCGCCTAGGTGTCGCAAGATTACTCAAAATGTAAGGTGAATCAAGTGCGTAGCTAGATGGCAGTTCATTACCTCCCCTCGTAGTTGAGGGAAAAATATTAGTTCTTTCGTCTTTCAAGTTCCTCATAGTGACCAGCGGATATAAATCCCAAGTGACTCAAAGAATAGAGCTATGCTCCCCGGCAACGGCGCCAGAAAATAGTCTTGATAACCCACAAGTATAGGGGATCGCAACAGTTTTCGAGGGTAGAGTATTCAACCCAAATTTATTGATTCGGCACAAGGGTAGCCAAAAAATATTCTCAAGTATTAGTAGTTGAGCTGTCAATTCAACCACACCTGGATAACTTAATATTTGCAGCAAAGTATTTAGTAGCAAAGTAGTATGGAAGTAACGGTAACGGTGGCAAAAGTAACAGTGATAGTTTTGTAGTAATTGTAACAGTAGCAACGAAACAGTAAATAAGCGAAGAACAATATGTGAAAAGCTAGTAGGCATTGGATCGATGATGGTATGCCTGATGCGATTCCTCATGCAATAGTTATAACATAGGGTGACACAGAACTAGCTCCAATTCATCAATGTAATGTAGGCATGTATTCCGAATATAGTCATACGTGCTTATGGAAAAGAACTTGCATGACATATTTTGTCCTAACCTCTCGTGGCAGCGGGGTCCTATTGGAAACTAGAGGATATTAAGGCCTCCTTTTAATAGAGTACCGGACCAAAGCATTAACACTTAGTGAATACATGAACTCCTCAAACTACGGTCATCACCGGTAAGTATCCTGATTATTGTCAATTCAAGTTAACGGATCATAACACATAATAGGTGACTATAGACTTGCAAGATAGGATCAAAACTCACATATATTCATGAAAACATAATAGGTTCAGATCTGAAATCATGGCACTCGGGCCCTAGTGACAAGCATTAAGCATAGCAAAGTCATAGCAACATCAATCTCAAAACATAGTGGATACTAGGGATCAAACCCTAACAAAACTAACTCGATTACATGGTAAATCTCATCCAACCCATCACCGGCCCAGCAAGCTTCACGATGGAATTACTCACGCACGACGGTGAGCATCATGAAATTGGTGATGGAGGAAGGTTGATGATAACGATGGCGATGGATTCCCCTCTCCGGAGCCCCGAACGGACTCCAGATCAGCCCTCCCAAGAGAGATTAGGGCTTAGCGGCGGCTCCGTATCGTAAAACGCGATGAATCCTTCTCTCTAATTTTTTTCTCCCCGAACATGAATATATAGAGTTGGAGTTGAGGTCGGTGGAGCACCAGGGGGCACACGAGGCAGGGGGCGCGCCCATGGGGTGGGCACGCCCCCCACCCTCGTGGAAAGGGTGTGGGCCCCCTGGCCTTGATTCTTTCGCCAGTATTTTTTATTAATTCCAAAAATAATCTCCGTTGATTTTCAGGTCATTCCGAGAACTTTTATTTCTTCACAAAAATAACACCATCGCAATTCTGCTGAAAACAACGTCATTCCGGGTTAGTTCCATTCAAATCATTCAAATCGCAAAAGTGTTTGGAAAAGTGGATACGACGCAGACGTATCACTTGCCGCCAGCCTGGCAGGCCCCCGGTGCCCATCTTTTGCTATATGAAGGGTTTTCACCTTTAAAAATCAGAAGGAAGCTTTCGGGACGAAGCGCCGCTATCTCGAGGCGGAACGTGGGCATAGCCAATCTAGGGCTCCGGCGGAGCTGTTCTATCGGGGAAACTTCCCTCCGGGAGGGGGAAATCGAAGCCATCATCATCACCAACGATCCTCTCATCGAGAGGGGGTCAATCTCCATCAACATCTTCACCAGCACCATCTCCTCTCAAACCCTAGTTCATATCTTGTATCCGATCTATGTCTCAAAACCTCAGATTGGTACCTATGGGTTGCTAGTAGTGTTGATTACTCCTTGTAGTTGATGCTAGTTGGTTTATTCGGTGGAAGATCATATATTCAGATCCTTAATGATAATTAATACTCCTCTGATTATGAACATGAATATGCTTTTTGAGTAGTTACGTTTGTTCCTTAGGACATGGGAGAAGTCTTGTTATAAGTAATCATGTGAATTTGGTATTCGTTCGATATTTTTATGAGATGTATGTTGTGTTTCCTCTAGTGGTGTTATGTAAACATCGACTACGTGACACTTCACCATGATTTGGGCCTAGGGGAAGGCATTGGGAAGTAATAAGTAGATGATGGGTTGCTAGAGTGACAGAAGCTTAAACCCTAGTTTATGCATTGCTTCGTAAGGGGCTGATTTGGATCCATATGTTTCATGATATGGTTAGATTTATCTTAATTCTTCTTTCATAGTTGCGGATGCTTGCGAGAGGGGTTAATCATAAGTGGGAGGCTTGTCCAAGGAAGGGCAGCACCCAAGCACCAGTCCACCCACCTATCAAATTATCAAAGTAACGAACGCGAATCATATGAGCATGATGAAAACTAGCTTGACAGTAATTCCCATGTGTCCTCGGGAGCGCTTTGCTTTATATAAGAGTTCGTCCAAGCTTGTCCGTTGCTACAAAAAGGATTGGGCCACCTTGCTGCACCTTAGTTGCTCTTGTTACTTGTTACCCGTTACGAATTATCTTATCACACAACTATCTGTTACCGATAATTTCAGTGCTTGCAGAGAATACCTTGCTGAAAACCGCTTGTCATTTCCTTCTACTCCTCGTTGGGTTCGACGCTCTTACTTATCGAAAGGACTACGATAGATCCCCTATACTTGTGGGTCATCAATCTCTTCGTGATGCTCCACTTGAACTTACACACCACAATCTTGATGACGATCACCACTTGATGTCATCCTCCATGGGTTGTATGAGATCTTCCTCTTGATACAAACCCATGGAAACCAACCTAACCCCACATAGAACTCACACGTAGATCATGGTTTAGTACACAAAGTGTAATGGACAATGCTTACCATACCATGGGATCACTCGATCCCTGTCGGTACATCTTGTACGCTTTGTGTGTTGATCAACTTGATTCACTCTTCACTTAGTATTGATCAAACTTGTATCATGTCTTCTAAATGACCACTCTTTGGATAATCCCTTGAATAGCACATTGGCCAACATATAAACTCCTTGAAACCAACAAATGGACTTCAAGAAATTCCTATGGACAAATCCTTCAAATATAACTCAGGACAACCATTAGTCCATAGAGATTGTCATCAATTACCAAAACCAAACATGGGGGCATCGCATGTTCTTTCAACATTAAACATGGCAAATACAGTATGCATCACATACCAATACCTAAGTATGTGATCACGTACAGTACATAGAACCGAAATATCTATGAACAACATATATACGGCCAACACATGAACGAGCAAATAGGGGATGAACGATTCATACCCTCCGGTTGGCCAGGCCAACGCGGCGGCGGCGGCAGCCTCGGCATCGGCCAAGTACTTCTTCTTGGCGGCTTACTTGTCATCCATGGAGTTGATGCAGGGGAAGTACTAGAAGCATAGGCGGACGGAGATGGGGACGGATCGGGAGCAGTCGCGTCGAGACGCTCCCCAAAAACCTTATTGTCGTTCTCTCAGGCGTGCCCAGGGGGGTAGGCGCACCCTATGAGCTTGTGGCTCATAGGTGCCCCCCCCCCTGGGGTGTGCTCAGTGCCAAAAATATTAAATATTGCATAAAAATCATACAAAATTTTCAAGTCATTCCGAGAACATTTATTTTTGGGACATTTTTATTGCATGGAAAATTCAGAAAACAGGATAATCATGGCATTCTACTTTATTAATCCTTAAATAACTGAGAGTAAATAGTAGGTACAGTAGGTTGTGCTTACTAAATTAATCGACCACATGTCCCTAAAAAGAATCCATTAGTAAGATTGATCAAGCCTTATTAACAAATTATTCCCGAGTAACATGAAACCAAAGAATCTTCTTATGACACCAAGTTACCTCAACGGGTATATGCATCTCCCCAACAATAATACTTTCATATTTCTTTTTGATTGACGGAAAAGGGAATTCAAAACCTCCAATAGTGATTGTAGCAATTTTTTCAATAATGTTGATACTATTCGTCGAACTTTGTTTCCTCGGGAAATAAGCCATATGCTCATTACCATTGACATGAGAAGTGACCTTGCTTTTGTTGCAATCAATAACAACCCCTGCAATATTCATAAAGGGTCTTCCAAGGATAATCGACATAGCATCGTCCTCGGGCATATCAAGTATAACAAAGTCTGTTAAGATAGTAATTTTTGCAATGACAACGGGAACATCCTCGCAAACTCCGATAGGTATAGCAGTTGATTTATCAACCATTTGCAAAGATATTTCAGTAGTTGTGAGCTTATTCAAATCAAGTCTTCTATATAAAGAGAAAGGCATAACACTAACACCGGCTCCTAAATCACATAAAGCAGTTTTGACATAATTTCTTTTAATGGAGCATGGTATAGTGGGTATTCAGGTTCTCCTAACTTCTTAGGTACTCCACCCTTAAAATAATAATTTACAATCATGGTGGAAATTTAGCCTTCGGTTATCTTTCTTTTATTAGTGACAATATCTTTTATGTATTTAGCATATGGAGGCATTTTCAAAATATCAGTCAAACGAGTATGCAAGAAAACAGGCCTAAGCATTTCAACTAAGCACTCAAAATCTTTCTCATCCTTATTTTCCAGAGATTTAGTAGGAAACGACATGAGTTTTTGAACCCATGGTTCTCTTTCCTTATCATGTTTTCTAGCAATAAATCACTTCTATCATATCTTTTATTCTTAGTAGGTGGTTATCAAGATCAACAACAGGTTATGTTTCCACATCATTATCAGACTGAGCATCCACATGAACTTATTAGCATTATTACTAGGTGGATGTTCATCACCAGATTGTGTCTTAGCATTAGAAATAAAAACATCATTATGATCCTCAGAAAGTTTTTCTACCCCAGGTTCACTAGAATCATGCAAAGTTCTATCAGTTTTCTTTTTCTTTTTCTTCTTAGATGAACTAGGTGCATCATTATTAATTCTCTGAGAATCTTGCTCAATTCTCTTAGGATGACCTTCAAGATAAAGAGGCTCCTGAGTCATTCTACCTCCTCTAATCATTACCCTAACAACATGATCACTCATTTTATAATTCCATTTCATTAATCAAATCATTCCCTGACTTAGCTGAAAGATCACGGATGTCGCCTAGAGGGGGGTGAATAGGCGCTTTAAAATAATTACGGTTTAGGCTTGAATAAATGCGGAATAAACCTAGCGGTTAATTTGTCAAGCACAAAACCTACAACAACTGGGCTCACCTATGTGCACCAACAACTTATGCTAAGGAAGATAAACAACTAAGTGATAGCACAAGATATGTAACATGAAACACTATGGCTATCACAAAGTAAAGTGCATAAGTAAAGGGCTCGGGTAAGAGATAACTGAGGCACGCGGAGACGATGATGTATCCCGAAGTGTTCACACTTGTGGATGTTAATCTTCGTTTGGAGCGGTGTGGATGCACAATGCTCCTCGAGAAGCCACTAGGGCCATCGTAATCTGCTCACGCCCTCGCACAATGCAAGATGTCGTGATTCCACTAAGGGACCCTTGAGGGCGGTCACTGAACCCGTACAAATGGCAACCCTTGGGGGCGGTCACCGAACTCGTACACTTTGGCAACCCTTGGGGGCAGTCACCGGTGCCTGTCAAATTGCTTGGGGCAATCTCCACAACCTAATTGGAGAGCCCGACACTTGCCTGGAGCTTTACACCACAATGGTTGAGCTCCGAGAACACCAACTATCTAGGGCACCAAGGCACCCAAGAGGCACAAGTTCTAGGGTGCCTAAACACCCAAGAGTAACAAACTTCTCAACTTCACTTCCATGTATAACCGTGGAGAACTCAAATCGATGCACCACAAAATGCAATGGCAAGGGCACACGGAGTGCCCAAGTCCTTCTCTCCCAAATCACACCAAAGCAACAGATGCTAGGGAGGAAAATGAGAGGAAGAACGAAGAAGAGAACATGAAGAACTCCAAGATCTAGATCCAAGGGGTTCCCCTCACATAGAGGAGAAAGTGATTGGTGGAAATGTACATCTAGATCTCCTCTCTCTTTTCCCTCAAGAACTAGCAAGAATCATTGGAGGGATTGAAAGATAGCCAGCTCGAAGAAGGTCAACAATGGGGGAAGAACACGAGCTAGAAGGATGAGGTTCAATGGGGAAGAAGACCCCCTTTTATAGGTGGGAAAAAATACAACCGTTATTTGCTCAGCCCGCCCACGAGCGGTACTACCGCTCCCTGGAGCGATACTACCGCTCGGATGGTAGAATAGGAAAATAGAGCAACGGCAAGGAACCTCGGGGCGGTAGTGCCGCCGGAGCGGTACTACCGCACATCGCAGTGGTACTACCACGGGAGAAGCAGAACACATGAGCAGAGGAGGGAGAGCAGACCAGAGCGCGATGGCAGTACTGCAGTAGCGGTACTACCGCCCAACCGAGGCGGCAATACCACTTATAGGCGATACTGCCGCACTTCACTGTCGCCCTACTACCGCTGAACCCAACATGAAAAATAGAGCCCCCAGAATAAGCGGAAGAATGCGCGGAACTGGAACATCGAAAGTACCGCTCACGAGCAGTATTAACGCCCGAAAGGTTCAGTACTACCGTGTACAAGTGGTACTACAGCTGACCAGAGCGGTACTAACGCAGGGGTGCATCAAGCAAGCCCTAAGCGAAACAGATGCAACAAGAAAACCAGAACTGCCATACCTTCTGCATATGAGCTCCGAATTGAGCAAATCCCAGCTTGTTGGATAGAAGACAATGAGTATTATCCAAACAGCGATAGAGAAGAACCTCCATATTATAGTAGGAAGAGGCAGGGGAGGTATGCCTAAGATATAGAGGAGTGAAACCTCCAATAGAGAAGAATCGGCATAACCTCCAACATCGAAAACATCATAGAAGATGCATGTGAACTCTGTTTTCGATGAACTTGAGCTTGTCGAGAACATGACCGTAAGCTCTAAAACTCACAAAGAGAAACACCAAACAGGAACCAAGAAAGATGATGCAAAAATGCAATGGCTTGAGCTCTATACGGACGATACGATCAAGCTACTAACTTGAGAGCACCCCTTGATAGTACAACAATCGATCCTATAACCCGGTGTCCCAACTACCACCATGAGACTGGTAAAATAGAAAACCTATGAAGGGCAAACCCTTGCCTTGCACATAGTCCACTTGAGCTAGATGATGACGATCTTGATTTCCTCAAGTTGGACCACCTTTCTTGATTGCGTTGGCTTGATAAAGACTAGTTGATTGCTCCCCTATACTCCACTATGGGTGAGCCACTCTTCGGCACATATTCACAAGTCCATTATGCATGCCCAATATGTGATCCTATCCATGAGGAACTCGAAGGTCCCACCAAGGATAGACCCAAGATATTGAAGACACTTTTGCAAGGTGTATATCATTACATCGTACCATTACATAATAGTTGGGATACATGCAAAGGCATACAAATGCCACAAGAATACATCGAACATCATACATGAGAACAACATCCGACTACGGATGAAACACAAACAGAAACTCAAACGACATCCACCCTGCTAGCCCAGGCTACCGACCAGGAACCTATCCCAAGATCGACGATGAAGAAGAACTCCAAAAAAAGTAAACATCGCTCTCATGTCATGGTCATCGCATTACCTGTACCTACAACTGTTGTAGTAATCTGTGAGCCATGAGGACTCAACAATCCTATTACCATGGGTATAAAGACTAGAAAAGCTTAATGGGTATGGAAATGATAAGTGGTGAGGTTGCAGCATGTAGCGACCCGACCTCAGACGGTCAAGTCTCTGTGCTTAAGTGTCATCCTGTGATCGGTATGTCGACACATACAAGATTTCAAGGATTTATAACAGAGGTAAATCACATGTATAAAGTAACATAAATACTATTACCTCAATACAAACAGCGGAAGTAACAACAAGGTTGTGGATTCCCATCAACACCAACGGCAAAGTTGAGTGTAGAAATCATAACCCTAACGTGTCACTTACTCGTCGTAAGATTCCTGCAACATGAGACGTTGCAGCCATGTAGGTCAGTACATTGAATGTACACTGTAGAGCAATGATATGTAATGGCTATCACTACATGCATATTTGGCTGGTGGAAATCTCTAAGTTTATTTTTGCATAAAGCCAATTTTTTCCTACAGCAAAGGAATATATTTTATTTAACTACAAAGTTTGTTGAAAACATTGAGAAGGTTCCTCGAACTCAATCCCAAAATAATAGTTATAACCCAACAAATTAATTAAGTAAAGTGATGAGATCAACATGATAATTCAAGAACCAGATACTCAAGATGTCCATAACCGGGGACACGGCTAATCATGATTAGTTTGTACACTCTGCAGAGGTTTGCGCACTTTTCACTCGATCTCCTCCGTTGAATTTCTCGCACTACATGATGTTTGAGAAACGGATGACCGAGACACGCCTTCGTAAGCATTAACTCTTTACTCCGGGTAGACAAGCATACACCTACTTTCCCCTACATCCGCTAGCCTACCACCGAAAGAGGTCACACAACATACTCAACTATGCCAGAGCCCATAATGGCTTGTGGCTGCACACGGAAGTTTCTAGCATGAATAATCTTATGATCCCTTTGAGCCTGGGTGGCGAACCATAGGATGATCACACGGGTACTCCGGGATATCCTAGGACAACACTGGATTCTCCATGTGCCCAGACAACCACTAGGTGCTCCAGGGTGCCTCAACCAATCCACCCAGATGTGTATTAAAGTAGCCACCTTAAGTTAAACCTTAGTTAACAATAACTCTCACATCTTTCATGAATTCTCTCAAAACCAAACCACGCCTCACGAGCACAAAGATAGCAAGAAGCATAACGTAGTAGTACCCAGGGGTTGAATGCAAGACAATAGGTTCTACCTCATCAACTACTTCCCAATAACCACATGTTATCAATCCTACTCATGCAATGTTTGAGTGTGGAAACTAATGCATAAAAACTGGGTATGAAAAATATGATCAAAGTGTGAACTTGCCTTGTACAGTTGATGAAGATAATTCGCACTCATAACTCCTAATAGTTGTACTCATCACACTCTGTTCAATCTATCGTAAGTAAGCAATTGCATACATAAGCAATCATGCAAAAGAATCGAAGAAAAGATCTCGGAAAACTTCGAAAACAGGCAAATAAGTCTTGCAACAGAAAACAATTTCTAACAGTACCAAAATTAAGTGAATTTGGCCTTACAAGAAACTTTATATCAAGAGCTTCAATTAGCAAAAAGAATCAATTAAACCGGAGTTATAAAACTCGAGTTATGAATAAAAGAAGTTCAAATACAAATCTGTTTGAAACCAAATTTTAAACTTTTCAAAAATATGTTTAAGTTGTTTTACTGGATAGAGGGGATCGTAACGAAGAAGCGGGCGTTGGTTTCGTTGGATTTGGACAAGCGAGTAAAAAGTTGTGAGGGTTTGAAGATCAGGGACTAATCGGTAAATAAAATATTCACTGATGGGTCCCTGGCCGAAAATCTAAAAGAATAAGAAAAAACTATCGGACGAACGTCCGCTACAGAGTCTAATCTAACGAAAACCTTTCGCTACAAAAGCATAATGAACGAACATTCGAAAATAACCTACCTAAATAATAGATCGATTTTTTTAAAGAAAAATCGATGAAAACCTAATTAAAAATAAACCGGACCGGGGCGGTTAATTACCGGTTCGGCCGGTTCCGGCAAGAAAACCGACGGCGATTTGCTGATTTACAGCGGCGGCCGACGATGGCAACGGCGAGATGGGACGGAGCCGCAGCTGCCCGCGAGGTGCGATAATCGGCGGTGGCGCGGGCTAAAAGCGGCAGAGGGCGGCGAGAAGCGAGCTATGCGGCAGCAAAGAACGGCGGTGATTCGCAGGCCGCTGATGCAAGACGCGAGGGGGAGGAGAAAGAGAGCCTGGGGCGGTGTTATTTATGAAGGGGGCGCCCTCGGGAGGCGTGGGCGAGGGGCAAGGGCGGCGTGTCCGGCGCGAACTCGGCGGGCGGTCAAGTGGCAGCTGGACTCTGCCTGCAAGGGAGACGAGGTTTCTGCATCGGGCTGCTGCCCGGCTAAAGTCGGGCCGCCGGCCAAGTGGGAAGTTTTTTATCAGACAAAGAGAATAAGAAAGGAATAAAAATACTATATAGGCATATAATATATCAAAAAATTTAGAAAAAGATTTTATAAAACATGAACATTTTTCCGGAGTCAAATAAAATCTACAAAATTTCAAATAAATCAAACAGTGCTACTACTCTAATAAAATCCAATAACAATCATTTTAAAAATACCAAAATAATTTCAAATTTATGTCTCTCCAATTTTCTATTGTAGCGAATCATTTTACCCTAATTTCCATATATTTTATTTTTGGAGAAAAATAATTTGAATAAAACCCAAATAACTCCAAATTGAAAATAATCCCCAAAGGGACTCTAAATTTGATTCTTTGAAACTCCCAACTCATATTTCATATGTTTTGAAGAAGTCATTTTATCTTCTCTAATGAAAATCATTGAGTTGCATAAAGTTTCTGAATTTGAAATATTCCCAAATGGAATTTCAAATCTTTTCAAAACCCTTTTCATTTATTTAAATGGAAGAAGTCATGTTATCTTCTCTCTAGGGCTTTGTATTTGAAAAGAATTTGAATTCACGGAGATCATAAATACAAAATGAAAGTTTGGGAAAGTCCTTTTATTCCCTCTCATTTAACTTTCAAAAAGTTTCAAAATTCACTCACTTTCAGTCAATCAATCACACAACAATCAAACAAACAATCAAAACTATTTATTTAATATAACATTCCAAAATTTAGAATTTTGGGATGTTACAAACCTACCACCCTTAAAATGAATCTCGTCCTCGAGATTCGGAGAGGCCAGAAAGAAATAGGTTAGGGTCGGGGTCTTCTCAAAATCCATCGATCATCATAGGGGGTCTGGGGTGCTACCACCCTTAGAAGCATTGTTACGGTTCCATCAATACTCATATACTCTGTCCCTATTCTTGATAGTGTCGGTCTTCTCAGATTCTCAGGAAAATTCCTACTCTGGTTCTTTCGTTAGTGAAATAACCTTTTCCCTCGATTCTTGTGTCCATTTCATCTTGGTACGGTGCCTCTATGACTGGCCTTCTTAGTTGACGGGCCTGACGCCAATACTAAACAACTATCGATATCTCATGGTGGTAGACAATTTATGGTTTCTCCTGCAGGAAATGGGTCTGGGCTTCATTCTCACCGTATATCCTACGATTGGCAACAGCTGCCATGTACAAGGGGAATAATTGTCATACCATTCTAAGGTTCAAACAAGGTTTAATATCGATGTCTCTCTACTATGGGTAAGTCACTCAGATTTACCATCCCATATAGCAAGACGAATAATAAGAGTAAGTCGGTATGGTGATCAATCCATCCCGCACCCAAATCATTACCTTGTATATTGGTTTAGCAAACCTCGCATTCTAACACTCGGTCATCCTCACAAGCATTGCAGAATTTCTCTTGTCGACGAACTAAGTTCGGATAAATCCATGGATTCTGCAAGCCAAATGAACATCTATCGTTCCTTCACAACTCTCAGGTATTGCGTAACTCCTATAAGATCGTATGTCGATAAAGTCATAACTTCTTCCAGGGTTTTTCCTTCAGCAAGAGTGTGCTTGCTTCTTGGCAGGTCCTGGGGCCTGTGGGTTATGGCCCATCTCATCACTTGTAAACCTTGAACTCATCATCGGGGGCAACTGATCATTATTCCCACATCCGTCTTCCTAGCATTCTTAAATCCATCCAATCGTACCGTCTCCCTTCCTTCTATTTGTACCAAACTAAGACGTGATTTCTTAGACTCATCGTGGAGTTACAATTGCTCCATGTTACCAACATTATACCTCCTTCATATCCAACAGTACTTCATCTCTTCATAATCTTAGGGTATCCCACATATCGAGATAAAACTCAGACTTATTTAATCCGAAGTTCAATTCGTGGAATCTCATTATCTTTTCCAGGGGTCAAGGGTCTTCACAGGGTACTACCACCCTCAAAATGCTCCAATTCTTCCATAGACCTTATTTCTCATATCCTCAAAAATGGTCAAAATCTTTCTTCATAGAGTAACAACTCATAAAATCCAAATCAGTACCAACGATGCTAACTTCATTGATTCTCAAATTATTTCAATCTCCTGCATTTCCATTACATGCCTCAACTCAACACCTCAATATAAAAGAATTGTTCCCACTACTACTACTATATTTCTCATATACTCAACTATTTAACACAAATATCCTCATTGGGACAATCTCTGGAAAAGTGCCCTGCTTCATCACAACAGAAACATTGTACTTCTGACAAGTCTCGAGGTTTCCTTGTGATTACATAGCCTCCTTGGGTCCCCGACTTCCTTTTTGGGCAACCGCTGAAGTAGTGCACTGCATCTTTGCACCTAAAACATGTGATATGACTCAGGCCCTTCTTTGTAGAAATTGGGTTGTTCCTAGAATCCAATCTATTTCTCTTCCTGGACTTTTCCGTGCCAAATCAGGGCTTCTATTTCCTGTGGGTCATACTCTACTTCCACTGTCGGGAATGCTACTAGATCCCCATTCAGACAATTCTGGGAGATGTGTCCTTCTTCTCCAGATGAATAGCATGACTTGGTGCAGGGTTTAATTGGGTCTTCTTCGGGTGTGTCCTCCACCTCTTCCTTCATCACAGGTTCTTCTAAAATTTCTATGAGGGCTCCTTTCCTTGCTTCTTTCTTCTACTGGATGGTTCTTTGAACCACAGGGTAAATGTGACACTGAGCAGGGTAGTGGGTAGTTCCTTCACACAAGAAACAAATAATCTGCCTACTTGGGCATTCTTCAGTTGGGTGACTTCCTTCACAATTAGGGCATTCATCCTTGTGTTCTTTATGGTTGTGTCCTATTTCTCCACAAAGCTTGCATGCAGAGGGTTTCTTCGTATCATTTCCATGAGGCTTCAATTTCTGGGACACAAGATGAGACCTTTGCAGAGTCGACTTAAATTCTTTCCAAGTGGTTACTCCTTGCCATCCGTTGATGGTTTGGTACATCCTCCACCAAGTAGCAGCACCTCTTTCAAAGCACTGAAGAGCATGTTGGGCCATATCCTTTCCAGCTATTGTGTTATTCTTCATGTGATCTTCCATGTTCTGAATCCATCGGTCCGTCTCCAATTGCGTCATCGGTCCGGAAACTATGAGTTCATCTCCACTCATCCTCTATCGGGTCCATTGGTTTTGGGGTGGGATAAGGGAGATAGAGAGGGACACACACAATACAAACAATAGTTTTGAAAAGACAGATTTTTATTGTGGCTGTCGGAAAAACATCAAATAAATGACAGCCCACAATCGTCGCATCTAACGTAGGTATAACAGGGGTTTGGTCTTCTTCTGATCGTGCTTGCTGATCTTCTCAAGTTCTCCTGTCAGGTCATCTCTGTTGACACGAAGTCTCTCGTGGCGTCCTTTAATATTTCTAGAGTTGTGTTCCAAACTTCTGGGTTTCAACATCCTTGGCATGAACCATGGTCCTACTGTCTTCGCCTCTGTCAAATCTCCTAGATCTCGAGGTTTTGCTCCTCCAATTTTGGCTACTTTCACTGGTCCCGAGTTCTTCACGAAATGCTTCTTTGTCAAATACAGCTTCCTGAAGGTCCCTCTAAAAATTCTTGATGTAATACTTCAGATCCTGGCGATACACCAGCTAAGGTTAAAACTTCATCTTTTGCTGATTAGGCGCTCCATTTGCCCTTTTGTCATCCAATCCTTTCGAAGAAATGCATGCTTAACTCAGCATGGTGACAATAGCATAAGCGGGCGATAACCTCATGGTTTGCCGTGTTTATGCCCATGTCTCTGCCATGAGCTATCAGTCCATAGTTGATATCTCCTGTCCTGGGGTTTTCTTGACAAAAACTTTAAGTTTTAACGCTCCATGTTCTGGTCTTTCTCCGACACACCTTGATCTCAGGTATCGACAGCTTCACTAGTCTGACAAGTTCCATAAGGGTAGCCTTCCTAGGTCATACAAATCTGGAAATTCTACAAACCCTTCAAATTATCCTAGTCTTCGAAGTCTTCAACCGTTTGTAGTTTCCATTATTCTAATGCTCGGTAAAATCCTCTTCATTCCGAATGGTCTTAGTTGTCCGATATCCAGTACTTCTTAGAGTGGTCCCGTCAGTCGATTCCTCGTGTGGTCAAAAGGGAAAGGGGGTATGATCTAACTAAAAGGGAATATTTGATAAAGCTCAGAAAAGAAGAGATGTAAAAGATCTTTTTGAAAATAAAGTTTGAGAGAAAATCTTTCCTATGGGATTGCCAGTTTCTAGGGGTCACGTCCTACAGTCAACATGTGCTCTAATACCGTATTGTAGCGACCCAACCTCAGACAGTCAAGTCCATGTGCTTAAGTGTCATCCCTGGATCGGTATGCTGACACACACAGTACTCGAGGATTTATAACAGAGGTAAATCACATGTATAAAGTAACGTAAACACTATTACATCAATCCAAACAGCGGAAGTAACGACAAGGTTGTGGATTCCCATCAACACCAACGGCAAAGTTGAGTGTAGAAATCGTACCCTAACGTATCACTTGCTCGTCGTAAGATTCCTACAACATGAGACGTTGCAGCCATGTAGTTCAGTACATTGAATGTATTGGCAAATTCACACTGTAGAGCAATGATGAGTAATGGCTATCACTACATACATATTTGGCTGGTGGAAATCTCTAAGTTTATTTTTGCATAAAGCCAATTTTTCCCTACAGCAAAGGAATATATTTTATTTGTTTACAAAGTTTGTTGAAAACATTAAGAAGGTTCCTCCAACTCAATCCCAAAATAATAGTTATAACCCAACAAATTAATTAAGTAAAGTGATGAGATCAACATGATAATTCAAGAACTAGATACTCAAGATGTCCATAACCGGGGACACGGGTAATCATGATTAGTTTGTACACTCTGCAGAGGTTTGCGCACTTTTCACTCGATCTCCACCGTTGAATTTTCGCACTACATGATGTTTGAGAAATGGATGACCGAGACACAGTCTTTCAGAAGCATTAACTCTTTACTCTGGGTAGACAGTTACACCTACTTTCCCCTACATCTGCTAACCTACCACTGAAAGAGGTCACACAACATACTCAACTATGCTAGAGCCCATAATGGCTTGTGGCTGCACACGGAAGTTTCTAGCATGAATAATCTTATGATCCCTTTGAGCCTGGGTGGCGAACCATAGGATGATCACACGGGTACTCCCAGATATCCTAGGACAATACTGGATTCTCCAGGTGCCCAGACAACCACTGGGTGCTCCAGGGTGCCTCAACCAATCCACCTAGATGTGTATTAAAGTAGCCACCTTAAGTTAAACCTTAGTTAACAATAACTCTCACATCTTTCATGAATTCTCTCAAAACCAAACCACGTCTACGAGCATAGCATAGCAATAAGCATAACATAGTAGTACCCAGGGGTTGAATGCAAGACAATAGGTTCTACCTCATCAACTAATTCCCAATAACCACATGTTATCAATCCTACTCATGCAATGTTTGAGTGTTGAAACTAATGCATAAAAACTGGTTATGAAAAATATGATCAAAGTGTGAACTTGCCTTGTACATTTGACGATGATGATTTGCACTCATAACTCTTGATAGTTCTATTCGTCACACTCCGTTCAATCTATCGTAAGCAAGCAATTGCATACATAAGCAATCATGCAAAAGAATCGAAGAAAAGATCTTGGAAAACTTCGAAAATAGGCAAATAACTCTTGCAACAGAAAACAATTTCTAACAGTACCAAAATTAAGTGAATTTGGCCTTATCAGAAGTTTAGATCAAGAGCTTCAATTAGCAAAAAGAATCAATTAAATCAGAGTTATAAAACTCGACTTATGAATAAAAGAAGTTCAAATACAAATCTATTTGAAACCAGATTTTAAACATTTCAAAATATGTTTAAGTTGTTTTACTGGATATAGGGGATCGTAACGAAGAAGTGGGCGTTGGTTTCGTTGGATTTGGACAAGCGAGTAAAAAGTTGTGAGGGTTTGAAGATCAGGGACTAATCTGTAAATAAAATATTCATGGATGGGTCCCTGGCCGAAAATCTAAAATAAAAAGAAAAACTATCGCACGAACGTCCGCTACAGAGTCTAATCTAACAAAAACTGTTCGCTACAAAAGCATAATGAACGAACGTTCGCAAAATAACCTACCTAAATAATAGATCGGTTTTTTAAAAGAAAAACTGATGAAAACCTAATTAAAAATAAACCGGACCATGGCGGTTAATTACCGGTTCGGCCGGTTCCGGAAAGAAAACCGATGGCGACGGTTGACGACAGCGGCGGCTCCAGCAATGGCAACGGAGAGGCGGGACGGCGCAGTTGGCTTCAAGTAGGTGCGGCATTCACAATGCGCGGGCGGATCTCGGCAGAGGGCGGCTGGCATGCGCTGGCGGTAGCAAATGGGTTATTCGGTGGTGGTGGAGCAGCGGGCGGCGGCGACCACATGGCAAGCGGCGCAAGACACGAGGGGAGGAGAGAGAGAGCTGTGGTCGGCGCTTATTTATGAAGGCGGCCTCGGGAGGCGGGCGAGGAGCAGGCGGCGTGTCCCAAGACGGGACTCGGCGGCGGTCGCCGGCGTGCAATGGACTCCGCCTGCAAGTGGAGACGAGGCTTAGGCTGGCCGGGCCGCTGCCTGGCTAGAGTCAAGCGGGCCCTTGGCCAAGTGTAAGTTTTTTTTTATCGCATAAAGAGAATAAAAAATGAATAAAAATACTATATAGGCATATAATATACCAAAATTTTCAGAAAAAGATTTTCTAAAACATGAACATTTTTCCGGTGTCAAATAAAATCTACAAAAATTCAAATAAATCAAACAGTGTTACTGCTCTAATAAAATCCAATAAAAATCATTTTAAAAATACCAAAATAATTTCAAATTTTTTCTCTTCAATTTTCTATTGTAGGGAATCATTTTACCCTAATTTCATATATTTTATTTTTGGAGAAAAATAATTTGAATAAAACCCAAATAACTCCAAATTGAAAATAATCCCCAAAGGGACTCTAAATTTGATTCTTTGAAACTCCCAACTCATATTTCATATGCTTTGAAGAAGTCATTTTATCTTCTCTCATGAAAATCATTGAGTTGCATGAAGTTTCTGAATTTGAAATATTTCCAAATGGAATTTCAAACCTTTTCAAAACCCTTTTTATTTATTTAAATGGAAGAAGTCATGTCATCTTCTCTTTAGGGTTTTGTATTTGAAAAGAATTTGAATTCACAGAGATCATAAATACAAAATGAAAGTTTGGGAAAGTCCTTTTATTCCCTCTCATTTAACTTTCAAAAAGTTTCAAAATTCACTCACTTTCAGTCAATCAATCACACAACAATCAAACAAACAATCAAAACTATTTATTTAATATAAGATTCCACAATTTAGAATTTTGGGATGTAACACAGCAAGCGACTAAGCATTGTATGGTCGCTAACTTACGAATACAAGAATAAGATGAGAAACTACGCGAACGATCCCAAACTAGTAATGATCAAGAAGTGATCCTGAACTACTTACGTTCAAACATAACCCCACCGTGTTCTCTTCTCGACTCACTCGAAAAGAGATAGTCACGGTTACACATGCGGTTAGTGTATTTTAATTCGGATCTGGTGTCAAGTTTTCTACAACCGGACATTAAAAATTCACATCTGCCACATAACCGTGGGCACGGCTCTCGAAAGTTTAAACCCTGCATGGGTGTCCCAACTTAGCCCACGACAAGCTATCACGATCAACGGAGGAAAATCCTCCTCCCGGAAAAACCCGATCAAACTCGAAATCCCGGTTCACAAGACATTTCCACAATGGTAAAACAAATCCAGCAAGACCTCCTAGCGTGCCGACGCCCTGATAGTATCCGTGCGTATCTCATCTCAGGCCACGACCGGATGGGACATTCTACGAGTAAAACCAATCCTCGAGCTTCCCCATGGTGACCCTGCAGGCTGCCCGTTTGGGACCAACACCATCAGCACTGGTCCCCCTGTATTATGTTGAATAACGAACCTCGGGTAGCGCTAACTCCCTATGCGTCAAATTTATTATCATGTTTGGTTATTATGTTGGGAAAATGGTAAAACCAATGTTGGGTCTTGCTGGAGGAGTTTTATTCAAAGCGAACTATCAAGGGGGCCCATAAACCCTAACCGTGTTAGGAA
Organism: Aegilops bicornis; assembly: GCA_021605145.1. NCBI lineage: Eukaryota > Viridiplantae > Streptophyta > Magnoliopsida > Poales > Poaceae > Aegilops > Aegilops bicornis. Next base: position 518,582,136 of record CM038669.1, read on the forward strand.
TGCAAAATCAAGGAACATAACACCGGTATGACAGAAAATAGGGCGGCATGAGTGGAACAAAACACCAGGCAAAAAGGCCGAGCCTTCCACCCATTACCAAGTATATATGTGCATTAATTAAATAAGAGATATTGTGATATCCCAAGATATCCATGTCCCAAATATGGAACAACTGGCAACTGCACCTGCAACTAGCAATGCTATAAGAGGGGCTGAGCAAAGCGGTAACATAGCCAAACAACGGTTTGCTAGGAAGGTGGAAAAGGTTAGAGGTTTCCATGGCAATTTGGGAGGCTTGATAAACAAGTGGTAGGTAGCGCGACATAGCGATAGCATTGAGACAACTAGCATAGCAAAGATAGTAGTGAGATCCAAGGTGACGGTCGTCTTGCCTGAAATCCCGCTAGGAAGAAGAGCGAGTCCATGAAGAAGACGAACGGGTGTAGACGACCCAAGCGTAGTTGAACGAATCCTCACAATCGCAACGAAACCGGGACTATTGAGAAGAAGCACAACCGGAAAGAAGCAAACAACATGGTAAACACACAATACATGAACATGACATGATGCTCAACCAAGCATGATACATGACAAACCTATATGGTGCTACTAATTGCAAGATATGATGCAAACAAGAACATCACACCAAGGCAAGATTAAATGAGGCCGGAAACAACATATAACAATTCCGGAAAGTCCCCATATGCAAATTTCGAAAATGGTCCAGATCTGAATAACACATTATGTCGAAGTTGTTAAACAGCAAGTTAAAGTACACCACGATGATCTAAGCGTCTTTATGGTCAAGTTACATATAGGGTTCATTTAATTCGGAGCTACGGCCTAGAAGATATGAGCAAAACAAGTTAAACATGGCATTGATGCAAACACAAGCAAAACAGAATCACAAACACTCCAAAACATGGATGCAACATGGCATGATGAAACTACATGCAAAACCAAGCAAGTTTCATATAGAGCATGCTCAAAACGGAGCAACGGTTCAACACATACACATGAAACAAGTTTAAATGACAAACTATCCAAACAGCAACTAGGCACATGGCAAGCATCAAAACAACATGCTACAAGAACAAGCTAGGCACAAACATGACATTCAATCAACGTATAGATTACATGCTTAAATTATCATCAAGGTTAAGGTTCATATGCATCAAGATTAATCCAGAAAGATCAAAGCAACACGCAACTTTATAACACAGATTATGACAGCGAAAAACAAGGCATGCATGTGAGCAGGGATAACATGTTGACATGTTGGAGGTATGAAACAAGCATGCTACAGTGCAAGATCATAGCAAACAAAAGCATGGCATTAGAGTAAAGCTTAAACATGGCAGAACATGATTACTAAGCATCTCCATATACCCTCTGGATCAAATGCATTCATCAAGACAAATAAGCAAGTCATAACAGATTCTCGGACTTAGTGAAAAACAGAGTAAGGCTGAAAACAGATTCATGATGCATAATTTGAGACAAAAAAAGTATATTCTACAGGAAAATTTCATGGTATCAAATAGCATGGAGATCATATACTAAACATCCTTAACAAAAAATTATTACTGATCATGATCATTGGAGCAACAGATTTGATGATAGCTTCAAGTGAACATGGCAAGATGATATAACAGACTGTCAAAATTTGGCATGTTGACACTTATATTTTCAAGCAACTTGAGGGCACCAAATGAACAAGCTAAACCAGGTTATAATTGCAAAACATGGCATGGATGGATAGATCATAACATGAAAATCAAAACATGATCACTGAACATCTCCAGATTATGCATGGATTTGATGGTAGCATCAAGTAAACATGGCATCACAACATAACAGTTTCAGTCTTAGCAGAAGAGTAACAGCAAGTAGGTCACTTTGTAAGCTTATTTCAATCTACACAGGGCATATCATGAAGAATGAATTACACCACTACAAAGATGACATGATTATTCTCCTAAAACATGTAGACATGATGCTCAAAAGAAAATCACAAAACATGCTATGAAAAAGACAAGGCCAAGTTACAACAATCTTCAGCAGGTTATAACACTTAGCACTTTTGCAACGAGGATAATGGCATCAAGATGAATAGTAACATGAACGAAAATACAACCATCATGTGGAGCATCAAGAGATAAACAATACGACATATCATACACTCCAATCGGACAAACATGCACAAAGTTACAAGGTACACAAGATGCATGCATGATGCTGGAAAACTAGGACTTGGACGAATTTTGACCCAGTTCTGACATGAGCGCCGAAAAACTAAATGACGCATGGGCGGAGATTAGACGGGGCTCACCACTGGGCTCGTCCCAGGTCGGGGGAGGAGGCAGGCCGGGGCAGACGGGGAAGCTGGGTTGGGCCGGCGTGAGGATGCGGCCCACGAGGCGATGGAGGCCGGCCCAGGAGGGGCGCTGGGGCGTCGTCCTCCCTTCGAAGCAGAGAAGCAGGGAGGCAGCGGCGGCTCGTCGCCGGCTCCCGGGACGAATGGCGGCAGGCGCGGTTCGAGGCGGGGGTAGCCGGATCCGGTCCCTGGGCCCCGGATCCGTCAGTCCCCGGGCAGCAAACTCCAGCGAGGGAGGTTGGGGTTGGCGACGCGGTTCCTGGAGGTCCGGCGCGAGGGATTCCGACGGCGGGGCCGGCGGCGCGAAGGCGGCGGGGCTCCGGCGTCCTGGCACAGTGAAGGTAGCACGACAAGGAGGCGGGCGAAGCGGGCGGTGCAGGTGTGGCGGAGGTGGTCGGCGGCGGCGCGGTGGCAACGAACAAGGCAAAGGGGGCGGTCTTTGCCCGGTGGCGCGGGCGACGGCGGCGGACGGCGGCGGCGAAGCGGGCGGTGCTCGGGCCTGGATGGGCTCAGGTGAGTCTCATGGTCAAGGGCCGCGCGGATGGAGGTGGGAGAGGGAGGGTTTGGCATGGATTTCGAAGCGAGATTAGGGTTTTCTCAGATTTCGGGGGAGGGGACTGATTTATAGATAGAGGGAGCTAGGTGAGGGCTATGGAGGTGCCGTTTTCGCCCACACTATCGTGATCCGACGGCGATGAGCATGGAGGGGAGTTGGTTGGGCTAGTAGGCTATTGTGGAGGGGTGTTGGGCTGCAAAGAGAGAGGGGTCTGGCGGTCAACGCGGTTAACTGTTGGGGCATAAAAGACCTCCAAATGGAACGAAATTTGACAGGCGGTCCACCGGTGATATACCAAGACCGCACGTCAACTCTCGGGCATTCCGAGAATGTTTTTCTCCCTCTCACGAAACAAGATCTAGGAGGTGCGGCGGGTGCGTGTAAGATCGTCGGATTCCGGAACGGACAACAGAGAAAAAGACCTGATGCAAGAGACGAACACGAATGCAAATGAGATGCACATGATGACATGGCAAGGTGCAACACGCAAGCGAATGACATGGCAATGATGACGAATAAACGGAAGACACCTTCCGCATCGGTCTCAAGGCATTACACATTGTCACCACAATGGACTGCAAGCTTCAAGCATGATCTCTTTGTGATGCTCCACTTGAACTTGCACATGGCAATCTTGATGACGATCACTACTTGATGTCATCCTCCATGGGTTGTATGAGATCTTCCTCTAGATGCAAGCCCATGGAAACATACCTAACCCCATATAGAACTCTCACAAAGACCATGGGTTAGTACACAAAGCGTAATGGGCAATGCTTACCATACCAAGGGATCACTTGATCCCTCTCGGTACATCTTGTACGCTTTGTGTGTTGATCAACTTGATTCACTCTTGACTTAGTCTTGATCAACCATGTATCATGACCAATCTTTATATAATTCCTTGAATAGCACCTTGGTCAACACATAAACTCCTAGAAACCAACACATGGACTTCAAGAAGTTCCTATGGACAAATCCTTCAAATATAACTCATGGAAACCATTAGTCCATGGAGATTTTCATCAATTACCAAAACCAAACGTGGGGGCTGATGACCCACAAGTGTAGGGGATCTATCTTAGTCCTTTTGATAAGTAAGAGTGTCGAACCCAACGTGGAGCAGAAGGAAATGACAAGTGGTTTTCAGCAAGGTATTCTCTGCAAGCACTGAAATTATAGGTAACAGATAGTCTTGTGATAAGATAATTCGTAACGGGTAACAAGTAACAAGTGTAACAAAGGTGCAGCAAGGGGGCCCAGTCCTTTTTGTAGCAAAGGAAAAGCCTAGACGAACTCTTATATGAAGCAAAGCGTTCCCGAGGACACATGAGAATTGTTGTCAAGTTAGTTTTCATCATGCTCATATGATTTGCGTTCGTTACTTTGATAATTTGATTTGTGGGTGGACCGGTGCTTGGGTGTCGTCCTTACTAGGACAAGGCTCCCACTTATGATTAACCACTCTCGCAAGCATCCGGAACTACGAAATAAGAATTAAGATAAATCTAACCATAGCATGAAACATATGGATCCAAATCAGCCCCTTACGAAGCAACGCATAAACTAGGGTTTAAGCTTCTATCACTCTAGCAACCCATCATCTACTTATTAATTCCCAATGCCTTCCCCTAGGACCAAATCATTGTGAAGTGCCATGTAGTTGATGTTCACATAACACCACTAGAGGAAAGATAACTTACATCTCATCTAAATATCAAACGAATACCAAATTCACATGATTACTTATAACAAGACTTCTCCCATGTCCTCAGGAACAAATGTAACTAATCACAAAGCATATTCATGTTCATAATCAGAGGGGTAATAAATATCATTAAGGATCTGAACATATGATCTTCCACCGAATAAACCAACTAGCATCAACTACAAGGAGTAATCAACACTAATAGCAACCCACGGGTACCAATCTGAGGTTTTGAGGCAAAAATCGGATACATGAGATGAACTAGGGTTTGAGGAGATGGTGGTGGTGAAGATGTTGATGGATATTGACCCCCTCTCGATGAGAGGATCATTGGTGATGACGATTGCTTCGATTTCTCCCTCTGGTATTTCTTCGCCTAGTATTTTTTTATATTCCAAAATAATTCTCCGCAAATTTTCAAGACTTTTGGAGCTGTGCAGAATATGTCTCTCAGATTTGCTCCTTTCAGGTCCAGAATTCCAGCTGCGGGCATTCTCCCTCCTTGTGTAAACCTTGTAAAATAAGAGAGAAAAGGCATAAGTATTGTACTATAATGTGTAATAACAACCCATAATGCAATAAATATTAATATAAAAGCATGATGCAAAATGGAAGTATCACGGGCACCGCATGTTCTTTCATTAGCAATTGTTATAACTGGGTATGAACCATGGATGAATGCTTACTTAAACCTTTAACATAATTAGTAATTTTAAACATGAAATCACTGAAACAATCAATCATGAAAGCATTACGTTTCAATTGCTTGCTAACATACATATTAATATGCTCTTGCTTAACAATGTAGTTATCAAATTCATCCAGGCATTGACTAGCAGATTTATTATAAGGAATATTACCTTCTAATAAGAGAATTTACCTCTACTACCTGCGTCGGGGTGTCGAGTCCATGTATTTATTCAATAGGTAGTAAGTTCTTAACATCTTCAGATTTAATACGATTTTCTTTCATAGATTTCTTTGCCTGTTGCATATCTTCTAGACTAAGAAATAGAATACCTCTCTTCTTTGGAGTTGGCTTAGGTGGTGGTTCAGGAAGTGTGCAATCATCAACATTTCTCAATATATTATTCAATAGTTCTTCAACATGTCCAACAGTTCGTTCCCTGAAAACAGAACCAGCACAACTTCTAGGTAGTCCCTAAAAGCATCGGTTAGTCCATTATTAAAGATATCTAGGATTTCATTTTTCTTAAGAGGATGATCAGGCAAAGCATTAAGTAACTGGAGAAGCCTCCCCCAAGCTTGAGGGATATTCTCTTTTTCAATTTGCGCAAAGTTAAATATTTCCTGTAAGGCAGCTTGTTTCTTATGAGCGGGAAAATATTTTTCAGAGAAGTAATAAATCATGTCCTGCCTCCTGGGGACTACACACACAACCAGAAGCAAGAGTATTAAACCATTTCTTATTGGAAATATGCCCTAGAGGCAATAATAAAATGGTTATTATCATATTTCCCGTTCATGATAAATGTTTATTATTCACGCTAGAATTGTATTGACTGGAAACTTAAATACATGTGTGAATACATAAACTACACCGTGTGCCTAGTAAGCCTCTACTAGACTAGCTCGTTGATCAAGGATGGTTAAGGTTTCATAACCATGGACATGAGTTGTCATTTGATAGTGGGATTACATCATTAGGAGAATGATGTGATGGACAAACCCAACTGTAAGCTTGGCATCAGATCGTTTAGTTATTTGTTATAGCTTTCTTCATGTCAAGTATTTGTTCCTTCGACGATGAGATCATGCCACTCCCGGGTACCGGAGGAATGCCTTGTGTTCTATAAAACATCACTTTGTAACTGGGTGATCATAAAGGTGCACTACATGTATCTCCGAAGGTGTATGTTGGGTTGCCTGGATCGAGACTGGGATTTGTCGCTCCGTGTGCCAGAGAGATTTCTCTGCGCCCTCTTGGTAATACAACATATAAGACGCTTCATATGACTAATGAGTTTAGTCACGGGTTACGGAACGAGTAAAGAGACTTGTCAGTAACAAGATTGAACTAGGTATGTGATACGTACATTTTGCATCATGCTTTTATATCGATATTTATCGCATTATGGGCTGTTATTTCACATTATGTTACAATACTTATGGCTATTCTCTCTTATTTTACAAGGTTTACATGAAGAGGGAGAATGCCGCTGGAATTCTCGGCTGAAACGGAGCAAATATTAGAGACCTATTCTCACAAGAACTCCAAAAGTCCTGAAACTCCATGGAATATATTAAAATAAATAAAGAAAATAAATGCTAAAGATGAAGGCAGGGCCCACACCACGCTCACGAGGGTGGGCGCCCCCGGGCGCGCCCCTACCTCATGGGCCCCCGGTGGCTCTCCGACGCCCATCTTCTCCTATATGAAGTCTTTCGATGAGAAAAAACATTAAGCAACCTTTCAGATTTAGACTCTCAAGAACGAGGCGGAACCTTGGCGGAACCAATCTAGGGCTTCGGCAGAGCTATTCTGCCGGGGACACTTCCCTCCGGGAGGGGAAAATTGAAGGAAATATACCCTAGAGGCAATAATAAAGTTATTATTTATTTCCTTATTTCATGATAAATGTTTATTATTCATGCTAGAATTGTATTAACCGGAAACATGATACATGTGTGAATACATAGACAAACATATAGTCACTAGTATGCCTCTACTTGACTAGCTCATTAATCAAAGATGGTTATGTTTCCTAACCATAGACATGTGTTGTTATTTGATTAATGGGATCACATCATTAGGAGAATGATGTGATTGACATGACCCATTCCGTTAGCCTAGCACTTGATCGCTTAGTATATTGCTATTGCTTTCTTCATGACTTATACATGTTCATGTAACTATGAGATTATGCAACTCCCGTTTCTGGGAGGAACACTTTGGGTGCTACCAAACGTCACAACGTGAATCGGGTGATTATAAAGGAGTACTACAGGTGTCTCCAAAGGTACATGTTGGGTTGGCGATTTCAAGATTAGGTTTTGTCACTCCGATTGTCGGAGAGGTATCTCTGGCCCTCTCGGTAATGCACATCACTATAAGCCTTGCAAGCAATGTAGCTAAAGAGTTAGTTACGGAATGATGCATTACGTAACGAGTAAAGAGACTTGCCAAGAATGTAGATTGAACTAGGTATTGGATACCGGCGATCGAATCTCGGGCAAGTAACATACCGATGACAAAGGGAACAACGATGTTGTTATGCGGTTTGACCGATAAAGATCTTCAGTAGAATATGTAGGAGCCAATATGAGCATCCAGGTTTCGCTATTGGTTATTGACCAAGAATAGTTCTAGGTCATGTCTACATAGTTCTCGAACCCGTAGGGTCCGCACGCTAAGGTTTCGATGCGATGCTTATATTATGAGTTTATGAGTTTTGATGTACCGAAGGAGTTCGGAGTCCCGGATAAGATCGGGGACATGACGAGGAGTCTCGAAATGGTCGAGACGTAAAGATCGATATATTGGACGACTATATTCGGAGTTCGGAAAGGTTCCGAGTGATTCGGGTATTTTTGGGAGTACCGGAGAGTTACGGGAATTCGTATTGGGCCTCTTTGGGCCATACGGGAAAGGAGAGAAAGAGCCAAAAGAGTGGCCGCACCCCTCCCCTTGGACTAGTCCGAATTGGACTAGGGAGGGGGGGCGCACCCTTCCTTCCTTCTCCTTCTCTCTTCCCTTTCCTTCTCTCCTACTCCTACTACATGGAAGGGTTCCAAATTGTACTAGGAAAGGGGGAATCCTACTCCCGGTGGGAGTAGGACTCCCCTAGGGCGCGCCATATAGAGGGCCGGCCCTCCCCTCCTCCACTCCTTTATATACGGGGGCAGGGGGGCACCCCATGGACACACAAGTTGATCTACGTGATCGTTCCGTAGCCGTGCGGTGCCCCCTCCACCATATTCCACCTCGGTCATATCGTCATGAGCTTAGGCGAAGCCCTCGCCGATGAAGCATCATCATCGCTACCACGCCGTCAGGTCGACGGAACTCATCCCGACACTTTGCTGGATCGAGTCCGGGATCGCCATCGAGCTGAACGTGTGCTGAACTCGGAGGTGCCGTGCGTTCGGTACTTGGATCGGTCGGATCGTGAAGACGCATTTACTACATCAACCGCGTTGTTATAACGCTTCCGCTTACGGTCTACGAGGGTACGTGGACATACACTCTCCCCTCTCGTTGCTATGCCATCACCATGATCTTGCGTGTGCGTAGGAAATCTTTTTGAAATTACTGTGTTCCCCAACAGTGGCATCCGAGCCTGGTTTTATGCGTAGATGTCATATGCACGAGTAGAACACAAGTGAGTTGTGGGCGATACAAGTCATACTGCTTACCAGCATGTCATACTTTGGTTCGGCGGTATTGTGAGATGAAGCGGCCCGGACCGACATTACGCGTACGCTTGCACGAGACTGGTTTCACCGCTGCGAGCACTCGTTGCTTAAAGGTGACTGGCGGGTGTGTGTCTCTCTCACTTTAGTTGAACCGAGTGTGGCTACGCCCGGTCCTTGCGAAGGTTAAAACAGCACCAACTTGACAAACTATCGTTGTGGTTTTGATGCGTAGGTAAGAACGGTTCTTGCTAAGCCCGTAGCAGCCACGTAAAATTTGCAACAACAAAGTAGAGGACGTCTAACTTGTTTTTGCAGGGCATGTTGTGATGGGATATGGTCAAAACATGATGAGATATAAGTTGTTGTATGAGATGATCATGTTTTGTTGAAGTTATCGGCAATCGGCGTAAGCCCTATGGTTGTCTCTTTGTTGCATAATATGCAAGTGCCAAATAATTGCTTTACTTTATCGCTATGCGATAGAAATAGTTGCAAGAGCAATAGTTGGCGAGACGACCATGTGACGACACATTGATATAGATCAAGATGATGAAGATCATGGTGTCGTGCCGGTGACGATGGAAATCATGATGATGCTTTGGAGATGGCGATCAAAGGCACAAGATGATGATGGCCATATCATGTCACATATTTTGATTGCATATGATGTTTATCTTTTATACATCTTATTCTGTTTGGCTTGACGGTAGCATTATAAGATGATCTCTCACTAATTATCAAGAAGTGTTCTCCCCGGTATGCACCGCTATGTAAAGTTCTTCGTCTTTGAGACACCACGTGATGATCGGGTGTGATAGGCTCTACGCTCAAATACAACGGGTGCAAAACAGTTGCGCACGCTGAATACTCGAGTTAAACTTGACGAGTCTAGCATATAATGAGATATGGCCTCGAACACGGAGACCGAAGGTCGAGCGTGAATCACATAGTAGATATGATCAACATATTGATGTTCACCGTTGAAACTACTCCATCTGACGTGACGATCGGACATGGTGTAGTTGATATGGATCACGTAATCACTTAGAGGATTAGAGGGATGTCTATCTAAGTGGGAGTTCTTAAGTAATATGATTAATTGAACTTTAATTTATCATGAACTTAGTCCCGGTAGTATTTTGTAAATTATGTTGTAGATCAATAGCTCGCGTTGTTGCTTCCCTATGTTTTTATATGTGTTCCTAGAGAAAATTGTATTGAAAAATGTTAGTAGCAATGATGCGGATTGGATCCGTGATATGAGGTTTATCCTCATTGCTGCACAGAAGAATTATGTCCTTAATGCACCGCTAGGTGATGCACCTATTGCAGGAGCAAATGCGCACGTTATGAACGTTTGGCTAGCTCAATATGATGACTACTTGATAGTTTAGTGCACCATACTTAACGGCTTAGAATCGGGACTTCAAAGACGTTTTGAACGTCATGGACCATATGAGATGTTCCAGGAGTTGAAGTTAATATTTCAAGCAAATACCCGAGTTGAGAGATATGAAGTCTCGAACAAGTTCTATAGCTAAAAGATGGAGGAGAATCGCTCAACTAGTGAGCATGTGCTCAGATTGTCCGGTACTTCAATCGCTTGAATCAAGTGGGAGTTAATCTTCCGGATAATATAGTGATTGACAGAATTCTCTAGTCACCATCACTAAGTTACTAGAACTTCGTGATGAACTATAGTATGCAAGGGATGACGAAAATGATTCCCGAGCTCTTCGTGATGTTGAAATCGACGAAGGTAGAAATCAAGAAAGAGCATCAAGTGTTGATGGTTGACAAGATCACTAGTTTCAAGAAAAGGGCAAAGGGAAAGAAAGGAACTTCTAGTAGAATGACAAGCAAGTTGTCACTCCCACGAAGAAGCCCAAAGCTAAACCAAAGCCTGAAACCGAGTGCTTACACTGCAAAGGAAATTGTCAACTTTGGAAAGCGGAAATACCCTGAATATTTGGTGGATAAGAAGGATGGCAAAGTGAACAAGGGTATATTTGATATACAGGTTATTGATGTGTACCTTACCGGTGTTTATAGTAGCCCCTGAGTATTTGATACTTGTTCGTTGCTAAAAATTAGTGACTCAAACAGGAGTTACGTAATAAACAGAGACTAGTTGAAGGGGAAGTGACGATGAGTGTTGGAAGTAGTTCCAAGATTGATATGATCATCATCGCGCACTCCCTATACTTTCGGGATTAGTGTTAAACCTAAATAAATGTTATTTGGCGTTTGCGTTGAGCATGAATATGATTTGATCATGTTTATTGCAATTCGGTTATTCATTTAAAATCAAAGAATAATTGTTGTTCTGTTTACATGAATAAAACTTTATATGGTTACACACCCAATGAAAATGGTTCGTTGGATCTCGATCGTAGTGATACACATATTCATAATATTGAAACTAAAAGATGCAAAGTTAATAATGATAGTGCAACTTATTTGTGGCACTGCCGTTTGGGTCATATCGGTGTAAAGCGCATGAAGAAACTCCATAAAGATGGATCTTCAGAATCACTTGGTTATGAATCATTTGATGCTTATAACCGTGCCTTTTGGGCAAGATGACTAAAACTCCGCTTCTCGGAACAATGGAACGAAGCTCTTGACTTGTTGGAAGTAATACATACCGATGTATGCGATCCAATGAGTGTTGATGCTCGTGGCAAGTATCATTATTTTCGACCTTCACAGATGATTTGAGCAGATATGCGTATATCTTCTTGATGAAACATAAGTCCGAAATAGTTGAAAGGTTCAAAGAATTTCAGAGTGAAGTGGAGAATCATCGTAACAAGAAAATAAAGTTTCTACGATCTGATCGTGGAAGAGAATATTTGAGTTACGAAGTTTGGCCTTCATATAAAACAATGTGAAATAGTTTCGCAACTCACGCCACCGAACACCACAGCTTAATGGTGTGTCCGAACGTCAGAATCAAGCACTTTATTGGATATGGTGCGATCTATGATGTCTCTTATTGATTTACCATTATCGCTTTGGGGTTATGCATTAGAGACAAATGCATTCACGTTTAAATAGGGCACCATCTAAATCCATTGAGACGACACCGTATGAACTATGGTTTAGCAAGAAACCTAAGTATGCGTTTCTTAAAGCTTGGAGTTGTGATGCTTATGTGAAAAAGGTTTTCAACCTGATAAGCTCGAACCCAAATCGGAGAAGTGAGTCTTCATAGAATACCCAAATGTAACTATTGGGTACACCTTCTATCATAGATCCGAAGGCAAGTTATTCGTTGCTAAGATGGATCCTTTCTAGAGAAGAAGTTTCTCTCGAAAGAAGTGAGTGGGAGGAAAGTAGAGCTTGATAAGGTAATTTGTACCATCTCCCAAATTGGAAAGTAGTGCATCACAGAAATCAGTTCCAAGATTCCTACACCAATTAGTGAGGAAGTTAATGATGATGATCATGAAACTTCAGATCAAGTTGCTACCAAACCTCGTAGGTCTTCCAGAGTAAGATCCGCACTGTAGTGGTACGGTAATCATGTTCGGAAGTCATGTTACTAGACCATGATGAACCTACGAACTATGAGGAAGCGATGATGAGCCCAGATTCCACGAAATGGCTTGAGACCATAAAATCTGAGATATGATCCATGTATGAGAACAAAGTATGGACTTTGATTGACTTGCTCAATGATCAGCAAGCCATGTTAAATAAATGGATCTTCAAGAGGAAGACGGACACTGATAGTAGTGTTACTATCTACTAAGCTCGACTTGTTGCGTAAAGGTTTTCAACAAGTTCAAAGTGTTGAATACGATGAGATTTTCTCACCAGATCGTAAACTTAAGTCTATCCGAATCATGTTAGCAGTTGCCACATTTTATGAAATCGGCAAATGGATGTCAAAACTGCATTCCTTAATGAATTTATTAAAGAAGAGTTGTATATGATGCAACCAGAAGGTTTTGTCAATCCTAAAGATGTTAACAAAGTGTGCAAGCTCCAATGATCCATCTGTGGACTGGTGCAAGCATCTCGAGTTGGAATATACGCTTTGACGAGTTGATCAAAGCATATGGTTTTATACAAACTGTTGAAGAAGCCTGTATTTACAAGAAAGTGAGTGGGAGCTCAGAGCATTTCTAATATTATATGTGGATGACATATTGTTGATTGGAAATGATATCGAAATTCTGGATAGCATGAAAGGATACTTGAATAAGAGTTTTTCAAAGCAAGACCTCGGTGAAGCTACTTACACATTGAGCATCAAGATCTATATAGATAGATCAAGACGCTTGCTAAGATTTTTCAATGAGTACATACCTTGATAAATTTTTGAAATAGTTCAAAATGGAACAGTCAAAGAAGGAGTTCTTGACTGTGTTACAAGGTGTGAAGTTGAGTAAGACTCAAGACCCGACCATTGCAGAAAATAGAAAGAGAATGAAAAGTCATTCCCTATGCCTCAGTCATAGGTTCTATAAAGTATGCTATGCTCTGAACCCAGACCTATTGTATACCTTGCTCGTGTTTGGTAAAGGAATACAATTTTGATCTAATAAGTAGATCAATCGGACATGGGTCAAGAATATCCTTAGTGAGGACTAAGGAGATGTTTCTCGATTATGGAGGTGATAAAGAGCCCGTCGTAAAAGTTACAACGATGCAAGCTTTTACACCAATCCAGATGACTCTAAGTCTCAATCTGGATACATATTGAAAGTGGGAGCAATTAAGCTAGAGTAGCTCCATGCAGAGCATTGAAGACATAGAATATTTGCAAAATACATACGGCTCTGAATATGACAGACCCGTTGACTAAGCTTCTCTCACGAGCAAAACATGATCACACCTTAGTACTCTTTGGGTGTTAATCACATAGCGATGTGAACTAGATTATTGACTCTAGTAAACCCTTTGGGTGATTGGTCACATGACGATCTGAACTATGGGTGTTAATCATATACAGATATGAATATTGGTGTTAAATCACATGGCGATGTGAACTAGATTATTGACTCTAGTGCAAGTGGGAGACTGAAGGAAATATGCCCTAGAGGCAATAATAAAGTTATTATTTATTTCCTTATTTCATGATAAATGTTTATTATTCATGCTAGAATTGTATTAACCGGAAACATGATACATGTGTGAATACATAGATAAACATATAGTCACTAGTATGCCTCTACTTGACTAGCTCATTAATCAAAGATGGTTATGTTTCCTAACCATAGACATGTGTTGTTATTTGATTAATGGGATCACATCATTAGGAGAATGATGTGATTGACATGACCCATTCCGTTAGCCTAGCACTTGATCGCTTAGTATATTGCTATTGCTTTCTTCATGACTTATACATGTTCCTATAACTATGAGATTATGCAACTCCGTTTACGGAGGAACACTTTGGTGCTACCAAACGTCACAACGAATCGGGTGATTATAAAGAAGTACTACAGGTGTCTCCAAAGGTACATGTTGGGTTGGCGTATTTCGAGATTAGGTTTTGTCACTCCGATTGTTGGAGAGGTATCTCTGGGCCCTCTCGGTAATGCACATCACTATAAGCCTTGCAAGCAATGTAGCTAAAGAGTTAGTTACGAAATGATGCATTACGTAATGAGTAAAGAGACTTGCCAGTAACGAGATTGAACTAGGTATTGGATACCGACGATCGAATCTCGGGCAAGTAACATACCGATGACAAAGGGAACAACGTATGTTGTTACGCGGTTTGACAGATAAAGATCTTCGTAGAATATGTAGGAGCCAATATGAGCATCCAGGTTCCGCTATTGGTTATTGACCAAGAATAGTTCTAGGTCATGTCTACATAGTTCTCGAACCCGTAGGGTCCGCACGCTTAAGGTTTCATGGCGATGCTTATATTATGAGTTTATGAGTTTTGATGTACCGAAGGAGTTCGAGTCCCAGATAAGATCGGGGACATGACGAGGAGTCTCGAAATGGTCGAGACGTAAAGATCGATATATTGGACGACTATATTCGGAGTTCGGAAAGGTTCCGAAAGTGATTCGGTATTTTTGGGAGTACCGAGAGTTACGGGAATTCGTATTGGGCCTCTTTGGGCCATACGGAAAGGAGAGAAAGGGCCAAAGAGTGGCCGCACCTCCCCTTGGACTAGTCCGAATTGGACTAGGGAGGGGGCGACCTTCCTTCCTTCTCCTTCTCTCTTCCCTTTCCTTCTCTCCTACTCCTACTACATGGAAGGGTTCCTAATCGGACTAGGAAAGGGGGAATCCTACTCCCGGTGGGAGTAGGACTCCCCTAGGGCGCGCCATATAGAGGGCCGGCCCTCCCCTCCTCCACTCCTTTATATACGGGGGCAGGGGGGCACCCCATGGACACACAAGTTGATCTACGTGATCGTTCCGTAGCCGTGTCGGTGCCCCCTCCACCATATTCCACCTCGGTCATATCGTCGCGGAGCTTAGGCGAAGCCCTGCGCCGGTGAAGCATCATCATCGTCACCACGCCGTCTTGCTGACGGAACTCATCCCCGACACTTTGCTGGATCGGAGTCCGGGGATCATCATTGAGCTGAACGTGTGCTGAACTCGGAGGTGCCGTGCGTTCGGTACTTGGATCGGTCAGATCGTGAAGACGTACGACTACATCAACCGCGTTGTTATAACGCTCACACGGTCTACGAGGGTACGTGGACATACACTCTCCCCTCTCGTTGCTATGCCATCACCATGATCTTGCGTGTGCGTAGGAATTTTTTTGAAATTACTGCGTTCCCCAACAAAAATCATCACCATCATCATCACCAACGCTCCTCTCATCAGGAGAGGGCAATATCCATCAACATCTTCACCAGCACCATCTCCTCTCAAAACCCTAGTTCATCTCTTGTATCCAATTCTTGTCTCCAAGTCCGGGATTGGTGCTAGTAGGTTGCTAGTAGTGTTGATTACTCCTTGTAGTTGATGCTAATTGGTTTATTTGGTGGAAGATCATATGTTCATATACTTTATGCATATTATTACCCCTCTGATTATGAACATGAATATGCTTTGTGAGTAGTTACGTTTGTTCCTGAGGACAAGGGAGAAGTCTTGCTATTAGAAGTCATGTGAATTTGGTATTCGTTCGATATTTTGATGAGATGTATGTTGTCTAGCCTCTAGTGGTGTTATGTGAACATCGACTACATAACACTTCACCATTATTTGGGCCTAGAGGAAGGCATTGGGAAGTAATAAGTAGATGATGGGTTGCTAGAGTGATGTAAGCTTAAACCCTAGTTTATGCGTTGCTTCGTAAGGGGCTGATTTGGATCCATATGTTTCATGCTATGGTTAGGTTTACCTTAATACTTTTGTTGTAGTTGCGGATGCTTGCAATAGAGGTTAATCATAAGTGGGATGCTTGCTCAAGTAAGAATAGCACCCAAGCACCGGTCCACCCACATATCAAATTATCAAAGTACCGAACGCGAATCATATGAACGTGGTGAAAACTAGCTTGACGATATTCCCATGTGTCCTCAGGAGCGCTTTTCCTATTATAAGAGTTTGTCCAGGCTTGTCCTTTTCTACAAAAAGGATTGGGCCACCTTGCTGCACTTTATTTACTCATGTTACTTGTTGCTCGTTACAATTTATCTTGTCACAAAACTATCTGTTACCACTTATTTCAGTACTTGCAGAGAATACCTTGCTGAAAACTGCTTATCATTTCCTTCTGCTCCTCGTTGGGTTCGACACTCTTACTTATCGAAAGGACTACGATAGATCCCCTATACTTGTGGGTCATCAGTATGGAGATACCGATGATCGAATCTCGGACAAGTAACATATCGCAGGACAAAGGAAATTGCATACGGGATTAACTGAATCCTTGACCCAATATGGGAATCCAGGTTCCGTTATTAGTTATTGACCGGAGAGGAGTCTCGGTCATGTCTCCATGTTCCGAACCCGTAGGGTCGCACGCTTAACATTCAGCAGCGCTAGGGTAGTATTGACATATTAATAGTGGAAAATCTGAAGGTTGTTCGGAGTCCCGGATGCGATCCGGGACGTCATGAGGAGCTCCGGAGGTAAAGATTTATATATGGAAAGTTTTTGTCAAGGTTTCGGGAAAAAGTCCGGTTTTTTCGGTATTATATGGGGTAGCCACCAGAAGGTTCCAGAGGGTTCCGGAGGGGTCTGGAAGTCCTCGGAGGGTTCCACCACGTCCCATAGAGTAGCATGGGCTGTAAGGGGGCGCCCTGGCCTTAATGGTCTAGGGGCAACAGCCCGTACAAGGCCCATTTGCATGGGGAAGGGGAAACCCTAAGGGGGAGGGCCTCCACTTGGCTTCGAGGGCACGCCTCCCCCCTTGGTCGCCGCCCTGCCTTGGGAGGGGGGCTAGGGCTGTTGGGGAACGTAGTAATTTCAAAAAAAATTCCTATGATCACGCAAGACCATGGTGATGGCATAGCAACGAGAGGGAAGAGTGTCCGTCCACGTACCCTCGTAGACCGAAAGCGGAAGCGTTATAACAACGCGGTTGATGTAGTCGACGTCTTCACGATCCGACCGATCCAAGCACCGAACGTGACGGCACCTCCGAAGTTACGCACACGTTCAAATTTCGATGGCGATCCCGGACTCCGATCCAGCAAAGTGTCGGGATGAGTTCCGTCAAGACGACGGCGTGGTGACGATATTGATGCTCCACCGACGCAGGGCTTCGCTTAAGCTCATGACGATATGACTTCTCCGGCGCAGGGCTTCGCCTAAGCTCATGACGATATGACCGAAGTGGAATATGGTGGAAGGGGCACCGCACACGGCTAAGGAAAGATCCGTAGATCAACTTGTGTGTCTTGGGGTGCCCCGCCTCAGATATAAAGGAGGCAAGGGGAGGTGGCGGCCCTAGGGGAGGCGCACCAGGAGGAGTCCTACTCCCACCGAGTAGGACTCCCTCCCCTCTCCTAGTTGGACTAGGATTGGAGGAGGGAAGAGGGAAGGCGCGCCCCCTTCCTTGTCCTATTCGGACTAGAGGGGAGGCGCGCAGCCCACCTTGGCTGGCCCTTCCTCTTCTCTCCTATGGCCCATTAGGCCCATGGACCTCCCGGGGGGTTCCGGTAACCTCCCGGTACTCCGGTAAAATCTCGATTTCACTCGGAACCTTTCCGATGTCCAAATGTAGGCTTCCAATATATCAATCTTTATGTCTCGACCATTTCGAGACTCCTCGTCATGTCCGTGATCACATCCGGGACTCCGAACAAACTTCGGTGCATCAATACTTATAAACTCATAATGAACTGTCATCGAAACGTTAAGCGTGCGGACCCTATGGGTTCGAGAACTATGTAGACATGACCTAGAACCATTCTCGGTCAATAACCAATAGCGGAACCTGGATGCCCATATTGGTTCCTACATATTCTACGAAGATCTTTATCGGTCAAACCGCATAACGACATACGTTGTTCCCTTTGTCATCGGTATGTTACTTACCCGAGATTCGATCGTCGGTATCCAATACCTAGTTCAATCTAGATTCAGTAAGTCTCTTTACTCGTTCCGTAATACATCATCTCACAACTAACTCATTAGTTGTAATGCTTGCAAGGCTTAAGTGATGTGTATTACCGAGAAGGCCTAGAGATACCTCTCCGAGCAATCGGAGTGACAAAACCTAATCTCGAAATACGCCAACCCAACAAGTACCTTTGGAGACACCTGTAGTACTCCTTTATAATCACCCGATAACGTTGTGGACGTTTGGTAGCACCAAAGTGTTCCTCCGTAAACGGGAGTTGCATAATCTCATAGTTACAGGAACATGTATGGGTCATGAAGAAAGCATTAACATACTAAACGATCAAGTGTTAAGCTAATGGAATGGGTCATGTCAATCAGATCATTCAACCAATGATGTGACCTTGTTAATCAAATAACAACTCCTTGTTTATGGTTAGGAAACATAACCATCTTTGATTAACAAGCTAGTCAAGTAGAGGCATACTAGTGACATACTGTTTGTCTATATATTCACACATGTATTATGTTTCCGGTTAATACAATTCTAGCATGAATAATAAACATTTATCATGATATAAGGAAATAAATAATAACTTTTATTATTGCCTCTAGGGCATATTTCCTTCAGTCTCCCACTTGCACTAGAGTCAATAATCTAGATTACAAAGTAATGATCCTAACACCCATGGAGTCTTGGTGCTGATCATGTTTTGCTCGTGGAAGAGGCTTAGTCAACGGTCCGCAACATTCAGATCCGTATGTATTTTGCAAATCTCTATGTCTCCCACTTGGACTTGGTCCCGAATGGAATTGAAGCGTCTCTTGATATGCTTGGTCCTCTTGTGAAATCTGGATTCCTTTGCCAAGGCAATTGCACCAAGATTGTCACAGAAGATCTTCATAGGTCCCGATGCACTAGGTATGACACCTAGATCGGAAATGAACTCTTTCATCCGACTCCTTCATTTGCTGCTTCCAAGCAGCTATGTACTCCGCTTCACATGTAGATCCCGCCACGACGCTTTGTTTAGAACTGCACCAACCGACAGCTCCACCGCTTAATAAAAACACGTATCCGGTTTGCGATTTAGAATCGTCCGGATCGGTGTCAAAGCTTGCATCGACGTAACCATTTACGACTAGCTCTTTGTCACCTCCATATACGGTAGAAACATATCCTTAGTCCTTTTCGTGTATTTCAGGATGTTCTTGATCATTGTCCAAAGGATCCATTCTGGATTACTTTGGTACCTTCCTGCCAAGCTTACATTAAGCATACGTCAGTGTCTGGTACACAACATTGCATACATGATAGAGCCTATGGCTGAAGCATAGGGAACATCTTTCATTTTTTCTCTATCTTCTGGTGGTCGGGCATTGAGTCTGACTCAATCTTATACCTTGTAACACAGCAAAAACCTTTCTTTGCACGATCCATTTTGAACTTTTTCAAAACTTTATCAAGGTATGTGCTTTGTGAAAGTCCAATTAAGCGTCTTGATCTATCTCTATAGATCTTGATGCCCAATATGTAAGCAGCTTCACCGAGGTCTTTCATTGAAAACTTTTATTCAAGTATCCTTTTATGCTATCCAGAAATTCTATATCATTTCCAATCAATAATATGTCGTCCACATATAATATCGTAAATGCTACAGAGCTCCCACTCACTTTCTTGTAAATACAAAGCTTCTCCAAAAGTCTGTACAAACCCATATGCTTTGATCACACTATCAAAGCGTTTATTCCAACTCCGAGAGGCTTGCACCGGACCATAAATTGATCGTTGAGCTTGCACACTTTGTTAGCACCCTTTGGATCGACAAAACCTTCTGGTTGCATCATATACAACTCTTCTTCTAGAAATCCATTCAAGAATGCAGGTTTTACATCCATTTGCCAAATTTCATAATCATAAAATGCGGCAATTGCTAACATGATTCGGACAGACTTAAGCATCGCTACAGTGAGAAAGTCTCATCGTAGTCAACCCCTTGAACTTGTCGAAAACCTTTCGCAACAAGTCGAGCTTTGTAGATGCTTATATTACCATCGGTCACGCCTTCTTCTTAAAGATCCATTTATTTTCAATGGCTTGCCGATCATCGGGCAAGTCAACCAAAGTCCATGCTTTGTTCTCATACATGGATCCCATCTCAGATTTCATGGCTTCCAGCCATTTTGCGAATCTGGGCTCACCATCGCTTCTTCATAGTTTGTAGGTTCGCCATGGTCAAGTAACATGACTTCCAATAGGATTACCGTACCACTGCAGTGCGTATTTTACTCTGGTTGACCTACGAGGTTCAAGAGTAACTTGATCTCAAGCTTCATGATCATCATCATTAGTTTCCTCACTAATTGGTGTAGTTGTCACAGAACCATTTCTTGTGATGAACTACTTTCCAATAAGGGAGCAGATCTGATTATCTCATCAAGTTCTACTTTCCTCCCACTCACTTCTTTCGAGAGAAACTCTTTCTCTAGAAAGGATCCGAATTTAGCAACGAAAATCTTGCCTTCAGATCTGTGATAGAAGGTGTACCCAACAGTCTCCTTTGGGTATCCTATGAAGACACATTTTTCCGATTTGGGTTCAAGCTTATCTGGTTGAAGTTTCTTTACATAAGCATCGCAGCCCCAAACTTTAAGAAACGACAACTTTGGTTTCTTGCCAAACCACAGTTCATAAGGCGTCGTCTCAACGGATTTTGACGGTGTCCTATTCAACGTGAATGCGGCCGTCTCTAAAGCATAACCCCAAAACGATAGCGGTAAATCGGAAATAGACATCATAGATCGCACCATATCTAGTAAAGTACGATTCTGACGTTCGGACACACCATTTCTCCGTGGTGTTCCGTGGCGTGAGTTGCGTAAACTATTCCACATTGTTTCAAATGTAAACCAAACTCGTAACTCAAATATTCTCCTCCACGATCAGATCGTAGAAATTTTATTTTCTTGTTACGATGATTTTCCACTTCACTCTGAAATTCTTTGAACTTTTCAAATGTTTCAGATTTGTGTTTCATTAAGTAGATATACCCATATCTGCTCAAATCATCTGTGAAGGTGAGAAAATAACTTGATACCGGCGTGCCTCAACATTCATTGGACCACAAACATCGGTATGTATGATTTCCAACAAATCAGTTGCTCGCTCCATAGTTAGGAGAACGGCGTTTTGGTCATCTTGCCCATGAGGCACGGTTCGCAAGTACCAAGTGATTCATAATCAAGTGATTCCGAAGCCCATCAAGATGGAGTTTCTTCATGCGTTTTACACCGATATGACCTAAACGGCGATTGCCACAAATAAGTTGCACTATCATTATCAACTCTGCATCTTTTGGCTTCAACATTATGAATATGTGTATCACTACCGTCGAGATTCAACAAGAATAGACCATTCTTCAAGGGTGCATGACCATAAAAGATATTACTCATATAAATAGAACAACCATTATTCTCTCGATTTAAATGAATAACCGTCTCGCATTAAACAAGATCCAGATATAATGTTCATGCTCAACGCGGCACCAAATAACAATTATTTAGGTCTAAAACTAATCCCGAAGGTAGATGTAGAGGTAGCGTGCCGATCGCGATCACATCGACTTTGGAACCATTTCCAACGCGCGCCGTCACCTCGTCCTTAGCCAATCTTCGCAATCCGTAGTTCCTGCTTTGAGTTGCAAATATTAGCAATGTAACCGAGATCAAATACCTGTGTACTATCATGCGAGTATTAGTAAGGTACACATCAATAACATGTATATCATATATACCTTTGTTCACCTTGCCATCCTTTTATCCGCCAAATACTTGGGGCAGTTCCGCTTCCGGTGTCCGGTCTGCCTTGCGGTAAAAACACTCGATTTCGGGCTTAGGTCCAGACTTGGGTTTCTTCTCTTGATCAAGAACTTTCTTGCTGTTCTTTTTGAAGTTTCCTTCTTCTTCCCTTTGCCCTTTTTCTTGAAACTAGTGGTCTTGTTGATCATCAACACTTGATGCTCTTTCTTGATTTCTACCTCCGCAGCTTTTAGCATCGCCAAGAGCTCAGGAATTGTCTTAGTCATCCCTTGCATATTATAGTTCATCACGAAGCTCTTGTAGCTTGGTGGCGATGATTGGAGAATTACATCAATGACACTATCATCCGGAAGATTAACTCCCAGCTGAATTAAGTGATTGTTATACCCGGACATTTTGAGTATGTGCTCACCGACGTAACTATTCTCCTCCATCTTGCAGCTATAGAACTTATTGGAGACTTCATATCTCTCAATCCGGCATTTGCTTGAAATATTAACTTCAACTCCTGGAACATCTCATATGCTCCATGACGCTCAAAACGTCGTTGAAGACCCGGTTCTAAGCCGTAAAGCATGGCACACCGAACTATAGAGTAGTCATCAGCTGCTTTGCTAGACGTTCACAACTTCGCTCAAGATCTGCAGCAGTTCGCTACCCAAATGTGCTTCCAGGACGTAATTTTTACGTGCAGCAATGAGGATAATCCTCAAATTCTGGACCCAGTCCGTAATTGCTACCATCATCTTTCAACTTTGCTTTCTCAAGGAACGCATTAAAATTCAACGGAACAACAGCACGAGCCATCTATCTACGAGAAACATAGACAAGCAAAATACTATCAGTACTAAGTTCATGATAAATTTAAGTTCAATTAATCATATTAAAAACTCCCACTTAGGCAGACATCTCTCTAGTCATCTAAGTGATCACGTGATCCATATCAATTAAACCCTGTCCGATCATCACGTGAGATGGAGTAGTTTCAATTGTGAACATCACTATGTTGATCATATCTACTATATGATTCACGCCGACCTTTCGGTCTCCGTGTTCCGAGGCCATATCTGCTATATGCTAGGCTCGTCAAGTTTAACTGAGTATTCGGCGTATGCAACTGTTTTGCACCCGTTGTATTTGAACGTAGAGCCTATCACACCCGATCATCACGTGGTGTCTCAAAGACGAAGAACTTTCGCAACGGTGCATACTGTGGAGAACACTTCTTGATAATTTTTAGTGAGAGATCATCTTATAATGCTACCGTCAATCAAAGCAAGATAAGATGCATAAAGGATAAACATCACATGCAATCAATATAAGTGATATGATATGGTCATCATCATCTTGTGCTTGTGATCTCCATCGCCAAGCACCGCCATGATCACCATCGCCACCGGCGCGACACCTTGATCTCCATCGTAGCATCGTTGTCGTCTCGCCAACTATTGCTTCTACGACTATCGCTACTCCTTAGTGATAAAGTAAAGCAATTACATGGCGCTTGCATTTCATACAATAAAGCGACAACCATATGGCTCCTGCCATTACGATAACTCGGTTACAAAACATGATCATCTCATACAATAAAATATAGCATCACGTCTTGACCATATCACATCACAACATGCCCTGCAAAAACAAGTTAGACGACCTCTATTTTGTTGTTGCAAGTTTTACGTGGCTGCTACGGGCTGAGCAAGAACCGTTCTTACCTACGCATCAAAACCACAACGATACTTCGTCAAATAGACTCCGCTTAACCTTCTCAAGGACCGGGCGTAGCCACACTTTTCAACTAAAGTGAGAGAGACAGACACCCGCCGGTCACCTTTAAGCAACGAGTGCTCGAGCGGTGAAACCAGTCTCGCGTAAAGCGTCTGGCGTAATGTCGGTCCGGCCGCTTCATCTCACAATACCGCTGAACCAAAGTATGACATGCCGGTAGGCAGTATGACTTGTATCGTCCACAACTCACTTGTGTTCTACTCGTGCATATGACATCAACGCATAAAACCAGGCTCGGATGCCACTGTTGGGGAACGTAGTAATTTCAAAAAAAACTTCCTACGATCACGCAAGACCATGGTGATGGCATAACAACGAGAGGGAAGAGTGTCCGTCCACGTACCCTCGTAGACCGAAAGCGGAAGCGTTATAACAACGCGGTTGATGTAGTCGACGCCTTCACGATCCGACCGATCCAAGCACCGAACGACGGCACCTCCGAGTTACGCACACGCTCAGCTCGATGACGATCCCGGACTCCGATCCAGAAAGTGTCGGGATGAGTTCCACAAGACGACGGGCGTGGTGGCGATATTGATGCTCCACCGACGCAGGGCTTCGCCTAAGCTCCGCTGACGATATGACTTCTCCGGCGCAGGCTTCGCCTAAGCTCCATGACGATATGACCAAGTGGAATATGGTGGAAGGGGCACCGCTGCACGGCTAAGGAAAGATCCGTAGATCAACTTGTGTGTCTTGGGGTGCCCCTGCCCCGTGATATAAAGGAGGCAAGGGAGGTGGCCGGCCCTAGGGGAGGCGCACAAGGAGGAGTCCTACTCCCACCGAGTAGGACTCCCTCCCTCTCCTAGTTGGACTAGGATTGGAGGAGGGAAGAGGGAAGGCGCGCCCCCCCTTCCTTGTCCTATTCGGACTAGAGGGGAGGGGGCGCGCAGCCCACCTTGGCTGGCCCTTCCTCTTCTCTCCTATGGCCCATTAGGCCCATGGACCTCCCGGGGGTTCCGTAACCTCCGGTACTCCAAAGAAATCCCGATTTCACTCGGAACCTTTCCGATGTCCAAATGTAGGCTTCCAATATATCAATCTTTATGTCTCGACCATTTCGAGACTCCTCGTCATGTCCGTGATCACATCCGGGACTCGAACAAACTTCGTGCATCAATACTTATAAACTCATAATGAACTGTCATCGAAGCGTTAAGCGTGCGGACCCTACGGGTTCGAGAACTATGTAGACATGACCTAGAACCATTCTCGGTCAATAACCAATAGCGGAACCTGGATGCCCATATTGGTTCCTACATATTCTCTGAAGATCTTTATCGGTCAAACCGCATAACGACATACGTTGTTCCCTTTGTCATCGGTATGTTACTTACCCGAGATTCGATCGCCGGTATCCAATACCTAGTTCAATCTCGTTACGGTAAGTCTCTTTACTCGTTCCGTAATACATCATCTCACAACTAACTCATTAGTTGTAATGCTTGCAAGGCTTAAGTGATGTGTATTACCGAGAAGGCCTAGAGATACCTCTCCAGCAATCGGAGTGACAAAACCTAATCTCAAATACGCCAACCCAACAAGTACCTTTGGAGACACCTGTAGTACTCCTTTATAATCACCCGATTACGTTGTGACGTTTGGTAGCACCAAAGTGTTCCTCCGTAAACGGAGTTGCATAATCTCATAGTTACAGGAACATGTATGGGTCATGAAGAAAGCATTAACATACTAAAGCGATCAAGTGTTAAGCTAATGGAATGGGTCATGTCAATCAGATCATTCAACCAATGATGTGACCTTGTTAATCAAATAACAACTCCTTGTTTATGGTTAGGAAACATAACCATCTTTGATTAACAAGCTAGTCAAGTAGAGGCATACTAGTGACATACTGTTTATCTATATATTCACACATGTATTATGTTTCCGGTTAATACAATTCTAGCATGAATAATAAACATTTATCATGATATAAGGAAATAAATAATAACTTTTATTATTGCCTCTAGGGCATATTTCCTTCAAGGGCTTCCAAGCCCCTCCCTCACAAAACTATTTGTTACCTATAATTTCAGTGCTTGCAGAGAATACCTTGCTGAAAACCGCTTATCATTTCCTTGTGTTCCTCGTTGGGTTCGACACTCTTACTTATCGAAAGGACTACGATAGATCCCCTATACTTGTGGGTCATCAAGACTCTTTTCTGGCGCTGTTGCCGGGGAGGGGGGCACGCCTTTGGCAGGTGGAATTTGGTAAGGAAAAATTTATATAGTGTGCTGAAATTTACTGTCACTTGTTACTATGGAAAGTATTTCTCTGAGGGGCTTGTTCGGGGTATCTTCACCCCATCAATTAGAGCAAAGAGTTGCTCCTCAACCTACTGAACCTATTGAAAATGAAACTCCTTTTGAAATTCCTTCAGGTATGATGGAAAAACTGCTAGCTAACACTTTTACAGGAGATGGAACAAAGCATCCCGATGAACATCTACTCTATGTGGATGAAGTTTGTGGACTATTTAAGCTTGCGGTATATCCGATGATGTTGTTAAGAAGAAGGTCTTCCCTTTATCTTTGAAGGAGACGCATTGACATGGTATAGGCTATGTGATGATACGAGATCATGGAACTATAAAAGATTGAAATTGGAATTTCATCAAAAGTATTACCCTATGCATCTTGTTCATCGTGATCGCAATTATATATATAATTTTTGGCCTCATGAAGGAGAAAGCATCGCTAAAGCTTGGGGAGGCTTATATCAATGTTATGTTCATGCCCCAATCATGATCTCTCTAGAGTGACAATTCTTCAGAATTTTTATTCTCGGATTTCTTATAACTATAACACCATGCTCTTTACTTCTTGTGCTGGCTCTTTTATGATGAAGACTATTGAATTTAAATGGAATTTATTGGATAGAATTAAAAGCAACTCTGAAGATTGGAACCTCGACGAAGGTAAGGAGTCATGTATGACACCTAAGTTTGATTATGTTAAATCCTTATGGATACCGATATTTTCCGTAAGTTTAGCACTAAATATGGACTTGACTCTGAGATAGTAGCTTCTTTCTGTGAATCTTTTGCTACTTATGTTGACCACCCCAAGGAGAAGTGGTTTAAATATCATCCTCCCATAGAAGTAAAAGTAGCTGCACCTATTAAAGTTGAAGAAAAGACTGTCACTTATAATGATCCTATTGTTCCTACCTCTTATGTTGAGAAACCACCTTTCCCTGTTAGAGTAAAGGATCATGCTAAAGCTTCAACTTTTGTTCGTAAAAGCAATATTAGAACTTATACACCTCCTGAGCAAGTCAAAGTAGAACCTAATATTGCTATTGTTAAAGATCTCTTGTCTGATAATATTGATGGGCATGTTATTTAATTACATGGTGAATCTGCTAGAATTGCTAAACCTAGCGTTAAAGATAAACATAGACACGTGGTAGGTGTGCCTGTTATTTACTGTTAAAATAGGAGATCATTGTTATCATGGCTTATGTGATATGGGTGCTAGTGCTAGTGTTATACCTTATGACTTATATAAAGAAATTAAGCATGAAATTGCACCTGCTGAGTTAGAAGATATTGATGTTACGATTAAACTTGCCAATAGAGATACTATATCTGCAATGGGAATTGTTAGAGATGTTGAAGTATTGTGTGGGAAAACCAAATACCCTGCTGATTTTCTTGTTCTTAGTTCCCCACAAGATAGCTTTTGTCCCATTATATTTGGTAGACCCTTCTTGAATACTGTTAATGCTAAGATAGACTGCAAAAAGGATGTTGTTACTATTGGATTGGATGATATGGTTCATGAGTTTAATTTCCATAAATTTAGTAAACAACATCGTGAGGAAGAATTGCCTAGTAAGGATGAAATTATTGGTCTTGCTTCTATTGCCGTACCTCCTAGTGATCCTTTAGAACACTATTTGCTAGACCATGAAAATGATATGTTCATGAATGAAAGAAGGGAAATAGATGAAGTATTCTTTAAACAGGAACCTATTCCGCAACACAATTTGTCGGTTGAAATCCTAGGATCCCCCTCCACCCAAGGGTGATCCCTGTTTGAGCTTAAACCGTTGCTGATAATCTTAAATATGCTTATCTTGATGAAAAGAAAATATATCCTGTTATTATTAGTGCTAACCTTTCGAGCATGAAGAAGAAAGATTATTGAAAACTCAAGAAGCACCATGCTGCTATTGGATATACTCTGGATGATCTTAAGGGCATTAGTCCCACTCTATGTCAACATAAAATAAATTGGAAGCTGATGCCAAACCAGTTCGTGATCCTCAACGACGTTTGAATCCTAAAATGAAAGAAGTGGTAAGAAAGGAAATACTCAAGCTTACGGAGGCGGTATAATTTATCCCGTTGTCGATAGTCGAGGTAAGTCCTATCCATTGTGTCCCTAAGAAGGGAGGTATTACTGTTGTCCCTAATGATAAAGATGAATTGATCCCACAAAGAATTATTACAGGTTATAGGATGGTAATTGATTTCCGCAAATTAAATAAAGCTACTAAGAAAGATCATTACACCTTGCCTTTTATTGATCAAATGCTAGAAAGATTATGCAAACATACACATTATTGCTTTCTAGATGGTTATTCTGGTTTCTCTCAAATACCGTGTCACTAAAGATCAATCAAAGACTACTTTTACATGCCCTTTTGGTACTTTTGCTTATAGACGTATGCCTTTTGGTTTATGTAATGCACCTGCTACCTTTCAAAGATGCATGATGGCTATATTCTCGACTTTTGTGAAAAGATTTGTGAGGTTTTCATGGACGACTTTTTCCGTCTATGGATCCTCTTTTGATGATTGCTTGAGCAATCTTGATCGAAGTTTTGCGTAGATGTGAAGAAACTAATCTTGTCTTGAATTGGGAAAAGTGCCACTTTATGGTTAATGAAGGTATTGTCTTGGGGCACAAAGTTTCTGAAAGAGGTATTGAAGTTGATAAAGCCAAGGTTGATGCTATTGAAAAGATGCCATGTCCCAAGGACATCAAAGGTATAAGAAGTTTCCTTGGTCATGCCGGATTTTATAGGAGGTTAATTAAGGACTTCTCAATAATTTCTCGGCCTCTGACTAATTTATTACAAAAAGATGTACCATTTGTCTTTGATGATGATTGTGTAGAAGCATTTGAAATACTTAAGAAAGCATTAGTCTACTTACTTTTTGTTGTTCAGCCACCTGATTGGAATTTACCCTTTGAAATTATGTGTGTTGCTAGTGATTATGCTGTAGGTGTTGTTCTAGGGAAAAGAGTTGATAAGAAATTAAATGTTATCCATTATGCTAGTAAGACTCTAGAAAATGCTCAAAGAAATTATGCTACTACCGAAAAGGAACTTTTAGCTGTTGTATTTGCTTGCGATAAATTCAGACCCTATATTGTTGATTCTAAAGTAACTATTCACACTGATCATGCTGCTATTAAATATCTTATGGAAAAGAAAGATGCAAAACCTAGGCTTATTAGATGGGTTCTCTTGCTGCAAGAATTTGATTTGCATATTGTTGATAGAAAAGGAGCTGAGAACCCCATTGCAGACAACTTATCTAGGTTAGAGAATGTTCTTGATGACCCACTACCTATTGATGATAGCTACCCTGATGAACAATTAAATGTCATGAGCACTTCTCGTAGCACTCCATGGTATGCTGATTATGCTAATTATATTGTTGTTAAATTTATACCACCTAGCTTCACATACCAACAAAAGAAAAAGTTTTTCTATGATTTGCGACATTACTTTTGGGATGACCCACATCTTTATAAAGAAGGAGTAGATGGTGTTATTAGACGTTGTGTGCCTGAGCATGAACAGGAACAAATCCTACGCAAGTGTCACTCCGAAGCTTATGGAGGACACCACGCTGGAGATAGAACTGCACATAAGGTATTGCAATTTGGTTTTTATTGGCCCACTCTCTTCAAAGATGCCCGTAAGTTTGTTTTGTCTTGCGATGAATGTCAAAGAATTGGTAATATTAGTAGACGTCGAGAAATGCCTATGAATTATTCACTTGTCATTGAACCATTTGATGTTTGGGGCTTTGATTATATGGGACCTTTTCACGCCACTAATGGATATACACATATTTTAGTTGTTGTTGATTACGTTACTAAGTGGGTAGAAGCTATTCCAACTAGTAATGCTGATCATAACACTTCTATTAAAATGCTTAAGGAAGTTATTTTTCCGAGGTTTGGAGTCCCTAGATATTTAATGACTGATGGTGGTTCACACTTTATTCATGGTGCTTTCCGTAAAATGCTTGCTAAATATGACGTTAATCATAGAATTGCATCTCCTTATCACCCACAGTCTAGTGGTCAAGTAGAATTGAGTAATAGAGAGCTCAAATTAATCTTGCAAAAGACTGTTAGTAGGTCTAGAAAGAATTGGTCCAAGAAACTTGATGATGCATTATGGGCCTATAGAACTGCATATAAGAATCCTATGGGTATGTCTCCGTATAAAATGGTTTATGGAAAAGCATGTCACTTACCTCTCGAACTCGAACATAAGGCATATTGGGCTATTAAAGAGCTCAACTATGATTTCAAACTTGCTTAGGTGAAAAGAGGTTATTTGATATTAGCTCACTTGATGAATGGAGAACCCAAGCTTATGAAAATGCCAAGTTGTTTAAAGAAAAAGTTAAAAGATGGCGTGACAAAAGGATACAAAAGCGTGAGATTAATGTAGGTGATTAAGTATTGCTATACAACTCTCGTTAAAGAATTTTTGCACGAAAACTTATCTCTAAATGGTAAGGTCACTATGTAATCGAGGAGGTCTATCGTTAGGTGCCATAAAATCAACAACTTCGAAGGCACAAATCCGAAGGTGGTAAACGGTCAAAGGATCAAACATTATATCTCAGGTAATCCCATAAATGTTGAAACCAATATTATTGAAACCGTAACCCCAGAGGAATATATGAGGGACACTTTCCAGACCGTTTCAGAGACACTTTCCAGACCGTTTCAGACTCCGAAAAGGAATAGGTATGTGGTACGGTAAGTAAACCGACTCCAAAACAATTTTAAGGCAATATTTCTCTGTTTGGAATATTTAGAAAAACAGAAAAATAAGTAGCAGTCCGGGAAGGACACGAGGGCCCCACGAGGGTGGTGGGCGCGCCCTACCCCCCTGGGCGCCCCCCTACCTCGTGAGCACCTTGTGTGCCCTTCGGACTCCATTTTCTTGCACGATACATATCTTGGTCGGTAAAAATTCATTATATATTCTCCCGAAGGTTTTGAGTCCTGTATCACGCAATTATCCTCTGTTCTTGTTTCAAGTTGTTGCTGCTGCAGATTAGATCAACATGTCGTCCCAGGATTCGGAAGGAGAAAGCTATGTGGATGATTACCTAGCAAATCCTAAGGTCTATGGAGACGTGGAGCACGATGGTTGTACTATGGAGGAAGAAGAGGACTATGAACCCAAGGGGAAGGAGGAGACGAGCTCAGATGAAGATGAAGCCCCATTACCTCAACCTGGGGACATGCATGTGGAGTTCAAAAAGTCAAGTCTCCCCGATAGGGTAAAGAAACCAAAGATCGAGTTTATCCCTTTTCGTCTCTTGCAGGAAAATAAGCAGGACCTATGCAAAAAAGATATTAACCCTGGAATGGGAGATTGATGATCTGAGGGATCAAAATGTCGTCCTCAAGCGCAAATTAAGGGAGAAGTCCATGCCATCAACTAAGTCAACATCACCACCACCTTCACCGACAAAGAAGGAGACATAATCACATGGGTATGGGCACTCCCCTTGGCAACTGCCAAGCTTGGGGGAGGTGCCCTGGTATCGTATCACCATCACAACTCCTATCTTTACCGTTTTTCTTAGTTCGATCTTATTAGTAGTATCTTGATCTAGTAGAATAAAGTTTATGGCATGATCTAGTTTTGAGTTTTGTTTTATGATCCCTCTATGTAATCGAGTCCGTGAGCTATATATATAATAAAGTTTAGTGTTGAGTCAAGGGCTTGATTATTTTGCCATGATCTTGGGTGAATATAAGAAAGAAGAAAAAGAATAAAAAGAAACAAAGAGTTCATATTGATCTTATTGAGAGTAATGACTTCACATAGAAAGAGTATGATGATTAAAAGTTGTTGGGAGTTGGCAAGTATAGCTTTGGTCACCGTTGCAATTAATAGGAAGTAATAAGGAAAGAGAGGTTTCACATATAGATATATTATCATTGACATCTTTTATGATTGGGAGCACTCATTAAAATACAACATGCTAAAGAGTTGATGTTGGACAAGGAAGACAACGTGATGAGTTATGTTTTCTTATATCTGAGATAAAGTATGTTGTCATGGATCCTCTAACATGTTGAGCTTGCCTTTCCCCCTCATGCTAGCCAAATTCTCAACACCAAGTAGAGATACTACTTGTGCTTCCAAAACCCTTAAACCAGTTTTGCCATGAGAGTCCACCATATCTACCTATGGATTGAGTAAGATCCTTCAAGTAAGTTGTCATCGATTGCAAAGCAATAAAATTGCTCTAAATATGTATGATTGGTTGGTGTGGGAGAAATAAGCTTTATACGATCTTGTGATATGGAAGAAATAAAAGCGACGGACTGCATAATGAAGGTTCATATCACAAGGGGCAATATAAAGTGACGTTCTTTCGCATTGAGATTTTGTGCATCCAACCATAAAAGCGCATGGCAACCTCTGCTTCCCTCTGCGAAGGGCCTATCTTTTTTTATTATCCTCTACCTTATGCAGGAGTCACGGTGATCTTCACCTTTCCTTTTTCATTTTATCCTTTGGCATATATATATATATATATATATATATATATATATATATAATTGGATGTAGGGGAGCATGAATTATTATTGTTGACATTACCCTTGAGGTAAAAGGTTGTGGGGCAAAACTATAAGCCCCTATCTTTCTCTGTGTCCGATTAAAACTCCGTAACCACAAGTATTGCGTGAGTGTTAGCAATTATAAAGGACTAAGTGATAGTTGAGTATGTGTACTTGCTTTTAAGCTCTGACATTGACTCTTTCTGACGTTGTGATAAATTGCAATTTCTTCAATGACTGAGGTTATAATTTGTTGGTGCCCAATAAGGTTTCTGATTCATACCTTTGCATTGTGAAAAGATCATCACTTGAACATAAGTAATCATATGACAAGTTCTATATATGTTGCTGTTATGAGAATAATCATGATGCCTTCATGTCCGTATTTTATTTTTTATCGACGCCTCTACCTCTAAACGTGAGGACATATTTATTGTTATCGGCTTTTTGCTTGAGGACAAGCGAGGTCTAAGCTTGGGGGAGTTGATACGTCCATTTTGCATCATGCTTTTATATCGATATTTATCGCATTATGGGCTGTTATTTCACATTATGTTACAATACTTATGGCTATTCTCTCTTATTTTACAAGGTTTACATGAAGAGGGAGAATGCCGATACCGAATTCAGAATTTGGAAAAGGAGCAAATATTAGAGACCTATTCTGCAACTCCAAAAGTCCTGAAACTCCACGGAATATCTTAAAATAAATAAAGAAAAATAAATCGTCGCCAAAGATGAAGGCAGGGGCCACACCACGCTCACGAGGGTGGCGCCCCCAAGCGTGCCCCCTACCTCATGGGCCCCCGGTGGCTCTCCGACGCCCATCTTCTCCTATATGAAGTCTTTCGATGAGAAAAAACATTAAGCAGCCTTTCGGGACGAGACTCACGCCACGAGTGAGACAATCTAGGGCTCCAGCAGGCATTACTGCCGGGGACACTTCCCTCCGGGAGGGGGAAATCATCACCATCATCATCACCAACGCTCCTCTCATCGTGAGAGGGAAATATCCATCAACATCTTCACCAGCACCATCTCTTCTCAAAACCCTAGTTCATCTCTTGTATCCAATTCTTGTCTCCAAGTCCGGGATTGGTGCTAGTAGGTTGCTAGTAGTGTTGATTACTCCTTGTAGTTGATGCTAATTGGTTTATTTGGTGGAAGATCATATGTTCATATCATTTATGCATATTATTACCCCTCTGATTATGAACATGAATATGCTTTGTGAGTAGTTACGTTTGTTCCTGAGGACAAGGGAGAAGTCTTGCTACTAGTAGTCATGTGAATTTGGTATTCGTTTGATATTTTGATGAGATATATGTTGTCTAGCCTCTAGTGGTGTTATGTGAACGTCGACTACATAACACTTCACCATTATTTGGGCCTAGAGGAAGGCATTGGGAAGTAATAAGTAGATGATGGGTTGCTAGAGTGATGTAAGCTTAAACCCTAGTTTATGCGTTGCTTCGTAAGGGCTGATTTGGATCCATATGTTTCATGCTATGGTTAGGTTTACCTTAATACTTTTGTTGTAGTTGCGGATGCTTGCAATAGAGGTTAATCATAAGTGGGATGCTTGTTCAAGTAAGAACAGCACCCAAGCACCGATCCACCCACATATCAAATTATCAAAGCACCAACGCGAATCATATGAACGTGATGAAAACTAGCTTGACGATATTCCCATGTGTCCTCAGGAGCGCTTTTCCTATTATAAGAGTTTGTCCAGGCTTGTCCTTTTCTACAAAAAGGATTGGGCCACCTTGCTGCACTTTATTTACTCATGTTACTTGTTGCTCGTTACAATTTATCTTGTCACAAAACTATCTGTTACCACTTATTTCAAGATTTGCAGAGAATACCTTGCTGAAAACCGCTTATCATTTCCTTCTGCTCCTCGTTGGGTTCGACACTCTTACTTATCGAAAGGACTACGATAGATCCCCTATACTTGTGGGTCATCAGTATGGAGATACCGATGATCGAATCTCGGACAAGTAACATATCGCAGACAAAGGAAATTGCATACGGGATTAATCAATTCTTGACCCAATATGGGAATCCAGTTACATTATTAGTTATTGACCGGAGAGGAGTCTCGGTCATGTCTCCATGTTCCGAACCCGTAGGGTCGCACGCTTAACATTTAGCAGCGCTAGGGTAGTATTGACATATTAATAGTGGAAAATCTGAAGGTTGTTCGGAGTCCCGGATGCGATCCGGACGCGTCATGAGGAGCTCCGGAGGTAAAGATTTATATATGGAAAGTTTTTGTCAAGGTTTCGGGAAAAAGTCCGGTTTTTTCGGTATTATATGGGGTAGCCACCAGAAGGTTCCAGAGGGTTCCGGAGGGGTTTGGAAGTCCTCGGAGGGTTCCACCACGTCCCATAGAGTAGCATGGGCTGTAAGGGGGCGCCCTGGCCTTAATGGTCTAGGGGCAACAGCCCGTACAAGGCCCATTCGCATGGGGAAGGGGAAACCCTAAGGGGGAGGGCCTCCACTTGGCTTCGAGGGCACGCCTCCCCCCTTGGTCGCCGCCCTGCCTTGGGAGGGGGGCTAGGGCTTCCAAGCCCCTCCCTCACCCCTATATATAGTGGGGAGGCGCAGGGGGCAGCTAGCCTCCGTGCTTGCCCCGTCTCCCTCCCGTTACTCCCCATCCATGTTTAGTCAGCGCTTGGCGAAGCCCTGCCGGAGTTCCAATGCCACCACCACCACGCCTTCGTGTTGGTTCAGATCTCATCGACCTCCTCTCCCACACTTGTTGGATCAAGAAGGAGAGGACGTTGCCGAGCTGTACGTGTGCTAAACTCGGAGGTGCCGCACGTGCGGTACTTGGATCGGATTGGATCGTGACACGAGTACGACTACGCCAACCACGATCTCTAGATCGTTAACGCTTTTGGTCTACAAGGGTATGTAGACACCACTCGCATCTCGTAGCTATACATCTCCTAGATTGGATATTGGGTGTTTCGTAGGAATTTTTTTATTTTCATGCTTCGTTCCCCGTCATTTCTTACCATCACCATTTAATGAGAAAGGAAACAACTTAAGAATATAATAATAACGAATGTTTTTCTCATGAGCAAATAGGGTGGCTATATCATGCAATTTAGTAAGGTGTGCCACAACAGTTTCAGTTTCATAACCATGAAAAGGATCAGATTCAACCAAAGTAATTAACTCAGGATTAACATAGAATTCATAATACTTATCGGTAACAAAGATAGGACAAGTAGCAAACTTAGGATCATATTTATTTCTCTCCACCATAGATTTTTCTTTAAGCGTACTCAGTAATTTCTTAACATCATTTCTACCATTACAAGCAAGAAATTCTCTAGCTATCTCCCTATCCATAACATAACCACACCTAGGAAATTATATTTCTGCAACAAAGTCTTTAGTGGCATAGTAGCAATAGTAATAGGAACAAGAACAATAGCATTTTGTGATGATTGTAACAGCAGCAGCAATAGTAACTTAGCAAAGACCAATATGAGAAAAGTGTAGGCATCGGACCAGTGATGGATATTTATGTTGGATGATATTCATCATGTAACAGTCACAACATAGAGCGATATACAATAGCTCCAATTCATCAATGTAATGTAGGCATGTATTTCGTATATAGTTATATGTGCTTATAATAAGAACTTGCATGGCATCGTTTGTCCTACCCTCCTATGGTAGCGGGGTCCATAAGGAAATCTAAGGGATATTAAGGCCCTCTTTTAATAGAGAACTTAAATAAAGCATTAGCACATAGTGGATACATGAACTCCTCATACTACGGTAATCACTGGAAAGAATCCCAATTATTGTCACCTTGGGGTATGTAGATCATAACACTTAATAGTTGCATACAACTTGCAAGATAGGATCAAGAACTCAAATATATTCATGAAAACATAAAGGGTTCAGATCTAAAATCATGGCACTCGGGCCCTAGTGACAAGCATTAAGAATAGCAAAGTCACAGTAACATCAATCTAGGAACATAGTTGATACTAGGGATCAAGCCGTAACAAATTGACTCGATTATATGACAAATCTCATCCAAATCCATCACCATTCAGCAAGCCTATGAAGAATTTACTCATTCCCGGTGGTGAGCATCATGAAATTGTTGATGAAGGATGGTTGATGATGACGACGGCGATGAATCCCCCTCTCCAGAGCCCCGAACAGACTCCAGATCAGCCCTTCCGATGAAGAACAAGAGGTGGCGGCGGGTCCGTATTATAAAACATGATGAAACTTTCTCTCTGATTTTTTTTCCATTAAACGATATTTATGGAGTTGGAATTGAGGCAACCGGAGGCTCGTGGGACCCACGAGCTCGCAGGGCGCATCCCTGAGCTTGTGGCTCCTGGGTGGCCCCACTCCAATAATTCTCTTTGCCATTATTTTTTCATATTTTCTGGAAATATTCTCCGTAAATTTTTAACTCAGTCTGAGAACTTTTATTTCTATAAAAAAACAACACCATGACAGTTCTGCTGAAAGCAACGTCAGTCCTGATTAGTTCCATTCAAATCATGCAAATTAGAGTCCTAAACAAGAACAAAAGTGTTTGAAAAAGTAGATGCATTTGAGACGTATCAGTTCACACATTTTGAATATATTGATGTATTTTATGGAAAAAGAGATATTATTTCAAAAATATTTCTTGAAAGAGTGAAAATTGAGAACATGAAAAATCGAACGACGAAATTATGACAGATGGCAATTATAAAAGGGAATGAATATTGAGAATGGAAGACCTTAACAAGGAAAAAGGAAAGAAAAGAAAAAATAGTAAAAACAAAAAACAGAAAAACTAAGAACACGAGACAAACCAACACTAACAAAACAGAGAAAACACCGAGAGCTCCTCGTCAGTGCCTGCAGTGACCGGCCCAAAAAGCGTGAGGCTCGCTATTCACCGGTCGTGGTTGACCGGCCAACTGTTGACTTATGAAAAGCGCAAAAAGGAAAAAACGCGTAATAAGATCAAATTCAAAGGTAGGCCGCACATTTGGAAAAAGAAAGTTCACGGATTTGAAAAAAGTTCATGAGTTTTGCGAAAAAAGTTCCCGTACTATAAAACAAAATCATAAATTCAAAAAAATCATGAACTTAAAAAATATGATTTTCAAGAATATCATTAAAAAAGTTCACGGATTTGAAAAAAAGCTTATTGCTTTTGAGAATAAATCACAATTTTTAAAACAAGTTCATGCATTTTTTGGGAAAGACTACATGAATTTGAAATGTGTCCATCTACTTTGAAAAAATAAGTTCATTGTGTTTGGAAAAACTTAAGGAATTTAAAAAAAGATCACAAACTTTAAGGGAAAAGTTTATCAAATTTGTAATGAAGTTCATGAATTTGAAGAAAACCTTCAAATTTGTAAAAAAAATCGCGCATTTTTTAGAAAAGGAAAAAGGAACAAGGAAAGGAAAAAAAACCTTCCAAAAAACCGACCAGCGTTCTGGGAAAGCCGTTTTGGGAAGCTTCCCAAAACCGGGAGCTTTCGCGAATTGAAGAAAGAAGAAAGGGGAGAGAAAAGAAGTAATTAGGCATAAACGGTAAGATATCCTAGTTGGTTAGTGTGGTTCCCTCTAAACAAGGAGATCTTGACTTCGAATCCCCTCGCTTGCAACCACAACCCCGTTTGTGAATAACTAAGTAACAGGCACTAAAGGCGCCGAATAGGACTTGGCGGAGGCCTCCTCTTCATCACCATTTGCACCAGTTACCACTACCGGCGCCCGCACAACACGCGTAGCGGCCCGGCCCAGCAAACGCGACGAGGAGAAAAAGTTTATTTGCTTGTACAGCTAAAAACATGAGGGATTTCTGGGAGAAGCGGGATTTGATTTGTGCTTGCCAACGTGAGTAGCCAAGACAATAACCACTACGCCAACTCATCCCATTTTTCTTCTAAAAGACAAAATTGTATTCTACACTTGTTGTAGAACAACATTGATATGTAGAACTTGAAGCGTGAACTTCAAGTAAGTTCATATATTTAAAAAGGCTCATACCAAAGAAGTTCATTGGTTTTGAAAAACATTCAAAAAACTGAAAAAAGTTCATCCATTTTGAAAAAAGTTCACACATTTGAAAAGTTCATCGATTTTGTAAAAAAATATCATCCATTTTAAAAACTCAAACATTTTAAAAAGTTCATTTATTTTAAAAAAAGTTCATCAAATTTAGAAAAGTTTCATCAATTTTGAAAAAAGTTCACAAATTTGAAAAGTTTCATCGAATTTTGAAAAAGGTTCAACCATTTTGAGAAAAAAGTTTCACAACCTTTTTAAAAAATCATCATTTTTAAAAAGTTCAAGAATTTTGCAAAAATGTTCAAAAAATTGAAAAAAGTTGATCGAATTTGGAAAGAAGTTGATCAAATTTGAGAAAAAGTTCACGAATGTTGGAAAAGTCCGAAAATTCGAAAAAGTTCATCATTTTTGAGAAAGTTCACCAATTTGAAAAAGGTTTATCGATTTTGAAAAAAAAAATCATGATTTTGAACATAATATCAACGATTTTTAAAAAGTTCATGGATTTTGGAAAGAGTTAATCTATTTTGAAGGAAAAAATCACAAACTTGATAAAAGAGACAGAGAAAAAAGAGAAAAGAAAAGAAAAAAAATGAAAGAACAACAGACAAAAAAACATGTATGTAAGCACGCTAGGTGAGGTGGCCAAGCAGTTATTGCGTTGGCACTGAACTCACGCTCGCAGGTTCAAATCAAAACTAGCGCTCGTGTGTTTGTAGTTTAGTAACATGTATACAAAATGAAATGGGCCGGCCCATCGCATAGCGGGGGGTGCGCGCCCGTTCCCGGGACTCGAAGGAAATGTCGCCGAAGGCGCTGAATAGCATTTGGCAACATGGCGAAAATGCCGCCCTCCCTGTGCTACAAACTGGGTTGGCGCATGCGTGCCCTTGGGTCCATTCCTGTCTATTACCGCCAGCATTGAGCGGCATATAGAAATTGGGAAGGGTGAATACCAGCATGTTGCCTCCTGGACTAACAAAGTCTATATCTCGCTTATAGTGAGTAGACCTACTCTGCCACTTGAAGCTTCCCCAGCGACGGACCTGCCCATTTTCTTCTCTCCGTCGAGGGAGCGAGGTGACTTCTCTTGGTCGAGTTTGGTCCATTTTAGTTTTTCTTTTGGTTTTCTCTGTTTCTTCATAGGTTTCCTATGTCTTCTGGTTTTTCTTTCTTTCTTTCACTAGTTTTATTTTCTTTCATTTTTATTTGTTTCTCTTTCCATATTTTGGTTTTCACTAATTTTCCTTTATTTATTTTTTCCTTCATTTTGCTTCAGTTTTTTTGTTTCTTTCTTGGTTTTCATCAGTTTTCTTTTTTCTTCGTCGGATTTATCCGTTTTCATTCTCTTGCATTGATTCTTTTTTTTCTATTGGTCTTCTTTGTTTCTTTGCCTTTTATCAATTTTTTCTTGAAGACATGCCAACTTTTCTCAGTACATATTTAACATCTTTCGTATACATCAGAAACATTTTTTTATTTACACGTAAACTTTATGAAATACATTACTATTATTTTTGAATTTTTTCTATGTCTACCTTTTTCTATACACATTGTATATTTTTGGTATATATGTTTAACATTTTCTAAATACAAGATTAATATTTTTCTTTATACATGTCAACATTTTCAATATGCTGTGAACAATTTTTAATGTCAATAAATATTTCTCACAAACAATCTACATTTTTCGTATATGTGAGGAAACAATTATATACAGGTTTAACATTTTTTTAGATACATAATCTACTTTCTTAAATATATCATTTTTTTATCTATTTATATTTAACGTATGCTGTACATTTTCATAGATACCACGAATATTTTTTTATACCCACTCAACATTTTCAAAATAAATGATCATATTTTTTATACACATTTTATTTGTTGTAGATATTTTTTGTATATATGAATAAAATATTACTATACACATTAAACCTTTTTGCAGTGCTTGATTAACATTTCTTAAGTACATGATCAAGTTTTTTTATATATGTTGTATACATTTTTGTATACATGAGTAATGTTTTCTATGCACATTTATTTCATAAATGTTGTATACATTTTTAGTATACATGGGAAACATTTTTCTATATACATTTAACATTTTGAAACTATAAATAAAAATAATAAAGCAAAAAACGAAGACAAGAAACATGAAAGAAAAACAGAATAACTGAGGCTGTGTCCTGGCGCGCGCCTGGGCCGGCCAATCTTGGGCGAGGGTTCCCTACACCTTGCTATAAAGCGAGACATAGGGGCGTCCTCCTAGACTTCCCTTTCTTGCTGAATTGTATCCAACCCAATAATACAGCGACCACTGGCCCAAACTGGATCTCTTCTGGGCTTGGTACAAACTTCTCTCAAGCGAAGTATATGCATGGGCATATGCTACGCGGAGCAATAGAAACTGAACATTGTGCTTGCTGCTGAGAAGCATTGTTGATGGTGTTTCCTTTAAATATGCTTAGTAGGGTGTTATGAAATGCCACATATTCCATGCACAAAACAGTATGAGTAGTGTGTTAGCATTTATAACTATACTGCTTACGAGAATTTCCCTTCTCTCGTTGCATGCTGAATACATTTTGGGATGATAAAGTAGGAGCTGAGGTATGTGATGCTCAATTTTTTAGATGCATTTGCTTATGTATAAGACAGATGCCCATAAACTATGACCTGCCTATCCATTCACAAAGTTCACAAGGTAACCCTGCAGCAAGGAATTGAGTAGTTTGTATTGACATCAAATTACTCCTCCTCGCCTCCTCGGGGATCTTAGAGTGACAGTTTTTTTGCCAAGAGTGATCGACGACCATTCTCCTATCCATTTCTTGATGGAATTTTATTGATAAATTCTTCTAGTTCCAGAATCCAGTTTGGGTGTACTCTATGATTGGTTTATTACCGAAAAAGGGTTTCCCCCCGCTTTTTGTATACAAAGCAACCCATCGAGACATCCAACGGTAGGTGCTGGGGCGGAAGCAGCACAGTCACGCTTAAAAGAAATGATTGATTTATTTGGTCACATTGTGAATGTATGCTCATATATGTTACCAACATGTTGGTATATACTGTGAGCTTTAAGTAGCATGCGGTAAGAGAAGTACTGATAGTAGTTCACATTGCAATTTTTTGCGTGATTTCCTTGAAGTATAGAAGTTTCCAAGAAGTACTTAGCATGCGGTAAGAGAAGTACTGACAGTAGTTCACATTGCAATTTTTTGCGTGATTTCCTTGAAGTATAGAAGTTTCCAAGAAGTACTTAGCATGCGGTAAGAGAAGTACTGATAGTAGTTCACATTGCAATTTTTTGCGTGATTTCCTTGAAGTATAAAAGTTTCCAAGAAGTACTGATAACAAGTTTTATTAAGCTTCTTGTATGTACTCTAGAAGTATAAAAGTTTAGAATGGCACGGTGTTGGATTTTAACCTTCTATAGTACAAACTTCTTGGTTATGCTCTGAACTTAACAAAACTTGTCATCTGTTAGAACAGCGAGTCGGACTTTGATGAATTTGTACGTGCTCGCGCAATTAGTTTTCTATAAGTAGATTATGTATCTGGTTGGGCCTTGATGGATTTTGTTGGCCGAAACATGCCCCACCAGTAGCAGAACTGATGGCGATTTGGAAGGGACTGATGCAAGTTGGGGAGGCGTGGTCCAAAACACTGTTGTGATGGTCCCTGCTTCATCTGTACTCAAAGTTAGCACAAAGTTGGGTCATCTATTTTGGAACGGAGGGAGTAGCACTGTAGTAGAGTGAAGCCGACCGTTGAATCAGATTTGCCGGTGAGGAGCGGCTACCATTCGTCCTAAGAATAGTTTTCCGAAGCAATCTCCTAAAAGTAGCAGGTGCCTAGTTTCTGTTTAGAGGCTTAAAATTCCTAGTACTACTTTGCTATAGAACAGTAATTCAGGCTAGAGCTCGAGTGAAAGCTCACAGACGCGGACATGGGGGCACTGCGATCTGATGCGTGGTCCAGTCATAATTCCCCTTCAGATCTTTGCAAGAGATGAGATTTCTATGCCATAGCCATCTGTTAACGGGGCCACTGAAGTTGATGAGCACCAGGAGATATTTAGCGACTTGCAACCAACGGACGAACACCTTCTATAATTTTTCACCTTTTAACTCCACCCACACATGAGCAGGATGATTGCAGTATATTCTTCTTACCTTTGCTATTTCTGTGCTAGTTTATTTCGTCCACAGCTAGTCATACTTTCGTTTGTTCAAATCAGTGGGAGCCACCCATAACCATCTCGTCTTACACAAATTATTCCCCTAGTATCCATCTTACTAGCTAGTGCTTATAGTCATAGAACCCAGAATGTTGATATGTTTCGGATTAAAAAAGTACGTGAAACGTAGAATGGCAGTATGCCAGGTCTGTTAGGGAAAACTTTGTCAAGGATAGGGGAGCAAGAAAAGGCGCCACTTCGTAACTGGTAGAGCAGGTTATCTTTGCTCGTGCGTGTTCCCCACTGCCACTGGGTGTAGTTGCATGTGCCCATTATTGGGCCTTCCTCTAGCACGCAGGTGCAGCTCCCCCAGTCTCCACCGGCGCGTAGAATAATTGGATGGTCCCTCTTACATTTTCCGTTGCGAAATTGTAGGTAGTGGTACATCTGAACACGTGACACATCCGTGCCGTGCGGTCTGGCAAGGCATGCCGGCCATGTCTCTTTCTGCGGGAGCGGATACGTACTCAAAATACCGAGTTACACGTCGACAACACTCTGCTACTTCTGGTACTACATATATTACGTGTTGAACGGTTGCAGTTGGAGTTGGAAGAGCGGTCGGCCCCAACGGTGATGCATGGCTGGCCTGGCTACCTGCCGCTGATTCCAACGAGTCAGTGGTGGCGGCACGTAGCTGGAGGAGCAACGCCGGCCGGTCGGCAGGCGCTCGTCAGTTGGTTTGCAGCCCTGCCCGGTTGGTCTGCTCTGACGGAGTTTATTAGCCACTGGGCGCCCCGCCGGGCTGCGTGGCGATAACGATGCCCCTCCGGCTGTGGCTGGGGCATCTCGTCCGATGACGTCGCCTCAGCGGATCAGTTGTTGCCGGGTTCCCATCTGACTCAACTCAGCAGCTGATCTTGACCAGTCTATGGCTTCCCAGCAGCTATGAAGCACCGATACTTCAAAAATCGCTGTATCGGCGTACCGTACGTGCCCGATACTCCGATACGCATGATACGGCTTCGATACACGTATCCTGGAAGTATCCCAATTTTGATTTAAAATAAAGAGAAAATAAAACTGATACGTTGGGGACACGCTGTGGACACGGCTGGGATACGGCAAGAGCCCAATAGAAGCCCACGCGCGAGCCTAACCCTTAACATTCGCTCTTCCTCTCTGTTCGACCACCTCAGGCGACTGCAGGAGCAAGCCGCCGCCACCTGGAGTGGCTTGTCGCCGCCCCGACAATAGTGGCTCGCCACCGCATGGAATCGCCGGTCCAGCTCGCTGACTTGCCTCGCCACCGCCTGAAGTGACTGGGTTTTTCTCCGCCATTGTGGCCCGTTGCTAGCAACAACAAGGTCATGGCTGTCACTGCTCTCTGTAGGTTTGGAGATGTTGCTGCTGGGAGACATACACGAGGCTAGGATATGTCGGGTGATTATTCTTCAGTACCTTTGGATATTAAGATACGGTAGCTCTGCTGTGTATAAGATTTTTCTTCGTCTCTCTGTCTTTTATTTGCATGTCATTTGTTATTTATTATTTATATATACTCGCCGTATCGCCGTATTGTTGTTTTAAAAAATTGCCGTATCCCGTATCGCCGTACTCGTATCGCCGTATCGGTGTCGCCGTCTCGGTGCTTCATAGCCCAGCAGCAGCTAACTAGCATTGCTAAACGGCATGGCTGCGCGCACGCGAGTATTCTGAATTTCTGAT
This sequence comes from Aegilops bicornis, assembly GCA_021605145.1. Lineage (NCBI taxonomy): Eukaryota > Viridiplantae > Streptophyta > Magnoliopsida > Poales > Poaceae > Aegilops > Aegilops bicornis. Next base: position 518,627,087 of record CM038669.1, read on the forward strand.
GCGTGGTGGGGGTTAAACTAGTCACGGCCCCCTGCCAGGAAACTGCACCTGCCGTGCCCGCTGCCCGGTTATTACGTAGTTCACCAATAATTTCCGTTTGCCACTAGTGTTGCCTACGGTGGTCGGTTTGGGAGCGCATTTGTTTACTGCTCCGCGCTTTGATCGATGCCGGCATGCATGTCAAGTGCCAATTACGCCACAAACCTGACTGAGCTTTCGCGCGCTCCGAGTGCGGGGTTAGCTCGACCTTCTTAACTTAGGGCTGATGATCGTACTCCTACCAGGCTCTTTCTACCGAATCTAGCAATAGATACTTGCGCCTTTCCCTCCATTCTGGAAAACAAAGCGAGTGGCCACCCCCACCCTTTTCTTATATGCGAGAGCGTGCCAAGCCGAAGTAGACCGGCGAAAAGATGCGCGCCAAAAGCATTGCCCCAACTTCTTTAAGCAAACGAACAAGCTACTCCTACTCCTAGTAGTGCATAAATAAGCATGCTGGACGAATTTGATAGCGCCGACTGATAAGTAGCCCGAACCGACGGATCCTAGTGATCCTAGTGCTTCGGTACAACTGTGGTGCACGCTGACGCGGAGTCTTAATATGCTAACTCGTGTGCTTTATTTCATTTTATTTTTGCAGAGGAAGCTGTGGGAAATCTGTGTGTCAATTGCCGCCGGTGCATCTTTTCGCTGCTTTCGCAGTCTCCGGGGCAGCAAATCTCTCTGTGTGTGCGTGTAGGGCTGCAAGAAAAGCTCGAGACTCGTGAGCCGCTCGAGATCGACTCGTTTTTTGAATCGACTCGAAAAGAAACGAGCTGAATTTGAACAATTTATGTAGCTCGATGGAGAAACGAGCCGATCTTGAGCCAATGTTGGCTCGCTCGATTTTAGCTCGATAGCTCGACAAAATATCGTTATGTTAATGATCTTGCCATATATTTAATGAAAATAAGGTAATTTATTACCATATATGTTGTCCATAATTTTTCTCCATTTTATTTACCAACGAACATGAAAACTTAATTAAGAGCAGAGAAGATTTAGGCCTAATTAGGCTGGTTGTAATGGTGAGTATCATATACTAGTATCATGCATATGATACTAGTGTATGATACTACATCCGTAATGCAAAGTATCATATATTGGTATCATAGAGTACTACATTTATTGTCATGCATGACACAAAGTAGCACATCATTTAATATGATATGATATCATGATATGATACTCAAGCATCTCTTTCTTCATTTAATTCTATGTCATCTCATCAAAATTGCTTAGTTGGCATGCATGATACTACCTATGATACTACCATTACGGGCAGCCTTATGGCACGTGGTCGACTATGTGTTAAATATCATATATTTTTGGCAAAGGTTCCAGCATATTCACCTTAATTTTTTTGTTTTTCATCCATATATTTATAATTTTTATCATCTCGTTTTGCTCGAAACTAGCTCGAGATAGACTCGAGGTCGTTATTCTGAAGACGAAGTCGTATTCTACAAACGATCACGAAACTTCATTTAGTTTGAGCTCGCTCGAATTTGCATATGAATTGAGCTAAGTCAACTCCAACTCGCTCGAGCTCAGACTCGTTTACAGCCCTATGTGCATGTGGTCCGGGCGCGGGAAAGGAGGGGGCGGAAACGGAATCTCGAATCTCCGGGCCCTCTCCATCTCCGATCCGGTAGTCCCCGGCGGCTCAATTATACGCCCATTTGCACTTTGCAGCGGGCGCCCCAGGAATCTCAACGCCGGTGCGCGCAACAGGCCCCGCGAGGACGCCGACACACGATGCCTCCCTCCCTTCCCGAAACGCGAAAGCGCCCACCCAGGGCCGGGCGTGGAACCGTCGACGCGGCCTCGGACGGACTCCAGCTCCGGCCAATGGCGGCCCGGCAACACCGACCACACTCACCGCCACTCCCGTCCTCCGCCGTATTGTATGCTCCCCAGGGACAGAGGAAAAGGAGGGAGGCGGGCGGGCAAAGCGAGAGGAAAGGAAAGGCCGCGCCCACTTTGCTTGCGTTGGATTGCTGCATCTTCCCGCCCGCCCACTTGCGCTGCAAGTTGCGCTCTTGTGTGGCAACTGTCCCGAAGTGATTCCATGGGCCGGAGCCGATGCTCGCTCGCTAGCTAGCTAGCTAGCTAGGCTGCACGTACTGTGCCACACAGATGGTGGCCTAATGAACATCGCAACAGTGACGGACTGACGGTGTAGGGCTGGAGGATTAAAGCAGAGCGGGGTCAGACGGTTCGCAGTTAACTAGACAGACACAAAGCGCTCCATGGGATTTACATCTGCTTTGCAAACACGCTTTTACGTACGTCGAACTGAATTTTGGCCACGTCGTTCCCGAAAATCGCTTTTGGAGGCCGAGCTCCCTCCATTTGCAAAATTCAAAATTCATCAAACTTCATACCTTTTGCGTTTCAGAGAATTCTGAAAAAAATACACATATACATAGAGGCACTATGTACACGCGTGTAGATTTTCAAGACGAAATACGTTGAAATAAGGGTTATGCAAAAAAAAATACAGGGCTTTTCAGCACGTGATACTGTTCATCCTTAGAGTCCATGAATTTGTTTCTTTATATAGGCCGCGTTTCAAGGTATTTCATTCTCAAGATTTACGCGCATATAGATTTCATCCTTGTATACCTACATTCCTTTCAGATTTATTTGAAACAAAAAATTCTGTTTTTTTAAAGAAAATAAAGAGCTCCATGAAGCCCGGTAAACAAAACGCCCACTTGTTCGTTTCATGTTATGCTAGCTACATAAAACCGGCTCCCGTACGAAAGAAGGCATCCCACGACCACTGAAAAGAGTATTAATAATGGTTTATGTGACGGGACTGACATAATTGTTTTTGCTAGAGCCGGGTCAGAAGCAACAGAACCAATGGAAGAAGCAACAAATCCCACATTAGAAGCCAACATTAGTTGTAAATCTTGAGACGGAGTGAGGAATCATGAATGAGGCAATTTTTTCAAGAATTAGAAGGGCATCTTTGCAAGTTTACCCCCTTGAGTGTGGGGGAGGGGGGCAATGGCCCCCTAGCTCTATATGCATAAGCTGATGCGGATGCTAAGGTTTCAACCTACTTTTCGAAGGCCGAGGAGCTGTCGCTAGCGTTCTAGTGGGGGAAGGGGACGAGCTCCGCCTCAATGAAGCAGACATCATTCTCCAGGCTGTCGTAGTGCATCATGACATCGGCGACTGTCTTGCCGGACGGCAGTGACGCCACCAGCTCGCACCGGTCCGCCACGTCACCGTCGACCCGCACGAGCGCCTCCTTGAACAGCTTGTTTTCCTCCAGCGACCACGCCACGCCGCCGCTCCACTCATCCTGCAAGAACCAGCTGCCTGATGCAAAATAAACTCTTGTAGCTTTATGTCCCAAGGACGGAGCCAAGAACCACGAAGGGGCAAATTTTCGGGGAATTAGAAGGGTGTCTTTGCCAATTTTACCCTCTTGATTGTTCTAAAAAAATGGAGAGGGGTACCCTTGGCTCTATCCCTCGTAGATCATTGTGTGCATAAGTTGATGCAGACGCCGGGGTTCCAACCCCTTACCGAAAGAAAAGAAAAACCTACATCTCGCCATGCCCGAATGTCACCGATGCCGACTCTTGCTCCACAGCGAAGAAGAAACGCACACATTCCGCGAAAAAGAAGAAGAAAAGTAGACAGGAGAGCTTGCTTGCTAGGGCGAGAACATTCTTGTTGCACACTTGCTCTTGTGCATCGCCGAGGACGAGGAGATACCGCGGCCACTGACGCACCGGAAGGGCGTGAGCCAGCCACCGGCGGGCCTTTCAAAGTGGATCCGCGGGAATGTCTGTTCCTGTGCGAAAACGAAATGGATCCGATCCGGATTCCGAGCAACTTTTTGTGTTCCTTGCGATGATCGGTGCGTCTCCGTGGACTTCCCGCACGGAGGAGGAGGACGAGGCGATCAATGCTCCGTTGTGCTCTGCTGCTCCTTGGGTTGGGTGGACCTGCGACTCATCCCGTGCTGCTAGTGTGGCCCGCGTGCCAGCCACACCACCGTCAGCATCGGTTGCAACCTTCGTCTCAGCTAAGCAAAACCGGCAGCAACAAGCCCTTCGCCTCCTCCGATTGGCCGAGGAGGAATCGCTCGGGTTGGCTTCTCGTGGGCCGAGCACGAGCGTAGTTTAGTCCCGATCTCTGACCCGACCAAGTCTTAAAGAAACTCCCATTTTGTGTAGTGGTGGGAATACTACTAGCACGCACGATGCGGTGCTTGAAACTTGTAATTTCCAGCCGAAGAGGAGCCAATAATGTACGTACATACAGAGTCCTACGATGTTGATCCGCTTCAGGCCTCGCTCCCTCAAAAACGACAGGAAACAGCACAAGAAAACCACACTAACAATAATCATAATCGGCATCGAGTTCATCATTATTAATATAGCAGGGGTCAATGAGAGGGTGACCAATGCTAATACCCCAAAATCAAAAAGATCAACACGTTACAAGCAACGGAAAAGAAACACCATACGGTATGCTGCATGACACTAACTAGCTGTCCAAATACATCAATCAAAAGTAAATATAAAGAAAAAACTCGGCAGGTGTAATCACAGCGTCTAGCTAGCATTACAGTACTCCTGTGCTAGTGTGCTTCCCAAGCAGCGCGCCTCCCATGGCTCGGGACGGGAGTAGCAAATAATAGAATATTGCTAATTATTTCACCGTGGGCGTGGTGTTATGTACACAGAGGCCAAACGCCGTCTCCATCCTGCTGCCATGCCGCTCATCCTTATCTCATCCTCGCTCTCCGTCCGTCCGTTCAGTGTAGTGCTCCAGCATGGATGATCTCTGCTCGCTGACCAAGAGCACGTGCGATGTGGTGTGGTTCTCCCCTCCCTCCTCGTGCACGCCCGACGACGAGGCAGCTTTCTCCGACGGCGGCTGGGCTGCTGCTGCTCGAAGGAACCCCTGGTCAACCGAGAGGCTGGAGCTGGCCGCATTGCATCTGCATCAGTACAGAGTCGCCGTGGTAGCCGTTATTGCTGGCCTCCAGCTTCACGCTGCCGTAGAGGTGGGCCGGCATGAAGTGGTGGTGCCCGCCGAGAGGCGGCGGCGGCTTGCTGTCGACGAGCGCGCCGAACTGCTCCGGGGCGGAGGAGGTGGCGGTGAGCGCGGAGGGCGGCGACGGCGAGGGGTTGGTGTTGCTGGCGTGGTCGTCGTCGGGAATGTTGACGGTGGTGATGTCGTGGATGCTGGAGCGGCGCTTGTCCTTGCCGCCGGAGTTGAGGCGGATGAAGTACTTCTGCGCGTGGCTGGCCACCTGCGTCGGCGTCCGGCTCGTCACGTAGTTGCGCGAGATGTTCCGCCAGTCGCCTCGCCCGTACTTCTTCAGGCCCATCAAGAACAGCCTGCGGCAAACGGAAGTTCGTCCCGCCGATCAGCGACCCGCGCGCCGGAGCGAGATTTGATTGAAGCTGTGCGTGCGTGCGTGGGTTGGGTAATCGGGAGGGGCTGGCTTACTTGTGCTCCTCCTCCGTCCATGGCACGCCCTTCTTGCGCTCCTGGTCCGCGCCGCGCCCGCGCTTGCCGTTGCCGCCCGCCGCCATGTAGCAGGAGCGCTTGAACGCCAGGTCGCCGCCGCCGTCCCAGTCGAGGGTGAACCCGGAGGCCGGGGCGTTGGCGTTGTAGTGGGGGAAGGGGACGAGGCCCGCCTCGATGAAGCAGACGTCGTTCTCGAGGTCGTCGTACTGCCGCATGACGTCGGCCACCGTCTTGCCGGGCAGCAGCGCCGCCACCCGCTCCCACCGGTCCGGGGCGTCCCCGTCGACCCGCGCGAGCGCCTCCTCGAACATCTTGTTCTCCTGCGGCGACCACGCCCCGCCAACGCCGCCGCCGCCGGTGCTCCGCTGGTCCTGCAAGAACCAGCCGCCTGCCTGGCCGGCGAAGTAGGGCGCCGGCGGCACCGGCAGCACCTCCATCCACGACTCCTGCTTCATCATCTTTCTCTCTCTCTCTCTCAGGCCCAGCCGACCAAGATTCCGCCCACCGTTGTCAGGCAAAGCCACGGGAGGAGCGGAGGAGAAGAGAAGAGAGGGGGAGTGGCAGTGGCAGGGGAGGCGGTATTTATGCGGTGGCGGCGGTATCGATCCCGGTCCGGCAGATGCCAAAGTGGGCTGAGCGAGGCAGAGAGGAGGTGATTCGGCCTCCACCGTGGGAGGGGAGCGCGCTTAAAGAAGGCAGAGGCTCGGTGATTGGGCCGTGGTGGAGTTTGTGGTCTCTCGACCAAACAAAAGCCTCCTGATCTCCCACCTCCTCTCGCTTTCTCTCTCCCGCCTCTCCGCGAGCGAGCGAGCGAGCTTGGGGTGGGGGAGAGACAGAGGGCGCAGTGGGTGCTTCGGCCGTGTGCGTGCGCGTGAGGGGAAGGGGAGGGCCAGTCCAGGCTGGAGGGGCTGTGCTGTGCGGGGTGCAGGCGACGTCGCCTTTCTTTATTGGCCGTTGCTTGCCGCTTTTCCAAAGGCCGGGGCTGCAGCTGGAGCTCGACTCGTTCCGTCCTGGCAGCAGTGGCAGCATTTATTATTCCGCCCTCCGCTTGTCCGGAAACGCACTTTGTGTCCTCGGCCTCTTCCATTTAGGGTAGGTTTGCGCCCCTCATTTTTGCTGCCATCAACAAACTCAATTTTTTTCAAGATTGAAAACTTTTTCTCAGCTACTCCCTCTGTTCTCTTTTGTAAGTCCTTTAGGACAGCTGAAATTAAACTGTTTTAGAGGCTGTCTTAATGCGGAAACCACTACTGGAATAAAGTTAGATCTTTATTTCATTTCAAGGAAAAGTTTCAGGGTTTAGCCACCACTCAGACAGTAGTGAAAAATCAAACTAACTCTAGACGAAAGTGCTTAAAAGGTCTTACAAAAGTGAACGGAGGGAGTAGTAAAAATTCGTTGTGTTTCCCACTGATCCTCCCTTGCTCTCTCGGTTCTTCACTCTTTTTCTATCGGTGGCGCCTTCCTCTGTGGCTGGTTTTGTACCGTGATGCCACTAATCTGGAGCGTGAGTGAGAAATTCATCACGTTGAACATCTTTGTTGCCATCGGAATTCGCTCGTCAGCGCCGCGTATGCTCTGGGTATCTTTGTAGCCCATGCACGTGATAGCCAGGCGTGGATCATTTTGGTTCGAACATCGGAATCACGTTGCGATTTAAAAAATTGGCGTTGCTGTCTCCTCTCAAGGCAACGTGGCTCTCCCTTGATAAGGTAGCTAAGCCTGTCACTGTGTATCGCGTCATTTCCACTTTAGGCAGATCCAAGCAAGAGCTTCCATAAAAACTGATATTGGGTTAGCTCAGTCTTTGGATATGCTCATAGGGATATGGTGTGTTTGTGCGTGTTCATAGGAATAAATGTATACGTGTGTTTATAAGCGCTTGCGTCTGTATTGTTTAAAAACGATGGACATTAGGCCGTGCGCTAGTATCGAATTCATGGCCGTTAGGTGTTATTCCGGGTTAAATTGAGTAAATTAGATATTGCGCTCCGCCTCCTCCTTCTCCAAGAAAAAAAGTTAGGGTTCGTGTCTCTCGCCGGCAAGCCTTGGTCGCCTCGTCTCCGGTGGCCCTAGGGCCACGGAGACGGGGTGGATCCTGGCAATGGCCGGCGAGAGGGCTCCTTTTTTAGTCTTTTTTTAAATCTTGCTAGGGTTTGTGTCCTACTCAGGAAGGTGAGACGGCGGCGGTTCCCTGAAGATGGAATAAAGGTCTCCCCGCCTAGCCTCTCTGCACGGCGGTCGTCTAGCATCGTTGGTGGGCGTGTGGAGGTGTGTCTCCGGCAGATCTATCTTTGGTGGATTTGCTCGGATCTCGTCGTTGTTCGTCTACGTTCGTGTGTGTCTTCGGTTTGGATCCTTCCGATCTACGTTATTTCTCATCACGGCGGTTGCTTTGCAGGGTGCGGTCCTATGGGGCCTTAGCACGACGACTTCCCGACTGTCTACTACAACAAGTTATGCCCGGCTCCGGCGATGGAGGGGCGATGACGGCGGCGCGCCTTCGGCTCGCTTCGGTGCTTGTAGTCGTTGATAGGTGGTCTACGGATCTGGATATAATTTTTATTTCTGGTGTTCGTTATACTGCCGTGATTGAAGATGAATAGATTAAAAGTTTTTCCGAAAAAAACCGATGGACATGAGTGCACACGAACCGATTTGAGAGAAAAAGGTAAAATATAACTTAACCTTTTTGGAAGCAAACATGGTCTAGCATTATGCATGTGTGTAAAGTTTCACGATAAAACGATAACGATACGATATAAAGCTTACTATTCACATTTTTTTTGTACCCGCTATTTTGTCTTTTTTGTTAGAATTTTCACATAATGCATTTTGTCGCTAAACTTTACACATTGTTGTAACACTAAATCATGTTTGCTATAAAAAAATCAGAAATATTTGTTTTTTCAACAACAATAGCAGCGGCAGCAACAAAAAAGCCTTTAGTCTTAAACCCATCAGATCTCACAACCAACTCATTTTCTGGCACATGGATAGCTAGCATCCATGCAATCCTCCTTCAAATCTGTCTTTACGGACTCCTCCCGTGTTAAATTTGATATAGCCCGACCTCTCTTGATATTATCCGCACGCTTAAGCTGTCCCCTATGCACTAGAGCTTCTGGAGACCCGCGTTGAATACGCCCAAGCCATCTCAGACGATGTTGGACAAACTTCTTTACAATATAGTTACCCCAACTCTATCTCGTATATCATCAATTCGGATTCGATCCCTCCTTGTGGCTACACATCCATCTCAACATGTGCATTTCCGCTACACCAACTGTTGAATTTGTTGCCTTTAAGTCAGCGAACACTCAACACCATACAACATGGCGGGTCGAATCGTCTACGAAGGACTTGCTTCACTCGAGTAGATCTTCACGAAGTAGGCGATCTCCTTGTCCTCACAAACTTCTTGGTTCAACTCCACATCACAACGGAGGCTCCCAAGTGACACTAACCAATCTAGGAGACACTACTCTCCAAAAGATAATAGATGGTGTGTAGACGATGAACTCCTTGGTCTTGTGCTTCAAATGATAGTATCCCCAACACTCAACTCTCTCTCACAGATTTGGCTATGGTGAAATAGGGATTTGAGTGGAAAGCAACTTGGGGAAGGCTAGAAATCAAGGTTCAAAAGGTTGGAATGGAATCTCTTGATGTCAACACATGAGTAGTTGGTTCTCTCTCAGAAAATGGATGGTGGAAGTGTAGGCACGTTCTGATGGCTCTCTCTCTGATGGAGAAGGGGGTGGAGGGGTATATATAGCCTCCACACAAAATCCAACCGTTACACACTTTTGACTCATCTCGGTGGCACCGATTCGAAAACTCGGTGGGACCGATCTGTTAAAAAAATATGAACGTTAGGAATCTCGGTGGGACTGACTGGAACAACTCGGTGGGACTGATGCGCTAGGGATTAGGGCAAACATCATCTCGGTGGTCCCGATTGCATCAACTCGGTGGGACCGAAGTGAAGCAATAAGCAAAGAGAATCTGTAAAGCCAACTCGGTCGATTGCATAAACTCAGTGAGACTGAAGCGGATGCAATAGATCACAGAGCGCTGGCAAGGCCATCTCAGTGGGATCGAGATCCGTATCGGTGTGACCAAATCGTTAGGGTATCTAGCAGTGGCTATGTCAACTGAACTCGGTGGATTCGGATAGAAAGAATCGGTGGGGCCGAGTTGGAGTTTAGGTTTTGGACATATTTAGATGGAGAAAGTGGCTGAGGGTTTTGGAGCAATATCACTAAGCACTTGAGCAAGTAGACCATTAAGCAACCCCTCATCCCCTTTTAATAGTATTGGCTTTCATATGGACTCAATGTGATCTTGGATCACTTAAATAGAGATGAAGAGTCTTGATCTTTTGCCAATCTTTGTCCTTATCATTTTGAAGGGGTTCAACATCCTCTTGTCCTTGCCACTCCACTGTTGAATTTGTCTGAAATGTACTAGATAAAAATATCAGTCCAACAAAAGATATGTTAACATTAATTACCAAAATCACCCACGAAGCACTTGTGCTTCTAATCTCCCCCTTTCTAGTAATTGATGACAGCATACATCAAAGCTGCAAGTAAATGATATGAAGAGTAGTAAGTAATGCTTTGGAAGAACATGTAATATGCATAAGCTCCCCTTGCATGTGTGCAATCATCTATTGATAAAATTGGACAACATGTGAATGCACATCATGACAAGGCAAGAAATGAGTTACATGTATCTTGGCTACACTGGTACGCGTCGGTGCTATACAAACGGTTTTTAACCCCTTTCCGCGACGGTGGTCGGAACCGTCGCCAAGTGAGTGACTGCGATAGGGGGGTCCTTCCCACACGACCTAGAAACCGTCGAGGATATGCCCTCCTGGCATACATGCTCGGCAAAATGAGGTCATGTGCGACCAGCGAGCGCTCAAATACGGTTATACGTACAGTAGTGCTAAAAAACTACAATTATACAAGCAAAATCGTTTCCGATCGTAAGTACATCCCACACAGTCAGTCCCCGCTAAACGTTTCCGTTCGTATGTACATCCCACACAGTCGCTCCAAGGAAAACGTTTCCGTTCGCAGGTACATCACACACAATTTTCCCCGTTAAATAGTTTGTGATAGTGTTGCCATTGCACACGATATTAACAATTTTATCGTTTGCGTTATTGAATGCATCACACACGGTGCGTAGAAGAAACTGTGTGGCAAAGGCTGTCCATCACACAAAGTATTTATGTGGTAAACGTTTGCGCAAGGTGGCATAACGCAAATAGTTTTCAAGAGGATGTTGTGTGTTTGTGTGTGATTATGTGTGCAGTGGAGATTGATCGCACACGTAGTGGATCCAAGAAACTTGTCTGATCTCCACGTCTATCGCAGACGTTTCGCTTTCGCAAACCGTGTGCAGTGTAATCCCTAATTTAAAAATCACACGTTTTGAATTTAAAAGTAGGCAATCACTTATTTCATATCTAACCATGTTTATTACAAATATAGGTTCAACCATGAATGCATAATTCGATGCACATGTACATATACTGAAGAACTACAGAAGCACCAAGTAAAGAATGATAAACCACAGTTGTACTAAAGACTGTAAAGAGAGAGCCGAAAGACATTCTGGTTGCTGGAGAAGGTGAAGTGGAATGCCCATATTGTGCCCTCCTCCATGCGTAATGCGCGCACGACTCTAGGCCAACCCCTTGTGATGGCTGCCTGTCCATCTTTGACTGTCTTCTTTACAACTTCTCGATGCTCATTGCAGTCTGGATGAAATACTTTAACCTTCATTACGTGTCCACCAATCATGTACTTTGTGAGGTAATCTTGAGTGAACTGCTTCGAGAACCACTGCGAACGAAAAAGATTCAGACATTGTTGTCTAACAACTCATTATGGGCAGTAAAAAGAGAAGGCTGCAGAGTTTGTAGTTACCATCCTACAGCTCACTGTTGTGTTGGATAGAGTATAAACAAATAATTTGCTTGCCACCATTTGTATCTTTTTGCTAATAATCCTTATCGGTTTCCTTACTTGATGCTTGTTCATGAATATCTCATTGCCCCATATGTAAAAATGGTCGATGCGTGGATCCTTGCCAAGGGCATATGTACCTACAAGCAACAAGTCAATATTAGAAGCTAACAAGTGTCCAGGCCTAGATCTATATGCACTACATTATGAAACAACGGGGGGAGTACAAGCCAAGGGATGAAGCTAACCTCGGCGGAAAATGGTGGCCACTCCCGCTGTTGTTCTGCATAAGTAGTGAAAAGGCATGATAAGTACAACAACCTTAACATCAAACAAATATAGAAAAGCTAAACAACATCATCTCCAAATGATAGCTTGAATGTGTTGGTTTCAGCATGCTATTAAAGCAGATATAAAATGGAAGGTAATGTTACCGATAGCAGGCTTAACAACCATCAAATATTGCAATTCAAACTGGTATTGTTGAAAACGAATAGAACGTAGGTAATTCTTAAACATCACACTGGATAAATGTGTAAAACTGAAATAAAGGACATGTGTTAACTACACCAGGCATAACTGGAACCAAATATAGTTGTTCAAACTGGTATTGATGAAGTCGAGCGGCATAGTTCTGACTTGCACATAATGAACAACACATTGTGAATGATTGAAATAAACAAGGCATAAATGATCAGTATAACAACCAAATTTAGCCATTGAAAACTGGATACAGTCTCAACCAACCTAACAAGCAAATACACATAAACAGGGCATATGATTGAAAACTGGACAAATGCTTACTGCAACCAACCTAACAAGCAAATACAGATAAACATGGCATATGCTTGAAAACTGGACAAATGCTCACTGCAACCAACCTAACAAGCAAATACAGATAAACAAGGCATCTGCTTGAAAACTGGACAAATGCTAAAAAAAGCAACCTAACAACCAAATACAGATAAACAAGGCATCTGCTTGATAACTGGACAAATGCTCACTGCAAACAAACTAAGAACCAAATACATATAAACAAGGCATCTGCTCGATAACTGGAAAAATGCTCACTGCAACCAACCTAACAACCAAATACAGATAAACAAGGCATCTACTCACTATAAACAACCAAATATAGCCCTTCGTGAAACTGAAGTGGACAATTCATACTCAAACATCACATAGCCCTATTGAACAACACATTTTTTTCATAATTAAAATAATTAAACATGACACAGTTAAAGCACCGCACAACAAATGCTACTACAACATAGGGTACGGGTTGGCAAGCTAGAAAATGTAAGATTTGCTGATAGGATGTTGCCTCACATTTCATGGACGGGATCCTTCCAGTTGGAAGAGCATAGACCCACGGTGCGCTCTCTGATGTCACAGATGGGCTGTTTCACCTTGGAAGAACCTTTGTGGGTGCCCTCCTTGTGGTCGTGGTCGTGGTCGATGAGATCTGACTTGGCAATTGAGGATCCAAATCCGCCACCGTGGAACGTGTCCTTCAGAAATGACAAAATTGGCCTGGCATATAAGTATCGCAAATCCTTGACCGCTTGGCGGAAGAGATCAGCGACAGGGCCATCGAAGAGATCGACGGCGGTTGAACCAGAGGGGTTGGGGATGGACCACTTACTGTGACATGGCCCGCATGAAGCCGTCGCCGTCGACGAGCTTGATGTCGTAGCCAGCTTTCCCGAGATACAATAATGCGCTAGCCCGCTGACATGAAGCCTTCGGCATGGCAACGTAGTCAACGTCTTCGTCGGCTTCCGCCGCAACGCGTTTCTCCGGGATCGACAGGTTGGGGCGAACGGCGGCCACCTCGCCAACGTCCGCTGGAGAGGCCATGATAAACCTCTTCTTGGCCGAACGCTCGTTGGGCTCCCCGGGATACGTGGTCGAGCTTCTGCTGCGACATTCTGGAGCAGGGGATGTGGATCTGGCGGGGAGGAACACTGCAGGCCTCGTCTAAAAACTCAAGGGAGTGGGGCGACGGTATGTGAATCGCTGGGTAACCTGAACTTTATTATCTAAGCTAGGAGGAATGGGCAGACCGGTAGGGGTTGGCAGCGGTGCCGGCGACGGTCGCTAGCTAGGGTTCAGGGGGGAGGGGCCGAGTGGGGGACTGTGGAGGGGGGGGGGGTGTGTTTGAGGATACGCCGCGGCTACTGAAAATTTTGGTAATGGTGGGTGGAGATGGTGGTAGACGACGGAGGGCAACGGTTCAAATGCCTCGGCTACTGCAATTTTACTATAAGGTCGGTGCTGGAGGAGTGTGGGCGACGGTTGGAGTACGGCGGCTACTAAAATTTTTGTAAAGAAACTGATGCGGGGCGGGAGTGCCCATTGCGCATGACCCAATAAGAATATGCGTGTATGATAATAAGGAAAAGTGGCAGAACCGCCGATTTTGCAATGCTCAAGGCCGGTAGTTTGTTTTTATATTTCTAGCTAGCTGGTCTATCACACACGGTTCACCCTAATTTTAAATAAACTTACCCGCCTTTAACTTACGCAGGTGGTGATTTTACAGCGCACTTGCATCGCACACGGTTAAGCCAGTACCTCCACCCTCTACTCATGCTTGCGTAGTCGTGGTGATTTTCAGCACACTTGCATCGCACACGGTTGAGCCAGTACCTCCACCTTTGCTCGCGCTTGCGCAGTCGTCGTGATTCACAGCGCACTTGCATCACACACGGTTAAGACCTTATACCCGTGTCTGTTGAGCGTCATCAAAGTCTTTGTAGCAAAAAAACTTTAGAGAGGGTCAGAAGACAGCCGCACCAGCCTGTGGCCCAAATATACATGAGTGAAAAGGGTGGTCTGTGATGTTCAAAATTCCAATGCACAACTTTGACTGTGCGGGCCCATGGTTGGACGCATTGTCGAAGATCGATGAGAGGGGCCAGAAGTCAAGAACCACCTGCAAGTGGCCAAATATATGTAGGAATATTGGGTGTGATGTTTAAAACTTTAAATACATAATGCACAACTTTGGTGGCACCTGGCTCGCAAACCCGAAAGCACCCTTGGATATATCTATAATGACATAATGTCGTAGCTAGCTAGGATGCTTGGCCCACCACCACCCACTTCGTGTCAGCGGGGGCGGATGCACGTAATGCTACTTTGGTCATACATGCATGTCGCCATGACCTACCATAAGACGGACCAATGAATCTATCGTTTGGTCAAACGACAATTGTTATTGTTGATAAACCGCTTAGGCCAATAGATCGAACCATCATAAAAATCACACGAGAGGACCACAAAACCAGCACCTCTCGCATGCAGCCCAAAATGATGTACGTTGGAAAGTGGTGATGTGTGTTTTCAATATAGAATAATGTACAATTTAGATGCGGTGCCTACCTCTCGATACAGACAACAACCATGAAGGCAAGGTAGTTAAGGACGAGATATGCAGGGTACGATGTAGGTCGAACCCAGCAATCCGAGCATGTGGGAGGGAATCCTGACAACGCATGAGCTCGAGCATTGGTGGAGCGACATGTGACGGTGACCGGCCGTAACATGAACTGTGAGGAATCCATTCATGGCCAACACGTACCCCTCATTATCGGTCAAAGAGATGATATATATACACTCGAGGAGCCCACAGATATGCGTGTCGTCACAAAAAACCGCACAAGGAAGACGTGGTCGATCAGAAGACTCCGTATACACTGCATGCGGCCCAAAAATATGTATGGGTACGGTGGTGTGTAATGTGTTTAAATCCCGAATGCACAACTTCGATGGGCCACCAACTACATTACAAGCTTGGTGGTGTGTGATTTGTTTACAAACCTCAAAACACAAGCACTTCTTCTTTGTTCTAGAATCTTCCATATCTTAATTGCCCAAACTTTTTTTTCTAAATGAATTGTCACTATTTGTTTTTTTACTTTATGCTTTACAATGCACAATTCCATGAATCTTAAAATATATTTTTTATAAAAATAATTAATTTTGAGTTGAGATGAACTATAATAATTAAACGAACATCTACATCATGCATATATGACTCAAAGCTTACATGCTATAGTGTGGTATTTATTCATAATTTGGTTACAAAATCTCATGCGTGCAATGCACGTGTATCATACTAGTATTAATAGGAAACCGTCATGGTCAACCCTTCTCGTTGTTGGGTCAAAGTTATAGATTGTGTGGGCCCCCCTCATTGTCGGTAAAGAATAATATATATACCTCGGGGAGCCCACGAATATGTGCAGCGTCTATACACTACTAGAAAAAAGCTTATAGGTAGAAATTTACTAGTAGCGCCTGTTTGGGCCACCACGCTACTGGTAAGTACCAATAGCGCTGGGTACCAAACACGCTACTGGTATAACTTAGTAGTAGCGTTGGTTTTGTCTAGCCGCGCTACTACTAAGTGGTTCGCGTCGTGCCATCGGGACTGGCCATAGTAGTAGCATGGGTTCCCGAGACCGCGCTACCACTACAAACTTAGTGATAGCGCGGTTCACCGACATGTGCTACAACTAAGCGCACCACATTCTCTCTCTCTCTCTTCCTCGTCACATTCTCTCTCTCTCTCCCCCTTCCTCCCTCAACTCTGATCCAGATCCAACCTCGGTGCCATGTTGCACCCTCTTCCCCATCGCCAGCGGCTACCATCCCCACACTTTCTCTCCCTTTGCCCGTGGATCCATCTCTTCCATGGACGCTTCCCACACCATCTCCTCCTCCCCCCATCTCATCACTAGGGAAGACAAGGCAAGCGGGAGGAAGATCGGCCGTGCAGGTCAGATCCATCCGCCACGACCTCGACGGAGATGGCCCAGTGGATGGAGCGGACCTGCAAATCGTGAAGCCAAGGTAGCAGGGTAGCAGGGCTCCATCCTTGATTTCCTTGACAATCTTGGAATACCTTCCTTGATTTCCTTGATTCCTCACGCACAGGGCAGCAGGGCTCCATCCTTGTTCTCTTCCCACGGGGGTCACACACAGGGCTCCACCTACAAGTGAAGAGAAGACCACTGCTCCTCTGGGTCTGCTTCTTCCTACTTCTCAAGGTCGCTCTCTCCCTCTCATTCTCTGCCTGAATTATTGGCATTAGGTGTCACAAGCAAACTGAAACTTCTTTATCTCCAGAGAGGAGAAAACTGAATCTTTAATTAGGTTAGCTTGCACTTGCTGCTGCTTTTTTATCTTCATTTATTTATCAAAAATAGTAATTTACATTGAAGTTTTTTTAATTATTCACAGAAACTTTTTTATGCATTGTTCTTCCTGTATAAAATAGATGTTGTATTTTTAGTTGTTCAGGTTCTCAATGTATGTTTATCCACTGTATAATGTAGGAGTGCAATACTTAGAGCTGAATTTTACTTAAATGAGATGCAATGGAATTTTTTATTTTACAAATAACAATAATCTAATCTACCTTAATTAGATCAGCTATGTTTATGGCAAACCTTCTTAAGGAAGCAAGAAATGCCAATTCTTGTTTATGTGGTTCGGCATTCTTTCATTGGTCTATAACTACTTTGTGTCATGAATTCAGTTATGCACTATTATAGGATAGATAGCCTGGACCACAAAAGGCATGACATTGACTTAGTGGCAGCTGAGCTGCTGATAAAGGGCATGCGTGAACAAATGAAGGTGACTGGGATTTTAAAATGAAGTTAAATTGTGATCAGCACAAAGCTTTTGTCTTATTTTTTGTGTCAACTAATGCTATTTGTGATTTCACAAATTGCAGTCAGCTTGGGTTATCATAGTATAGCTTCTTTATGATTTTTTTAGCTTGACACATTTGATGCCACAAAATTCATGAGTAGTCAAAATTGAATGGGATACTAAGTATTTGAAGTTCCCTATTGCCGGACCAGCTAATCCTGTCGCCAGGCAACTCTTCTCACCCCCTCTTCTGCTCTTGTTATAATCAAATTTATATTATAACATAAGACAATATACTTCATAGTAGTACAGTTGCAGGATGGACACTGGCCCTATTTCTCTAGCAGCTCTATTCAAAATCGGAAGTTTGAATCTTGTATAGTAAGACAACCCCTATTCTTAATAATTCATGCCTGATACTATTGCAATGCTAAGGATTTAGCTTTTATCCCACGTTGGTTGCTACAGATATTGGAAAAAGAGAGATGTTGCCATTGTCTCATAATTGATTTGGAAATCTAAATTGTTTGCAAATTAGTCGAGAAGTAAATTTGCAATGTCTTATAGGGATTCAGTATGCTATTAGTCGAGACACGCATTGCACGCGAATGCTTACTACTCCCTCCGTCCGGAAATACTTGTCAACCAAATGAATAAAAGGGGATGTATCTAGACGTATTTTGGGTTTGCTCTAGTACTTAGTCAGACTGTTCCATTGTTTGTTTCTGCATGTATCGTACGTACGTACTGGGATGACCAGTTTTTGTGTTTTAGAGCAACCGATTGACGACGATGTACCTGATACAGAGGGCGAATTGAGTGAAATGGGCACCCCATTTAGAGGTAAGACTTGCTTTCACCGGCGTTCTCTGTATTATGTATCTAGAGAAAAGACTGAATGTTGCAACAATAGCCAGAAAGCACCTAGGTTTGGTAATTGTACCAACTGTATTTTCTTTCTTCACGCCGTGCATTACTCATTCAACTTTCCATCTTACCAAATTTAGGTGAAGCCATGCCCTCAGTGTTCCAAACTAGATCAGGAAAAGCAGTCTAACTGGGCAAGGACTCGAGCCACAAGGCAAGAGCTCTTCTACAATGTAGTAAGTTTAACACCCCCTGTTTACTTTCTATCTGAACGCTCAAAGTGCTTTGTTATCACTTGTTTTGTTCATGATGCCATATGTATGGCTCCGAGTAATTTAGAATCTGTTCATTTGCAGTGTCTTTTAGCGATTTAGCTTTTTCAGTCTGTCCACCGTACCCTGCACCACTATCAACAAAGACTTCTCGGGGATGAAGGGTATCCGAAATTCATCTCTTCGCCTGCAATGTCTTGGTAGTTACTTGCCGCTGCTGCTAAAAAACTTATGTTGTTGCTTGTTGGCCTGTTCCTTGCTATCTGAAGTATATATTTTTATCTGTCGCTCATTCGCTATCTGAAGAATTTTATGTAGGTAGTCTTAATGTGTGTTTAGCTTTCAGTTTTTATTTCTACTTCACGGAGTGGAAGATTGTAAGAAAACATTGGCTATTCTTTAACAATCATTCCTAGAGTAAACCAGAGCAGTATTCGATGATATATTTTAGTCACTTAAAATATATACTGTTTTTCTTCTTCAGGATATGGATGACTATCTGAAGGGATTCAAGTTTCTTACCAAACTTAACAACGAGATACTAGGTGAAAGAAATGCTCCCTACAAGGAAAGGTTGAGCAGCCTAGAGAGTTTAGTACTGATCATGGTAAGGTTGACAAAGCCTGAAATCTCATTTTGATCCACGTTCAAAGATCACATGGTAGCATATATACTTGAAGTTGGCATAGAATGTCAAAATTCAAAATAGACTTAGCCTATTCCCTGTTTTGAAAAGCAGTGGGAATCGATTCCTGAAGTCCTTGGTTGTCTATTTCCCTATCCATGCAACAATAAATGTTGAACATAATGTTAACTATCAAATATTGCAAGCATATGTAGCTCAAATACACAAGTATTAATTTCTTGTATGCACCAAAACAACAATATAGCATGAACACGTATAGCTAGGGTATGCATTTAGTAGGTGTCTTTCCGTTTCAAAGATTCATAATAGACTAAGAGAGTCTGATAAATGAAGAAAATACCCTACTGGATCTGCACAAGGACGCGAACTAACAAGTTTTCACTTTCCGATGTGGGCACAGGAGTGATCGACGTGGACTACTGAGGCCTGGTGGGCGTCGTGCTCTTCAACCACTCGGAGGCGGACTTCATCGTGAAGCCTGGCGACCGCGCTGCACCGATGATCGTCAGGTCATTGCGAGGCCGGAGGTCACCGAGGTGGAGGACCTCGATGCCACCGTCTGATGGGAGGGAGTGTTCGGATCCACCGACGTTTGAACTCCGAGCCTTGGTAGATACATCTAGAGTGGTCTAGTTGTTTGCATCTGATGTTAAATGGGATCTCGAGATCTTGAGTGTAGATGTTCAATGTTGTATCCATGAATGCTGCAAGGGCTCAGATGGTTCTGTGAACTTAGTTTATTTGCACTGGACATGTCTTGATTTTCATCCATGAATACTGCATCCGTTTTTTTTTTAATTTCTAGACAGTTAGTTGTAGCATGGGGGAAAATGGGGCGCTACTAGTACTTGGATAGTAGTAGCGTAGGTGTAAATGGGGCGCTACTAGTACTTAAATAGTAGTGGCGTAGGTGTGGAATAGTGATAGCGTGGGTGGCACCGCGCTACTACTAACTTTTTTAGCTGTAGCGCGGGGTAAAAAACACGCTACTGCTAAAAGTTAGCTATAGCGTCTTAGTAGTAGCGCGGGAACGCACGCTACTAGTATGCAAAAACCTACGCTACTGGTAGTGTTTTTCCTAGTAGTGATAAACCGCACAAGGGAGACACGCTCGATCAGAACACCCTGCCCCCTATACCCTGCATGCGACCTGAAAAAGGTTTATATATAGTCAATCATTCTTCAATTTTTTAGAGAAAAAAATCAATAAAAACATGCGAAAATTTTATTTTTGCCACTCTAGATTTCACCAATTTTTCTTATGCCACTCTAGATTTTAACATTTCACTTTTGCAACTCTTAGTTTTTGACAATTATTACAATTACCATTCCTGTGGCAAAAGCAAAATTTTCAGAGTGGCAATTGTGATAATTAAAAAAAGCTAAGAGTGGCAAAAATGAAATAAAATTATTTTGCTTTTGCCACAGAATGGCAATTGTGATAATTGTCAAAAGCTAATAGTGGCAAAAGTGAAATGTGAAAATCTAGAGTGGCATAAGAAAAATTGGCAAAATCTAGAGTGGCAAAAACAAAATTTTCCCTAAAAACATAATCTACAAATTAGCAAAACAAGGATCCCAAAGTTTATATAATCGCCATGACAGGTCACTATAGAGATATTTATCTCTTTATCTCTATAATGACCGTGTCATAGCATTTAAATGAAGCTTGAGATATGCAACTTCCCACCGGTTCACTGATACGTCCATTTTGCATCATGCTTTTATATTGATATTTATTGCATTATGGGCTGTTATTACACATTATGTCACAATACTTATGCATATTCTCTCTTATTTTACAAGGTTTACATAAGGAGGGAGAATGCCGGCAGCTGGAATTCTGGGCTGGAAAAGGAGCAAATATTAGAGACCTATTCTACACAACTCCAAAAGTCCTGAAACTCCACGGAAGTTATTTTTGGAAATAATAAAAAATATTGAGCGGAATAAATACCAGAGGGGACCCACACCCTGGGCACGAGGGTGGGGGGCGCGCCCCCTGCCTCGTGGGCCCCCTGGTGGCCCTCCGGTGCCCATCTTCTGCTATATGAAGTCTTTCGTCCGAAGAAAAATCATAAGAAAGCTTTTGGGACGAGACTCCGCCGCCACGAGGCGGAACCAATCTAGGGCTCCGACAGAGCTGTTCTGCCGGGGACACTTCTCTGTGGGAGGGGGAAATCATCGCCATCGTCATCACCAATGATCCTCTCATCGGGAGGGGGTCAATCTCCATCAACATATTCACCAGCACCACCTCCTCTCTGATAACCCACAAGTATAGGGGATCAATTGTAGCCTCTTTTGATAAGTAAGAGTGTCGAACCCAACGAGGAGCTAAAGGTAAAACAAATATTCCCTCAAGTTCTATCGACCACCGATACAACTCTATGTATGCTTAACGTTCGCTTTACCTAGAACAAGTATAAAACTAGAAGTACTTTGTAGGTGTTTTTGGATAGGTTTGCAAGAATATAAAGAGCACGTAAATAAAAACTAGGGGCTGTTTAGATAAAAACACAATAAAGTAAATATAGCGAGTGTGGAAAAATGGTGGTAGGAGTTGCGAAATTGTCCCTAAGCAATTGACTACTTTACTAAACCGATAGCAAGTTTTATGTGGGAGAGGCCACTACTAGCATGTCATCCCTGACTTGGAATTCTATGCACTTATGATTGGAACTATTAGCAAGCATCCACAACTAGTAACGTTCATTAAGGTAAAACCCAACCATTGCATTAAGATATATTGGTCCCCCTTCAATCCCGTATGCATCAATTTCTATGCTAGGTTGAAGCTTCTGTCACTCTTGCCCTCCAATACATAGTCCTATCAACATACAACTAACCCTATGGTGTGATCCACGCGTGCTCATATGATGGGCACCAAAGGACAGCAACATAACCACAAGCAAATTAAATCAATCATAGCAATTCATCAACCACCGATAGGACAACGAAAATCAACTCAGACATCAAAGGATGGCAACACATCATTGGATAATAATATGAAGCATAAAGCACCATCTTCAAGTAGAGGGTACATCGGGTTGCGGGAGAGTGGACCGCTGTAAATAGAGGGGGGAAGGTGATGGAGATGTTGGTGAAGATCACGGTGATGATGATGGCCCCCGGCGGCGTTCCGTCGCCACCAGAAGCGAGGGGGAGAGAGCCCCCTCCTCCTTCTTCTTCTTCTTCCTTGACCTTCTCCCTAGATGGGAGAAGGGTTTCCCCTCGGGTCCTTGGCTCCCATGGCGTGGGAGGGGCGAGAGCCCCTCCGAGATTGGATCTATCTCTCTGTCTCTCTCTTTTTTTGCGTTCTCCTCTGCTGCCCTTTCACTGTTTCGTGTATATATGGAGATCCGTAATTCCGATTGGATTGAAACTTTCGCCTAGATTTTTCTCCAAAAATTAGTTATCTTGCATCCAAAGTAGAGCAGCAACCGCCTTAAGGGGGGGGGGGGCACAAGGGTCAGGGCGCGCCCAGGGGGTGGGGCGCGCCCCCATGCCTCGTGCCCCCCTCGGGCACCGTCTCGCGTTGATTCTTCTTCCGGAATTCTCCAAATATTCCAAAAATATTCTCCGTCCGTTTTTATCCCGTTTGGATTCCGTTTGATATGGGGTTTCTATGTAACATAAAACATGCAACAAACAGAGGCGGCACTTTGAGCCTTTGGATCAATATGTTAGTCCCAAAAATAGTATAAAAAGTTGCCAAAAGTATATGAAAGTTGAATAATATTGGCATGGAACAATCAAAAATTATAGATACGATGGAGACGTATTAGCATCCCCAAGCTATTCCTGCTCGTCCTCGAGTAGGTAAATGATAAAAAAGATAATTTTTGATGTGGAATGCTACCTAGCATAATCTTGATCATGTATCTAATCATGCATGAATATTAAGACAAGAGTGATTCAAAGCAATAGTCTATCATTTGACATAAAAACAATAATACTTCAAGCATACCAACCAAGCAATTATGTCTTATCGAAATAACATAGCCAAAGAAAGCTCATCCCTACAAAATCATATAGTCTGGCTATGCTCCATCTTCACCACACAAAGCATTCAAATCATGCACAACCCCGATGACAAGCCGAGCAATTGGTTCATACTTTTTAACGCGCTTCAGCCTTTTCAATCCTCACGCAATACATGAGCGCAAGCCATGGATATAGCACTATAGGTGGAATAGCATATGATGATGGAGGTTGTGTGAAGAAGACAAAAAGGAGAAAGTCTCACATCGACGCGGCTAACCAACGGGCGATGGAGATGCCCATCAATTGATGTCAATGTGAGGAGCAGGGATTGCCATGCAACGGATGCACTAGATCTATAAGTATATGAAAGCTCAAACTGAAACTAAGTGGGTGTGCATCCAACTTGCTTGCTCATGAAGACCTCGGGCATTTGAGGAAGCCCATCATCGGAATATACAAGTGTAACGCCCCGGATCCGATGCGCCAGGTGTCTGTCAGTTATTTGCCGTCATTGCCATGTCATGTGCGTGCGTGTTGCACTTTGCCATGTCATCATCTGTATTTTATATCATGTCATCATGTGCATCGCATTTGCATACGTGTTCGTCTCATGCATCCGAGCATTTTCCCCGTTGTCCGTTTTGCAATCCGGTACTCCTATGTCTCCCGGCGCCCCCTTTTGCCTATTTTCATGTGCGGGTGTTTAACGGTCTCGGAATGGCCCGAGGTTTGCCAAGCGGCCTTGGTATAGCATCGGTAGACCGCCTGTCAAGTTTCGTGCCATTTGGAGGTCGTTTGATACTCCAACGGTTAACCGGGTAATCGTAAAGCCTCCTTCTCTTTGCAGCCCAACACCCCCTCCAAAGTGGCCCAAAACCCAGCAAACTCCCCTCCATGCTCTCGTTCGTTCGATCACGATCGTGTGGGCGAAAACCGCACCTCATTTGGACTCTCCTAGCTCCCTCTACCTATAAATACACCTCCCCTCCGAAATTCGCGGTCAAATCCCCCCTAACCCTAGTTTTTCTCCTCTGCGCCGTGCCGGACATGTCCGCCGCCGCCCTCATCAACCGGCGCATACGCGCCCGCGTCGCCGCGCCGCCGTCTCCGCCGCCCAGGGCAGCCCCAGATCCGGCCAGCAGGGCCCAGCGCCGCCGCGCCGCCCGCCCGGGCACCTCGCCTCGCCCGCCGCCCGCTCTCTCCCGGCCCGCCGCTCTCCCGTGGCTCGGCCCGCCTCGCCGGCACCGCCCTCCGGCCAGCGAGCTTCGCCCGCCGCCCGCCCCGCACCCAGCCTTGACCCGCCTCCTCTCCGTGGCGCCTGCTCTCGCCGCCTCGGCTCCCACGCGAGCAGCTCCTCCTCGCCTCCGCCGTGGCGCCTCCACCTCCCCAGCGCCGCCCGGCCTCCCCGGCCCCGGATCCGGCCGACCCCCACTCCGGCTACCTCTCCCTCTTTTCTCCGGCGAGATCCAGGCAACTCCGGCGATCCTCGTAAACCGTGCAACCCGAGGTTGATTTTTCCCCTTCTCCGAAATTCCTAAGTCCCGAGTTATTTCAACATTTTCATGCCATATTCATCATGCCATATCTCCGCATACATAACTCCGTTTCGTGCGTGTAATATGTCAAAATGTTCGCCCGAAGAGTAGATCATTTCATCTCATTGCATCATTTTCATTTGAGCTCATCTTGATGCCCGAAATGCTGTTAGAAGAGTGCTATGTGATGTTAGTTTCAGATTCTTATTAGAACATGCACTTTTGTCATTTTTGCCATGATTGATGTGTGCACCCTATGAACTTGAGTCCTACATGTGTTTTGTAATATGTCATTCCATATTTCCAGGGGTGCTTGCCATGTATTTTTGTGAGTTGTGTAGTGAGTGCATCAAGCTTGTTAAGTAGGGTACTTGCTGTTGCTATTTTCCTGGCAGATTCTGTTATATTTTGTTGCCATGTTAACTTGATGCTACCGAGAGGTCCATACTTATTTTGAGATACTTCAGTAAGGATGTTTTGAACTTATGGTCATGCTCTATCCATCCATGCCATTGTTTGCAATTATGGAATGCCATAGCTTGAGTCAATCGAGCTCTACTTTTGCTATAAAATGTTTCATGGCAGGTTGTTTACATGTTATTAAATTTTGCCAAGGTTGTTGTAGTTGATCCATGTATGCTATGATGTTGTTATTGCCATGTATAGCTTCTATGACATGTCTTCTTACTATTAGTTGCCTTTACATGCCATGGATTGCTCTGTGGTGAGTGGTTCAAGCTCACCAACATGCCTACTTATTGTTGTTCCTGCCATGTATGAATCTGTAATATAACTTGCCATGTTTACATGGGTGCCACTATATCTTCTGATCCTTTTTGGCTCATGGTCAGTAAAGGACTTTTGTTCTATGCAATTAGTAGATTCATGCCGTTCCTTTGTTTTCCATGATAAGTTTCTGTAGCATGTTGTTTGATAGCTCTAAACATTGCAACCTGATGTTATTTCTGCTTAAGTCTGAAACTGTTATTATTTGCAATCTTGCCATGTGTGTTTGAGCATGTTCTAGTGATTTATGGAGATAGCTCAGTGTTCATGTTTTGTTATGCTTTACCTGTACATCATGCCCATGGCTTTTGTTTTCTTTTTTAGGTCCTGTAGCATGTTGGTTTGATGCTTGCAATATGCCTAGTTGCTGTTGTGGACAGATTGTTGCTATAACTTGTTTCATGTGTATGTGTTGAACCGTTGCTCCGTTTTGGGTGTGCTCTATATGAAACTTGCTTGATTTTGCATGTAGTTCCATATTATCATGTTGCATCCTTGTTTTGAGGTGTTTGCTTGATGTTTGTATGCATTTTGCATCAATGCCATGTTTATCTTGTTTTGCTCATATCTTCTAGGCCGTAGTCTCGAATCTAATGAACTTTATATGTAACTTGACTAGAATTTCGTGTAGATCATCGTGGTGCATCTTAACTTGCTGTTTAACAACTTGAACATAAGGTTTATTCAGATCTGGACCAATTTCGAAATTTGCATATGAGGACTTACCGAATTGTTCTATGTTGTTTCCGGCCTCATTTAAACTTGCCTTGATGTGTTGCTCTTGTTTGCATCATCTCTTGCCATGAGTAGCTTTATGTAGCTTTGTCATGCATCATGCTTGTTGTGCATCATGTCTTGTTCATGGTGGTGTGTTTACTATGTTGTGTGCTTCTTCTTGTTAGTTCCTGTTTCGTTGCGATCGTGAGGATTCGTTCGTCTACGCTTGGTTCGGCTTCATCCGTTCGTCTTCTTCATGGACTCGTTCTTCTTCCTTGCGGGATTTCAGGCAAGATGACCGCTACCCTGGATCTCACTACTATCATTGCTATGCTAGTTGCTTCGTTCTATCGCTATGCTGCGCTACCTATTACCTGTTTATCAAGCCATCCCAAATTGCCATGAACCTCTAACTCGTTGTCACCCTTCCCAAAGAACTGTTGTTTGGCTATGTTACCGCTTTACAGCCCTCTTATAAGCGTTGTTAGTTGCAGGTGAAGATGAAGTTTGTTCCTTGTTGGAACATGGAGATGTTGTTCCTTGTTGGAACATGTTTACTTGTTGGGATATCACAATATTCCTTATATTATTAATGCATCTATATACTTGGTAAAGGGTGGAAGGCTCGGCCTTATGCCTGGTGTTTTGTTCCACTCTTGCCGCCCTAGTTTCCGTCATATCGGTATTATGTTCCCGGATTTTGCATCCCTAACGCGGTCGGGTGATTTATGGGACCCCCTTGACAGTTCGCTTTGAATAAGACTCCTCCAAAGAAGGCCCAACCTTGGTTTTACCATTTGCCTCACCACCACCTACTTTCCCTTGGGAGTAATTAACCCAAGGGTCATCTTTATTCAGCCCCCGCCAATGCTTGTCTAAGTGTTGGTCCAAACCAGAGCCACTTGCGGTGCCGCCCTAGGCAACTTGGGGTATCGTCGGTTGCCGTCACGTAGTGTTCATCCGGTGTTGCCACGAGAACGAGATATGTGCAGCTCCTATCGGGATTGTCGATTGCATCGGGCGGCTTTGCTGGTCTTGTTTTATTGTTGTCGAAATGTCTTGTAGCCGGGATTCGAGACCGATCGGGTCTTCCGGGAGAAGGAATATCCTTCGTTGATCGCGAGAGCTTATCATGGGCTAAGTTGGGACACCCTGCAGGTATAAACTTTCGAGCCGTGCCATGCGGTTTTGTGGCAGATGGGAATTTGTTAATATCCGGTTGTAGTAAACTTGAAGCAAACTCGTCTAAAATACACCAACTGTGTGTGTAACCGTGAGTGTCTCTTTTTGGGGTTGATCGAGAGGAGAACACGGTTTCTGGGTTATGTCTGACGTAAGTAGGAGTTCAGGATCACTTCTTGATCATTACTAGTTGTGACCATTCCTTTGTTTCTCTTCTCGCTCTCATTTGCGTATGTTAGCCACCATATATGCTTAGTCGCTGCTGCAACCTCACCACTTTACCCCTTCCTTTCCCTTTAAGCTTTGCTAGTCTTGATACCCATGGTAATGGGATTGCTTTGAGTCCTCGTGGCTCATGATTACTACAACAACAATTGCGGTACATGTTTGCGATGATCATGGCGTGAGAGCGATGTTGTTTGTCTTGGAGTTCTTCTTCCGCTTCTTCTTCGATCGGGGATAGGTTCCGTGTCGGCAGCCTGGGCTAGCAGGGTGGATGTCGTTTGAGCTTGTTTATGTTTCATCCGTGGCGGACGTTGATCTTGTATATGATGTTGATGTATTCTTGTGGCATTTGTGCCTTATGTATGTATCCCCATCTATTATGTAATGTTGATGTAATGATATCCACCTTGCAAAAGCGTTTCAATATGCGGGTCTATCCTTGGTGGGACCGTCGAGTTCCTTTTGGATAGGGTCGCATATTGGGCGTGACAACAAGCCAAGTTCTATAATGAAAATTCCCACTAGTATATGAAAGTGATAACTCAAGAGACTCTATATGAAGAACATGGTGCTACTTTGAAGCACAAGTGTGGTAAAAGGATAGTAACATTGCCCCCTCCTCTCTTTTTCTCTCATTTTTTTTGTTTTTTGGGCCTTCTCTTTTTTTGGCCTTTCTCCTTTTTATTTATTTTTATTTTTTTCGTCCGGAGTCTCATCCCGACTTGTGGGGGAATCATAGTATCCATCATCCTTTCCTCACTGGGGCAATGCTCTAATAATGATGATCATCACACTTTTATTTACTTACAACTCGATATCTAGAACAAAGACATGACTCTATATGAATGCCTCCGGCGGTGTACCAGGATGTGCAATGACATCAAAAATGGACAAGCCATGAAAACATCATGCTAGCCATCTTACGATCATGCAAAGCAATATAACAATAAATGCTCAAGTCATGTATATGATGATGATGGAAGTTGCATGGCAACATATCTCGGAATGGCTATGGAAATGCCATGATAGGTAGGTATGGTGGCTGTTTTGAGGAAGATATAATGAGGCTTATGTGTGATAGAGCGTATCGTATCACGGGGTTTGGATGCACCGGCGAAGTTTGCACCAACTCTCGAGGTGAGAAAGGGCAATACACGGTACCGAAGAGGCTAGCAATGATGGAAGGGTGAGAGTGCGTATAATCCATGGACTCACATTAGTCATAAAGAACTCATATACTTATTGCAAAATTTTATTAGCCCTCAAAGCAAAGTACTACTACGCATGCCCCTAGGGGGATAGATTGGTAGGAAAATACCATCGCTCGTCCCCGACCGCCACTCATAAGGAAGACAATCAATAAATACCTCATGCTCCGACTTCGTTACATAACGGTTCACCACACGTGCATGCTACGGGAATCACAAACCTCAACACAAGTATTTCTACTAATCTACAACTACCCACTAGCATGACTCTAATATCACCATCTTTATATCGCAAAACTATTGCAAGGAATCAAACATATCATATTCAGTGATCTACAGGTTTTATGTAGGATTTTATGACTAACCATGTGAATGACCAGTTCCTGTCATCTCTCTAAATAGATATAAGTGAAGCAAGAGAGTTTAATTATTTCTACAAAAGATATGCCCACGCTCTAACAAATATAAGTGAAGCAAAAGAGCATTCTACAAATGGTGGTTTTCTATGTGAAGAGAAACAGGCAATCCAAACTTCAAATGATATAAGTGAAGCACATGAAGCATTCTATAAAGCCATACTCAAAAGGTATAAGCGAAGTGCAAAGCGCATTCTATAAATCAACCAAGGACTATCTCATACCAGCATGGTGCGTAAAATAAAAAGTGAAAACTAAATGCAAAAGATGCTCCAAGATTTGCACATATCGCATGAACGAAACGAATCCAAAAACATACCGATACTTGTTGAAGAAAGAGGGGATGCCTTCCGGGGCATCCCCAAGCTTAAACGCTTGAGTTTCCTTGAATATTTACTTGGGGCGCCTTGGGCATCCCCAAGCTTGAGCTCTTTCCTCTCTTCATTCTTCTCACATCGAGACCTCCTCGGTCATCGAACACTTCATCCACACAAAACTTCAACACAAAACTCGGTAAGATCCGTTAGTATAATAAAGCAAATCACTACTCTAAGTACTGTTGCAAACCAATTCATATTTTGTTTTTGCATTGTGTCTACTGCAATATAGCTTTTTCATGGCTTAATCCACTGATATAAATCGATAGTTTCATCAAAACAAGCAAACTATGCATCAAAAACAGAATCTGTCTAAAACAGAACAGTCTGTAATAATCTGAACATTCACCATACTTATGATACTTGAAAACTTCTGCAAAATTAGTAAAAATAAAAAATTCGATAGAAATACAGTGCAAAAAGAATCATAACTATTCGACCTTCTGGTAAAAAACTAAAAATCGTGCACTACAGCCAAAGTTTCTGTTCTGCACCGTACAAACCAACAAGCATTGTGAACATCCTAAAGGCAAGCCTTGGCACATTATTTATATAATACAATGGAATTGTACAAGGGTATAATTTTTTTTAAGTTTCTATAATCAAGATTCACAAAGCTTCCATGGGCATGAACAAAGTTCAAGGACGTCCCCCACTTTCACAATGCTCGTCTATCTCACTTTCACTTTTCTTTTTGAAAAAGTTTTGGGTTCCCCTGTTTATTTTTTTTGTTTTAAAACTATATAAAAGCACACAGCAGAAATAAATGACTATCTAAAACTTCCGGGTTGTCTCCCTGGCAGCGCTTTCTTTAAAGCCATTAAGCTAGGCATATAGTGCTCAAGTAGCGAATCCACCCGGATCCCAAGGTATATCAAAGCCAATTTTAATTAGCAATGATTTGGCATTTAGTAGTGAGCACAAGGCAACATATATCAAGCAATGATGAAGTCTAACTCTCTTCTATGCATCGGCATGTCATAAAAGAACAATTCATGCACACATAGTAAAGGCCAATGCATAGTATAAGCAGTTTCTTGCAATTTTATCGTATTGGAAACATAGAGAGGTGGAGATATAGTTCCTCTCTCATAATAATTGCAAGTAGGAGCAGCAAGAACATGCATATTATATTCATCAAAATCATCATGTGCAATGGTAAAAGGCAACCCATCAATATAATCCTTAATAAGTGCAAACTTCTCTGATATAGTGTAGTTTGGAGAATTCAAAAATATAATAGGACTATTATGTGTGGGTGCAATAGCAACAATTTCATGTTTAACATAAGGAACTATAGCAATTTCATCTCCAGAAGCATAATTCATATTGGCATCTTGGCCACAAGCATAACAAGCATCATCAAAAAGGGATATTTCAAAAGAATCAACGAGATCATGGCAGTCATCATAGCATTCATCCTTGGGTAAGCACGAAGGGAAATTAAACAATGTATGAGTTGAAGACTTACTCTCATTAGAAGGTGGGCACGGGTAGCTAATCCGCTCTTCCTCTTTTTGTTCTTCGCTCTCGTCATCATCTTTTTCATCCAATGAGCTCACAGTTTCATCAATTTCTTCTTCCATAGACTCCTGCAAAATATTAGTCTCTTCTTGGACAGCGGAGGAGTCCTCAATATATGGTTTAACATAGGCATTAGAAGCATAATTATCATAGCAATATTTAAGTATGGAAAATTTTCAGATTTGTAAAGAGTAGCATCATACTTTTCAATCAAAGAAGCAATTTCATAAGCACCCTTAAAAGCAACAAATTCTTCAATTTGTTGAACATCATAGTAATTATAAACACCCTTAGCATATGAATACACGATTCCATTATCGATAAACTCACATTGGTAGGGAAGGTGTTTCTTAGGGTTTTTAGAACAACAAGTAACATCATATATTTCACATAAATTCCAAGCATAGCATTGCAAACGATGATTTTGACCTCAGTAAAAGTTTCCCTTTTTTAGATATGCGGTGTCGCACATAACAAGCATGCTCATCTAAAGATTTGCCCTCAACTAAGCTAGTTGGGGTTTCAGCACGAGCACATAGGGATCGAAGATGATCCAAGTAAAAAGCTTCAGGAGTGTGATAGATTTTGAGTGGTTCTTCAACCATTGGTTCAGTAGGTACAACTATTTTTTTTTGTATTTTGCGTTTTCTACCCATAACTAAAGATACAAAACAACTAAGAACAACAAATAAAAATTACTTAGTGATAAAGCAAACAAGCACACACGAGAATATTCACCCCACGCTATTGCTCCCCGGCAACGGCGTCAGAAAAAGGTCTTGATAACCCACAAGTATAGGGGATCAATTGTAGCCTCTTTCGATAAGTAAGAGTGTCGAACCCAACAAGGAGCTAAAGGTAGAACAAATATTCCCTCAAGTTCTATTGACCACTGATGCAACTCTACGCACGCTTAACGTTCGCTTTACCTAGAACAAGTATAAAACTAGAAGTACTTTGTAGGTGTTTTTGGATAGGTTTGCAAGAATATAAAGAGCACGTATATAAAAACTAGGGTCTGTTTAGATAAAAACACAATAAATTAAATATAGCGAGTGTGGAAAAGTGGTGGTAGGATTTGCGAAATTGTCCCTAAGCAATTGGCTACTTTACTAGACCGATAACAAGTTTTATGTGGGAGAGGCCACTACTAGCATGTCATCCCTGACTTGGAATTCTATGCACTTATGATTGGAACTATTAGCAAGCATTCGCAACTACTAACGTTCATTAAGGTAAAACCCAACCATAGCATTAAGATATATTGGTCCCCCTTCAATCCCGTATGCATCAATTTCTATGCTAGGTTGAAGCTTCTGTCACTCTTGCCCTCCAATACATAGTCCTATCAACATACAACTAACCCTATGGTGTGATTCATGCGCGCGCTCATATGATGGGCACCAAAGGACAGCAACATGACCACAAGCAAATTAAATCAATCATAGCAATTCATCAACCACCGATAGGACAACAAAAATCTACTCAGAAATCATAGGATGGCAACACATCATTGGATAATAATATGAAGCATAAAGCACCATCTTCAAGTAGAGGGTACAACGGGTTGCGGGAGAGTGGACCGCTGTAAATAGAGGGGGGAAGGTGATGGAGATGTTGGTGAAGATCGCGGTGATGATGATGTCCCCCGGCGGTGTTCCGGCGCCACTGGAAGCAAGGGGGAGAGAGCCCCCCTCCTTCTTCTTCATCCTTGACCTTCTCCCCAGATGGGAGAAGGGTTTCCCCTCTGGTCCTTGGCTCCCATGGCGTGGGAGGGGCGAGAGCCCCTCCGAGATTGGATCGATCTCTCTGTCTCTCTCTGTTTCTGCGTTCTCCTCTACTGCCCTTTCACCGTTTCGTGTATATATGGAGACCCGTAACTACGATTGGATTGAAACCTTCGCCCAGATTTTTCTCCAAAAATTAGTTTTCTTGCATCCAAAGTAGAGCAGCAACCGCCTTACGGGGGCACGAGGGTCGGGCGCGCCAGGGGGTGGGCCGCCCGCCTCGTGCCCCTCGGGCACCGTCTCGCATTGATTCTTCTTTCGGAATTCTCGAAATATTCCAAAAATATTCTCCGTCCGTTTTTATTCCGTTTGGATTCCGTTTGATATGAAACATAAAACATGCAACAAACAGGAACTGGCACTGGGCACTGAATCAATATGTTAGTCCCAAAAATAGTATAAAAAGTTGCCAAAAGTATCTAAAAGTTGAATAATATTGGCATGGAACAATAAAAAATTATAGATACGACGGAGACGTATCACTCTCAAACCCTAGTTTATCTCTTGTATCCAATCTTTGTCTCATAGCCTAGGATTGGTACCTGTAGGTTGCAAGTAGTGTTGATTACTCCTTGTAGTTCATGCTAGTTGGTTTATTTGGTGGAAGATCATATGTTCAGATCCTATATGCATATTAATACTCCTCTGATTATGAACATGAATATGCTTTGTGAGTAGTTACGTTTGTTCCTGAGGACATGGGAGAAGTCTTGCTATTAGTAGTCATGTGAATTTGGTATTCATTCGATATTTTTATGAGATGTATGTTGTCTCTCCTCTAGTGGTGTCATGTGAACGTTGACTACATGACACTTCACCATTATTTGGGCCTAGAGGAAGGTATTGGGAAGTAATAAGTAGTTAATGGATTGCTAGAGTGATAGAAGCTTAAACACTAGTTTATGCATTGCTTCGTAAGGGGCTGATTTGGATCCACATGTTTCATGCTATGGTTAGGTTTACCTTAATACTTCTTTTGTAGTTGCGGATGCTTGCAATAGGAGTTAATCATAAGTGGGATGCTTGTCCAAGTAAGGACATCACCCAAGCACCAGTCCACCCACATATCAAATTATCAAAGTAGCGAACGCGAATCATATGAACGTGATGAAAACTAGCTTGACGATAATTCCCATGTCCTCGGGAGCGCTTTTCTTTATATAAGAGTTTGTCGAGGCTTGTCCTTTGCTACAAAAAGGATTGGGTCACCTTGTTGCACTTTATTTACTTTTGTTACTTGTTGCTCGTTACAAATTATCTTATCACAAAACTATTTGTTACCTATAATTTCAGTGCTTGCAGAGAATACCTTGCTGAAAACCGCTTATCATTTCCTTCGCTTCCTCGTTGGGTTCGACACTCTTACTTATCGAAAGGACTACGATAGATCCCCTATACTTGTGGGTCATCAAGACTCTTTTCTGGCGCCGTTGACGGGGAGTGAAGCGCCTTTGGTAGGTGGAATTTGGTAAGGAAAAATTTATATAGTGTGCTGAAATTTACTGTCACTTGTTACTATGGAAAGTAATCCTGTGAGGGGCTTGTTAGGGGTACATCACCCCGACCAGTAGAGCAAAGAGTTGCTCCTCAACCTACTGAACCTACTGAAAATGAAAATGTCTACTTTGAAATTCCTTGGGTATGATAGAAAAACTGCTAGCTAATCCTTTTGCAGGAGACGGAACATTACATCCTTATGAGCACCTAATATATGTGGATGAAGTTTGTGGATTATTTAAGCTTGCAGGTATGCCCGATGATGTTATCAAGAAGAAGGTCTTCCCTTTATCTTTGAAGGGAGATGCATTGACATGGTATAGGCTATGTGATGATATGGGATCATGGAATTACAAATGATTGAAATTGGAATTCCATCAGAAGTTTTATCCTATGCATCTTGTTCATCGTGATCGTAATTATATATATAATTTTTGGCCTCGTGAAGGAGAAAGCATCGCTCAAGCTTGGGGCAGGCTTAAGTCAATGTTATATTCATGCCCCAATCATGAGCTCTCAAGAGAAATGATATTCAAAATTGTTATGCTCGGCTTTCTGACAACAATCGCACCATGCTCGATACT
This sequence comes from Aegilops bicornis, assembly GCA_021605145.1. Lineage (NCBI taxonomy): Eukaryota > Viridiplantae > Streptophyta > Magnoliopsida > Poales > Poaceae > Aegilops > Aegilops bicornis. Next base: position 518,661,898 of record CM038669.1, read on the forward strand.
TCTTGTACTGGTTCTTTATGATGAAGACTATTGAATTCAAATGGGATTTATTGGAAAGAATTAAATGCAACTCTGAAGATTGGGACCTCGACGAAGGTAAGGAGTTGATGACCCACAAGTATAGGGGATCTATCATAGTCCTTTTGATAAGTAAGAGTGTCGAACCCAACGAGGAGTAGAAGGAAATGATAAATGGTTTTCAGCAAGGTATTCTCTGCAAGTACTGAAATAAGTGGTAACAGATAGTTTTTGTGATAAGATAAATTGTAACAAGCAACAAGTAACAAAAGTAAATAAAGTGCAGCAAGGTGGCCCAATCCTTTTTGTAGCAAAGGACAAGCCTGGACAAACTCTTATATAAGGAAAAGCGCTCCTGAGGACACATGGGAATGTCGTCAAGCTAGTATTCATCACGTTCATATGATTCATGTTCGGTACTTTGATAATTTCATATGTGGGTGGACCGGTGCTTGGGTGCTGTTCTTACTTGAACAAGCATCCCACTTATTATTAACCTCTATTGCAAGCATCCGCAACTACAACAGAAGTATTAAGGTAAACCTAACCATAGCATGAAACATGTGGATCCAAATCAGCCCCTTACGAAGCAACACATAAACTAGGGTTTAAGCTTCTGTCACTCTAACAACCCATCATCTACTTATTACTTCCCAATGCCTTCCTCTAGGCCCAAATAATGGTGAAGTGTTATGTAATCATGCTCACATAACACCACTAGAGGATAGACAACATACATCTCATCAAAATATCGAATCTAATACCAAATTCACATGACTACTAATAGCAAGACTTCTCCCATGTCTTCGTGAACAAACGTAACTACTCACAAAGCATATTCATGTTCGTAATCGAGGGGTATTAATATGCATATAGGATCTGAACATATGATCTTCCACCAAATAAACCAACTAGCATCAACTACAAGGAGTAATCAACACTACTAGCAACCTACTAGCACCAATCCCGGAATTGGAGACAAGAATTGGATACAAGAGATGAATTAGGGTTTTGAGAGGAGATGGTGCTGGTGAAGGTGTTGATGGAGATTGCCCTCTCCCAATGAGAGGAGCTTTGGTGATGACGATGGCGACGATTTCCCCCTCCGGGAGGGAAGTGTCCCCGGCAGAACAGCTCTGCCGGAGCCCTAGATTGGTTCCGCCTCGTGGCGGCGGGGTTTCGTCCCGAAAGGTTGCTTATGATTTTTTTCTCGACGAGAGACCTCATATAGCAGAAGATGGCCACCGGAGGGCCAACAGGGGGCCCACGAGGCAGGGGGACGCGCCTAGGGGGGTAGGGCGCGCCCCCACCCTCGTGGCCAGGTGGGCCCCCCTCTGACGTACTTCTTCTGCTCAATATTTTTTATTATTTCCAAAAATAACTTTCGTGGAGTTTCAGGACTTTTGGAGTTGTGCAGAATAGGTCTCTAATACTTGCTCCTTTTCCAAATTTGTAATTCCAAATTTAAGCATTCTCCCTCCTTATGTAAACCTTGTAAAATAAGAGAGAATAGGCATAAGTATTGTGACATAACGTGTAATCACATCCCATAATGCAATAAATATCGATATAAAAGCATGATGCAAAATGGACGTATCAACTCACCCAAGCTTAGACCTCGCTTGTCCTCAAGCGGAAGCCGATAACGATAAATATGTCCCCATGTTTAGAGGTAGAGGTGTCGATAAAAATAAAATACGGACATGAAGGCATCATGATTATTCTCATAACAACAACATATAAAGATATTGTCATATGATTTCTTATGCTCAAGTAATAATCTATTCACAATGCAAAAGTACGAATCAGAAACTTTATTGAGAACTAACAAACTATAATCTCAGTCATTGAAGCAATTGCAAGATATCATAACATCAGAAAGAGTCTATGTCAGAGCTTTTTAGCAAGTCCACATACTCAACTATCATTTAGTCTTTCATAATTGCTAACACTCACGCGATACTTGTGGTTATGGAGTTTTAGCCGGACACAGAGAAATACAGGGGCTTATAATTTCGCCTCCCAACCTTTTACCTCAAGGGTAATGTCAACAATAATAAATCATGCTCCCCTACATCCAATTAGATATATCTATCAGGATCTTTCCAACACATTGTGCTTGCCAAAGGATAAAATGTAAAAAGGAAAGGTGAAGATCACCATGACTCTTGCATAAGGTAGAGGATAATAGTAACAGATAGGCCCTTCGCAGAGGGAAGCAGAGGTTGGCATGCGCTTTTATGGTTGGATGCACAAAATCTTAATGCGAAAGAACGTCACTTTATATTGCCACTTGTGATATGAACCTTTATTATGCAGTCCGTCGCTTTTATTTCTTTCACATCACAAGATCGTATAAAGCTTATTTCCTCCACACCAATTAACCATACATATTTAGAGAGCAATTTTTATTGCTTGCAACGATGACAACTTACTTGAAGGATCTTACTCAATCCATAGGTAGGTATGGTGGACTCTCATGGCAAAACTGGTTTAAGGGTTTTTGGAAGCACAAGTAGTATCTCTACTTGGTGCCCAGAATTTGGCTAGCATGAGGGGGAAAGGCAAGCTCAACATGTTGGATGATCCATGATAATATATTTATCTCAGATATAAGAAAACATAACCCATTACGTTGTCTTCCTTTTCCAACGTCAACCCTTTAGCATGTCATATTTTGAGTGCTCACAATCATAAAAGCTGTCCAAGATAGTGTATTTATATGTGAAACCTCTCTTGCTTTATTACTTCCTATTAATTGCAAGATGACCAAAGCTATGTTTGCCAACTCCCAACAACTTTTAATCATCATACTCTTTCTATGTGAAGTCATTACTCTCGATAAGATCAATATGATCTCTTTATTTCTTTTTATTCTTTTCTCTTTTCTTTTATTCACTCAAGATTATGGCAAAACAATCAAGCCCTTGACTCAACACTAATCTTTATATATAGCTCATGGACTCGATTACATAGAGAGGTCATAAAGCAATAACTCAAAACTAGATCATGCCATAAACTTTATTCAACTAGATCAAAATACTATTAATAGGATCGAACTAAGAAAAACGGTAAAGATAGGAGATGTGGTTGGGATATGATACCGGGGCACCTCCCCCAAGCTTGGCAGTTGCCAAGGGGAGTGCCCTTACCCATGTGATTATGTCTCCTTTGCTGGTGAAGAAGGTGGAGGTGTTGTCGATGATGCGGTCTTGTCGTCCATCTTCCAAGGCATAGGCTCACCATCATAGAAGGATGATCGAGTCTCCGGGATCCTCAAATCTGCAGCTAAACTCATCCTTTTGAATCTATATTCATACTCACAGTTTTGATTTTGCAGGTCATAGATTTGGGCTTGAAGGTGCTCGATCTTTGAAGACGGCCTCCCCAATGTTGTCGGCATCCAACTTGTGGTTGCTAGTGAACTCCGCGATCATCATGTGGTTGGAGTTGAGTCCACGTCCCACCATCCCCTCACACTTGAAAACTTGTTGCTCCACTGCTTCGAGCCTCGTCTCCACACTTCCGTTCCCCTTCGGTCCCTCAACATCGCGGATGTGCAGCAACCCATCACGCATCTCAATGGTTTGAGGGTGTCGCAGCACCTCCGCGAGGTAAGGGTTGATGACCTTCGCGAAGAACTTGTCCTTGGAGGCACTTGGGGACGTCATGATAATCTAGATCTATCAGAAAAACAGCTCAAAACAAGAACAAAGTATATTTGCGTGATACAGAGGTCAAAACCTTCGGGAGAGTATATAGTGAATTTTTACCAACCAAAATACGTATCGTGCAAGAAAACGGAGTCCGGAAGGAACACGAGGTGCCCACGGGGTAGGGGCGCGTGCCCAGGGGGTAGGGTGCGCCCTCCACCCTCATGGGGCCCTCGTGTCCTTCCCGGACTGCTACTTATTTTTCTATTTTTCTAAATATTCCAAAACGGAGAAATATTGCCTTAAAAATTGTTTTGGAGTCGGTTTACTTACCATACCACATACCTATTCCTTTTCGGATCTGAAACGTTCCGGAAAGTGTCCCTTATGTATTCCTCCAGGGTTGCGGTTTCAATAACATTGGTTTCAACATTTATGGGATTACCTGAGATATAATGTTTGATTCTTTGACCGTTTACCACCTTCGGATTTGTGCCTTCAAAGTTGTTGATTTTTATGGCACCGGAACGATAGACTTCCTCGATAACGTAGGGGCCTTCCCATTTAGAGAGAAGTTTTCCTGCAAAAACTCTTAAACGAGAGTTGTATAGCAATACATAATCACCTACATTAAACTCACGCTTTTGTATCCTTTTGTCATGCCATCTTTTAACTTTTTCTATAAACAACTTGGCATTTTCATAAGCTTGGGTTCTCCATTCATCAAGTGAGCTAATATCAAATAACCTCTTCTCACCGGCAAGTTTGAAATCATAGTTGAGCTCTTTAATTGCCCAATATGCCTTATGTTCTAGTTCGAGAGGTAAGTGACATGCTTTTCCATAAACCATTTTATACAGAGCCATACCCATAGGATTTTTATAAGCAGTTCTAAAGGCCCATAATGCGTCATCAAGTTTCTTGGACCAATTCTTTCTAGACCTATTGACAGTCTTTTGCAAAATTAATTTGAGCTATCTATTACTCAATTCTACTTGACCACTTGACTGTGGGTGATAAGGAGATGCAATTCTATGATTAACATCATACTTAGCAAGCATTTTACGGAAAGCACCATGAATAAAATGTGAACCACCATCAGTCATTAACTATCTAGGGACTCCAAACCTCGGAAAAATAACTTCTTTAAGCATTTTAATAGAAGTGTTATGATCAGCACTACTAGTTGGAATAGCTTCTACCCACTTAGTAACGTAATCAACAGCAACTAAAATATGTGTATATCCATTAGAGGTAGGAAAAGGTCCCATATAATCAAAGCACCAAAAATCAAATGGTTCAATAACAAGTGAATAATTCATAGGCATTTCTTGACGTCTACTAATATTACCAATTCTTTGGCATTCATCACATGACAAGACAGACTTACGGGCATCCTTGAAGAGAGTAGGCCAATAAAAACCGGATTGCAATACCTTATGTGCAGTTCTATCTCCCGCATGGTTTCCTCCATAAGCTTCGGAGTGGCACTTGCGTAGGATTTGTTCCTGTTCATGCTCAGGTACACAGCGTCTAATAACACCATCTACTCCTTCTTTATAATGATGTGGGTCATCCCAAAAGTAATGTCTTCAATCATAGAAAAACTTTTTCTTTTGCTTGTATGTGAAACTAGGTGGTATAAATTTAGCAACAATGTAATTAGCATAATCAGCATACCATAGTACTACGAGAAGTATTTATGACATTTAATTGCTCATCAGGAAAGCTATCATCAATAGGTAGTGGGTCATCAAGAACCTTTTCTAACCTAGACAAGTTGTCTGCAACAGGGTTCTCAGCTCCCTTTCTATCAGCAATATGCAAATCAAATTCTTGTAGCAAGAGAACCCATTCAATAAGTCTAGGTTTAGCATCTTTCTTTTCCATAAGATATTTAATAGCAGCATGATCAGTGTGAATAGTTACTTTAGCATCAACAATATAGGGTCTGAACTTATCACAAGCAAATACAACTACTAAGAATTCCTTTTCAGTAGTAGCATAATTTCTTTGAGCATTGTCTAGAGTCTTACTAGCATAATGGATAACATTTAATTTCTTATCAACTCTGTGCCCTAGAACAGCACCTACAACATAGTCACTAGCATCACACATAATTTCAAAGGGTAAATTCGAATCAGGTGGCTGAACAATAGGTGCAGAGATCAATGCTTTCTTAAGTATTTCAAATGCTTCTACACAATCATCATCAAAGACAAATGTTATATCTTTTTGTAATAAATTAGTCAGAGGACGAGAAATTTTTGAGAAGTCCTTAATGAACCTCTTATAAAATCCGGCGTGACCAAGGAAACTTCTTATACCTTTGATGTCCTTGGGACATGGCATCTTTTCAATAGCGTCAACCTTGGCCTTATCAACTTCAATACCTCTTTCAGAAACTTTATGCCCCAAGACAATACCTTCATTAACCATAAAGTGGCACTTTTCCCAATTCAAGACAAGATTAGTTTCTTCACATCTCTGCAAAACTCAATCAAGGTTGCTCAAGCAGTCATCAAAAGAGGATCCATAGACGGAAAAGTCGTCAATGAAGACCTCACAAATCTTTTCACAAAAGTCAGAGAATATAGCCATCATGCATCTTTGAAAGGTGGCAGGTGCATTACATAAACCAAAAGGCAAACGTCTATAAGCAAAAGTACCAAAAGGGCAGGTAAAAGTAGTCTTTGATTGATCCTTAGCTGACACAGATATTTGAGAGAAACCAGAATAACCTTCTAGAAAGCAATAGTGTGTATGTTTGCATAATCTTTCTAACATTTGATCAATAAAAGGTAAGGGGTAATGATCTTTCTTAGTAGCTTTATTTAATTTGCAGAAATCAATTACCATCCTATAACCTGTAATAATTCTTTTTTGGAATCAATTCATCTTTATCATTAGGAACAACAGTAATACCTCCCTTCTTAGGGACACAATGGACATGACTTACCCACTGACTATCAGCAACGGGATAAATTATACCTGCCTCAAGGAGCTTTAGTATTTCTTTTCTTACCACTTCCTTCATCTTAGGATTCAGCCTTCGTTGATGATCACAAGCTGGTTTGGCATCTTCTTCTAAATTTATTTTATGTTGACATAGAGTAGGACTGATGCCCTTAAGATCATCAGGAGTATATCCAATAGCAGCACGGTGTTTCTTTAGAGTTTTCAATAATCTCTCTTCTTCATGCTCTGAAAAGTTAGCACTAATAATAACAGGATATATCTTCTTTTCATCAAGATAAGCATATTTAAGAGTATTAGGCAACGGTTTAAGCTCAAACACGGGATCACCCTTGGGTGGAGGAGGATCCCCTAGGATTTCAACAGCAAATTGTGTTTCGTAATAGGTTCCTGTTTAAAGAATACTTCATCTATTTCCCTTCTTTCATTCATAAACATATCATTTTCATGGTCTAGCAAATATTGTTCTAAAGGATCACTACGAGGTACGGCAATAGAAGCAAGACCAATAATTTCATCCTTATTAGGCAATTCTTCTTCACGGTGTTGTCTACTAAATTTAGAGAAATTAAACTCATGAATCATATCACCCAAGCCAATAGTAACAACATTCTTTTCGCAGTCTATCTTAGCATTAACGGTGTTCAAGAAGGGTCTACCAAAAATAATGGGACAAAAGCTATCTTGTGGGGAACCAGGAACAACAAAATCAGCAGGGTATTTAGTTTTCCCACAAAAAGACTTCAACATCTCTAACAATTCCCATAGGTGAAATAGTATCTCTTTTGGCAAGCTTAATTGTAACATCAATATCTTCTAACTCAGCAAGTGCAATATCATGCTTAATTTCATTGTATAAGTCAATAGGTATAACACTAGCAGTAGGACCCATATCACACAAGCCATGATAACAATGATCTCCTATTTTAACAGAAATAACAGGCACGCCTACCACATGTCTATGTTTATCTTTAGCACATGGTTTGGCAATTCTAGCAGTTTCACCGCAAAAATGAATAACATGGCCATCAATATTATCAGCCAAGAGATCTTTGACAATAGCAATATTAGGTTCAACTTTAATTTGCTCAGGAGGTGTATAAGTTCTAATATTGCTTTTACGAACCACAGTTGAAGCTTTAGCATGATCCTTTATTCTAACAGGGAAAGGTGGTTTCTCGACATAAGAAGTAGGAACAATAGGATCATTGTAAGTGACAGGCTTTTCTTCAACTTTAATAGGTGCAGCTACTTTTACTTCTATGGGAGGATGATATTTAAACCACTTCTCCTTGGGGAGATCAAAATAAGTAGCAAAAGATTCACAGAAAGAAGCTACTATCTCAGAGTCAAGTCCATATTTAGTGCTAAACTTACGGAAAATATCGGTATCCATAAAATATTTAACACAAACAAACTTAGGTGTCATACCTGACTCCTTACCTTCGTCGAGATCCCAATCTTCAGAGTTGCGTTTAATTCTATCCAATAAATTCCGTCTGAATTCAATAGTCTTCATCATAAAAGAGCCATCACAAGAAGTATCGAGCATGGTGCGATTGTTATTAGAAAGCCGAGCATAAAAACTTCGAAGAATTATTTCTCTTGAGAGCTGATGATTGGGGCATGAATATAACATTGATTTAAGCCTCCCCCAAGCTTGAGCGATGCTTTCTCCTTCGCGAGGCCAAAAATTATAATTGCGATCATGATGAACAAGATGCATAGGATAATACTTCTGATGAAATTCCAATTTCAATCATTTGTAGTTCCATGACCCCGTATCATCACATAGCCTATACCATGTCAATGCATCTCCCTCCAAAGATAAAGGGAAGACCTTCTTCTTAATAACATCATCGGGTATACCTGCAAGCTTAAATAATCCACAAATTTCATCCACATATAGTAGGTGCTCATCAGGATGCTTCGTTCCATCTCCTACAAAAGGATTATCTAGCTGTTTTTCCAACATACCCGAAGGAACTTCAAAGGGAAAATTTTCATTTTCAGTAGGTTCAGTAGGTTGAGGAGCAACTCTTTGCTCTACTGGTCGGGGTGAAGATACCCCTAACAAGCCCCTCAGAGGATTACTTTCCATAGTAAGAAATGACAGTAAATTTCAGCACACTATATACATTTTTCCTTACCAAATTCCACCTACCAAAGGCACTTCACTCCCGACAACGGGCGCCAAAAGAGTCTTGATGACCCACAAGTATAGGGGATCTATCATAGTCCTTTCGATAAGTAGGAGTGTCGAACCCAACGAGGAGCAGAAGGAAATGATAAATGGTTTTCAGCAAGGTATCTTTGCAAGTACTGAAATAAGTGGTAACAGATAGTTTTGTGATAAGATAAATTGTAACGAGCAACAAGTAACAAAAGTAAATAAAGTGCATCAAGGTGGCCCAATACTTTTTGTAGCAAAGGACAAGCTTGGACAAACTCTTATATAAGGAAAAGCGCTCCCGAGGACACATGGGAATATCGTCAAGCTAGTTTTCATCACGTTCATATGATTCGCGTTCGGTACTTTGATAATTTGATATGTGGGTGGACCGGTGCTTGGGTGCTGTTCTGAAAGTGCAACTATCCCTAGGTGGTTTTGGTAATTCATAACAACATATAGCTCATTGAGCTAATGCTATTCCAAGACTATTATTTCAGGAAAGCTCAATGAATGGCATGGCATGGATGATGAAAGTGGATCCTCAAAATACTAAGGACAAAGGATTGGCTCAAGCTCAAAAGCTCAAGACTCTTCATTTTACATTTTAGTGATCCAAGATCACATTGAGTCTATAGGAAAAGCCAATACTATCAAGAAGGGATGAGGTGTTGCTTAATGAGCCTTTATCTTCATGTGCTTAGTGATATGCTCCAAACCCTCAACTACTTTCCCACATCCACAAATGACCTAAACCTAAAGCCAAAATCGGTCACACCGATTCTTCCTATCCGGCGCCACCGAATCCAAAAGTCATAGCCACTGCCACAAACCCTAAGCAAATCGGTCTTACCGATAGGGATCTCGGTCTCACCGAGATGTGGTTGCAATCTCTCTGTTTCCCTTCGTAACGTTTCGGTCTAACCAAGTGAGCGATCGGTCCCACCGAGATTGCAATGTAAACTCTCTGCTTCCTTTTGTAACATTTTGATCTCACCGAAAAGAGCAAATCGGTCCCATCGAAGTTTACTCCGACCAACTCTCTCCGTTAGCTAATTACCAAAATCGGTCTCACCAAGTTTGTGTAATCGGTCTCACCGAGATTACGTTATGCCCTAACCCTAACCATATCGGTCTCACCGAGATGCATGTCATTCCACCAATCAAAATCACTAACGGTCACTAGGTTTACTAAATCGGTCCGACCGAGTTTAACTATTCGGTCCCACCGAAGTTTGGTAGATTGTGTGTAACGGTTAGATTTTGTGTGGAGGCTATATATACCCCTCCACCTCCTCTTCATTCGTGGAGAGAGCCATCAGACTAAACCTACACTTCCAACTTACCATTTCTGAGAGAGAACCACCTACTCATGTGTTGAGACCAAGATATTCCATTCCTACCATATGAATCTTGATCTCTAGCCTTCCCCAAGTTGCTTTCCACTCAAACCCTCTTTCCACCAGATCCAAATCCTATGAGAGAGAGTTGAGTGTTGGGGAGACTATCATTTGAAGCACAAGAGCAAGGAGTTCATCATCAACACACCATTTGTTACTTCTTGGAGAGTGGTGTCTCCTAGATTGGCTAGGTGTCACTTGGGAGCCTCCGACAAGATTGTGGAGTTGAACCAAGGAGTTTGTAAGGGCAAGGAGATCGCCTACTTCGTGAAGATCTACCGCTAGTGAGGCAAGTCCTTCGTGGGCGACGACCATGGTGGGATAGACAAGGTTGCTTCTTCGTGGACCCTTCGTGTGTGTAGCCATCCATGGACTCGCAAGAACTGCTACCCTTCGTGGGTTGAAGTCTCCATCAACGTGGATGTACGATAGCACCACCTATCGGAACCATGCCAAAAACATCCGTGTCTCCAATTGCGTTTGAATCCTCCAAACCCTTCCCCTTACTTTCTCGCAAGTTGCATGCTTTAATTTCCGATGCCTATATACTCTTTGCATGCTTGCTTGAATTGTGTGATGATTGCTTGACTTGTCCTAAAATAGCTAAAATCTGCCAAACTATAAAATTGGGAAAAGGTTAAGTTTTTAATTGTTCAAGTAGTCTAATCACCCCCTCTAGACATACTTCAAGGTCCTACATGTTCTTACTTGAACAAGCATCCCACTTATGATTAACCTCTATTGCAAGCATCCGCAACTACAACAAAAGTATTAAGGTAAACCTAACCATAGGATGAAACATGTGGATCCAAATCAGCCCCTTACGAAGCAACGCATAAACTAGGGTTTAAGCTTCTGTCACTCTAGCAACCCATCATCTACTTATTACTTCCCAATGCCTTCCTATAGGATCAAATAATGGTGAAGTGTTATGTAGTCGACGTTCACATAACACCACTAGAGGATAGACAACATACATCTCATCAAAATATCGAACTAATACCAAATTCACTTGACTACTAATAGCAAGACTTCTCCCATGTCCTCATGAACAAACATAACTACTCACAAAGCATATTCATGTTCATAATCAGAGGGGTATTAATATGCATATAGGATCTGAACATATGATCTTCCACCAAATAAACCAACTAGCATCAACTAGAAGGAGTAATCAACACTACTAGCAACCTACTAGCACCAATCCCGGACTTGGAGACAAGAATTGGATACAAGAGATGAACTAGGGTTTTGAGAGGAGATGGTGCTGGTGAAGATGTTGATGGAGATTGCCCTCTCCCGATGAGAGGAGCTTTGGTGATAACGATGGTGATGATTTCCCCCTCCAGGAGGGAAGTGTCCCCGGCCGAATAGCTCTGCCGGAGCCCTAGATTGGATCCGCCAAGGTTCCGCCTCGTGGCGGCGGAGTTTCATCCCGAAAGGTTGCTTATGATTTTTTTCTCGACGAAAGACCTCATATAGCAGAAGATGGCCACCGGAGGGCCAACAGGGGGCCCATGAGGCAGGGGCGCGCCCAGTGGGTAGGGCGCGCCCCCCACCCTCGTGGCTGTGGGGCCCCTCGACGCATTTCTTCCGCTCAATATTTTTTATTATTTCCAAAAATAACTTTCGTGGATTTTCAGGACTTTTGGAGTTGTGCAGAATAGGTCTCTAATATTTGCTCTTTTTCCAGCCTAGAATTCCAGCTGCCGGCATTCTCCCTCCTTATGTGAACCTTGTAAAATAAGAGAGAATAGGCATAAGTATTGTGACATAACGTGTAATCACAGCCCATAATGCAATAAATATCGATATAAAAGAATGATGCAAAATGGACGTATCAGGAGTCAGGTATAACACCTAAGTTTGATTGTGTTAAATCTTTTGTGGATACCGAAGTTTTCCGTAAATTTAGCACTAAATATGGACTTGACTCTGAGATAGTAGCTTCTTTTTGTGAATCTTTTGCTGCTCACGTTGATCTCCCTAAGGAGAAGTGGTTTAAATATCATCCTCCCATAGAAGTAAAAGTAGTTGCACCTATTAAAGTTAAAGAAAATAATATCACTTATAATGATCCTATTGTTCCTACTGCTTATGTTGAGAAACCACCTTTCCCTGTTAGAATAAAGGATCATGCTAAAGCTTCAATCAGAGTTCGTAAGAGCAATATTAGAACTTATACACCTCCTGAGAAAGTTAAAGTTGAACCTAATATTGCTATTGTTAAAGATCTCTTGGCTGATAATATTGATGGGCATCTTATTTATTTCTGTGATGAGGCTGCTAGAATTGCTAAACCTTGTGCTAAAGATAAACATAGACCTGTGGTAGGCATGCCTGTTATTTCTGTTAAAATAGGAGATCATTGTTATCATGGCTTGTGTGATATGTGTGCTTGTGCTAGTGCAATACCTATTGAGTTATACAAAGAAATTATGCATGATATTGCACCCGCTGAGTTAGAGGAAATTGATGTTACCATTAAGCTTGCCAATAGAGATACTATATCACCAATAGGAATTGTTAGAGATGTTGGAGTCTTGTGTGGGAAAACTAAATATCCTGCTGATTTTCTTGTTCTTGGTTCTCCACAAGATAGTTTTTGTCCCATTATATTTGGTAGACCATTCTTAAACACTGTTAATGCTAAGATAGACTGTGAAAAGGATGTTGTTACCATTTGTCTAGGTGATATGTATCATGAGTTTAACTTTTCTAAATTTCGTAGACAACACCGTGAAGAGGAATTACCTAGTAATATGAAATTATTGGTCTTGCTTCTATTGCCGTGCCTCCTAGTGATCCTTTAGAACAATATTTGCTAGACCATAAAAATGATATGTTTATGAATGAAAGAAGGGAAATAGATGAAGTGTTCTTTAAACAGGGACCTATTCTGAAACACAACTTTCCTGTTGAAATCTTAGGGGATCCTCCTCCACCCAAGGGTGATCCCGTGCTTGAGCTTAAACCATTGCCTGATACTCTTAAATATGCTTATCTCGATGAAAAGAAGATATATCCTGTTATTATTAGTGCTAACCTTTCGTAGAAGGAGGAAGAAAAATTATTGAAAACTCGAAGAAGCACCGTCTTTGCTATTGGATATACTCTTGATGATCTTAAGGGCATTAGTCCCACTCTATGTCAACATAAGATAAATTTGGAGAAAGATGCCAAACCAGTTATTGATCACCAACGGCGGTTAAATCCTAAGATGAAAGAAGTGCTAAGAAAGGAAATATTAAAGCTCCTTGAGGCAGGTATAATTTATCCCGTTGCTGATAGTCAGTGGGTAAGTCCTGTCCATTGTGTCCCTAAGAAGGGAGGTATTACTGCCGTTCCTAATGCTAAAGATGAATTGATTCCTCAAAGAATTATTATAGGTTACAGGATGGTAATTGATTTCCGCAAATTAAATAAAGCTACTAAAAAAGATCATTACCCCTTGCCATTCATTGATCAAATGCTAGAAAGATTATCCAAACACACACATTTTTGCTTTCTAGATGGTTATTTTGGTTTCTCTCAAATACCCGTGTCAGCTGATGATCAAGCAAAGACCACTTTTACTTGCCCTTTCGGTACTTTTGCTTATAGACGTATGCCTTTTGGTTTATGTAATGCACCTTCTACCTTTCAAAGATCTTGATGGCTATTGTCTGTGTCAAAACCGGCGGATCTCGGGTAGGGGGTCCCGAACTGTGCGTCTAGGCGGATGGTAACAGTTGACAAGGGACACAATGTTTTTACCCAGGTTCGGGCCCTCTCGATGAAGGTAAAACCCTACTCTTGCTTGATTAATATTGATGATATGGGTAGTACAAGAGTAGATCTACCACGAGATCAGAGAGGCTAAACCCTAGAAGCTTGCCTATGGTATGATTGTTGTTCATCCCACGGACTAAAAACCTCCGGTTTATATAGGCACCGAATAGGGTTAGGGTTACACAGAGTCGGTTACAATGGGAGGAGATCTACATATCCGTGTCGCCAAGCTTGCCTTCCATGCCAAGGAAAGTCCCATCCGGACACGGGACGAAGTCTTCAATCTTGTATCTTCATAGTCCAGAGTCCGCCAAAGGTCATAGTCCGCTATCCGGACACCCCTAATCCAGACTCCTCAAGAGCCCCTGAACCAGGCTTCAATGACGATGAGTCCGGCGCGCGTATTGTCTTCGGCATTGCAAGGCGGGTTCCTCCTCCGAATACTTCATAGAAGATTTTGAACACAAGGATAGTGTCCGGCTCTACAAAATAAGTTCCACATACCACCGTCGAGAGAATAATATTTACACAAGTTCAATCTGCTGACGTATTTCGCAGCGTGACATCACACCACGGCCAGACCTTTATTCGTTTTGCTGTCCCACCTCAGTGCATTTAGCGAGGCGGTTTCCTTGGCACGTCTTGTCAAGGCAGAGATCATGTCCCCTTATTCCGGGATTCTCATCAATACAAAGGCAGGTAGAATCGTGCGTTAGCTGGCACGCCTCCTCTATCAAAGGCGAGTCCCAAACGGTCACGGGGAGGGCTCTTGGTATTCAACCTCTTTATAAAGAGACCAAGGCCGCGCTCTTTTTTCTCAATCTCCATCGAATCCGCCCCTCGCTTCGAGTTCCAACACCCAAAGCTACAGATTCAGGCGCTTCAGACTTCAATGATGTCCGGCTCCGACCTCCAAGGCTGGTGGATGCCTTCCTCCGTCACGGAAGAAGACGTCCTAAAGCTAAGAGATGCCAGGTATCTAACCGGCGAAATCTCGCATAGGCTGCCTGCTCAAGGGCAGGTTATTCCCACTCCCAAGCCCGGTGAAAGTGTGGTGTTCGCGTCTCACTTCCTTTCGGGGCTAAGTTTCCCGACGAACCCCTTCGTGAGGGGGCTCATGTTTTATTACGGGCTGGAATTTCACGACTTGGATCCGGAGTCCATCCTCCACATCTCATCGTTCATCGTCGTATGCGAAGCCTTCCTCCGCATTACCCCACACTTCGGATTGTGGCTCAAAACCTTCAAGGTGGAGCCGAAGATGATCAAGGGGCAATAGGCAGAGTGCAGAGAGGCTGTTATAAGCAAGAATGCTGATGCTCCATGGCCCGATGGCTCTTTTCAAAAGGAGCTCAGTCTATGGCAACAAGAGTGGTTTTATATCACAGCTCCCAGGGGCACCAAATGGGTGGCGCCACCTGCCTTTCGCTCGGGTCCTCCACCGCGGCTGGCGTCATGGGTCAATAAAGGGATTGACTGGGGGTCGTCCAAGGACGTGCCCTTGTTGCAGGGCCGTATTGGAGACCTCCTAGAGAGAGAGAGATCAATCTGGTCATAGTAGCGCAAGTCATGCTAATTCATCGCATCCTGCCCTGCAAACGTCGCCCCCTCCGCCTGTGGGAGTTCAATCCAGAGGGACCACGAGCTCTCCAACATTTTATGGGTGCAACGCCAGTGGATATGTACAAACTTTTCTTCGGATCACAAGCAATGTGTCCGGACTTGTCCGAGGATGCAGGTCTGAGCTGCAATCACCCGGATGCTCAAGTAAGTAGTCCCGTACCCGGACAAGCTATCCGTATATTTATCATAAACTTGCCCTTAAAAGAGCTGTCCCTTAAACATGAGTGGATAGCAAAAGTAAAACTGATCAGGTGTCCGGCCCCCCTCCCTGAGACCACGCCGGATCCAGTGTTAACCAGGATGCTGGAGGCTGCGCCTTCAGGAGAAGGCGAAGGGGGAACAAGGAAGCTACTGCCTCTGCGAAGGAGGTTATCAAGAAAGGAGGGATCGAGAATCCGTCCATCCAAGGGGAGAAGAGGACCGCCTCTGAAGATCCGGAGACCAAGGCCTCAAAGCGCGGGAAGAAATCTTCGCCAGAGGGTCCTGCTAGGAAGATGCCCCGCCGCATTGTTTCCCCAAGGAGATCAGCCCTCCAAATGAGCCGTAAGTAGAGAGGGGAGTTTATAAAATAAAAGACATCCCTGTTTTATTTCTGAAGATGACCGAAATTTTACCTTGTAGTTCGGATCTCAACCCTTCTCAGCAGAGCTCGTCGTCAGGGGATCTTCGTCCGGAGATGATGGAGAGCGGAACGCCTCCCCCTGCCGTACCGCCTAGCAAGGCGGACGATCCTGAGGTGTCATCGCGGAGGATTTCCCCGAATTCGGCAGGGGTGGAGTGCGGTCGTAGGCCCCCCCGGAGCCCTCCGTGTCCGGCCTTTGAAAAAGGCCATCGGACGAGTCCGGCACCTCCTGGTGCACGGTCGGAGGAGTTGAAGGATCTGCCAAAGAGTGTCTATCTCGTAAGATCACCGTGCATTGATGGGTACGGTGATTGAAAAGATTTCGTCCCATGAAAGCGGGTTGTACGAGGCCGCCAGAGTTTATCGACGGGTTTTGAGGTACGATGCAATGATGTACCTTTGACGGTTCTGCATATATAAGATGCGCCTGTAGATAGTAGCCCCGAGACTCGGTGCGTTGTCAAAAATGACGGCGTGCCGAGGATCATAATCCCAGCTATAATATGTCGCCCTTCCTATGTAGGTGGCGGATCGTCCGGTGGCTAGCCGGACTGATGAATTTGCCGAACTAAAGCGGCAACTTGACGTGGCGGATGCCGGCATCTCGCTTGTCAATAAGGGCTGGACGAGTCACAAGGTATGCAGTTTCTCCGCGGACACCTAGTAAGGGAGCTTGATGCCCATGCCTTACAACATGTATGCTTGATGCAGATGGTGCCGCTGCCATGGAGAATCTTTGGTGAGCTTGCCCGAGCCAAGGAGCAGGCCAGAAAAAGTGATGCGGCTGCCTTAAAGGCAGCCGAAGAGCTAAAAGCGAACAGCTGCTCGAGGTCAAGCAAAAAAGGAAATGGCTGAAATGGCCATGAAGTTGAAGAATGCTACCGATCACCGTGTGAGCTTCTTGAAAAAGAAGGTCGAGCGAGCAAGAGGATCAAGAAGGCCACCACCGAGGCCAAGGATGCTCGCTCTGCGATGAGAGCTATGAAGGAGGAGCTACGTCAGGCCGGAGATATCACGGCTGGAAAGCCTTTTCTGCAGCGGAGGAAGTTCACGGATCCTAAATATGCTCAGTTGGACCGGCTTTGGAGTAGTGAGGATGCTTATCTAGACTTGGCGGCGAAAAGTGGACGCGTCAACACTTCGGAGATCAAAAAGATCATGAGATGGAAGAGCTTTTTTGGTCGCAGTTCCGTAGTCCGGACCGTCCACTTCCATTAACCGATCATTTGGCCGAATGGGCGGAGCTGAATAGGTTGTCCCGACTTGCCATGAAGAATGTCGTGACTCATTTGTGGCCGAAAAGGCCCGAGCCTAAGAGTTATTTTGGCTTGGTGCAGCAGTTCCTTGGTGCGATGCCGCATATCAAGGCAATGAGGTGGTCAGCATGCATAGAGGGTGCGCAGATGGCCCTTGCCCGTGTCAAGACACACTGGGCGGAGATGAAGGGCACCGATGTTGCATCCCAAGATTCAAATGTGCGAAAATTGCCGAGCACTATTTTCGTGAAGTTCTGCAGGCGCTGCTTAATAGAGACGCAAGGTTTCAAGGATACTATGTTCTAATAGTATGTATTATTGTGAAACAATGATTCGATGGAATATAACAGCTTTTTATACTTGTGCCTTCAAGAATTAAAATACCTCCAGCGGCCGTTAATGTATATGTGTATATAACCTGAAAGATGGCAGTCTTTGGCTTCAGCCCCCACGCATATAATGCGGGGGTGTTTGCAGAGAACGCATTTTCACACTTGATCCAACGTCTTGGTCCTACAAAGGATGTGATAGCGCAGCAAACTAGGCAACCGGACTATAATGCTTTATCACTTTCACTTAGCCATAGGAGTTCGGCGATTGGGGCTACTATATAGCCCGAGGGCACCGCGCTCACCAATTGGGCGCCAGATGTGCCTGGCCGAAACGGCCCTTCGTCAATGCGGAGGAATTCTAAAAGATTCCAGTGGGTCATCGAGTGGTTGACCAGTCTCACGCTATACCATGACAACAGTTTTCAGCTTTCTCATCGAGGTGCTCGCTTTGGCCGAACCGGGGCACAATCGCAGTAGTTCTCCTGGTGCCGCATTAGCCGATAGAGCGGAACGCAAGGCAACAAAACACAGGAGCCGCGCAAACCCAACATTTGACCAAAGACATGATTCGGAGCTGATGCATATAAGGCCTAACTCGAGACGCCGAACACTCCCTAAGGTATTCGGTCTTTATGAAAACGGGTCGAACAATCGCCCTTGGTAAAAAGCCCCTGGTGTCCAGGTACGCACGAAATTCAGATGTGGCCTATGCCAAAACGCCAGCCTCCTCCTCGTTTATAGCAAGAAACCGGGGGATGTGTATCAACAAGAGACAGTGAAAAAAGGTTTACGCATGGTCTTAATCTGAAAAGAATCCTTGCAACGGGTCCCTACTGCACGTTTGTGCCTGTGTCTCTGTTGTGCCGTATCCTGGACGGGTGTAGCACGGTGTTCATCTGTAAAAGAGAGGAACTTAGTTGAAAAAGATCGTGCGAAAATGTACGTTATATTAAATAAACAAAGTACAATTCAAAGAATGAACAAAATTGAGCTTTATTGTCTCTTGTTGTGGATGCGCGGAGCCCCTTGTACGGGGGTATGCGTCTAGCGAGCCCTTGTATGTTTACGCCGGACTCGTCCAGCCGTGTCCGGGGTCTGGACGACCTGTCTAAGTGCTTGTATTGGTGAAGCCGGTTTATTGTGGGGCTGTCAAGGCATCCGCACAATTTTCCGGACTCGAGGAACCCTCGATGTTTCCCTTTAATGAGATGATGCCGCGTGGACCGGGCATTTTAAGTGTAATGCGGTATTGCGTTAAAGCGGGCGAAAGCTTCGCGTCCCAATAGTGCTTGATAGCTACTTGTAAATGGGGCGAGGTGGAAGGTTAACTTTTCACGGCGGAAGTTGTCGGGTGAGCCGAACACAACTTCTAGCAAGAGAGAGCCCGCATAATGGGCATATGGGCCTGGCATTACCCTTGAAAGGAAGTGTTGCTATGGCGAAATTTGGTTGGGTCTATCCCCATTTTGCGGATTGTGTCCTGGTATAGCAGGTTTAGATCACTGCCGCCGTCCATTAAGACTTGTGAAAATTGGAGTACGCCAATTATCGGATCTAATATCAAGGCAGTCCAACCTGCGTTCCGTATGATTCTAGAGTAATCCCGATGGTCGAAGGTGATTGGTTTTAACAACCAAGGGCGGGACTCCTCCGGATAGGGCCGTATGGCGGGTACCTCTATGGGTGCCGCTCTATTTTTCCCTTTTGTCACGTGAAGTGAGTTCACTGTTTTGATTTCTTGTGGGAAATTCTTTTGTTTTCCGGTGCTCTGCTTTTGGGGTTTGTCATCGTCCTCGCTTGGTGTGTCGAGCCCCTTGTGTTCGGCTTGAGTTTGCCGGACTGCTTGAAGACCCAACAATCTCTGTGGTTGTGGTTTGCAGGCTTCCCGGGAGTACTGTGGATTTGGCATATCTTGTCCAGGATTTTGTTTAAGTTAGATAGCTCGTCCCTGTTATCCTTAAGGGGCAGCTTTTTATTATTCTGCCGAGCTTTTGAATCCGGCGTTGATCGCCGTGCTCTTCGGCTGTTTCCCTTGGTCCGATGCTGGTCCTTGTTGCGTCATGGTTTCCCATTTCCATCCCTGACTTCGGATGTACTTGGGTCGCTGGTGCTGCATCTTGCTAGCTAGCTATCCTCTCCCGCGCAAAAGCGGGTCATGAGGCTTGTTAATGCGGCCATTGTTCTTGGCTTTTCTTGGCCGAGGTGTCTGGCAAGCCATTCGCCTCGGACGTTGTGTTTGAAAGCTGCAAAGGCTTCGCGTCCGGACAGTCGACTATTTGGTTCTTTTTAGTAAGGAATCTGTTCCAAAATTTCCGGGCTGACTCTCCGGGTTGTTGAGGTATGTGACTTAAATCGTCGGCATTCGGAGGTTGGGCATAGGTCCCTTGAAAATTTGCCCGAAAAGCATCCTTGAGCTCCTCCCAACTTCCAATGGTGTTTTCGAGAAGGCTTTTAAGCCAATGCCGGGCTGGCCCTTTGAGCTTGAAGGGTAAGTATTTTATTGCGTGGAGATCATCTCCTCTAGCCATGTGTATATGGAGGATATAATCCTCAATCCAGACTCCAGGGTCTGTTGTTTCGTCAGATGCCTCTATGTTCACGGGCTTGAACTCACCGAAATTCATGATCCAGCACCTCATCGGTGAAACATAGGGGGTGTGCGGCACCCCTATATTTAGGAGTACCGTGATGTTCGGATACTTGATGTGTTGCCTTGCTTGCTAGAGCTTGCTTTCTTGGCCCATAGATAGATCTAACTGGGCCATCTTTTTGATGCGAATCCTTGTGCGGATCGCGTGCCGGCTTGTGTCTTGGCGTCGCCGCCGCTCTCTGTTTGCCATGGGGTCGCCCATCCGACCGGTGGCCTCCTTGTTTTTGATTGCGGGTTTCACGGCCTCCTCATCAAATTCAGGCTGTAGTTTTCGCTTTGGGTAGCTCTTCGTTCGGTGATCGTCGCCAGTATTTGTCTGCGGTGTTGAGTACTTTGCTCCATCTGATTCTCGAGTGCATCTTCCGCTGTTTTGAGCTTCCGCTCGCTTTTTCGTGCTACGGCAAGTGGCGACGAGCCTTTTGTGGAGGTTCTTCTGCTCCAGCAACTTGTCGAGCGTGAGATCGTCCGGACTGTTATCTTCGCCGGGGACGGGTTGTTTATCCAGATTGTCGTGTTCGGACGGTTGCTAGATAGCATGTTCGTCGTCCACCGTTCGCCCTGCTCTATTGCTGGGTCTTTGTCGAGGCGGGACTTCGAGCGGCGCTTACATTGCCGTTTTAACTGCTTTTCGATGGAGCGATCCTTCGTAGCGTCCCGTTGTTCCTCGTCGTCGCTTCCTTTAGGTGTGTCCACCATGTATACATCGTGAGATGAGGTGGTTCTCCAGTGCCCTATAGGCACTAGTTCATGCTCCTCCCCTACATTGTCGTCCATACCGTCGATGTCTTCGGAGTCGAAGTAGAGCATGTCGGTTAAATCATCGACAGTGGCTACGAAGTGGGTGGTGGGTGGGCTTTGAATTTCTTCGTCGTCCGCATCCCAACCTTCCTGACCATAATCCGGCCAGGTCTCTCCTGATAAGGAGAGAGACTTTATTTAATTCAGGATGTCGCCAAAGGGCGAGTGCTGAAAGATGTCCGCGGCAGTGAGTTCCATGATCGACGCCCAATCGGATTCGATTAGCGGGGGCGCGGAAGGCTCGGAGTCAGGAGAGGAGTCCGGCACCTTGGAGTCACGAGCTTTGCAAAGGACGGGGTAGGTGTACGGCTCAATCGCCGTAGAGATCGCAGCCCCCGAGGCGGTGTCCAGCCACCCGTCCTTGATCGGCGCAGTCGGCTCCGAGCTAAAGGTCGGAGCGGACACTGGTGCGGCCTCCAGGACACTGTCCGGTGGCAGAGCTAGATCATGCCCCTCGTGACAGTGCGGCGCGCTTGGCTATGGCTCGAACCCGTCGAAGATCAAGTCTCCGCGGACATCAGCCGTGTAGTTCAAACTTCCAAATCTGACCTGATGGCCAGGGGCGTAGCTTTCAATCTGCTCCAGATGGCTGCTTAATTGCCCGCAGCAGCAAAGCCGCCGGATACGAAGATCTGTCCGGGGAGAAAAGTCTCACCCTGGAGCGCATCGTTATTGATGATCGGAGGAGCCATCGGGCCTAAAGATGAAGACACCAAGGAACTCTCAATGAAAGCACCAATGGCGGTGTCAAAACCGGCGGATCTCGGGTAGGGGGTCCCGAACTGTGCATCTAGGCGGATGGTAACAGGAGACAAGGGACACGATGTTTTTACCCAGGTTCGGGCCCTCTCGATAGAGGTAAAACCCTACTCCTGCTTGATTAATATTAATGATATGGGTAGTACAAGAGTAGATCTACCACGAGATCAGAGAGGCTAAACCCTAGAAGCTTGCCTATGGTATGATTGTTGTTCGTCCTACGGACTAAAACCCTCTGGTTTATATAGGCACCGAATAGGGTTAGGGTTACACAGAGTCGGTTACAATGGTAGGAGATCTACATATCCGTATCGTCAAGCTTGCCTTCCACGCCAAGGAAAGTCCCATCCGGACATGGGACGAAGTCTTGAATCTTGTATCTTCATAGTCCAGGAGTCCGGCCAAAGGTCATAGTCCGGCTATCTGGACACCCCCTAATCCAGGACTCCCTCAGCTATATTCTCTGATTTTTGTGAAAAGATTTGTGAGGTTTTCATGGACGATTTCTCCGTTTATGGATCCTCTTTTGATGATTGCTTGAGCAACCTTGATCGAGTTTTGCAGAGATGTGAAGAAACTAATCTTGTCTTGAATTGGAGAAGTGCCACTTTATGGTTAATGAAGGTATTGTCTTGGGGCATAAAATTTCTGAAAGAGGTATTGAAGTTGATAAATCCAAGGTTGATGCTATTGAAAAGATGCCATGTCCCAAGGACATCAAAGGTATAAGAAGTTTCCTTGGTCATGCCGGTTTTTATAGGAGGTTCATTAAGGACTTCTAAAAAATTTCTCGGCCTTTGACTAATCTATTACAAAAAGATATACCATTTGTCTTTGATGATGATTTTGTAGAAGCATTTGAAATACTTAAGAAAGCATTGATTTCTGCATAAGGGACACTTCCCGGAACATTTCAGACTCCGAAAAGGAATATGTATGTGGTACGGTAAGTAAGCCGACTACAAAACAGTTCTAATGGCAATTTTTCTCCGTTTTGGAATATTTAGAAAAATAGAAAAATAAGAAGCAGTCCGGGAAGGACACGAGGCCACCACGAGGGTGGAGGGTGCGCCCTACCCCCCTGGGCGCGCCCCCCTCCAGACTCCGTTTTCTTGCACGATACGTATTTTGGTCGGTGAAAATTCATTATATAATCTCCCGAAGGTTTTGACCACTGTATCACGCAATTATCCTCTGTTCTTGGTTCGAGCTGTTTTCTGTCAGGGTTGACAAGGCCAGGCATGATGTCGTCCCCCTCCTCCAACAATGTTGACAACGATGCTTGGCTGATGAAGATAGAGCTTAAGAGGGAAGAACCCATGGAGATCAACAAGGATGAAGGGATCAAAAAGGCCATGGAGGACCAAGTTCCGGCAACAGAAGACATCCTTCAACTTGACCATAATCTTCTTACCCCAACTGAGATCGAATCTTTCAAGATGATTGAGTTAGCTCGTATACAAAACAAGTATCTCACACGT
Organism: Aegilops bicornis; assembly: GCA_021605145.1. NCBI lineage: Eukaryota > Viridiplantae > Streptophyta > Magnoliopsida > Poales > Poaceae > Aegilops > Aegilops bicornis. The sequence continues at coordinate 518,685,407 of CM038669.1, forward strand.
GAAAATATTTTGTTGAAGGAGCATATCGTTGCACTCAAGGGCATTATCCGCAAGTTGGAGGATCTCTTATGCTCGATGTGCGACTACCCATCATCAACACCATCTTCTTCACCAGCAAAGGATACCTAATCATATGGGTATGGGTACTCCCCTTGGCAACTGCCAAGCTTGGGGGAGGTGCCCCGGTATCGTATCACCATCACACTCCTATCTTTACCGTTTTTCTTAGTTCAATCCTTTTAGTAGTATCTTGATCTAATAGAATAAAGTTTTTAGTATGATTTAGTTTTGAGTTTCTCTTTATGATCCCTTTATGTAATCGAGTCCGTGAGCTATATAATAAAGATTAGTGTTGAGTCAAGGGCTTGATTATTTTGATCTTGAAGGAATAAAAGAAAAAGAAAGAATAAAAAGGAAATAAAGAGATCATATTGATCTTATGGAGAGTAATTACTTCACATATAAAGAGTATGATGATTAAAAGTTGTTGAGAGTTGACAAACATAGCTTTGGTCATCGTTGCAATTAATAGGAAGTAATAAAGAAAGTGAGGTTTTACATATAAATATACTATCTTGGACATCTTTTATGATTGTGAGCACTCATTAAAATATGACATGCTAAAGAGTTGATGTTGGACAAGGAAGACAACATGTTGGACAAAACGTAATGGGTTATCTTTTCTTATATCTGAGATAAAGTATATTTTCATGGATCATCCAACATGTTGAGCTTGCCTTTCTCCCTCATGCTAGCCAATTCTTAGCATCAAGTAGAGATACTACTTGTGCTTCCGAATACCCTTAAACCCAGTTATGCGATGAGAGTCCACCATATCTACCTATCGATTGTGTAAGATCCTTCAAGTAAGTTGTCATCGGTGCAAGCAATAAAAATTGCTCTCTAAATATGTATGACTTATTAGTGTGGGAGAAAATAAGCTTTATACGATCTTGTGATGTGGAAGAAATAAAAGCGACGGACTGCATAATAAAGGTCCACATCACAAGTGGCAATATAAAGTGACGTTCTTTTGCATCATGATTTCGTGCATCCAACCCCGAAAGCGCATGGCAACCTCTGCTTCCCTCTGCAAAGGTCCTATCTTTTACTTTTATCTCTTACCCTTATGCAAGAGTCATGGTGATTTTCACCTTTCCTTTTTACATTTTTATCCTTTGGCAAGCACACTGTGTTGGAAAGATCCTGATATATATATATATATATATATATATATATATATATATATATATATATATATATATATATATATATATATGTAGTGATCCTATTCATCACCGAGTGCGAATAAGTTATTCTTCACCCGAGGTAATCTTGTGATCATTTCATAATTAAATTACATTTGGAATTCAAATAGTTACATTCCTATTGATTCATGACGTAAAAGTTGGCATAAGAAAATAAAAATATAGATCATAAGACAAGAAATTTTGCAGTTTATGTGTATTTTACACTATGTTTTTACGTTTGTAATTTTACATGACATAAAATATTTTTTACGACGATTATATATTTTCTTACGGTCTCTTTTTACGTCGGAAATAAGAAAAAACTTACGGAACGTAAAATTACGGTGTATTGAAGGAAAAATAGAGGGGGTGAAGAATAACTATTCCTCACCCAGGGTGACGAATAGTCAATCCCTATATATATGTATATATATATCCAATTGGATGTAAGTTAGCATGAACTATTATTGTTGACATTACGCTTGATGTAGAAGGTTGGGAGGCGAAACAATATGCGCCTATCTTTCTCTATGTCCGATTAAAACTCCGTAACCACAAGTATTGCATGAGTGTTAGCAATTGTGAAAGACTAAATGGTAGTTGAGTATGTGGACTTGCTGAAAAGCTCTTACATAGACTCTTTCCAATGTTATGATAAATTGCAATTGCCTCAATGACTGAGACTATAGTTTGTTAGTTCTCAATGAAGTTTCTGATTCATACTTGACATTGTGAATAGATTATTACTTGAGCATAAGAAATCATATGACAATATCCGTATATGTTGCTGTTATAAGAATGAGTATGATGCCCTCATGTCCGTATTTTATTTTATCGACACCTTTACCTCTAAACATGTGGTCATATTTATCGTTATCGGCTTCCGCTTGAAGACAAGCGAGGTCCAAGCTTGGGGGAGTTGATACATCCATTTTGCATCATGTTTGATATCGATATTTATTGCATTATGGGCTGTTATTACACATCATGTCACAATACTTATGCCTATTCTCTCTTATTTTACAAGGTTTACATAAGGAGGGAGAATGCCGTGCTTGGAATTCTGGGCTGGAAAAGGAGAAAATATTAGAGACCTATTCTCGCACAACTCCAAAAGTCCTGAAACTCCACGGAAGTTATTTTGGAAATAATAAAAATATTGAGCGGAAGAAATACCGGAGAGGACCCACACCACAGGCACGAGGGTGGGGGCACGCCTATCCCCTGGCGCGCCCCTGCCTCGTGGGCCCCTGGTGGCCCTCCGTGCCCATCTTCTCGCTATATGAAGTCTTTCGTCTCAAGAAAAATCATCGAAAGCTTTCGGGACAAGACTCGCCATGAGGCGGAACCTTGGCGGAACCAATCTAGGGCTCTGGCAGCTGTTACATTGGGAAACTTCCCTCGGGAGGGAAATCATCGCCATCGTCATCACCAACGATCCTCTCATCGGGAGGGGGTCAATCTCCATCAACATCTTCACCAGCACCACCTCCTCTCAAACTCTAGTTTATCTCTTGTATCCAATCTTTGTCTCATAGCCTAGAATTGGTACTTGTAGGTTGCTAGTAGTGTTGATTACTCCTTTTAGTTGATGCTAGTTGGTTTATTTGGTGGAAGATCATATGTTCAGATCCTATATGCATATTAATACTCATCTGATTATGAACATGAATATGCTTTGTGAGTAGTTACGTTTGTTCCTGAGGACATGGGAGAAGTCTTGCTATTAGTAGTCATGTGAATTTGGTATTCGTTTGATATTTTGATGAGATGTATGTTGTCTCTCCTCTAGTGGTGTCATGTGAATGTCGACTACATGACACTTCACCATTATTTGGGCCTAGAGGAAGGCATTGGGAAGTAATAAGTAGATGATAGGTTGCTAGAGTGACAAATGCTTAAACCCTAGTTTATGCGTTGCTTCGTCAGGGGCTGATTTGGATCCACATGTTTCATGCTATGGTTAGGTTTACCTTAATACTTCTTTTGTAGTTGCAGATGCTTGCCATAGGAGTTAATCATAAGTGGGATGCTTGTCCAAGTAAGGACAGCACCCAAGCACCGGTCCACCCACATATCAAATTATCAAAGTACCGAACGCGAATCATATGAACGTGATGAAAACTAGCTTGACGATAATTCCCATGTGTCCTCGGGAGCGCTTTTCTTTATATAAGAGTTTGTCCAAGCTTGTCCTTTTCTACAAAAAGGATTGGGCCACCTTGCTGCACTTTATTTACTTTTGTTACTTGTTGCTCGTTACAAATTATCTTATCACAAAACTATCTGTTACCTATAATTTCAGTGCTTGCAGAGAATACCTTGCTGAAAACCGCTTATCATTTCCTTCTGCTCCTCGTTGGGTTCGACACTCTTACTTATCGAAAGGACTACGCTAGATCCCCTATACTTGTGGGTCATCATTCACCCATCCTTGGATAACTCCAGCCCGAGCATGCTTAATTTTTGCGTTCTATTCGACTAGGCTAGCGTATGTGAAGCAGCCCCTCGCTGATAGGAATTGCCTCCCCGCCTTTAAGGAGTTTCACGCTGCTACCTCTTGAGCACTGCGTTGGTTTTCCCTTGAAGAGGAAAGGGTGATGCAGCAAAGTAGCATAAGATTTCCCTCAGTTTTGAGAACCAAGGTATCAATCCAGTAGGAGACTACACGCAAGTCGCCTTGCACCTACACAAACAAATAAGAACCTTGCAACCAACACGATAAAGGAGTTGTTAATCCCTTCACGGCCACTTGCAAAACTGAGATCTGATAGACATAATAAGATAAATATTTTTGGTATTTTTATGAGATAGATTGCAAGTAAAGATTGCAAAGTAAAATAGATTGGAAACTTATATGATGGAAAATAGACCCGGGGGCCATAGGTTTCACTAGTGGCTTCTCTCAAGATAGCATCTACCGTGGGTGAACAAATTACTCTCGAGAAATTGATAGAAAAGTGCGTAGTTATGAGAATATCTAGGCATGATCATGTATATAGGCATCACTGATAACCCACAAGTATAGGGGATCGCAACAGTTTTCGAGGGTAGGGTATTCAACGCAAATTTATTGATTTGACACAAGGGGAGCAAAAGAATATTCTCAAGTATTAGCAATTGAGTTGTCAATTCAACCACACCTGGATAACTTAGTATCTGCAGCAAAGTATTTAGTAGCAAAGTAGTATGGAAGTAATGGTAACGGTGGCAAAAGTAACAGTGAAGCTTTGTAGTGATTGTAACAGTGACAACAGTAAAGTAAATAAGCGAAGAACAATATGTGAAAAGCTCGTAGGCATTGGATCGGTGATGGAGAATTATGCCGGATGTGATTATTCATGCAATAGTTATAACATAGGGTAACAAAGAACTAGCTCCAATTCATCAATGTAATGTAGGCATGTATTCCAAATATAGTCATACGTGCTTATGGAAAAGAACTTGCATGCCATCTTTTGTCCTACCCTCCCGTGGCAGCGGGGTCCTAATGGAAACTAAGGGATATTAAGGCCTCCTTTTAATAGAGTATGTCGGATTTCGGGTTCCGGCAGGCCCTCTAGGTTCGAACACTGGGGTGCACGCGGAGATCTCGCCCTCTACCTACCTGCACCTCACCGCCACGCTAGGATCTAAAACTATGAAAGGAATAACACAAGAGACACGTGGTTTATATCGGTTCGGGCCACCATTGTGGTGTAACACCCTAATCCAAAGGTGTGGTGTGGTGGATTGCCTCTTGGGCTGATGATGAACAATACAAGGAAGAACAGCCTCGCGAGGTTCTGTTCTTGGCTGGTGCGATGAACTGCTAGGGGGAGTTCAGTCGCTCTCTCTCTGTTGATTCAAGATGCCTCTACCCTGTGGGTGGCTAGTCATATTTATAGGCAAAGGCCCTGGGCCTCTCCCCAAAGATTGAGCGGGAAGGGCGCCAACAATTGGCCATTTTGAAGGGGAACATCTAGTACACTTATCCTGACTAAAGTTGGTCCTCGCCTGTCAAATTTTCTGGTGGTGACGCCGGCTTGGGCTCCATGATGACTTCCTTCCTGCCGTTGCGACGGTCTTGGTCTTGTTGCACCGAAATGGATGACTTTGCTTGATGCTCTCGCCTGCGCTTGCTCCCTTTGTACCAAAGAGGAAAGGAGGACACTGCGCGGCCTGGCACCCGCCTGGCGCCCTTGGTCGTCATGGCTTGCGTCATGGGCACCTCGTGAGGTACCCCCGCTTGATCTCTCCGCCTCGCGAAGTCTGCCTCGACGAGGCCGTGCTCGAGGAAGCTCTGTCGTCCGCCCATGAGGCTTGGCTCCTCGCGAGGGTCTTGAGCTTGTGCCGATGAAGATGGGCCGTCTTTGGGCCACCCCTTGAGCCACGCCGCAGGCCGCAGGCAAGTCTGGTACCCCGTTCCCTGCATCGCCGGACAAGAGCTCCCCGCCCAAGGCGCGCTGGACTTTCTTTGGCCGAGCGAAGGGGAAAGTGCGAAGCGCCACGGGCCCTAACAGCCTGCGGCCTCGGGCGCCGTGTGGCGGTTGATTGGACGTGGGCGGCTCCGCTCCCCCTTGACGCCTCGGCAACTGCACGAATTGACAAGTCCCTGCATGCAAAGCGGGTCATGATTACCTGTGATCGTGGAGGCCGGCGGTTGGCCTTCCCCGACTATTAGTACGGAACGACACTTGCCCTTCCGGTCCCTCCCCTCTTGCTTCTCCTTCTCCTTCATGGTTCCGCCAAAGAGGTTCTCGGCCGTGGAGAAAGGAAAGGCCCGCCAGGTGGAGCCTGACTCTCCCCCGCCCAAGCGCGGTCGAGGTCGTCCTCACAAACACCCTGTGGCTCCCATGGTGGCTCCTCGCGGTCGTGGAGGTGATCTCCCGCGCGTTGACGGGCGGCAGGCCTTTGCTGGGGGGCGCGCTACGGCCGCGCGACCCCCTAGGCCGCGCTTCCACTCGGGAGAGGTGCTGCCGGAGTTAAATCGTGTGGTCGGCGGAGCCGACCAAAGACTGGCTCTAGCTTCCTCGCTTCCTCCTAGGTGAGCTTCCGGCCGGTGCCCGGGCGGCCTCTGCTTCAGGCGGATGGTTGCTGCAGCCGGGCCTCCCGGGCTTCACCGAGGTCTCAGTGGCCGGAGCGTGGCCCTTACCCGCGGCTAGCAACGCGTTTGCCAGCAGCGTGGTCTCGAGCCGGTGGTGCACCCGCACTTCAAGTTCGACGGGCGATGCCACCCTCTACGTGAGGGTGTTCGGGAAGACGGTCGCCACTGGGTGCTGCCACGAGAACGACGACCGCGGCCGGGCCCAGCCCCAGCCAATGACGATGAAGACGATAGCGCGCGCGTGGTCGGCGGTGCTCGGGGTTCATCGAGCTTCGACGGCTCTTCTTCGGGCAGCGGCTCCTCCAGCGGTGGCCGCGATCAGCCTCCGCGCCGCCGCGCCCGCTTGGAGGGGGGTAGCAGGTCTGCCTACCGTCGCATCTCGGTGAAGCGCGAGATGGAGTCTGCCTAAGCTCCGGAGGCAGTTCGAGTCTCCCCCGCGAGTTGGTGTCGGGCGAGTCGCGCCTGTTTTGTTCTTTTTTCCTTTTCCTGCGCAAAGAGACAGTAGTGTAGGGCCCCGCGGGGGCGTGCTTGGACTATTGCTGTTAATTATCGTACTGTTTCCGCTATTTCAGTATTATGCCTTTGTGCCTGCGCTGCGTGTAGAAATTACTTAGCTCGGGGGGGGGGGGGGGCTGTCGTGGCCTTTTTCTTCCTGATGCCGAGGCCTCGTCGAACGCTTCATGTCCTGCGAAGGTTAGTCTGGAGAGGTAGCTCCCGGCCTCAGCTATGGAGGAGACCGACCCAGGTCCTGTGTTCGTGTCGCGCTGCCCGTGGGGCATGGACTGGAGGGGTGCTCCTGTAGCGGACACGGGTAAGGAAGCCTCAAAGGATAAGGGCGGAAGCGCCATGAGGGTGCTCATGCGCTGCTCCCTCGCGAGACTTCTTGTGAGAAATCGAGGCAGGAGAGCGAAAAGGCAAGGAGTCACAAGACAAAGATGGCAACAACTTCGATAAAACTTCAAATGGGAATGAAGAAGCCAACTGCAGAAAGCAAATGAGAAAAGCCGTGTCCGGCACCTAATCTAGTCTTCGACGTCTTCTCACCAGCGTGGAGCTAAGTGCTGCCATCAGGCGTGGGAGGGAGCCCAGGCACGAGGCCGGGCGCCTCGAGACTCCGGGCGTGTACAGCCCCAACTCATTATTACGTGAGAGTGTCACGGGCGGCGAGCTTCACAGGCATTGGCCTTCTTCACAGGCTCCGGGCCTTTTTCAGAAAGATGAACTTCACAGGCGCGTGCCTTCTTCACAGGCATCGGGCCTTTTCCAAAACGCAACAGCTTCACAGGCATTCGCCTTCTTCGCAGGCTCTGGGCCTTTTCCAAAGCGCAACAGCTTCACAGGCATTCGCCTTCTTCACAGGCTCTGGGCCTTTTCCAAAGCGCAACAGCTTCACATGCATTCGCCTTCTTCACAGGCTCTGGGCCTTTTCCAAAACGCAACAGCTTCACAGGCATTCGCCTTCTTCACAGGAACCGGGCCTTTTCCAAAACGCAACAGCTTCACAGGCATTCGCCTTCTTCACAGGCTCTGGGCCTTTTCCAAAACGCAGCGACTTCACAGGCATTCGCCTTCTTCACAGGCTCTGGGCCTTTTTAGGGTAAAACCTCCGGAGGTGCCGGATGTTCCACGCGCGTTACGGGCGGGCACCCTCCGAGTCTCCAAGCGCGCGGAGCCGGGCCTGGAAACATGAACAACCTTGAACGGGCCCTCCCTGGAGAGAACCCGCCTGAGCACGAGGTCCCCTACCTCGAGAGTCCTGGGGCGGATGTTGCAGCAGTGGTATCGCCGCAGCGTTTGTTGGTATCTTGCCGCTCGGAGCGCGGCTTCCGGAGGATGCTCCTCCCCCAGCATGAGGGGCGTCCCCCGCATGGCGTCCTGCTGCGCCTCATCGAACGCCAGGACCCATGCGGAAGTGACCTCGTGAGGGAGGACCGCTTCAGCTCCATAGACCAGGAAGAACGGGATCTCGCCAGTTGGCTTGGTCGCGGTCGTGCGGATGGACCACAACACGGACTGAAGCTCGTCGTACCAACCTCGGCCACAGGCCTCCAGCTTCTTCTTGAATGTCCTGGTCTTGAGGCCTCTCAAGACCTCCGCGTTGGCCCGCTCGGCCTGACCGTTGCTCCGTGGGTGCGCCACTGAAGCGTAGCATATCTGCGTCCCAAGGTTAGCACAGTATGTTTTGAAGAGGTTACTGGTGAACTGCGAACCGTTGTCGGTGATGATGCGGTTCGGCACCCCGAACCAGCTCACGATGCCCTTCATGAACTTGACCGCAGAACCTGTGGGGATAGTGCGGACGGCTTCCACTTCAGCCCACTTGGTGAACTTGTCCACGGCGATGTAGAGGTAGCGATAGCCCCCTGGCGCCCGAGGAAATGGGCGCAGGATATCCAGCCCCCAAACTGCGAATGGCCATGAGAGGGGTATAGTTTGCAGACCTCCCACCGGCTGATGGATCTGCTTGGCATGGAATTGGCAGGCCTCGCAAGCCTTCACTAGTTCGACGACATCATTGAGCGCAGTGGGCCAATAGAACCCGCTGCGGAATGCCTTGCCAACGAGGGTCCGCGATGATGAATGATGCCCACAGTCTCCATCGTGTATATCTGCCAGCATACCTTCCCTTGCTCCTGGAGATGCAAAGACAGGACACATCATTGGGTCGCTTCGGTAGAGCTCTCCATCCCTCGATGCAGTACGCTGTGGCTTGCCGCGCCACACACTCCGCTTCCTCCTCCTTGTCCGGCAAGATCCCTTGCGTCAAGTAGCTCCGGAGCTCTGTGATCCAGCACCCCTCCTAAGGCTCTAGCGTCAAGAGCAGGCGCGCTCCTGAGGCCGGGCCACAGACCGGGGCTCCCGAGGCTGGTGGCTGGGGGAGCTCCTCCCGAGGCTGCACCGCTGACAAGGATGTGGCATGGCCGAGGGCTTGAAGAGCTGCTCCTCGAAGACGCCTGCTCCCCTGAGGTAGCCGCCTGGATGCTCGCTTTGGCGATGTCATCGGCCTCCCGATTGGTGCCACGGGCACATGCCGCAACTCCAGCCCCAGGCTGCTTCTCCATCCTGCGGACCTCCGCGAGGTAGGCTTCCATGTGCTCATCCCTCGCTCGTATACCTTGTTGGAGAAGTTGACAAGGAGTTGTGAATCACCCTTGATGGTAAGGCGCTTCACTCCCTAGGGCAGTCATGCGGCCTTCAGCCTGCAATTAGGCCTTCGTATTCTGCTATGTTGTTGGAGACCTTTTCTCCGTGCTGGAAACAGAGCTGCACGGTGTAGTAGAGCTTGTCTTGAGTAGGAGATATAAGCACCGCACCAGCCCCCGCACCGTTCCTGGAGAACGCCCCGTCGAAGTACATGACCCAACCGTCCGGCACCTCGCTTCCCGGGGAGAGGGATCGATCCTCATCAGCCTTGAGGCCCGGCGCCTCCGTCCATTCTGCCACGAAATCCGCCAAGGCGGCCCCCTTGATGACTCTGGTTGTGCTGAATTCGAGCTGAAACGCTTGCAGTTCAATGTTCCACTCAGCGACTCTTCCGGCTGAGTTAGGGCTCCTGAGCACCCTTTCCAAGGGGTACGCTGAGACAACCTTGATGGGGTGGCCCTGGAAATAATGCCGCAGCTTGCGTGAGGCCACCAATAGCGCGAGGAGGAGTTTACGAGGCATGGGGTGCAGCGCCTCGCGTCCCGCAACACCTTGTCTTTGACGAAGTACACAGGGTGTTCAACGAGGTTGGGAGTGCTGGTGTCGACGGCGCCCTCCGGAGGCTGTGGCGCTTCCTGAGACAGTGGAGCCTCCAAGTGACTGGTCGCCCGAGGAGGGTCTCTTCTGTCCCGAGTCTCTTCCCTGCGGCCGATCCTTCTCATTTGTGGTAGTGGTCTCTGTGGGTCTTCCTTGATCCTGCTTCGCCTTGACCCGGGCAGCTGCCATGTTTTGGTCCGACGCTCCTCCCTAACTGGCCACCAGGGCTCACTGGCGGAGTAGGGAGTGGCTGCAAGGTAGAGCACCAGGGGTTCCTGAGGGCGCGGGGCCACCATTACCGGAGGGCTGGTTAGGTACCTCTTGAGATTTTGGAACGCCTTGTCGGCCTCTTCAGTCCATTCAAAGGGTCCCTCTTTCTTCATCAGCTGGAAGAAAGGCAGCGCTCGCTCCCCCAACTTGCAGATGAAGCGTCCTAGTGCTGTCACGTGCCCAGTGAGCTTCTGCATTTCTCTCAGGGTCTTTGGCGGGCTCATGTCCTCGACCGCCTTGACCTTTTCTGGGTTAGCTTCGATGCCTCGGTGGGACACGAGGAAGCCCAAGAGCTTGCCCGAGGGAACCCAAACACACACTTCTCCGGGTTGAGCCGCAGGTTCACTGCGTTGAGGCTCGCGAAGGTTTCCTCGTGTCTTGTATCAGGGTTTTGGCCTCACGAGACTTCACCACAATGTCATCAACGTAAGCCTCAACATTCTTCCCGAGCTGCGAGCCCAAGGTGATGTGCATCAGCCGCTGAAAGGTCGCCCCTGCGTTGCGCAACCCGAACGACATGCATGTGTAGCAGTACACCCCACACGGGGTCAGGAAAGCCATTTTTTCCACATCTTCTACCGCCATCCTGTTCTGGTGATACCCAGAGAAGGCATCCAAGAAACATAACAGGTCGCACTCGGCGGTGGAATCGACGATCTGATCAATGCGAGGGAGCGGAAACGGATCTTGCGGGCAGGCTTTGTTGAGGTTGGTGAAGTCGACACACATGCGTTCCTCCCCCCTTTCTTTGGCATGGCGACCGGGTTGGCCAACCAATCCACGTATCGGACCTCGCGAATGACCCCTGCAGCTTCCAACTTGTGGGTCTCTTGGACGATGAAAGCCTGCTTTTCAGTGGACTGCCGCCTTGCCTTCTGCTTCACGGGGCAGACATTGGGCACACGTTGAGGTGGTGCTCGATCACGCCTCTAGAGATCCCCGCCAGCTGATCAGGCTCCCATGCGAATACCTTCTTGTTTGCGCGCAGGAACTTAACCAGGGCCTCCTCCTGCTCAAGCTCGAGGTTGGCGCCTATGGTGAAGGTGGCGTTAGTGGATCTGTCCTCGTCGACCAGTATCTGCTTGGTTTCCGCCTTGTCTTGGGTGAACAACTGCTTCTTCTTGGCCGGCGCAGCCCCCTTGGGCTCGAGGCGTCTGAGTCGGCATCTTCTTGCGCCGCCGCCGTCTTGAAGGCAAGCTTGAGCACTTGCAACGCATCCCGGTGTCTCCGGACACGGTGAGGACGCCGTTGCTCCCGGGCATCTTCATGAGGTTGTACGCTGGGTGAGTCGCGGCCATGAATCGGGCCAGTGCTGGGTAGCCGAGGATGGCATTGTATGGGAGGCTGATGGGGGGGATGTCGAAGTCGATTAGCTTCGTGCGGAAGTTGTCGTAGGTGCCGAAGGTTACCGGGAGACGGATCTGCCCCAGGGAGCCGGACGGCCCGCCCCCGACGGCCAAGAAAGGCCGGCTGGGCTGAAGCCTCTCCGGCGGTATGTGGAGGAGGCTGAAGGCTTCAACCGAGAGCATGCCCGAGCAGGTGACAGCCACCTGGCAGATGGTGGGGGTGCACAGCATTGGGAGCGTGCCCGAGCAGGTTGAGTTGGAGGGGTGGTCCTCCGAGCTGAAGGCCAGATCGTCCTTGGGCGCCGACCGACCTGGGGGAGCCCCCTGCCGTGTGGATGCAGCGCCGACCTGGCGGACGAATGGCTTGACGTGGCGGCCTGAAGGTGGCGCCTGCGAGCTGCCCAGGAGAGCCGCGACGACTGGGGGCGCCGGCGCAGCATGCTGGGTGAGGAAGAGGTTGCGCAACTCTTCCCAAGAGGCCACGGAAGCCGCCGGTAGGTGGAGCAGCCACATGCGCGGGGCGTCGGTGAGGGCCATGGGCAGCCAGTTAGCCATGACCCTATCGTCGCCTCCTGCTTTGAGGATGGCCTCCTCGTGACGCCAAATAGGAAGGCCAGCCGGATCAGTTGTGCTGTAGCGCCGGGCGGCGATCCGACTTGAACTTGTCCGCCACCGCACTTGCCGCAAGGCTGGGGCCAGGCTCGAGCCCTCGCCCTGCGGTGGCGCCGGGCGCATCGAGTGGGCGGCGCGCTGCTCATCGCAGGGCGAGTCGCGGTGTCGGCAGAGAGCGGGTCGGCGGAAGGGAAAGCTCCGGCGCACCCCTACCTGGTGCGCTAAATGTCGGATTTCGGGTTCCGGCAGACCCTCTAGGTTCGAACACTGGGGTGCAGGCGGAGATCTCGCCCTCTACCTACCTGAACCTCACTGCCACGCTAGGATCTAAAACTATGAAAGGAACAACACAAGAGACACAGGGTTTATACTGGTTCGGGCCACCATTGTGGTGTAACACCCTACTCCAGTGTGTGGTGTGGTGGATTGCCTCTTGGGCTGATGATGAAAAATACAAGGAAGAACAACCTCGCGAGGGTCTGTTCTTGGGTGGTGCGATGAACTGCTAGGGGGAGTTCAGTTGCACTCTCTCTGCTGATTCAAGATGCCTCTACCCTGTGGGTGGCTAGTCTTATTTATAGGCAAAGGCCCTGGGCCTCTCCCCAAATATTGAGCGGGAAGGGCGCCAACAATTGGCCATTTTGAAGGGGAACATCTAGTACACTTATCCTGACTAAAGTTGGTCCTCGCCTATCGAAGGCTCTGGTGGTGATGCCGGCTTGGGCTCCACGATGAATTCCTTCCTGCCGTTGCGACGGTCTTGGTCTTGTTGAACCGAAATGGATGCCTTTGCTTGATGCTCTCGCCTGTGCTTGCTCCCTTTGCACCAAAGAGGAAAGGAGGATCTTTGGCGGGCTGGCGCCGCCTCGGGCGCCTCTTTGGTCGTCATGGCTTGCGTCATGGGCACCTCGTGAGGTACCCCGCCTTGATCTCTCCGCCTCGTCACGAGCCTGCATGACGGGGCCGTGCTTGAGGAAGCTCCCTGTCATCCACCTCAAGAAGTCTTGGCCTCGCGAGGTCTTGAGCTTGTCTTGATGAAGATGGGCCGTCTTTGGCCACCCTTGAGCCACGCCGCAGGTCAAGCATGCAGCAAGTCCGGGTACCCCGTTCCCGAACGCCAACAGTAGTCTGGGACCAAAGCATTAACACATAGTGAATACATGAACTCCTCAAACTATGGTCATCACCGAGTGGTCCCGATTATTGTCACTTCAGGGTTGCCGGATCATAACACATAGTAGGTGACTATAGACTTGCAAGATAGGATCAAGAACTCATATATATTCATGAAAACATAATAGGTTCAGATCTGAAATCATGGCACTCAGGCCCTAGTGACAAGCATTAAGCATAGCAAAGTCATAGCAACATCAATCTCAGAACATAGTGGATACTAGGGATCAAACCCTAACAAAACTAACTCGATTACATGATAAATCTCATCCAACCCATCACCGTCCAGCAAGCCTATGATGGAATTACTCACACACGGCTGTGGGCATCATGAAATTGGTGATGGAGGATGGTTGATGATGACGATGGCGACGGATTCCCCTCTCCGGAGCCCCGAACGAACTCCAGATCAGCCCTCCGGAGAGAGATTAGGGCTTGGCGGTGGCCCCGTATCGTAAAACGTGATGAATCCTTCTCTTTGATTTTTTCTCCCCGAACACTAATATATAGAGTTGTAGTTGAGGTCGGTGGAGCTCTAGGGGGCCCACGAGGCAGGGGGGCACGCCCCCACCCTTGTGGATAGGGTGTGGGCCCCCTGGCCTTGATTCTTTCGCCAGTATTTTTTATTATTTCCAAAAATAATTTCCGTTGATTTTCAGGTCATTCCGAGAACTTTTATTTCTGCACAAAAATAACACCCTCGCAATTCTGCTGAAAACAACATTAGTCTGGGTTAGTTCCATTCAAATCATGCAAGTTAGAGTCCAAAACAAGGGCAAAAGTGTTTGGGAAAGTAGATACGACAGAGACGTATCAACTCCCCCAATCTTAAACCTTTGCTTGTCCTCAAGCAATTCAGTTGATAAACTTAAAGTGATAAAGAAAAACTTTTACAAACTCTGTTTGCTCTTGTTGTTATAAATATGTAAAGCCAGCATTCATGTTTTCAGCAAAGATTATGACTAACCATATTCGCAATAACACTTAGGTCTCATGTTTACTCATGTCAATGGCATAATCAACTAGCGAGCAATAATAATAAATCTCGGATGATAACACTTTCTCAAAACAATCATGATATGATATAACAAGATGGTATCTCGCTAGCCCTTTCTGAGACCGCAAAACATAAATGCAGAGCACCTTTAAAGATCAAGGACTGACTAGACATTTTAATTCATGGTAAAAGAGATACATTCATGGTCATACCCAATATAAATTAATAGTAATGGATGCAAATGACAACGGTGCTCTCCAGCTGGTGCTTTTTAATAAGAGGGTGATGTCTCAACATAAAAGTAAATAGATAGGCCCTTCGCAGAGGGAAACAGGGATTTGTAGAGGTGCCAGAGCTCGGTTTTTGAAATAGAGATAAATAATATTTTGAGCGGCATACTTTCATTGTCAACATAACAACCAAGAGATGGCAATATCTTCCAAGCTACACACATTATAGGCGGTTCCCAAACAGAAAGGTAAAGTTTATACTCCCCCTCCACCAACAAGCATCAATCCATGGCTTGCTCGAAACAACGAGTGCCTCCAACTAACAAGAGTCCCGTGGGAGTTTTGTTTGCAATTATTTTGATTTGGTTTGCATAAAGCATGGGACTGGGCATCCCGGTGACCAGCCATTTTCTCGTGAGTGAGGAGCGGAGTCCACTCCTCTGGAGAATAACCCGCCTAGCATGGAAGATACAAACAACCCTAGTTGATACATGAGCTATTCAAGCATACAAAACAGAATTTTATTTGAAGGTTTAGAGTTTGGCACATACAAATTTACTTGGAACGGTAGGTAGATACCACATTTAGGAAGGTATAGTGTACTCATATGGAATAACTTTGGGGTTTACAGGATTGGATGCACAAGCAGTATTCCCGCTTAGTACAAGTGAAGGCTATAAAAAGACTGGGAAGCGACCAACTAGAGAGCGACAACAGTCATGAACATGCATTAAAATTAATAAAGATTGAGTGCAAGCATGAGTAGGATATAATCCACCATGAACATAAATATCGTGAAGGCTATGTTCATTTTGTTTCAACTACATGCGTGAACATGTGCCAAGTCAAGTCACTTGAATCATTCAAAGGAGGATACCACCCTATCATACCACATCACAACCATTTTAATAGCATGTTGGCACGCAAGGTAAACCATTATAAACTCCTAGCTAATTAAGCATGGCATAAGCAACTATAATCTCTAATTGTCACTGCAAACATGTTTATTCATAATAGGCTGAATCAGGAACGATGAACTAATCATATTTACAAATACAAGAGAGCTCGAGTTCATACCAGCTCCTCTTGTCTCAATCAAGTCATCGTATGTCGTCATTATTGCCTTTCACTTGCATGACCGAACGATGTGGAAAAATAATAATAGTGCACGTGCATTGGACTAAGCTGGAATCTGCAGGCATGTGACATATAGGAGAAGACAAGATAATATGGGCTCTTGGTTAAATCAACAATAATGCATATGAGAGCCACTTTAACATTTTCATTATGGTCTTCTCCTCTAGACCCCCTAAGAAAATAAAAGAAATAAAACTATTTACACGGGAAAGCTCCCAACAAGCAAAAGAAGAACAGGAAATATTTTTGGGTTTTCTTTTAATCAATACTACTACAGCAAGAAAAGTAAGCTAGCTAAAAGCTACAACTAATTTTTTTGGTTTTCTTAAGGTTTTTCAAACACACAAGAAGAAGGCAAGAAAAATAAAAATACACTAGCATGGATAGTACAATGAAAAAGTATGTACACCAACAACTACCATGAGTGTGTGAACATAAATGTAATGTCGGTGAGAAATACGTACTCCCCCAAGCTCAGGCTTTTGGCCTAAGTTGGTCTATGGCCACGGATGGCCTGGCGGGTATCCAAAGTTATATTTGGGGTCGTACTGAGATGCAGCGGCTATTGCATCGTGGGCTGCAGCTTGGAGGCGAGCTGCCCTCGTCCTCCTTTCGTACTCATTTGCCTCCATCCTGGTTATGACATATCTCCCCTTTGCATGAAAGTCAAAGAAAGTAGGAGCAGGGAGAGCGACATGATAGGTGCGTCGTCTGTCAAAGATTAGTCGGTACTAGAGGAACTGATCGTTCCTCTGAACAAACTGATGACGAATCATAGCCTCATAATCTAAATAAACAGGAGGCAACTCAACATCATACTCACGTATGGGTATATCAAGAAAATTAGCTAGATGGGTTGCATAAATGCCACCAAAGAAATCTCCATTAATTCTATTATTATGCAACCTACGTGCAACAATGGCTCCCAAATTATAATGTTTATCTCCTAATACGCACTCCACGAGAACACTGAGGTCAGGGACACACATGTGACATGCTTCACCCTTACCATTTATGCACCTACCTATGAAGAGAGCAAAATAATATATAGCAGGAAAATGAATGCTCCCTATGGTAGCTTGTGTTATATCTCTAGACTCCCCCACAGTTATACTAGCAAGATAATCTCTAAACTCAGATTTGCGAGGCTCACTAGTGCTGCCCCGTTGTGGAAGTTTGCAAGCAGTATTAAAATCCTCTAAGTCCATGGTATAAGAATTTTCATAAAGATCAAACAGGACAGTTTGAGAATTGCGTGATGATGAAAATTCAAACCTTCTCACAAAGGAATCAGTGAGATAGTGGTAATGGCGGCACTTATCTGCCTCGAAACTCCCAAGATCAGCGTTTACGCACATATGCGTCAAATTCCACCTTGATTCCTGCTCGAACCAAAAAGTCCTCTGGCGGCCATTCACAAGGCCGCACTTGAGCTTCCCTTGGTGGTTCATCGTCTGCATCGCGTATTGCGAGCCTGGGTCCTTGCTTCCTTGAAGGACCACCTTGGTACATTTTCCTAAACATAATTCTTCCTTTGAAAAATTTCTGAAAATTTTAGTAACCTCGAATAAAAGTGAAACAAACTCAACAAAATTGATAGCAACTACTCCCACAAGTGCCTAGAGACTATATCTCTAGAGACTATATCATGCATTAGAAGTACTTGGGACCATATAAATTTGACATGCAAGCTCAAGAACAGGGTCACCTAGGCAGCAAAAATTTGCAATGTAAAATGCACTAGAACGAAAACTAATTGGACCATTGGAGGAGTCATATACCAAGGAACAATACCCCAAAGCAGTTTCGTGAGAGGTGCTTTGAGCAAGGAGATCGAACATCGCATCAAAATGAGCTAGAACTCATGCTTGAGATGGTTGGTGATTTTTTTGGGAGGAAGAAGGGGTGTGTGGTGGCTGGAATAAGTGGAGGGGAGCCACCATGGGCCCACGAGGCAGGGGGCGCGCCCTAGACCCTCGTGGCCAGGTGCCAGCTCCTCCTGATGTGTTCTCAGCGCCAGATATTCTCAAATATTCTAGAAAAAAAAATCATATTTCATTTTCGGGGTATTTTTTATTGCACGGATAATTCAGAAAATAGACAAAAAAAACTATTTTTGCTTTATTTATTCTAAATAAGTGAAAGTAAAAGGAGGGTACAGAAGGTTATGCTTTCTAACTTCGTCCATCTCATGCTCATCAAAAGGAATCCACAAACAAGGTTGATCAGGTCTTGTTAACAAACTCATTTCAAATAACATGAAACCAGAGAAATTTAGAATAACACTATGTTACCTCAACGGGGATATGCACGTCCCCAATAATAAGAATATCATATTTCTTCTTGACAGTAGGAAGAGGAAATTCAAAACCTCCAATAATAATCGATGAAAATTTTCCAATAGAATTGATACTGTGGACTTGAGGTTGTTTCCTCGGAAAGTGTACCATATGCTCATTTCCATTAACATGAAAAGTGACATTGCCTTTGTTGCAATCAATAATAGCCCCTGCAGTATTCAAAAAGGGTCTTCCAAGGATAATCGGCATACTATCGTCCTCGGGAATATCAAGAATAACAAAGTCCGTTAAAATAGTAATGTTTGCAACCACAACAGGCACATCCTCACAAATACCGACAGGTATAGCAGTTGATTTATCAGCCATTTGCAAAGATATTTTAGTTGGTGTCAACTTATTCAAATCAAGTCTACGATATAAAGAGAGAGACATAACACTAACACCGGCTCCAAGAACACATAAAGCAGTTTTAACATAATTTCTTTTAATGGAGCATGGTATATTTGGTACCCTTAAAAGTATAATTAGTAAGCATGGTGGAAATTTCAACTTCCGGTATCTTTCTCTTATTAGTAACAATATCTTTCATATACTTAGAATAAGGATTCATTTTGAGCATATCAGTCATACGCATACGCAAGAAGATAGGTCTAATCATTTCAGCAAAGCGTTCAAAATCCTCATCATCCTTCTTCTTGGATGGTTTGGGAGGAAAAGGCATGGGTTTCTGAACCCATGGTTCTCTTACTTTACCGTGCTTCCTAGCAACAAAGTCTCTCTTATCATAACGTTGATTCTTTGTTTGTGGTTTATCAAGATCTACAACAGGTTCAATCTCTACATCATTATCATTACTAGGTTGAGCATCAACATGAACATCATCATTAACAGTATCACTAGGTTCATGTTCATTTCCAGATTGTGTTTCAAAGATCGAAATAGAAATATCATTGGGATTCTCAGGCGTGTCTACAACAGGTTCACTAGAAGCATGCAAAGTCCTATCATTTTTCTTTTTCTTCCTTTTAGAAGGACTAGGTGCATCGACATTAGTTCCCTGAGAATCCTGCTCAATTCTCTTAGGGTGGCCCTTAGGATACAAAGGTTCCTGAGTCATTTTACCCCCTCTAGTCATAACTCTAACATCATTATCATTCTTCTTATTATTTAATTCATTGAGCAAATCATTCTGAGCTTTAAGCACTTGTTCTACTTGAGTGGTAACCATTGAAGCATGTTTACTAATGAGTTTAAGTTCACCTTTAACTCTAGACATATAATTACTCAAGTGTTCAAGCATATCAGCATTGTGTTTCAATTGTCTACCAACATAAGCATTGGAGTTTTCTTGTTTGACAATAAAGTCATCAAACTCATCCAAGCATTGACTAGCAAACTTCGTAAACGGGATTTCAGCTTTATCATATCTATAGAGAGAATTTACCTTTACTGCCTGTGTCGGGTTATCAAGACCAAGTATTTCTTCAACAAGAGGTAAATTCTTAACATCTTCAGCTTTAATACCTTTTTCTTTCATAGATTTCTTTGCCTCTTGCATATCTTCAGGACTGAGAAATAGAATACCCCTTTTCTTTAGGGTTGTCCTAGGAGTTGGTTCAGGAAGTGTCCAATTATTTTCATTAGTAAACATATTATTCAAGAGCATTTCAGCTTGATCAACTGTTCTTTCCCTGAAAACACAACCAGCACAACTATCCAGGTGGTCTCTGGAAGCATCGGTTAGTCCATTATAAAAGATATCAAGTATTTCATTTTTCTTAAGAGGATGATCAGGCAAAGCATTAAGTAATTGGAGAACCCTCCCCCAAGCTTGTGGGAGACTCTCTTCTTCAATTTGCACAAAATTATATATTTCTCTTAAGGCAGCTTGTTTCTTATGAGCGGGGAAATATTTAGCAGAGAAGTAATAAATCATATCCTGGGCACTACGCACACAACCAGGATCAAGAGAATTAAACCATATCTTAGCATCACCCTTTAATGAGAACGGAAATAATTTAAGGATATAGTAGTAGCGAGTTTTCTCATCATTAGTGAACAGGGTAGCTATATCATTTAATTTAGTAAGATGTGCCACAACAGTTTCAGATTAATAGCCATAGAAAGGATCAGATTCAACCAAGGTAACTACATCAGGATCGACCGAGAAATCATAATCCGTATCAGTAACAAAGATAGGTGAAGTAGCATAAGCAGGATCATATTTCATTCTAGCATTCAAATATTTTTCTTTCAGCTTAGCTAATAATTTCTTAAGATCACTCCTATCATTGCAAGCAAGAAAATCTCAGCAGATTCCTCATCCATAACATAACCCTCAGTCACAACAGGCAATTCATATCTAGGGGGAGAATCTTCATCATCACTTTCATCAATATTATCAGTTTCAATCATTTCATTATCTCTAGCCCTAGCAAGTTGTTCATCAAGAAATTCACCAAGTGGCACAGTAGTATCAAGCATAGAAGTAATTTCATCATAAGTATCATGCATAGCAGAAGTGTCATCATAAATAACATGCGAAATATCATAATTAATAGCAGAAGCAGGTTTAGGTGTCGCAAGCTTACTCAAAACAGAATGTGAATCAAGTGTAGAGCTAGATGGCAGTTCCTTACCTCCCCTCGTAGTTGAGGGATAAATTTTGGTTTTCTCATCTTTCAAGTTCCTCATAGTGACCAGTAGATATAAATCCCAAGTGACTCAAATAATAGAGCTATGCTTCCCGGCAACGGCGCAAGAAAATAGTCTTGATAACCACCACAAGTATAGGGGATCGCAACAATTTTCGAGGGTAGAGTATTCAACCCAAATTTATTGATTCGACACAAGGGGAGCCAAAGAATATTCTCAAGTATTAGCACTTGAATTGTCAATTCAACCACACATGGATAACTTAGTATCTGCAACAAAGTATTTAGTAGCAAAGTAGCATGGAAGTAACGGTAACGGTGGCAAAAGTAACAGTGATAGCTTTGTAGTGATTGCAACAGTGACAACGGTAAAGTAAATAAGCAAAGAACAATATGTGAAAAGCTCGTAGGCATTGGATCGGTGATGGAGAATTATGCCGGATGCGATTATTCATGCAACAATTATAACATAGGGTGACACAGTGTCGGATGTGGGGTTCCGGGAAAACCCTTAAGGTTCGAACTCTAGGGTGCGCGCGAAGTTCTTTCCCTCCTACCGATCTATGCCACAGCTCGCTAAGATCTCGCAGACGAACTCGACAAACTCACAAAACAAAAAGACACGAGATTTATAATTGTTCGGGCCACCGTTGTGGTGTAATACCCTACTCCAGTGTGTGGTGGTGGATTGCCTCTTGGGCTGATGAAGAACAATACAAGGGGAAGAACAGCCTCCTGAGATTGAGGTGTTCTTGTGCTCTGTGGACTTGTGGATGAGAACTCCATCCGTCCCCCCCTTCTGTGGTGGCTAAATCTACTTATATAAGCCCTGGTCCTTTCCCCAAATATTGAGCAGGAAGGGAGCCAACAACGGCAGGAAAATTTGAAAGGGGACAACTAGTACAAGCTATCCTGGCAAAAGCGGTCTTCGCCTGCAAAAGGCTTTGGCGGTGACACAGTCTTGGGCTCCACGGTGACCTCCGTCTTGCCGTCGTGCTGGTCTTGGTCTCGTTGCACCGATATGGCAACCTTTGCCTGATGCCTCGGTACTCCGTGCCTGCGCCTGCCTCCTTAGCAAAAGGGGAAACAAGGACGCTGCGCATGCTGGCGCCCGCCTGGTGTCGATTGTCATGGCTCACCTCACGAGAGCCTCGTGAGGTTTGCCCCGTCTTGATATCTCCGCTCCTCGCGAGGTAGCCTAGTGAGGCCGCTCCCGAGGAGGTTTCGCGCCGTCCGCCTCACGAGGCTTGGCCCCTCGCGAGGGTCTTGAATGCTTTATTGGTGAAGATGGGCCATACGGGCCCGCTAGCATAGCCACGCCATGGGCCGCAGGCAGGCAAGTCTGGGGACCCCCGTTCCCAGAACGTCGATAGTAGCCCCCGGGCCCAAGGTGCGCTCGGGCTTGTCTTCGCGGCGAAGCCAAGGGTCAAGTACGGAGCGCAGCGGGCCCCCAAAGCCTGCGGCCTCGGTCGACGCGTGGCAGTTGATTGGGCGTGGGCGTCTTCACTTCCCCATGCGGCCTCGGCAACTACCCGTCCTGACAAAAGGCTGGCGCAGACAGTGTTTGCCTTCATTGTTTCTTCCCTGCCTTGCTCCAGACCCCCTTTCTCGCTCCCCACCACGGGTACCTCCAGATTTGCTCCAATCTTGCTCCGCATCTAAGACCCATGGCGCCGCGCAAGACCAAGACCTCCTCAGCGCCGGCTTGGTACGATCCAGCTCTTGAAGCGCCCACCGTCACGGAAAAGAGCCTCGCCTCCGTGCGCCTGCTGACGGCGGGGGAGAGCGACGAAGGGGGGAAGACGGAGCTCCGGCTTGCCTCCGATTTGTCGGAGCCTGAGGGAAACACCTTCTTCCCCTTCTTCTCGAGCAGCATCGTCGTCGGGTTGGTTCCCCCCTTCTCCGATTTCTTTTCTGAGGTCCTTGATCACTACGGGTTGCAGGTGTTGCACCTCCACCCCAACTCTATCCTCCTCCTGTCCATCTTCGCCTACTACTGTGAGGCGTACCTGGGCGTGATGCCATCCGTGGCGCTTCTACGCCACTTCTTCTTCCTTCGTCGGCCGAGGACACATCTCCGGGTGCGCCAATTTCATTGCATCTGGCAAGGCCAACTCAATCTCGAGCACCGGGAAGAGGGCCGACAATATCCGGGCCAAATGGTCATGATTGACGCCAAGCGCACCCATCCGCGTTTCGCCTTGCCAACGGAGGCGCCCCAGTTTAACAAGGGGTGGCCCTGCGAGAAGCTCACTGATGAGCGACATCGTCTATGCTGGCGCAGATGCAGACCGACCTGAAGCCAGACAACGCAAAAGCGGCGAAGGTCATAGGGGCCATGCTCCGAGGGAATTTTTGACACTGCGCGTCGCCCCGCTCCAGTCGCGGTCGTGCCCCTTGTGGGAGCTCGGAGATGAAGAAGACGAGACCTTCCTGAGGCCAGGGGCCCTGCCTGGCGATGAACTGACTGCTGTCTTGCGCCTCCTGGTCGGGGACAACCAGGAGTACCTGCCGAGTGCCTTCGCTCCTTTGTTCCTCCGCAAGGATTGGGAGCCGCTTGTGCTTTCCAGGCCGACCTTCGACGCACGCGGGCTGGTGCCGCCTACGCTCTCCTGAGCCCCAGCAGCACCAAAGCCGGTGGAGGAGTCCTTCGACGAGTCCGGCAGGGGAAAGGAAGGGGAGGGGGACTCGAAGGCGAACCTCGAAGAGATGGGGGAGAACTCCCCCTTGAGCAAAGCTGAAATCCTCCGCGCCCTTCCTGACAACGCCGAAGTTAAGGTCCGCCAAGAGGAGGGAGAACCGCCTGTCGTCCCGACGAGGAGTAGGTAAATCCGATCCCTCGGGATGTCGCCCGCCTTGGCGCCCTTTGAGGCTGTCTCCGACTCTCTGCTGCTTCGCCGCCTTCTGAACCCTTTTCCCACTTCCAGCTCCGAGGCTTTCAGGATTTAAGCTCCCCAAGCGGAACTATGTCGCAGTGGATCAGTAAGTGTTCGACCTCCATCTTGTTTTCGCTCATGTCGCTGCTTCCTGACTTTCGTCTTTGGCTATCCAGGCCGCTGCCTGCGGCGAAGAAGAGGAAAGAGGGTACAGTGACCGCGCCCTCTTCTGCTAAGAAAGGAGGCGCCAGCGCCCGCACCTCCCCAGCCCGGTCGTCTTCGCGGGGCCAGGAGGAACATCGCCGGGAGGAGTCAGCCCCCATGGCCCCGCAAGCTCCGGAAGTGCCGACGTCTGGCCCGGTTGAAGAGGTCGCAGCTGCTCCGGAGCCCGCAGTCTCCCAGGCCTTGGTGACAGCGTCGTCTCCTCCCACTGCTGCACCTCCACTCCCAGGTTCTTCTGCTCCTGCTCCTGTTCTGGAGCGCGCTGTTTTGGAGATGACCCAGTTGCAGGTAGATCTCCTGAGCGTGGACCTGCGCCTGGTGGCCGGGTGCCTGGACCTGGCCTCTGGCTGGCTTCATTCCGACCTGGCGATCCGCGCGACACTGAGCCAGGCCACGGCGTGTTCCGAGAAGGAGAACCAGAGCGCCGCCAACGCTACAGCCAATCGTGAGGCAGCGCTGAAAGATGCCAAGGCCGCCCGCGACCGCTGCCAAGAGCTGGAGGACAAGCTGAAGGACCTGCGCGACAAGCATGCCGAAGAAGCACGCGGCCACCTGGTGAAGGAGGAGGAGATGAAGGCCCGGGAGGACGCCATCAAGAACCGTGATGCTGAGCTGGAGGAGTTGGGGAAGATGCAGGTCGCCCAGCACAGCCGGCTGGAGGAGCTGGAGCGGAAGGTGAAGGCGAGGGAAGCCGTTCTTAACGCCAAGGCACGAGTCTTGGCTGAAGACCGCGTGGCCTTTGCAGATCTCGAGGAGAGATCTCGCAAGGCACTGAAGACTCTCTACGAGCACGGCTTGGAGAGGCCGCTGTCCACCGACGAGGATGGTCCTGCCGTGCTGCTTCCTCCCTTGGTGAAGGCGCTTGAGGAGGTTGTGGATGGTATCGGTCCCATGGCAGAGGCAGAAGCTCGCGTCCTGTCTTCAGCTGCATTGACTCGCGTCTTCAGCCACCTACACCTTCGCGACCCCAACACTTGTCTTGATGAGCTGCTGGAGCCTGTGGCTGAAGATCACTGTGAAGCCGCCGCCGCAGCCGTGCAAGGTCAGGTAGAGGCCCTGCTGAAGTGGTTTCGCGGCTTTGCCTCTGCTCCCTTGTCCGGTGATGCCGCCGATCCTGCGGCTGGTCGTTCAGGTGAAGACGTCGCTACCTGGGGAGGAGCACCTTCGGCAGGCAATGGCGGTGTCCAGGGGTGAGCTGCACCTGATCTCCGGTTTCGTCCCTGTAACATGCATCAGGCCTCGTGGAGGCGTTAAACATTCATTTGATATTGTGAGGACAATATGTTTTGTAATATTTGCTTCGAGATTTTGCAATTTTCCTCCTATCCGCTTTGTGTTCTGCGTCGGCAGAGCCCGGCCCCGCGCATACCTCGACCGCCGTTGGGCCGACCGGAGACCAGGACGGACCAAGGAGTGAGGGGCTACGTGACCAGTTAGGCTCCTGAGTCGCGAGGCTCAGGAGTCCCCCTTGACGCCCAAACATCTTATAGGGAGAGTACGCGAAGATAGAGTGATGTTCTACGTCGGTAGAGCTCGGCCCCGCGCATACCTCAACCGCCATTGGGCCGACCGGAGACCAGAACGGACCAAGGAGTGAGGGGCTACGTCACCAGTTAGGCCCCTGAGTCGTGATGCTCAGGAGTCCCCCATGACGTGCAAAAAATTTCCATACCTGCCCTCGCCGAGGCCTCGGGAGGGGCGTGCGACGACCAGGTCCGGGAGATCCGTTTGGGCAGCGCGCGCTTGGGCGTGACCAGAGAGCAGCCCCCAGGCCCGGGAGGCCTGGTTGGGTGGCGTACGCTTGGGCGTGACCCAAGCACAGCCCTCGTGTCCAGCCCCCTCGCGCGGCTCTCCCGAGGGGAGGCATTGCTGTGAGGCCGGACGCTGAGCTCTGGGGCTCCCTGAGGTTGGTACGACCGTGGAGCCTTCTCAGTTGTTTATCACCAGCGCGGAGCATAGTGCTTCCGCTTGTGCACGGGCATGGCCGCTCCTCGGCAGTGTCGACGGCTGGCACAGAGCATGGTGCTTCCACTTGTGCATGGGAGGGGGCCCCCCTCCGGGAGGAGCCCCCGGGGCGTGTACAGCCCCGCCCTGACACGTGGCTTGCACGACAGGGCTGCGAGGTGTATCTGGGCATGCGTGAGCCAGCACGGGACTCACGAGGCCATACCTCAAGGCGGGTTGTGCCTGGTCTTGAGTCTTCGATAGCAGTGTGTTCCTGCGAGACGGTTAGGTGCAAGCGCTCTACGTCGTCAGGTCCCGTCCCTCGAGCGAGCTCGGCCGCCGCTGATATGCCAGGTCGCGATGCCGTGGTCAAGGCTAGGGGGTGAGGGCTGGAGAGCCAGTAAGAGCTCCTGAGTCACGATGCTCTGGAGCCCCCCTTTTAACGCGCAAGCAGATTGCATCATAGAGGGGTGGGCACGTGGCGGGTGGCAACCGAGCAGGCGGTAATCATAGGCAGATTAAGCATGGAAGACAAATCAACTGGGGTAAATGCAGAAGATACATGCCACTGGTCAGGCCCAGCGGCTTGGGGATGATGCAGCCCGAGGGGCGCCCCCAACAAGGTAAGCTAAAGACATGAGGAAAAGGGATACATACCACAGGGACGGACCCACGCGGCCTGGGAATAATGCAGCCCGAGGGGCGATCCCAGCTAAACGAACTTGGAAAATGTCACCTGGTTCTATTGACGAAGGAGAGTTGGGGCAGCTAAAGGTACGCGGCGAAGGAATGGCTCCTCATGAGCAACCGGGGCCCTGAGCCTCGGGAGGCTCTGGGGGCTCGGGTGGTTCCTTGAAGACCATCTCCATCTCTGCCAGGACGGCGTGGTACCTGGCCTCCTGAGCTGCCAGGACACGCCACATGTTGCGCTGATAGGCTGACGCCATGCTCGGCAAGCCTAAGGGCATGCGAACGTAGCTATGTGGTGGACCCTCGTAACGGCCCACACGCGAAGCCCAGAAAAGCTCCTGAGATGCGGCCCTGTTGAGCCCTGGAACGTCGATGCAGACGCGCAGCCCGGCATCCTCGCCTGGATGGGGAGCTGCGCTTGGTGAGCGGCGGTCGCCGCGCATGGGCCTTGCGTCTTGCAGTTCCTCAGTGGTCTTGGTGATGAACTCCTGAGTGGTGGGCACTCCTTGCCCTGTGTTCTCCTAAGGGAAACGTGCCGTGAAGCACGCCTCCAAGTGGTGCCCAAGCGCCTCCCTCGTGAGGTTGGCAAGGTCCGAGGCCCTCCAGAAGAGAGCCCCCGAGCCCTGCCCAAGGAGGGCGCCGGGCGCGCCTTCCTATGCGATGGAGGGAGGCGCCCCTGGAGCGGGCGGTGATCCTGACGAGGCTCCAGCTGCGTCGTCACCCTCCTGAGATCCTGCACGGCGTAGTTGCTTCTTCTTCTTGGGGAGGGCCTCAGGAGGGCCCTCTCCTTTGCTGTCGGGGTCATTGATTGCTATAGCTTGGAAGGCGCTCTCGAGGGAGCACACCGCATCTCTCTCTTCACATGGGACCGTGACGATTCCACCGCTTCCCGGCATCTTGAGGACGTTGTAGCCGTGGTGGGTGACCACCATGAACTTGGCCAGGGCCGGATACCTGAGGATGGCATTGCATGGCAGGCGGATGTGCGCGATGTCGAACTCGTTGAGCTCGATGCGGTAGTTCTTGCACTCCCCGAGGGTGACAGGCAGGCGGACCTGCCCTATCGGTGTGGTGGAACCGTCGGTCACTCCTGAGAAAGGCTTGGTAGGCTGAAGCTGTTCATACGGGATTTGGAGGTTGTCGAACGTGTCGATGGATAGAACATTGATCCCTGCGCCGCCGCCGATGCGGGTCTTGGTAACTTGCATATTGCTGATGACTAGTGAACAAAGCATCAGGAGGGCGCCAGCGGTGGCTGCACACTTGAGCTGATCTGCCGAGTTGAAGGTGATGGCGCACTGGGACCACCTGAGCGGGCGCGTGGCCTCGAGCTTGGGGAGGACTGCATTCACCCCACGAGTGAACTATTTGAAGATGTGCTGAGAGGCTGGGGCCTGAGCGTCGCCCAAGATGCAGGCTATAGCACACGGCTCCTGGAAGCCCCCAGCCCCCTCGTCCTGATGGTGATCGTCGTTCCTTCTTGGTGGTGGTGGCAGCGGGGGAAGACCGGCGTTGCCCTGAGGACGATCCTCACGAGGCTGGTCCCTCCAGGCGCCCTCGCGAGGATGATCCTGCCAGCGGTCCTCACGAGGCCTGTCGCGCCACTCCTGGCGTGGGCCACGGTCGTCCCAGCGTCCGCCTCCTTGGTCGTAGCCCCGGTCGCTGCACTCGGGGCGTCGACCGAAGTGTCCTTCGCGAATGGCTCTGAGCTCTTGACAGTCGCTGGTGTTGTGGGTGTTCAGGTTGTGGAAGGCGCAGAACGGTTGGCTGCCCTTGGATGACTCAGGCTGGTCTCTGCCCCGCTTGGTGTCTGGCTCCGCTGCGAGCACAACTGCTTCCTCGCACTTCACGTCCTTGGCCTTCTTCTCCTCTGCACCCGCAGCTGGCATCTCGAGGAGGGAAAAGCGCCCCTCCTCAGCTCTTGCGCACTTGGTTGCCAGGTTGAACAGTTCCTGAGATGTGCACAGCTCCTCGTGGATAGCAAGCTCCTCCTTCATCTTGATGTCGCAGACGCCGTCAGAGAACGCGAAGATGATGGCCTCATCCGTGATCTTGGGGATCTTGAGGCGAGTGTTGTTGAAGCGCTGGATGTACTTGTAGAGTGTCTCTCCTGGTTGTTGCTTGATGCGGTGCAGGTCACCCGCGGCCAGCGGGTGGTCGCGGGTGCCGTGGAAGTTCGCGACGAAGCGGTCGCGCATCTCATCCCAGGAGGAGATCGAGCCGTGCTCCAGGTTCATGAGCCAGGAGCAGGCACCATCCTTGAGAGCCATGGGAAACCAGTTTGCCATGACTTTCTCGTCACCGTTGGCCGCTTTGATGCTCAGCTCGTAGAGCTGCAGGAACTCTGCGGGGTCGGTGGTGCCGTCGTAGCGAGGAGGCAGGTCCGGCTTGAACTTGCCTGTCTAGGCGACGCTACGCAGCTCAGGGGTGAAGGCGCGGCAGCCAGCCGTGGATGCCGGGGCCCATTTTGGAGGTGGAGCTTGGTCTTGGTGAGGCCCGCGTGCCGCTACCGCAGGTAGTGTGCGGCCTTGGTGAGGTGGCGCGGGGAGCACAGGTGCAGCTTCCCGCGGCCGAGGAATTTCTTGGCAGCTTCTCTCTTCACGCGTGGGCACCAGGCGTGGTGGATCACGCCGTGTGGCCGCGCGCCTTGGCGCCAAGGCACCATCCTGGGGCAGAGGTGGTCGAGGCGCTCCATGAGCCACGTCGCCCGTGGCTGGCTGAGGGCGAGGCAGAGAGTGGGACGATGCCGGGGAGCCCCCTGCGACGCGGACGAGTTCGGCGACGCAGTCGAGCCAGTCCTCGTAGAGGTCGTCGACCGAGCGATAGCGTAGGAGCTCGTTCGCCATGAGGTGCGCGGCCTGCGCGTCCATGGGCGTGAGACGTGCGTGGGACGAGGAACTGGCCGGGTCAATGATGGAGTGGCGGTGCGGTCGTCCTGCCTCACCGATGGGTGCAGCGAGGACGCTTGCTACTCGTTCCCCGCAGGGCCGGTGGCAGCGTTGGCGGCAGGAGAGAGAGAACGACGAGGTGGCCCACCGACGGGAGCCATGTGAGCAACGCGGGCGGTGAAGGCAGCCCGGTGCTTAGCTCGAGCGCGGCGAGCGTCCGCCATGGAGACGACGGAGCGACGAATCGACAGAAGGGAAGCTTTGGCGCACCCCTACCTGGCGCGCCAAATGTCGGATGTGGGGTTCCGGCAAAACCCTTAAGGTTTGAACTCTGGGGTGCGCGCGAAGTTCTTTCCCTCCAACCGATCTACGCCCCAGCTCGCTAAGATCTCGTGGACGAACTCGACAAACTCATAACACAGAAAGACACGAGATTTATACTGGTTCGGGCCACCGTTGTGGTGTAATACCCTACTCCAGTGTGTGGTGGTGGATTGCCTCTTGGGCTGATGAAGAATAATACAAGGGGAAGAACATCCTCCTGAGGATGACGTGTTCTTGTGCTCTGTGGACTTGTGGATGAGAACTCCATCCACCCCCCCTTCTGTGGTGGCTAGCTCTACTTATATAAGCCCTGGTCCTCTCCCCAAATATTGAGCGGGAAGGGAGCCAACAACAGCGGGCAAATTTGAAAGGGGACAGCTAGTACAAGCTATCATGACAAAAGCGGTCTTCGCCTGCAAAAGGCTCTGGCGGTGATGCCATCTTGGGCTCCACGGTGACCTCCGTCTTGCCGTCCTGCTGGTCTTGGTCTCGTTGCACCGATATGGCAACCTTTGACTGATGCCTCGGTACTCCGCGCCTGCGCCTGCGTCCTTAGAACCAAAGGGGAAACAAGGACGCTGCGTGTGCTGGTGCCCGCCTGGCGCCCGCCTGGTGTCGATTGCCATGTCTCACGTCACGAGAGCCTCGTGAGGTTTGCCCCGCCTTGATATCTCCGCTCCTCGTGAGGTAGCCTAGTGAGGCCGCTCCCGAGGAGGTCTCGAGCCGTCCGCCTCGCGAGGCTTGGCCCCTCGCGAGGGTCTTGAATTCTTTGTTGGTGAACATGGGCCGTACGGGCCCGCTAGCATAGCCACGCCGTAGGCCGCAGGCAGGCAAGTCTGGGGACCCCAGTTCCCAGAACGCCGACACACAGAACTAGCTCCAATTCATCAATGTAATGTAGGCATGTATTCCGAATATAGTCATACGTGCTTATGGAAAAGAACTTGCATGACATCTTTTGTCCTACCTAGGACCAAACTAAGTTATGGCAATATGTGCGGGCTATTACCACAACCGGAGAATTTGTGGTAATATTGTGTTTTATTGCAACAAAACGTAGTTGTAGCAATAATGTTGTTGCAATAGACCGAAATCCTTGTAGTATACCCTCCCGTGGTAGCGGGGTCCTAATGGAAACTAAGGGATATTAAGGCCTCCTTTTAATACAGTACCGGACCAAAGCATTAACACATAGTGAATACATGAACTCCTCAAACTACGATCATCACCGGGAGTGGTCCCGATTATTGTCACTTCGGGGTTGCCGGATCATAACACATAGTAGGTGACTATATAATTGCAAGATAGGATCAAGAACTCACATATATTCATGAAAACATAATAGGTTCAGATCTGAAATCATGGCACTCGGGCCCTAGTGACAAGCATTAAGCACAACAAAGTCATAGCAACATCAATCTCGTAACATAGTGGATACTAGGGATCAAACCCTAACAAAACTAACTCGATTACATGATAAATCTCATCCAACCCATCACCGTCTAGCAAGCCTACGATGGAATTACTCACGCACGGTGAGCATCATGAAATTGGTGATGGAGGATGGTTGATGATGACGATGGCGACGGATTCCCCTCTCCGGAGCCCCGAACGGACTCCAGATCAGCCCTTCCGAGAGAGATTAGGGCTTGGCGGCGGCTCCGTATTGTAAAACGTGATGAATCCTTCTCTCTGATTTTTTTCTCCCCGAACACGAATATATAGAGTTGGAGTTGAGGTCGGTGGAGCTCCAGGGGGCCCACGAGGCAGGGGGTGCGCCCAGGGGGGCAGGCGCGCCCCCACCCTCGTGGATAGGGTGTGGGCCCCTTGGCCTTGATTCTTTCGCCAGTATTTTTTATTATTTCCAAAAATAATCTTCGTTGATTTCCAGGTCATTCCGAGAACTTTTATTTCTGCACAAAAATAACACCATGGCAATTCTGCTGATAACAACATCAGTCTGGGTTAGTTCCATTCAAATCATGCAAGTTAGAGTCCAAAACACGGGCAAAAAGTGTTTGGAAAAGTAGATACGACGGAGACGTATCAATCACGTCCGTGACAAGTAGACTGAAACAATTCTGCATCTACTACTATCACTCCACACATCGACCGCTATCCAGCATGCATCTAGAGTATTAAGTTCATAAGAACAGAGCAACGCATTAGGCAAGATGACATGATGTAGAGGGATAAACTCAAGCAATATGATATAAACCCCATATTTTTATCCTCGATGGCAACAATACAATACATGTCGTTTCCCTTTACATCCTTTGGGATCGAACAGCATAAGATTGAACCGAAAGCTAAGCATTTCTCCCATTGCAAGAAAGATCAATCTAGTAGGCCAAACCAAACTGATAATTAGAAGAGACTTGCAAAGATATCAAATCATACATAAAAGAATTCAGAGGAGATTCAAATATTGTTCATAGATAATCTTGATCATAAACCCACAATTCATCGGATCTCGACAAACACACCGCAAAAAGAATTACATCGAATAGATCTCCAAAAGAATCAAGGAGAACTTTGTATTGAGATCCAAAGAGAGAGAAGAAGCCATCTAGCTAATATCTATGGACCTGAAGGTCTGTGGTAAACTACTCACACATCATCAGAGAGGCTATGGTGTTGATGTAGAAGCCCTCCGTGATCGATTCCCCCTTCGGCGGAGCGCCGAAAAAGGCCCCAAGATGGGAAAAAATAATATAAAACTGTATAATAAAGCCCATTAAACATCCAAAACAGATAATATAATAGCATGGAACAATCAAAAATTATAGATACGTTGGAGACGTATCACACGCTGGTCACCCTATGGGACCTACTCCCTCCTATCACGCACATTTGTGCTTTTAGAAACTGTGTGCGATATTTACATGGCCGCGGTGTCGTCGCCTAGCCTTCAATGAGCACTTTCATTGGTAGCGGGAAAATGATGGGAGAAGAGGCGGGAAACCGATGAGAGGAGTGGCGGAAACTTAGCCTATTTAGAAAACGTAGTAGAGAAGGAAGCATGAGCTAGCATGACGCATGAACATAGTGCTTACCCATGTACTGCATGTGCTGTTGAAAGGGCTGAGGGTTGCCGTTCGATCTGGGAGCCTCCAACGGTGCAGACGTACGATCCGTGGGGTTTGAGTTCTAGCCAAACAGAACGCATGACTCAGATCACGCGCGCAGCAGGGGGGAGGAGAGCATCGGCCACAGTTTGGTAGGCATACGACTTTCGTGAGTGAACCGTGTGCTATTTGAAAACATTTCGTGACAAGAATCCCGATTTTTAAATACTCGTAAATCCAAAACTCACCCGAAAATCATAAAACTTGGTATGGTGTCACGACCTGGCACATATATGTCAAGGAATATTTTTCGTCCATTTTGGTGCA
The DNA here is from genome assembly GCA_021605145.1 of Aegilops bicornis. Lineage (NCBI taxonomy): Eukaryota > Viridiplantae > Streptophyta > Magnoliopsida > Poales > Poaceae > Aegilops > Aegilops bicornis. The sequence goes on from CM038669.1 coordinate 518,718,542, forward strand.
AGTTTTATTACAAGCCTCTTACAAACCGGAGCTTCTCTCAAAGAAGCCTCGTGCTTCCAATAGGGAAACGTGTCCCCCTTGTGGGAGAAACGATAATCACTGCCTCTTTTCGCCTTGTATTTTCTTCTACGGGCAACATGGAACGACATGATATCCATGCTGAAACTTAAACATATTCAGGGTTTGTTTGGCCTTTTTATACACTAATTGAGTTTCCTAGGCATTTAATGTCCTTAATTCAAATATGACTTCAAATACATGCTCTAGTTCACCAAAATGGCTAGAAAAACTATACATGTGTCCTTGGGTGCATGTTTAGGTCCCATGCTAGGAATGGGAACAAATTACAACCCATCAAGGCGTCTGGCTCGTCCTCAAACATTTGGAATCTCGGTTTTTAAATCCCCGTAAATCCTAAACTCACCAGAAAGTCATGATAGTTGGCATGGTGTCACGTTATGGCACATATATGTCGTGGTAGAAACACTGTCCAATTTGGGCCAAGCTTTATTACAAACCTGTTACAAACTGGAGCTTCTCTCAAAGAAGCCTCGTGGTTCCGAAAGGGAAACGTGTCCCCCTTGTGGGTGAAACGTAATCACTGCCTCTTTTCGCCTTGTATTTTCTTCTACGGGCAACATGGAACGACATGATATCCGTGCTGAAATTTAGACTTGTTCAGGGTTCATTTGACCTTTTTATACACTAATTGAGTTTCCTAGGCATTTAATGTCCATAATTCAAATATGAACTTCAAATACATGCTCCAGTTCACCAAAATGGCTAAAAAATATACATGTGTCCTTGGATGTTTAGGTCCCATGCCAGGAATGGGAATGAATTACAACTGTACCGGCGTCCTGGCTCGTCCTCAAACATTTGGAATCTTGGTTTTTAAATCCCCGTAAATCCTAAACTCACCAGAAAGTCATGAAAGTTGGAATGGTGTCACGTCATGGCACATATATGTCATGGTAAAAACATTGTCCAATTTGGGTCAAGCTTTATTACAAACCTCTTACAAACCGGAGCTTCTCTCAAAGAAGCCTCGCGGTTCTAATAGGGAAACGTGTTCCCCTTGTGGTGAAACATAATCACTGCCTCTTTTCGCCTTATATTTTTTTCCACGGGCAACATGGAACGACATGATATCCATGCTAAAATTAAAACTTATTCAGGGTTTGTTTGGCCTTTTTATACACTAATTGAGTTTCCTAGGCATTTAATGTCCATAATTCAAATCTGAACAACAAATACATGCTCCAGTTCACCAAAATGGCTAGAAAAATTATACATGTGTCCTTGGGTGCATGTTTAGGTGCCATGCCAGGAATGGGAATGAATTACAACTGTACCGGCGTCCTGGCCCGTCCTCAAACATTTGGAATCTCGGTTTTTAAATCCCCATAAATCCAAAACTCACCAGAAAGTCATCAAAGGTGGCATGGTGTCACGTCATGGCACATATATGTCGTGGTAAAAACATTGCCAATTTGGGCCAAGATTTATTACAAACCTCTTAAAAAACGGAGCCTCTCGCAAGAACCCTCATGGTTTTGATAGGGAAATGTGTCCCCTCGTGGGCCAAACGATAATCGCTCCCTCCTCTAGCCTCGTATTTTCTTCTACATGCAACACAAAACAACATGAGATTCGCGCTGAACTTTGAAATTATTCAAGGTTCGTTTGACCTTTTTTATTCATTAATTGAGTTTTCGAGGCATTTAATGTCCATAATTCAAATCCGAACTACAAATACATGCTCTAGTGCACTAAAATGGCTAGAAAAAACATACATGTGTCCTTCGGGTGCATGTTTAGGTCCCATGGAGCGAATGGGAATGAATTTAACCGTCTCGCCGTCCTGGTTTGGCCACAAACATTGTGAATCTCAGTTTTTAAATCTCTGTAATTCCAAAACTTACCGGGAAATCATGAAACTTGGCGTGGTGTCTCTACATGGTACATATAATTGTCCAAATTGGGTAAAGCTATATTATAAGCCTCTTAAAAACCGAAGCTTCTCGCAACCCTCGTGGTTCCGATAGGGAAACATGCCCCTCTTGTGGGCGAAACGATAATTGCTGCCTCTTGTCGCCTTGAACTTTGTTTTCTACAGGCAACATAGAATAACAGGAGTGTCGTGCTGAAATTTGAAACTATTCAGGGTTCATTTGGCCATTGTATATATTAATTAAGTTTTCTAGTCATTAATGTATTCCATAATTCAAATTTGAACTACAAGCAGATGCTCCAGTGAAGCAAACACTACAAAAAAATACACTGATACGTGTTTGTCACAGTAGGTCGCGTTTTTTGTCATGCATGTACATCCATGACGATTTTATGACAGAATCAAGATAGTCATACCTGTGCCGTCGTAGAAGTGTTCCATGACATTACCAAAATTATCATCACGGAAGTGTCCACTTCCATGACGATAAATCGCACGTCACGGAAGTGCTTTCGTCAAGGGTGACCGACACGTGGCATCCACCGTAACGGAACGCCGTTAAGCTATCGGGTCGGGTTTTGGATCCGACAACCCGTTAACAGCCCCGACCAATGGGGGTTTTCCATGTGTAAAATCATCATTGGCTGGAGGAAACACGTGTCGGCACACCGTTGGGACAGATGTCATCCGCTCATTGGACCGAAGGCGCCTATGATACGGCGACACGTGGCATGGCCCAACAGAGGCCCATTCTTTTGAAAAGGCCGGCCCGTTTGACTTGGTCAAAAGGTGGCGGGCGGCCTGAAGCTTTAACGCATACTGTTCGCATATAGCCCATTTACAGCCCGTTAACCCAGGGCCCGTTACACCCTATCCGAATTAGGACCAGTAGCGTCATCTGGGCCGTCCAATATGATTCAGCCCGTTTTAACTTCCGGCCCATGTGGGGCCCATGAATTCTTTCGGCCCATATGAGGACCTTTGTAACTCTTGGCCCATTAACGGCCCGTGGTGAAACTGGCCCGTAATGAACAGTGTATCACTTTACACCCATTAACGGCTCGTTATTCCATTGGGCCGTTTCCAGCCCAAGTTATCTTACGGCCTTCTCAGGGCCCATTGATTCTTGGGCTCATTTGCAGCATTCGTTTACATACGCCCGTTACTGTCATTTTCTGCTTGTGGGCCAAATTCAGCCCGTCGTTACAGTCGGCCTGTTTGCGGACCGTTAATACGTTGGGCCGTTTTCATGTAAAAAAAACCGTTGGGCTGTTTTCATAGAGTTATCAAATACGGCCTATTAACGGTCCGTTATGGTCCACGAATAGTACGACCCATGATTGACGAAATGATGATACGCCCCGTAAAAGGCCCATGGATCCTACGGCCCGTATGAGGCCCATGGATAGTACGACCCGTAGAAGGCCCATGGACCCTACGTCCAGTAGAAGGCCCATGGACCCTAAGGCCCGTATAGAAGGCCTATGGATCCTACGGCCCATATAGAAGGCCAATGGATCCTACGGCCGGACGAAGGCCCATGGATCATACGGCCTACAAGAGGCCCATGGATCATACGGCCTGCAGGAGGTCCATGGTTACAACAGTCCATGTGTTGCCATGATTATTTTGGCCTAGTTACCAAAAATAGGCTATTGTGGCCACTAGAAAAAAACAGAAAAAGAACTGCAGTGACTACAAGCAAACAACTAAACAAGACAATAAGGAAATAAATAAGCAAGCAATTAATGCTAGCCTATTACCGCTATTACACATATTACATCCTTTGGGCATCAAAGTTCGCCACCGATTGCAAGTATAGGGAACAAAGCAGCATATTACATACACTTGGCCGTCAAAATTGGCCACCAGTGCAAATAAACGCGGCAGCAAAACAAGAGCATAACTGAAACAACTTCATAAGAGCTCAAGAAACGTTATCCTGGGTATCCACCATGCTGGCAATAAGCTTAGCAAGCTGATTAGCTTTGTCCTGTTTGGCGCTAAAATCCTCCAACGCTTGCTGTTGCACCAGAAAGTATGCATCTGAATGCTCCGGGGACTTCCAATCCTTCCGCTTCTTGTCGCAAAGACAACTGATCGATGTCTTTCAGCTTGTAGTTGAGACTCAAGAAACCGAACTGATTCGACGGTGAGTTTGAATAGCTTGTGCAAGTGGTAGTGGCCGATGCTTTCGAACACTAAACCAAGGCAGGACATTGGGGTTGTCTCATTGTCTTCAAGATAGTCTTCCTTAGCTGTTTTATCAGCTTTGTTGGAGACTAACAAGGATTTGTCACTATCTGAACCTTATCTCGCATTACTTCCTTTACCATTGCTTAATAAGGCACTCTTCCCCAATATTACATCGACATTCTAAAAGAAGAAACAAGCGAGACACATAACAAGTTTAGCATGTACTAGTATATGAAACTCATTTCGTGAACCAGTTCATTAGTAAGGTGGACAGGATTAAACTACCAAGTCTTCTATTGCCAAGTACTAGTACATAATAAAAGCATCAAACAAACATATATCTATGTCCTATGGTCACTTTGCATTGTCTTGCCAAATCAAAATAGAGACACGGTTCAAATCATATCGATTCAAGACAAAGCAGCGGTGAAAAGAATACAAAGCGTGGGAAACTACATGGCACAACAAGATTTCAGATGGGTACCACGGGTCTACATTTACAACAACACTATTGGCTCTGTTGTGATGCTAGTAATGTGCATGATATGAAAGTCAACTGTATACACAATTGAAATTAAAATCAACAGAGCTATTGATAAGAGCAAACCTGCTAAAGAAACATGCGTGAACATACCTGCTATGCCATTGGAGTTTTGATTGGATCCTTCAATTTAAAAATAAGTTTGTATGAGTAAATACAGTGATACAAGAGCAAAGCAATCATAGTTAAAAAAGGCGCGCCTAAGCGAGCGCTTAAGCGCGCCTAGGCTCTAGGCGTTGGCAAAACGCATTGTGCATAACTACGCTTAACCTGTGCATAACTGCGCATAAGCATGCACTTTGGTCAGTAAAGCGCAAGGCGGTGGCAAAACACACAATTAACGCCTAGCGCTTTTTTGAACTATGATAGCAATGGAATCTTAAATTAGAAAAGTTGTTCTTCAGGTTTAGGCACTTGTTCTACGTGAACATAGTACAGTAAGACGCAAGAATATAATACTTAAAAATAGAAAATGAGCTCATAGACCTTACCACATTCTTGGTTCGGGACCAAGATGTAACAAAGGCGTTCCCGATCATTGTCGATAAATGTGTCTCGGAGAACGTAAGGGAATTTGATGAGTTTCTTTGCGGTGAAATGCGTTTTCTTGAGTAATTCCGATACTGCCACCAAGCATTCTTGAAGATAGCAGAGGTATTAGCACTGGTTACCTCATCCTGAGTTTCCAAATCTGTCCTTCTCTATAGAGAAAAATGGGAAAATCTGCTGTATTATAACCATCATGGAGGTAGGATGTATGGGACGAAGCAAAGTAATTGCCATGAATAACATTACTTACATATAACTCCTGGACAAACACCTCCAATTGGCATTTTCCTTCATCTTTAGTATAATATTTCCAAGATGGGAAGATACACACATATGATTTAACAACATCAAATGCGATAGATGCTAAACTACGACTAGCTGGTTGTGCTTCTTCCAAAGGAATAGGCGTACTAACTGGTGGAGTTGGGGTTCGCCGTGATAGTACTGGCCCTTTGGGCACTGGAGATGCCTTACTAACTACTCTTGTTTGGGAGCTCTATGGTGGAGATGGTGTTGTGTCAACAGGAACTGGGTTACTATCGGCTGGAGTTGGGGTTAGATTACGTGAAGCTGGTTCTCTGTCCATCGCAGTAGGGGTACAATCTGTGAGAGTTTGGGTTATGTGTGGTAGGGCTGGTTCTTGTGCATGTACAACCGGGGTGCTATCTCCACCAAGAGGTAGCACTGTTTTATTTGAAGACCGTGTTTTTAGTCCGCTAGATACTAGCATCACCCGCTCCAATTCAAATGGCTGATAAACAGGAAACATAGTTGAATGTACAAACATTGTATGAGAGACACATGCAATAGATAGTGTGGAAAAAAGAGGGCATGAAATAGTTGACATGTATATTGTTTAACTAAAACGATAGCATGACATAATTTCACATATATGATGTCTATCTAAACTGGATAGCATAGCATAACATAATTCAAAGATATGATGAATAACTAAACAGGATCGCATGACATAATTCACCTACATGTTATCTAAGTAATCAGGATCGCATTATTTAATTCACATATGTGATTTATATGCTAAACAGTGGAATTCGATATGATGTCTGAACTAAGAACATGGTGTTGAATAGTGTGTATATGATGTCTAAACTATGCAATGCAAGACACCGTATGCATGATATGAGCAGTATAACTGTGCCAAGTTAGAGCATACACCTTTGTGGGGGAATAGGACTGGTCATCTGTCTTTGAATCCATCTCTGAGGAGCTATCGGGACCCAACAAGAGATCTGCTTGACGGTAGCAGCATGCCTCTGAAGGCCTTGTTTTCACTCCAGTTTTCCATCTCCCACCCAAATGGCTGATTCACGGGAAGAGTAGGTTAATGTACAAACATTGTCGACAAATGGAAATGTAATGAAGAAAATGATGGGCAAGATATCATTCAAATATATGATGCACAGTTAAACAGGATGGCATTGCACATTTCACATATATTATGGCTGGCTAAAAGACATGAGACTGCATAATTCCCATATATGATATAGAAACTAAACAGGTGGCATTACAAAACATGTCTAAACTAAACAGATGACATATATGATGTCAAAAGTAGGCCTTTGCAAGGCAACATATACATGATATGACTAACATCATCATGCCAAGGTAGAGCAAACACCTTGGGGGGTAAATAGGAGTGGTCAGCGGCATCTGAATCCGCCTCAGAACAGATATCTTCCTCTAGATTACAATCTGGAGTGGGGTGGGGAGGGTTTGCCATTGAACCCACCATGGAGCGATGTCTTCGTGACATTGTATTGCCGCGCAAAACACTTCCCTTTTTTTCTACATGTTCAGCATGACTGTGTACAATATCTTACATGCATGCGAAAAAATATGATTAGATTATGTAAGGAGAGCATGCAAAAATTTAGAGTGATGGTAACAACCAGTGGATCGACGTTTTTCCACTGAACCAAAATAGCCCTAATAGACATGAATGTATAGTAATAAGTGATGCAACAAGTGTACAACCTATTTGCCGTAGCCGTGTCGACCTCAGCATCATTGGGTTGGTCGCTGAAGCAGTTGAGGCAGAGGTGGTTGTCTGAGGTGTGGAGGAAGATCTGAGGAATCTGTAGATGGCGTCCAGGGCACTGCTCTGTTGTAATGGATCGTTCTTTCGTTGGAGCAGCTCCGGTGAGCCGTAAGACGTCAAGGCTGAAGCAGCACAAGACAGACATCGTCAATCTCAAGTGGGATTCTAATAGAATCTCCAGTAGATGATGTAAAATGGATGTAAAATTAACATCACCAAAAACCACCTGACTGCAATAGATGAGGTAAAAACTGTTGACTCTGAACTTAACTGTCGAAACTGAAATTTACTGTGGAATCTGAATACTCTTTATCGGCTGAACGCAATGGTAGCAGAGAGGCACTTGACATGTAGTTTAGGGAGGGCCTGCAGTTCATCTTTATCCTGCACCCCACGAGCCGCCAGCCACCACGGCCCAGTAGCCGCCTCGCCATCGAAACAACTTCGCCACGCTGCCCGGCCAGCCCTCTAGGCCCCGCCCCCACCACGAACCCTAAGATAGATAGTGGGGTACCTCTCCGGCAAGCCCCGTCCCCCTGCGGGTGGTTCTTCCTTAACTCGGTGAGCCCCCCAACCCTCAAATCGATCGACCCAAAGTCGATTCAACATCAAGTGTGGCTTAATCGAGCAGAGCAACAAAGACGAAGCGAGGGGGGAGCAGCAGAAGAATGGGCGAAAGCGAAAGCGACCGAGCGAGAGCTGGAGCAGTAGCAGCAGCGCGAGCGAGCAAGTGAGAGCCGGAGTAGCAGATCCGGCTGGTATGGACGCCGCCGCCGAAGGGGCCTCGCACTGGGGGAGAGCCGCCATGGAGATGTCGCCCGCGGCGCCGGCTTCAAGGTAGCCGCTCCATGGGGGTGCGGGATGGAGCATCGTTGGCGTTGGGATGTCGAGTTAAGGAGAAGGTGCGATGCGATGAGTGTACAACCTCTTTTGTGGCGCTGTGTAGGCCTCAGCTTCGTCCGAGGAGTCGGTGAGGATGATGCGGTTCCGGTGGAGCAGGTTAAGGCGGCGCTATGAGGATGGAGCATCCGTGATAGACGAGTTGATCATCGGAGCAGCTCCTTGGAGGTGGAGGACGGGGCGGCTGAACCGACGGGACGGCGAGATGGACGACAGATCCTCATCTGGGGAGGTGGACGAGGGACGTCGAGCTGTTGCGGTGGACGACGTCATTGGGGAAGAGGCTCCGGCTGGGCAGCGGTGACGTGGCGGACGGAGGAGGGTGGGGTTTCATGGCTGGAGCGGAGAAGTTATGGCGGCCTGGGATTTCGAATGGTGAAAAGGGGGCGATGGGAGGGGGTGAAGCATGACTTAGGGACGCGCTTGTCCAAAATGTAGGGTGTGTTACAAAAGTACCCCCCACCAATCTGAACTGGCGGCCCTTTCGGCTCAGGGTTAGAAGGGGGATTTCGTGTGTCGGGATTTGGCATCTGGAGGGAGTTTTTGCACGCGTTGTAATTTCGGGATAGCAAGGCGCGGGTTGTGAAGGCGCCAGTTTTGGGAGCACGATATCTGAATTTTCGGGGTATAACAAGATGCGGGTTGAATTTTAGGGACAAGCCTAACATTGTACTTGTTACACACGGGAGGCTCATCGTTCATTTGCTAGGGTTTGCTATATTCACAGTCTCTCACCCTCTCTTCACCAGATCTAAACAAGACTGCGTTGGCCTCTTGTCTCTCTCCCCACTCACAATTTGGTGAAGGAGGCGTTCAGATCCCGTCGACCGGAAGGGAGGTATAGCATTCACTCTATACGCCTTGGCGAGGGAGGCAATCCACTACCAGCTGCGTTGTTCTCTTTCACCCAGCGCTTTGTCTTGGGAAGGCCATCGACCCCTTCTTCCTCATTGCCGTCGTAGTGTGGGCAGATCCGGCCTCGACCGCCGCCTTGCCACATCCCGACGACCCTAAGGTATAAGTTTCTTTGAAACCGTCGTTGCTCTAGCTGCATGTGGATCTTTTTTGATCTGTAGTCGAATCTAGGTCTTGGTTCAAAGAGGAAAGAAGGGTGCGGTGGGCTGGAGCAAGAATCTAGGACGTGGTTCAATGAGGAAAGGAGGGGCGAAAATTAGTATAGACTGGCTATCCAGCCGCTTTGTAGGTCGAAAAGGGGAAAAGGGGGGTCGGGTAGTTTGTGCAGGACTAGATTTGCTGCCCTCACTTAGGAAAAAGGTTCAAAGAGAACAAATATGGGACCAACGCATATACGCTGCTTGGCTACATACTCTGCATCACCCATTTATACGTGTGGACGCACATGGTGCTGGCATGTGCCATACAGCTATTTTGCTATTGTTAATCTAAGAATGCCGCCAGAAAATTGAAGCAATGCCACTGTTAAAAGTAAATCACATTTTTTAACGAATGTTGTTTCAAGAGAATGTCTCTGTTAATATGAATAAATGCTACTGTCCTACTTTGTTTTCCATCCAAGATAAGTTAGATGCTTCTTTCTATCACCGTTTGTTTCATCCTCATTTATTGGCAAGTAATTGTTTCCTTTTTTGCCTCTGTTAAAACAAGGGTATCGATTCAACTTGTTGCTATTGCGACATTTTGCTTTGCTACTCGAAACACTTATGTTTTAAGAGTGTTTTGTGCAGTTCAACTTGAATGTCACACCGGTGACTTTGCTTAATTTTTGTGGAACTGCACAAAAGGAGATCGAGATTTGTTTCCAGTCTTCGTGGCGAGTTGTTTCAAATCTTGGTCTCATCCACATGATGTGCAGTGTGCTTTGAGAGGTTGTGCTACTTGTTTTTGTACTGTTTTAAATAAATGTTGAATTGAAGCTATTGTATTGCTGTCTTTTCCCATTAAGTAGTGAACACAAATGGGACCAACCCAGACATGATGCTTGTTGCTTTGTTACAACAAATTCAGCATCACCCCTTTATAAGCCAAGAATTGATGCCACTCTCGTAATTAACTCTTGAATCTTATTTCAAAACTTCAACAATTGTTATAGATTGGCTGTATTAACAATTTTGTTGCCGCATGTTTCATCCTCCTTTATTAGCCAGTAATTGATTCCTCTTTTGCCTCTGTTTAAACAGGGATATCTATTCAACTTGTTGCTATTGCGACATTTTGCTTCGCTACGCGAAACACTTTGCTTGATTTCAGTGCAACTGCACAAAACGAGATTGGATTTCCTATTCGTGTTGGCAGATTCGTAGTTTATCCTGGTGGTCTCATGAAAGGTCTAATGCCGCTGGTAAAATTAAGCAATGCCACTCTCATAATTAATTAACTACTGAATCTTAGTTCAAAACTGCAACACTTGTTAGGAATGGTACTATCCTGCTTTGTAGTTCTTTCTACATGTTTAACCAAGGTATTGTTAAGATAATGTCTCTGTTAAAATGAATCAGTTGCATTGTTTTAGGAATGGTACTTTTACGCTTTGTCGTTCTTTATACATGTTGAAACAAGGCATTGTTAAGATAATGTCTCAGTCAATATGAATGAATCACACTGATGGAGAATTGCTACTCTCCTGCTTTGTTTCCCATTAAGATAAAGTAGATCAGTAGATACTTTTCTTTCGGGAGTACAAGTCATCAACCATTATTTCTCAGTAATTGTTTCCCTTATACCTATTGTTGCTTACAGGGATATCAAAATTAAAGCTCGGTTTTATTGCGACTTCGATTTTAGTTGAACTGCACAAAAGGAGCCAATGTGTCCAAGGCAAACTGCTGCATTACTTTGGGTCTGTTGGTCGCTCCACTTTGCGAGAAAAAGCGATCATTGTTTGCGCTTACATTACGGAAGGAATGACCGAGAAGCTTTTACAAGAGTATTATTAGACACCGGTGACATGACTAGTCTGCAGAGACCATTGGCAATTTAACAACACGTGGAGTGCCACAGGCAAAAAGTGCCCAAACAAGTACAAGAAGCTACGACAGGACTCCACGATCATAGGCATTACATATTTTGAATGGGAAAAGCTTGTCAAAGTTTAATCATTGATGTTAGCAAGAAGACATTAGTTTAATATATTGGAATAGGAAAACCTTGTCAAAATTTGCTCATTGATGTTAGCTAGAAGACATGCATTTGATATTTTTGAGTGGGACGCCCTTGCTATGAGCAGCTTCTAGTGTTTTTTCCTATTCATGTGTTCATTTTAGAAGTAAGTAGTTACTCTGCTGAGATATTCCTGTGTTAAGAGTTTGTCCTGAATATTGTCTATGTAATGCCAGGCCTTGTGTTTGATTACAAAGTTGAGCTTGGAATGTTGTGGTATGCGGCATCACGAGCTGTTCACCGTGCCTCCTGAGAATAATGCTTCTTATTGTTTTGCATGTTGATCTAGTGTCGGTGATTTGCTTATTAAGAAGATCATCCTCTTCTGTTGTTTCCGTGCTTAAGAAGTTCATCGGCTGATGTTTCATTCATAGCCTATACGACAAGTCAGGTAGGTTAGACGTGAAACCATATGATCTTCCGACAACCTCATGATATTAGGCCATGATTGAATCGTTGTTTTCCAACCAAAACCGCTTGTAAAGCTGACGCTTGTAAATTAAAGGAGATGGTCTCAGGCGAAGGCGCTTGGTTGGTCGATTTCGACTAGTAAAATATCGGAAGTACTTCACACACGATAAAAACGTTGAACGACACTCGGACGATTGCTAATCCAGCCGTTAGCTGATGTTTCAGCCTTGCCCATGGATGGCATGATATGCACGTTGTGCATGTATCGTCTGGTAATGTCGTCCATATAGAAGTGCTCGTAAAATATACACTGGTCTCTCAAATTACACGCGTAACCCGCCGGTTTTACTTACAGACCTCGGGCCCTCGGTTTCATTACGCCTGTATTTTACGCGTAGTTTCCGATGACGAGTAAATTACACTTGTATGTTAATATAGGTTTGAAATAAACTAGAGATCCCAAGCGCGGCCTTACTGTTTCATGCCGTCTCAGTTTCTCGAAGGTGCTCATAGGTGTCCGATGATCCTGGCTTCCTGAATGAGCAGCGGCGTATGTCGAACCATCCGTAGGGCCCGCGAGGCCCTCTCCGTTGTCCTTCGAGTTGTTGCGCTCGCCGTGGCGCCGAGCATTGTTAACATCGTCAACGAACATGAGGATTCAGGAGATGACTTTATTTTGACTGGATGACACTAGGGACCCACTAGGGCCATAACCGTACGTACGCAAGTGCCTCCTTATTATGTACAACTATATTTTTTTTGCTTTCTCCTGGTGTCCTGAGATCACGGTCCCACACCATTGTCAACCTATGTAGACAATATAAACGAGAGAATTGCACAAGGTGCGGCCGACAGCTGGGACCAAGCAGCTCGAGCAGTATTTGTGTTTTTGAGGCGTGAGCACTGCAGAGTTTTTCTTAGCGATGATTTCATTGTTGTTCGGAGGAGAGCAGGGTATTAACTGGGCGGGTTGTGGCCCGTCTAGCCCGAACCGGATATCCAGCCCGGATACTAACTTTTCAAGATGGAAATGTCTAGCCCAGCTATCGTCTTTTGAGGAATACCCGAGCAAGGTCAACTTTTTATTCTCCGCTCACTGGCTGCAAATCTTTCCTAGGAGGGATGCATTAGGCTTAACAGGAAAATGGACTTTAACAAATAATAAATGGGATGTAATTATAAAAACTGGGCAGTAACTATAAAAAAATACACCAAACACGAAATTAGTTTATAAAATATTATTTATGGATTTTGAAATCTTAAATTTTCATTGTTGTGCGCGCAATGTTTCGTTAGTTTTTTACGTAATACAAATTTATATTTAATCAGACTAGAAATTTCGGGATAAAAATATTTCTGATCCCATCAAAATGTGGGAAATTTTATTGAATTCTGTGTTCAACGGTTGGTTGAAATTATTAATCGTTGTCCTAGCTAGAAAATGGGCTGTACTTTTAACAAACTGTAAATGGGCTGTTGTAAATTCCATTAGAATTCAAAATGGGCTGTACATTCTTACGTAACGCATAAAATGGGCTATAAGTTCTCTGCCACACACTTGTGGGCCTACTAAGTGACACGTCTCCTAAAAAAATAAGTTGACGCGTATGCAAGGCTTTGTCAACTTATTGTAGTCAACACACGGTTCTAGCAGCAGTGCCCGTTGGATGTCTATCAAACGGATGTCATGCTTCTTCTTCAATCTCGGATATTCTTAGCTTCGGCCGCCCAAAAAATGATTCCTCCCCCTGACATCAGGGGCGCACCATTTCGGAGGTTGACCTATGGGCCTACTGAGTTGGAGCGTACCAAGGGCTTTGTCAACTTAGTCAATATAAACGATTCTAGCTTCAGTGACCGTACGATGTTCATCCAATGGCTGTAGTGCTTCTTCAACCTCTGGTCTTCTTGGTCCAGCCGCCCAAAGCAGCGCCGGTTGTGCTGCCTGCTCCTGCCTCCCGTGGCCGGCTATGCTGCCGCAGAAGCCTCACCGCCCCCATACTACTCCCACCGCTGGCCAGGCCATCCCTCCACTCACCCACACCCCCTGTTATTCTGCGGCGACGGCAGCCTCACACCACAGCCGAACCAGTGAACCCTCGTACTCCTCTCCGCGCGGGCTTCCACTGCTGCGTCTTCCCCGGCTCCGCATCGTCCCCTTCCTAGGCCTCGCTGTTGTCCACCGCCCTGGTGCTCTCGGTGCGGCGTGGTCAACGTGGTCAATGACCGACTTCCATCAGAAGAGTACCGTACGTGGAGAGGCTGACAGCTGGGTCCACGGCGGCCGCAAGGAAGTGCCTCCTTATTATGCGCAAAATAATTATTCCTCCACCTGACAGCAGGGACCCACCGAACGGGCCACCTTATTTCGCGAAAAAACATTTCCCCCTGACTGCTGGGACCCACCGGACAGGCCACCGTATTTCACGAAAAAAAACGTTCCACCCGCGGTCAGCTCGGACGCACCGGAAGTGCCTCCTTATTACGCACAAAAAATTTAATACTCCCCCTGCAAGCTGGGACCCACCTTGGTGCGAGGCTGACTTGTGGGCCTACTAAGTTGACGGGGATGGAGGGCTTTGTCAACTTAGTAAATATGAACGATTCTAGCTCCAGTGACCATACGATGTCCATCCAACGGCCGAAGTGCTACTTCAACCTCTGGTCTTCTTGCTCCAGCCGCCCAAAGCAGCACCGGTCGTGACGCCTGCTCCTGCCTCCCGTGGCCGGCTGTGCTGCCGCGGAAGCCTCACCGCCCCCTACTATTCCCACCGCTGGCCAGGCCCTACGGCGACGACAGCCTCACACCACAGCCGAACGAGTGAACCCTCATACTCCTCTCTGCGTGGGCATCCACTGCCACGTCTTCACTAGCTCCGTGTCGTCCCCTTCCTAGGCCTCGCCGTCGTCCACCGCCCAGGTGCTCTCGGCGCGGCGTGGTCAACGTGGTGAAGGAATGACTTCCATCGGACGTGGACTGTATGTGGAGCGGCTGACAGCTGGGTCCATGGTCGCAGCAAGGAAGTGCCTCCTTATTTCGCGGAAAATAATGATTCTTCCACCTGACAGCAGGGACCCACCGGACGGGCCATCGTATTCCGTGAAAAAAACATTTCCCCCTAACTGCTGGGACCCACCAGCTACACCTTTGCACGCAAGGAAGTGCGTCTGAAAAAAAACAATTCGCCCCCCGGACTGCTGGGACCCACCAGCTACATCTTCGCACGCAAGGAAGTGCCTGACAGTCGGGACCCACCTGGTCGAAGCGTACGTAGCGTTGTCATTCTGGTCACGAACGTGTACGTACATATATACTGGTCGATGTAGAGGCGCGCACGTGTCGTAGTAGAGGCGCGCATGTAGCATGTACACGTACGTCGTCTGGCCGTGGTGCAAGAAAGAAAATACGCCACGTCATTACATACGGGCAGGGTCTCGAACGCCTACTCGCGCATACGTACATGGCTGGGTCGGAACGGAGAAACAGCGTCGTCATCGTGTTCATGGGGAGCCAACCGACTGGTTCGGAACGGAATACGTGGCCGTGTTCATCCGGAGGGCTTGGATGGAACATGCGATGGAAACGAGGCCTGGCGTACCGCACAACGGAGGAAACGGACCTCCTACGTTCGGAACGGGGTCCTGTTGATCGGGAGGGGTGTGGCGTACCGCAAAACGGAGGAAACGGACCTCCTACGGTCGAAAAGGGAGGTCTTGTTGATCGGGAGGGGTGTGGCGTACCTTAAAACGGACGAAATGGACCTCCTACGCTCGAAACGGGGGTCATGTTGATCGGGAGGGGTGTGGCGTACCGCAAAACGGACGAAACGGACCTCCTACGGTCGAAACGGGGGTCCTGTTCATCGGGCGGGGTGTGGCGTACCGCAAAACGGGACTCCACGGGATACTGTTCATCTCCATCGTCGATCTCCTCCGTCCTCCACGGGCTACCATTGACCACCTCCAGCCTCCACGGGCTCCTATTCATCCAGCCTCCACCGCGCGCTAATCCACCGGCTACTGTTCAACCACCCCTCCACGGGCACCCCTCCACCGCCTACTATTCATCCAGCCCTCCACACCACGGGGTCCTGTTCAACCACCCCTCCACGGGCACCCCACCACCGCTCATCGCTCATCCCGCCCTCCCCACCCCGGGGTCCTTTTCAACCACCCCTCCACTGTCTACTATTCATCCCGCCCTCCACACCATGGGGTCCTATTCATCCAGAGGCAACGCCACCGCTCACTTTTCATCCAACCCCCCCCCCCCCCCGCCGCTGCAATGCTCACTGTTCATCCAATCGATCGGCTTGATTAGCGGCGATGGCGGAGGAATCGCTTCGATCGGGTTTAGTTAATGACCATCGATCGATCGCTTGGGTTCGATAACGCGTAGCCTGCAGGCAATCGCCGGGTTCGATTAGAGCCAACGCCTCGCACGCGTGTCTGAGAGAAACACGCATCGCTCGGCCCCGACCTCCCACCGTAACCGGAACTCCCGAAATTTTCCTCCCTCGCTTCTACCACGGTTTGTTCCGTCATGGACGCCCAAAGAATGTCATGCATTGCGTCTCCGGCTGCCCAGAAGAAAAGCCCATTTTCTGTCATGATTTTTTTCATAGAAGTAGGAGCCCACCACATCTAAGATGATACCGGGTTTTGTCACAATTATCGTCATAGAAGTGTCATATGTATGACAGAATTTTTTTTTGTTCCGCCCAAAATGTCACGGATGTGTCTTTTTTTGTAGTGAAAATGGGTGGGAAATTGTACATGTGTCATTGGGTGCATGTTTAGGTCTGATTTAAGGAATGGGAATGAATTACAAACTTCTCATCGTCCTGAAAATTTGAGAATCTTGGTTTTGAAATCCCGGTAAATAAAAACTCACCCAAAATACATGAAACTTGGCATGGTTTCATGACATGGCACATATATGTCGTGGTAAAAAATCCTCCAGTTTGAGACAAGGCGCACACATTAATAGCCGGCGAAGTCCTTTTTGACATATAGCTGACACATTAATATCGCAAATGGTTGTATTATATGAACCGTGTCAAAATTTAACCATACTCGGTGGCGTGCGTGTAGCTGTTTGATTAGACGGGAGGAGCGCGAGAAGTCCGCCGTGCAGGCTCGACGGGATGCGTGCGATCAGTCCGCCACGCAGGCTCGACGGGTGATAACCCATAAGTATAGGGGATTGCAATAGTTTTTGAGGGTGGAGTATTCAACCCTAATTTATTGATTCGACACAAGGGGAGCCAAAGAATATTCTCAAGTATTACCAGCTGAGTTTTCAATTCAACCACACCTGAAAGACTTAATATCTGCAGCAAAATATTTAGTAGCAAGGTAGTATGGAAATAGCGGTAACGGTGGCAAAAGTAACAGTAATAGTTTTGTAGCAATCGTAATAGTGGCAACCGAAAAGTAACGGAGCAAGGATCAATATGTGAAAAACTCATAGGCAATGGATCAGTGATGGATGATTATGTCGGATGGCATTCATCATGCAACAGTTATAACCTAGGGTGACATAGAACTAGCTCCAGTTCATCAATATAATGTAGGCATGTATTCCGAATGTAGTCATACGCGCTTATGGAAAAGAACTTGCATGACATCTTTTGTCCTACCCTCCCGTGGCAGCGGGGTCCTATTGGAAACTAAGGGATATTAAGGCCTCCTTTTAAAAGAGAACCGGATCAAAGCATTAGCACTTAGTGAATACATGAACTCCTCAAACTACGGTCATCATCGGGAAGTTTCCTGACTATTGTCGCTCCGAGGTTGCCGGATCATAACATAGTAGGTGACTATTGACTTGCAAGATAGGATCAAGAACGCAATTATTCATGAAAAAATAATTGGTTCAGATCTGAAATCATGGCACTCGGGCCCTAGTGACAAGAATTAGGCATAGAAATGTCATAGCAACATCAATCTTAGAACATATCGGATAATACAGATCAAACCCTAACAAAACTAATTAAATTACATGGTAAATCTCATCCAACCCATCACCGTCCAGCAAGCCTACGATGAAATTACTCATGCATGGCGGAGAGCATCATGAAATTGGTGATGGATGACGGTTGATGATGATGATGGCGACGGATTCCCCTCTTCGGAGCCCCGGACAAACTCCAGATCTGCCCTCCCGAGGAAGAACAGGGCTTGGCAGTGCCTTCATATCGTAAAACATGATGAATACATCTCTCTGTTTTTTCTCCCCGAATGTGAATATATGGAGTTGGAGTTGAGGTCGGTGGAGGTCCAGGGGGGCCGCAAGGTCAGAGGGCGCGCCCCCACCTTTGTGGCCAGGGTGTGGGCCCCTTCACTTGATCCTTCCGCCAATAGTTTTTATTAATTCCAAAACTTATCTCCGTGAAGTTTCAGGTCATTCCGGGAACTTTTTATTCTGCACAAAAATGACACCATGGTAATTCTTCTTAAAACAGCGTTAGTGTGTGTTAGCTCCATTCAAATAATGCAAGTTAGAGTTCAAAACAAGGGCAGAAGAGTTTGGAAAATTAGATACGATGGAGACGTATCAACTCCCCCAAGCTTAACCCATTGCTTGTCCTCAAGCAAATCAGTTGACAAACTGATAAAGAAAAACTTTTACAAAATCTGTTTGATCTTGTTGTTGCAAATATGTAAAGTCAGCATTCAAGTTTCCAGCAGAGATTATGAACTAACCATATTCACAATAACGTTTAGGTCTCACATTTACTCATATTAATGGCATAATCAACTAGTGAGCAATAATAATAAATCTCGGATGACAACACTTTCTCAAAACAATCATGGTGTGATATAACAAGATGGTATCTCACTAGTCCTTTCTGAGACTGCAAAACATAAATGGAGAGCACCCCTGAAGATCAAGGACTGACTAGACATTGTAATTCATGTTAAAAGAGATCCAGTCACAATCATACTCAATATAAATTAATAACAATGCATACAGATGACGTCGGTGCTCTCTAACTGGTGCTTTTTATAAGAGGATGATGACTCAACAATAAAAGTAAATAGATAGGCCCTTCGCAGACGGAAGCTGGGCTTTGCAGAGGTGTCAGAGCTCGAGTTTTGAAAACATAGATAAATAATATTTTGAGCGGTATGCTTTCATTGTCAACATAACAACCAAGAGATCTCGGTATCTTCCATGCTACATATATATAGGCGGTTCCCAAATAGAATAGTAAACTTTATACTCCCCCACCATCAACAAGCACACTCCACAGCTGGTCCGAAACAACGGGTACCGTCCAACTAACAACAGTCCTGGGGAAGTTTTGTTTGCAAATATTTTGATTTGATTTGAGCATGGGACCTCGCATCCCTGTTAGCAGCCTTTTTCTTGTGAATTATGAGAGGAGTCCATTCATCGTGAGAATAACCCACTGATACGTCTCCGTCGTATCTATAATTTTTTATTGTTTCATGCCAATTTTATACAACTTTCACATACTTTTGGCAACATTTTTATATGATTTATTGGACTAACCTATTGATCCAGTGCCCAGTGCCAGTTCATGTTTATTGCATGTTTTTTGTATCACAGAAAATCCATATCAAACTAAGTCCAAATGCAATAAAATTTTACGGAGAATTATTTTTGAATATATGTGATTTTTGGGACTTGTAATCAACACAAACAGAGGCCCACACCGCCCACAAGACACCAGGGTGCGCCCCAGGTTCCAGGCGCGTGGTGGTGGGTTTTGCTCACCTCGTACGTCGGTTGGGGCCCTACTTCGGGCGCAAGGAATCTTATGTCCGAAAAAAATCATGTTAAAATCTCAGAGCAATCGGAGTTACGGATCTCCGGGAATATAAGAAACGGTTTTTGGCCAGATCTGGGGAACGCGAAACAGAAGAGAACAAAGAGGGAGATCCAATCTCGGAGGGTCTCTCGCCCCTCCGTCGCCATGGAGGCCATGGACCAGAGGGGGAACTCTCCTCCCATCTAGGGGGAGGTCAAGGAAGAAGAAGAAGGAGGGGGATCTCTCCCCCTCTCTCCCAGTGGCGCCGGAGTGCCGCCGGGCTAGGATCGTGACGACGATCAACATCAACAATCTTTCTACCGTCAACACCAACTCTCTCCCCCTCTATGCAGTGGTGTAACTCCTCTTCCCCCCGTTGTAATCTCTACTTAAACATGGTGCTCAACTCCATTTATTATTTCCCAATAATCTATGGTTATGCTATGATGTTTGAGTAGATCGGTTTTGTCATGTGGGTTAATCGTGATTTTGGTTGGTATGATTGTATATTTTATTTATGGTGCTGTACTATGGCGCCCTCCATCTCGCGCAAATGCGAGGTGCCCCTGCTGTAGGGTGTTGCCATATGTTCATGGTTTGCTTATTGTTAGTGTTGCGGGGGATGACAACAGCCCTGACGTGGATAAGTGGGTTATGGCGTATGGGAGTAAAGAGGACTTGATACTTAATGCTATGGTTGGGTTTCACGACCTTAATGATCTTTAGTAGTTGGGGATGCTTGCTAGAGTTCCAATCATAAGTGCATATGATCCAAGTTGAGAAAGTATGTTAGCTCATGCCTCTCCCTCATATAAAATTGCAAGAATGATTACCGACACTTGTTATCGATTGCCTAGGGACAAATGACTTTCTTGTTGACAAAAGCTATCCACTTTTATTACCTTGCAATTTATTCGTAGTTTTATTCTTGCAAAGCACTCATAGTTTTATTCTTGCAAAATAGTTTCATACTTGTTTTAGGTAAAGCAAACGTCAAGTGTGCGTAGAGTTGTATCGGTGGTCGATAGAACTTGAGGGAATATTTGTTCTACCTTTAGCTCCTCATTGGGTTCGACAATCTTATTTAGCGAAGAAGGCTACAAACAATCCCCTATACATGTGGGTTATCACCCACCTAGTATGGAAGATATGGACAACCCTAGTTGGTACATGAGAGATTCGGGCATACAAAACATAATTTCATTCGGAGGTTTAGAGTTTGGCACTTGCAAATTTACTTGGAACGGCAGGTAAATAGCGCATATAGGAACGTATAGTGGACTCATATGGAACAACTTTGGGTTTATGGAAGTGGATGCACAAGCGGTGTTACAAGTGAAGGCTAGAAGAAGATTGGGAAGCGACCAACTAGAGAGCGACAACAGTCCTAAGCATGCATTGAGATTAACCAACATTGAATGCAAGCATGAGTAGGATATAAATCACCATGAACATAAATATCATAGAGGCTATGTTGATTTTGTTTCAACTACATTCGTGAACATGTGCCAAGTCAAGCCACTCGAATCATTCAGAGGAGGATACCATCCTATCATACTACACCACAACCATTTTAATTTCCATGTTGGTACGCAAGGTAAACCATTATAAATTCGTAGCTAATTTAGCATGGCATGAGTAACTATAATATCTAATTGTCATTGCAAACATGTCTCATTCATAATAGGCTGAATCAGGAATGATGAACTAATCATATTTACAAAAACAAGATAGGTTGAGTTCATACCAGCTTTTCCTCATCTCAATCATTTCATCAGATATCGTCATTATTGCCTTTCACTTGCACGACAAACGGTGTGGATAATAATAATAGTGCACGTGCATTGAACTAAGCTGGAATGTTATACGTCTCCAGCGTATCTATAATTTTTTTTGTTCCATGCTATTATATTATCTGTTTTGGATGTTTAATGGGCATTAATATGCTCTTGTATATTATTTTTGGGACTAACCTATTAACAAAAGGCCCAGTGCAAATTGCTGTTTTTTTTTGCCTATTTTAGTGTTTCGCAGAAAAGGAATATCAAACGGAATCAAAACGGAACAAAACCTTCGCGAGGATCTTTCTTGGAACAAATGCAATCTAGGAGACTTGGAGTGGAAGTCAGAGATGCAACGAGGCAGCCACGAGGCAGGAGGGCGCGCACAGGGGGGTAGGTGCGCCCCACCCTCGTGGGCCCCTCATAGCTCCACCGACCTACTTCCTTCGCCTATATATACTCTTATACCCTGAAAACATCCAGGAGAGCCACAAAACCACTTTTCCACCGCCGCAACCTTCTGTACCCTTGAGATCCCATCTTGGGGCCTTTTCCAGCGATCTGCCGGAGGGAGATTCGATCACGGAGGGCTTCTACATCAACACCATAGCCTCTCCGATTATGTGTGAGTAGTTTACCACAGACCTTTGGGTCCATACTTATTAGCTAGATGGCTTCTTCTCTCTATTTGGTTCTCAATACAAAGTTCTCCTCGATGTTCTTGGAGATCTATTTGATGTAATACTCTTTTGTGGTGTGTTTGCCGAGATCCGGTGAATTGTGGGTTTATGAACTTGATTATCTATGAATATTATTTGGTTCTTCTCTGAATTCTTATATGCATGATTTGATATCTTTGCAAGTCTCTTCGAATTATCGGTTTAGTTTGGCCTACTAGATTGATCTTTCTTGCAATGGGAGAAGTGCTTAGCTTTGGGTTCAATCTTGCGGTGCTCGATCCCAATGACAGAAAGGGAACCGACACGTATTGTATTCTTGCCATCAAGGATAAAAAGATGGGGTTTATATCATATTGCTTGAGTTTATCCCTCTACATCACGTCATCTTGCCTAATGCGTTACTCCGTTCTTATGAACTTAATATTCTAGATGCATGCTGGATAGCAGTCAATGTGTGGAGTAACAGTAGTAGATGCAGAATCGTTTTGGTCTACTTGACACGGACGTGATACCTATATTCATGATCATTGCCTTAGATATCATCATAACTATGCGTTTTTCTATCAATTTCTCAGCAGTAGTTTTTTCACCCATGGTAATATATGATATCATGAGAGAAGCCACTAGTGAAACCTATGGCCCCCGGGTCTACTTTACATCATATAAGTTTCCGATCTATAATTCTAGTTTACTATTTATTTTGCAATCTTTATTTTCCAATCTATACAACAAAAATAAAAAAATATTTACCTTATTATCTTTATCAGATCTCACTTTTGCAAGTGGCCGTGAAGGGATTGACAACCCCTTTATCGCGTTGGTTGCAAGGTTCTTGATTGTTCGTGCAGGTACTAGGTAACTTGTGTGTAATCTCCTACTGGATTGATACATTGGTTCTCAAAAACGAAGGGAAATACTTACGCTACTTTGCTACATCACCCTTTCCTCTTCAAGGGAAAACCAACGCATGCTCAAGAGGTAGCAAGAAGGATTTCTGGCACCGTTGCCGAGGAGATTTGCGCCAAGTCAAGTCAAGATTTTATCTCCCATCAACTAGCCATTTCTGGCGCCATTGCCGGGTAGATCTATGCTCAAGTCAAGACATACCAAGTACCCATGACAAACTCTTCTCCCTCGCATTACATTATTTGCCATTTGCCTCTCGTTTTCCTCTCCCCCTCTTCACCTTTGCCATTTTATTTGCCCTCTTTCGTTCGCCTATTTTCGCTTGCTTTTTGTTTGCTTGTGTGTTGGATTGATTGTTTTTCACGATGGTTAATGATACGTAATTGCCCTACACATGGTTTGAATTTATGGATGATTATACAAAACTTTATGCTGGATTGAATTTTGCTTCTAGAAATCTTTTAGATTCGGCCGCGGGAGGTACTTTTACGGAAATCACTTTAGGAGAAGCTACTAAGATCCTAGATAATATTATGGTTAATTGGTCTCAATGGCATACCGAAAGATCCACTAACAAAAAGGTTCATGTGATAGAAGAAATTAATTTTTTGAGTGGAAAGATGGATGAACTTATGAAATTATTTGCTAATAAGAGTGTTTCTTCTGATCCTAATGATATTCCTTTGTCCACTTTGATTGAGAATAATAATGAATATTTGGATCTGAATTTTGTTGGTAGGAACAACTTTGGTAATAACGCGTATAGAGGAAACTTTAATTCTAGGCCTTTTCCAAATAATTCCTCTAATAATTATGGTAATTCCTACAACAACTCTTATGGAAATTTTAATAAGAAGCCCTCTGATTTTGAGACTAGTGTTAAAGAATTTATGAATTCGCAAAAGAATTTCAATGCTTTGCTTGAAGAAAAATTTCCTAAGATTGATGAGTTGGCTAGTAACATGGATATAATTTCTCTTGATGTTGATTCTTTGAAACTTAGACCTATTCCACCTAAGCATGATATCAACGAGTCTATCAAACCATGAGAATTTCCATTGATGAGTGCAAAGAAAGAACTGCTAGGATGCATGCTAAAAAAGATAGCTTTGTGAAAGCGTGTTCTTCTAGTTTTCATGATAATAATAATGAAGATCTAAGAGTGATTGATGTGTCTCCTCTTAAATCTTTGTTTACAATATGAATCTCGATAAAGATGGGACTGGAGATGAGTCAAGTTTAGTTAAAAGGCGTCCCAATGATTCGGAGTTTTTACATCTTGATGCAAAAATTAATAAAAGTGGGATTGAAGAGGTCAAAACTTTACATAGCAGCAAACCTACTATTTTGGATTTCAAGGAATTTAATTATGATAATTTCTCTATGATAGATTGTATTTCCTTGTTGCAATCCGTGTTAAATTCTCCTCATGCTTATGATCAAAACAAAGCTTTCACTAAACATATCGTTGATGCTTTAATGCAATCCTATGAAGAAAAGTTTGAATTAGAAGTTTCTATCCCTAGAAAACTTTATGATGAGTGGGAACCTACTATTAAAATTAAGATTCAAGATCATGAAGGTTATGCTTTATGTGATTTGGGTGCTAGTGTTTTCACGATTCCAAAAACTTTCTGTGATGTGTTAGGTTTCCGTGAATTTGACGATTGTTCTTTAAATTTGCACCTTGCGGATTCCACCATTAAGAAACCTGTGGGAAGGATTAATGATGTTCTTATTGTTGCAAATAGGAATTATGTGCTCGTATATTTCATTGTTCTTGATATAGATTGCGACCCTACATGTCCTATTATTCTTGGTAGACCTTTCCTTAGAACGATTGGTGCAATTATTGGTATGAAAGAAGGAAATATTAGATTCCAATTTCATTAAGGAAAGGCATGGAACAATTTCCTAGAAAGAAAATTAAATTACCTTATGAATCTATTATGAGAGCCACTTATGAAATGCATACCAAAGATGACAGTACCTAGATCTATTCTTGTTCTTATGACTGGTTAGGGGTGTCAAACGATAGCGCTTGTTTGGAGGCAACCCAATTTTATTTTTGTTCCTGTTTAGTAATAAATAATTCATCTAGCTTCTGTTTAGATGTGGTTTTATGTTTTAATTAGTTTTTTTCCAAGTAGAACCGTTGGGAAGACTTGGGTGAAGTCTTTGCGATCTTGCTGTAAAAAACAGAAACTTTAGCGCTCACGAGGTTAGCTGCCATTGTTTACTAGAGAGTGATTTTAGGTTGATTCTTTTTGAATATTATTAATAGACAAATTCCTCAGGTCGAACAATTTATTTCAGAATTTTTGGAGTTACAAAAGTATAGGTTTGATACAGATTGCTACAGGCTGTTCTGTTTTTGACAGATTCTGTTTTTTGTGTGTTATTTGCTTATTTTGATGAATCTATGGCTAGTATCGGGTGATATGAACCATAGAGAAGTTGGAATACAGTAGGTTTAACACCAATATAAATAAATAATGAGTTCATTACAGTACCTTAAATTGGTGATTTGTTTTCCTATACAAATGGAGCTCATGAGATTTTCTGTTTAAGTTTTGTGTTGTGAAGTTTTCAAGTTTTTGGGTAAAGATTTGATGGATTTTGGAATAAGGAATGGCAAGAGCCAAAGTTCTGGGATGCCCAAGGCACCCCATGGTAAAATGCAAGGACAACCAAAAGCCAAAGCTTGGCGGTGCCCCGGAAGTCATCCCCTCTTTCATCTTCGTCTATCGGTAACTTTACTTGCACCACACAAAAAAGACACATCCATGACATTTTGGGCCGAATGAAATTTTTTTCTGTCATACATATGACACTTCTATGACGATAATTGTGACAAAACCCGGTATCATCATAGATGTGGTGGGCTCCTACTTCTATGACAAAAAATCATGACAGAAAATGGGCTTTTCGTCTTGGGCGGGCCGGAGACGCAGCTGCATGACATTCCTTGGGCCGTCCATGACGGAAAAACCCTTGGTAGAAGCGAGGGGGAGGAAAATTTCGGGGAATTGCCGGTTACGGTGGGAGGTCGGGGCCGGCGATGCGCTGCTTTCTCGTACCACGTGCGAGACGTTGGCTCTAACTGAACCCGAGCGAGGCGTTGGGCTCTAACTGAACCCGAGCGATTGCACTGCAGGCTACGTGTTACTGAACCCGAGCGAGCGATCGATCGATGGCTGTTAACTAAACCCGATGGAGCGATTCCTTCGCTACTGCTGCTAACTGAAGCCGATCGATTGGATGAACAGTGAGCGTTGGGGGAGGGGGTTGGATGAATAGTGAGCGGTGGCGTTGCCTCTGGATGAACAGGACCCCGTGGTGTGGAGGGCTGGGTGAACAGTAGACGGTGGAGGGATGGCCGTGGAGGGGTGGTTGAACGGACCCCGTGGTGTGGAGGGCTGGATGAACAGTAGACGGTGGAGGGGTGCCCGTGGAGGGGTGGTTGAACAGTAGCCGGTGGAGTAGCGCGCAGTGGAGGCTGGATGAACAGGAGCCCGTGGAGGCTGGAGGAGGTCGACGGTAGCCCGTGGAGGCTGGAGGAGGTCGACAGTAGCCCGTGGAGGCTGGAGGAGGTCGACGGTGGAGATGAACAGTATCCCGTGGAGTCCCGTTTTGCGGTACGCCGCACCCCTCCCTATGAACAGGACCCCCGTTTCACCCGTAGCGCTCCAACACAAGTCCGTTTCGTCCGTTTTGCGGTACGCCACACCACTCCCGGTCAACAGGACCCCCTTTTCGACCGTAGGAGGCCCGTTTCCTCCGTTTTGCGGTACGCCACACCCCTCCTGATCAACGGGACCCCCGTTTCGACCGTAGGAGGTCCGTTTCCTCTGTTTTGCGGTATGCCAGACCCCTCCCGATGAACATGATCCCATTTTGAACGTGGCTGGTCGAACACAAAGCCGTTTCCTTCGTTGTGCGGTACGCCAGGCCTCGTTTCCATCGCCTGTTCCATCCAAGCCCTCCCGATGAACACGACCACGCATTCTGTTCTGACCTAGCCGGTTGGCTCTCACGCATTCCGTTCCCTCCCGATGAACGCGATGCATTCCGTTGCCTCCCCATTGTAGCGACCCGACCTCAGATGGTCAAGTCTCTGTGTTCCAGTGTCATCCTTGGATTAGTAATCTTTGACACACCAAGATTTCAAGGATTTATAACAGAGTAGCAATCACACACTTATTACATCGAATGTCTCAAAAGAGAACTTATTACAATAATATGGCTTAAGGCCATCTAATGCGATAACAATGGAAAGCTTGGAAGATAAAGTGAGTCCATCAACTCCAATGGCATAGCTGAGCTGCACGGCAACGACCTAACGAACCTTACTCCTCGTCTGAAAAGTCTGCAACATAGTACGTTGCAGCCCGAAAACGGGTCAGCACATGGAATATGCTGGCAATATAACACAATAGAGCAGGAACAGAATAATGCTATCACTACATGCATATTTGGCTGGTGGAAAGCTCTAAGGTTATAGTTTTGCGAAAAGCCAATTTTTCCCTACAACAAAGGAATAGATTTCAATTTAACTATCATGGTGGTTGAAACATTGAGAAGGTATAACCCCAACTCAATCCCAATTAAAGTAGTTAACAACCCAATAATATTAATTAATAGTGACGAGATACATGTGAATACTCAAGTACTAGATACTCAAAATTATCCATAATCGGGGACACGGCTAACCATAATTCGATTGTACACTCTGCAGAGGTTTGCGCACTTTTCCCCACAATACTCGATCGCCTCCGTTGATTTCTCGCACTACATGGCGTTTGAGAAACGGATGACCAAGACATAGGTTTTCAGAAACATTAACTCTCTACTCCGGGTAGACCATACCAAACCTACAAAACCCACTACCTGCTGATCTACCTCTTCAAGAGCTTCACGTAACCTACTCAACTATGCTAGAGCCCATAGTAGCTTGTGGCTGCACACGGAAGTTTCTAGCATGAATAATCTCCTTTCCCTTTGAGCCTGGGTGGCGGTCCATAGGAAGATCACACGGGTACCCGGGATTCTGAAGTAAAGCAGACAACACTTTGGGTTCCAAGTGCCTCAATCCACCCATATGTGTATTAAAGTTGCCACCTTAAATTAAACCATTAATTAACAATCTCACATCTGTCATGGATTCACTCAAACCCAAACCACGTCTACGAGCATAGCATAGCAATATAAGCAACACGTAGAAGTAACTCCCAAGGGTTTGATAGTAACAGGGCAATAGGTTCTACCTCAAATACTACTTCCCAACCCACAAGTTAATGACACCCTAACCATGCAATGTTTGAGGATTAAACTAATGCATAAAAACTGGGTATGAAAAGAGTATGATCAAGGTGTTACTTGCCTTGCTGACGATCCGCGAATCCTAGAGACTCGTAGTAACACGGTTCGCACTCCGGGAATTCTATCGCAAGCAAACAATAACATACATAAGAAACAAGAAAAGATGCACAAGCAAAACATCAACTAAAAGAGGTTGACCAGAAAGTTCAACTTAAGAACTCCGGTTCGCAAGAAGAATCAAACCAAACGGAGCAACGAAACTCAAACGGCGAAAGAAACAAGATCCGTTTAGTAATCTGAACTAGGATCAAATTTTACAGTATCAAAATGTTGTTTAAGTTGTTAAAGCGGAAAGAGGGTCTCGAGGCAAAGATCTAGGCGCTTGAATCGCCTGATTCCGACTAACGAGCGAAAAGATAAATAGAAACTAAGATCGGATCAGAAATCACGATCAGAAAAATCATGGAATAAATCCGAGAAAAATAAAAACTGACGAACCGACTAATGAATGAATGTTCGTTATCTGGATCTAAACAAAGAACGCGTTCGTTAAAACGAACGAACGAGCAAACGCTCACTAAATAAACAAACCAGAGAAAAACTGATTTATTTAGAAAATACGAAAACTAGGGTTTTCTAAAAAAACGAACGGTTTTGTTTAGAAAATCGGGGCGGCGGGGCGGCTACCTCGTCTCGGCTCCGGCGGGGTCCAACGCGACGGCGGGCGGCGTGGGATGGCGGGTGGCGGCGGCGGCGGGCGATGGGTCTCAAGCGGCGGCGGGAGGCGCGGCTGGAGGCGCTGCGAACGGCCGGCCTCGCTCGGCTTGGCCTTGGCCCAGTCGGGCGCGGGGATTTTTTTTAAATAGTTCCGTCGACGAAAAAACATAAATCCTATAAAAATAAAATAAAAAACTAAAAATGCCAAAACAAATTTTCACCGTCTAAATGAAATATTTAGAACGAGATGAACATTTTCTTGGCCCTAAAATGCAATTTTTAAAACGTGCAATTTTTCTGACGCAAATAAAATCCAAACAAAAATCAAATAAAATCCAACAAATGATTTTAACATTTTTCCTCCAATATTTCAATTTTTTTGAAGAAGTCATATTATCTCCTCTCATTTATTTTATTATGAAATATTTTTCAGAGAGAAAAATAATTAAAACAAAAAATCCTCGTTTTCGCTATTTGATAAAAATCAAATATGAAAACCGAAAAATCCCCAACTCTCTCCGAGGGTCCTTGAGTTGCTTAGGATTTCGAGGATTGTGGAACGAAAATGCAATAAAATATGCTATGTAAGATTGACCTATGGATAACATTCCAAATGGGAAATTTGGGATGTTACAAACCTACCCCCCTTAAGATGAATCTCGTCCTCGAGATTCGGGTTGGCTAGAAAATAGGTGTGGGTGGTCATTGCGAATATCATCCTCTCGTTCCCAGGTGGCTTCCTCCTCGGTATGGTGGCTCCACTGAACTTTGCAAAACTTAATAACTTTGCTGCGGGTGACTCGGCTGGCAAAGTCAAGAATCTTTACTGGCTTCTCCTCATAAGTCAAATTACTGTCGAACTGAATTGCCTCCAAGGGCACTGTATCTCTTAATGGTATATCGGCCATCTCAGCATGACACTTCTTCAGCTGTGAGACGTGGAACACATCGTTAACTCCTGACAATCCTTCTGGTACTCCAGCTTGTAGACAACTTCTCCCATCCGTTCCAAAACACGATACGGTCCTACAAATCTCGGGGCTAATTTTCCCTTAACTCCAAAATGTTTCACTCCTCGCAAGGGTGATACTCGCAGGTATGCTCTGACTCCAATATCATAGGTTACCTCCTTGCGTTTTGTGTCTGCATAACTCTTCTGCCTGGACTGAGCAATCTTCAGTCTATCTCGAATCAGCTTAACTTTCTCTTCAGACTCCTTGATCAAGTCTGGTCCAAACAGCTGTCGGTCTCCTACCTCATCCCACATCAGCGGTGTCCTGCATCTGCGTCCATACAGAGCTTCGAACGGTGCCATCTTTAAGCTGGCCTGGTAGCTATTGTTGTACGAGAACTCTGCGTAAGGCAAATTTTCATCCCAACTAGATCCATAATCTAGCGCACAGGCTCTCAACATGTCCTCCAGAATCTGGTTGACTCTCTCGGTCTGTCCATCGGTCTGCGGGTGAAATGATGTACTGAACTCCAATCTTGTACCCAAGGTCTGGTGTAATTGATGCCAAAACTTTGAAGTAAACCGTGTTCCTCTATCTGATACGATGGTCGTCGTAACTCCATGCAAACATACGATCCTGGACATATATATCTTGGCCAACTTCGCACTTGTATAAGTTGTTTTCACTGGGATAAAGTGAGCCACTTTGGTCAAGCGATCCACTACTACCCATATTGAATCATATCCCGCTTTGGTCCTTGGTAGTCCAGTGATAAAGTCCATGCCAAGTTTATCCCAGTTCCATTCGGGTATCGACATAGGCTGTAATAGTCCTGCAGGCTTCTGATGCTCTGCCTTCACCCTCTGACATAGATCACATATGGCTACATACTCGGCAATATCCTTCTTCATACCGGTCCACCAGAAAGTTCCTTCAAATCCAAATACATCTTGGTGTTTCCGGGGTGTATCGAGTATGGTGAGTCATGAGCCTCCTGAAGTATTAACTTCCTGATCTCTGGGTTATTAGGCACATAAACTCAATCCTCAAACCATAAGGTATCGTGCTCATCCTCACGAAAACCTTTGGCCTTCCCTTTGCTCATCTTCTCCTTTATCTCAGCAATCTCTTTCTCCTCCTTCTGAGCTTCTCGAATCTTATCCCACAATGTTGACTGAACTTCCATTGTTGCAATGAAACCTCTTGGAACAATCTCCAAACGAAGTTCCGTGATATCCTCAGCTAACTCCTTTGGCAATCCCTTACTTTCAAGGATATTAGCATAACTTTTCCGGCTGAAAGCGTCAGCTACGACATTGGCCTTACCCGGATGATAGTGTAGCTTCATATCGTAATCCTTTATAAGCTCCAACCATCTCCTCTATCTAAGGTTCAACTCGTTCTATGTGAAAATGTACTTCAAACTCTTATGATCTGTGTACACATCACAACGATTCCCAATAAGATAATGTCTCCAGGTCTTCAATGCATGCACTACGGCTGCTAGCTCCAAATCATGCGTGGCATAATTCAACTCATGGGGCTTCAGTTGTCGTGAGGCATACGAAACAACCTTTCCGTCCTGCATAAGTACACATCCAAGTCCCAAGCGTGAGGCGTCACAATACACTTGAAACTCCTTATGTATATCTGGCAATGTTAGCACTGGGGCTATAGTCAAACGTTTCTTCAACTCCTGAAAACTTGCCTCGCAATCTTCCGTCCATTTAAACTTAGTATCCTTCTTCAGCAATTCAGTCATTGGCTTAGCAATCTTCGAAAATTTCTCAATGAATCTCCGATAATATCCTGCGAGTCCAAGGAAACTGCGGATCGTTCCAACTGAAGTGGGTGCCAACCATTTAGTGACTGACTGAACCTTGCTGGGGTCCACTGCTATACCTTCTCTCAATATAACATGCCCAAGAAATCCAACTTCCTTCAACCAAAACTCGCACTTGCTGAATTTGGCGTATAACTGGTGTTCCCTGAGTTTTTCGAGAACTAAACGCAAGTGCTCCCTGTGCTCCTCTTCGTTCTTCGAGTATACCATAATGTCATCAATAAACACCACAACAAACTTGTCCAAATACTCCATGAACACCTTGTTCATCATGCTCATGAAATAGGCAGGGGCGTTAGTAAGTCCAAACGACATGACCGTATACTCGTACAATCCATACCGCGTGGTGAATGTTGTCTTTGGTATATCCTTCTCTCGGATCTTCAACTGATGGTATCCTGATCGTAGATCGATCTTCAAAAACACCTTGTCTCCTTGCAGCTGATCAAACAGACCATTGATCATCGGAAGTGGGTACTTGTTCTTAATCGTTACTTCATTCAAGGCTCGGTAGTCAACAACCATCCTTAGGGATTTATCCTTCTTCTCAACCAAAAGCACTGAGGCTCCCCAAGGTGATGAACTCCGTCGAATGTATCCTTTCTCCAACAACTCCTTGATCTGTTTCTTAATTTCCTCCAGATCATTTGCGGGCATCCGATAGGGTCTCTTGGATATTGGCCCTGTACCTGGCAATAGCTCTATCAAAAACTCGATGTCTCGATCCGGTGGCATGCCTGGTAACTCCTCTGGGAAAACATCCGGAAAATCCTTTACTACCGGTACTTCCTCCTGAACAACTCCCATGAGGGCATTCACTTGGCTCCTCCTAGGCACATGCCTAGATACATACTTAATCCTTTTTCCCTCCGGGGTGGTAAGATAAATCGACTTGCTAGCACAGTCAATGATTCCTCCATACATTGACATCCAGTCCATACCTAATATCACATCCAATCCTTGTGACTCCAAGATAATTAGGTCAGACGGAAAAACATGTGTGCCAATGGTTAGGGGTATCTGATTGCACCATCAGCTGGCCATGTACTCTGCTCCAGGCAAGCTCACTAAAAGAGGGGTCCTAAGGGTTTGGGTTGGTAGCTTAAACTTATCCACAAATCCCCTTGATATGTATGGGTGCGATGCACCAGTATCGAAAGGAACAAGAGCGGTAAATGACTTAACCAGAAACTTACCTATTATCGCGTCCGACTGCTCTTCAACTTCCTCCACGTTAACGTGGTTCACTTGTCCTTTGTTGAACGGATTGGGCTTCTTCCCAGCGCTCCCATTTCCGTTTCCATTCCTTCCTTCAGGGCAATCATTGGCATAGTGCCCTGTCTTCCAGTAGTTAAAGCAAGTAACTTGACTTAAGTCCCTTTTGGCGGGTGTAGCGGGGTTGGAGCGGTTATGATTGTTATTAACTCCGTTCCCATTCCCATTCTTAGTGCCATTGTGGTTATGCGATCCTCCTCCAGTTTGGTTGTGACATCCATGATTATGAACAAGTCCTCCCGAGTTCGGGGTTAAGCGGGGCTTCTGTTGAGCTCCAGAGTTATACTTCCCTTGTCCATACTTCCTCTTACGGCTCTCAATTTGCTGTTGTTTCCCTTCAATCATAAGAGCCTTGTCTACCAACTCCTGGTAGTTGTCGAAAGTTGCCACCATCAACTGCATGCTCATCTCATCATTCAGCCCTTCCATAAACTTCTCCTGCTTCACGGCATCTGTGGCCACATCATCAGGGGCATAGCATGATAACTTGCTAAAATCATCCACGTACTGTGCCACAGTACGGTTCCCCTGGCGTAAGTTGAGAAACTCGCGCTTCTTCATCTGCATGGCTCCAGTTGAGACATGGGTTGTGCGAAAAACTTGCTGAAACTGGTCCCAAGTGACGTTGGCTATAGGAAAAGTAGTCGCATAGTTCTCCCACCAGGCGGCTGCTGGTCCATCTAATTGATGTGCGGCAAAGCGCACCTTCTCAGCCTCTGTGCATCCTGCGGTGGTTAACTCCCTTCCAATACGGCGTAGCCAATCATCAGCAACTATTGGCTCGGTGCTACTTGAAAACACCGGCGGCTGTAACCTCAGGAAACGGGCTAAATTGTCCACTGGCGGTGGGTTATTGTTGTTGTTGTTGTTGCCCTGGTTCTGAACTAGCAATTGCATCAAAGCATTCTGCTGGATCAAGCTGGGTGAGCTCCGTGGAAAGCAAAACCGGTGTCACGTCTCGGAGGCATCTGATGGGTTTAGATGGAAGAGATTAGAATAGAAAAAGGTCTAACGAGAAAACACTACCCATATGCACATGAGGCAAACACAAACATTTCACTCAATCAATCAAGCAAGGGCATACAAACGGTCTAGGACTATCGCAAAAGTGCTCAACTACTATTAGATACATGGGGGAAATACTACTAATATATGGTGGCCATCTAGAAATTTTGATCGGTGGAAGACTCCATGATGTCTGCTCCAGCTTCGTCTTCGTAGTCATCATCACTTGGATCGGAATCGGAGTCGTCGATGATGACGTAGTTGTCCGGGCAAGTGGGGTCATCGTCTTCTTCTTCCGGTGCTGGTCCTCCCATGAATACTCTGATCTTCTTAACTAGGTCGTCGTTCTTCTCTAGTAGTATCTTGATTTCCTCCTTATATCCGTCGCGTGTAAACTTGAGTTCTTCTTCCAGCTCGATGATCCTGGTCTTCGCCTTCTTCATCTCCATCATGTCTGCGCACATCTGGTTCTCCTGACGTTGAATGTGCTGGTTTAGCTCCTGAATGAAAGCTGCAATGGATCTATCCTTCTTGGTGCTGATTACTTCCCATTGCTCGTCTCGGCGCCCACATATTTGATAGATGGTTTCCTTAAGCTCTCTGTTGTAGACTTCTCCAATGCGTCCCATGGTAATGTGGGCTGCCATGCTCTTGCCTAGACTCCAGGTGGGTGCTTCGAAAGAAAATTCTATAGGTTTAGAAGTTGGCGAGAACGTCCTTCCCGAACTTGTACTTGAATCATCCAGCGCTCCTCTTACGGTAAGGTGGAATTGTACGTCCGGTGAAGCTTGGTATTCCAATGTTCAAGTACCTAGTGACTTCCTTCAAGTGGCGTCCAAAAGGTGTGTCTTCATCCGGTTGTGCAAACTTGTTCTTCATCTCCGTCATCCTAAAGAGTGGAAAAAAGGAGAGGAGTCAGAAATGAGTAGAGAAGAGTGACCTAGGGTTTATCTTAGTGGTCGTGTCCTAGACTCAGCGTGTGCTCTGATACCATCTTGTAGCGACCCGACCTCAGATGGTCAAGTCTCTGTGTTCCAAAGGTCATCCTCGGATCAAGAATCTTGACACACACAATACTCGAAGGATTTATAACAGAGTAGCAATCACACACTTATTACATCGAATGTCTCAAAAGAGAACTTATTACAATAATATGGCTTAAGGCCATCTAATGCGATAACAGTGGAAGGCTTGGAAGATAAAGTGAGTCCATCAACTCCAACGGCATAGCTGAGCTGCACGACAACGACCTAACGAACCTTACTCCTCGTCTGAAAAGTCTGCAACATAATACGTTGCAGCCCGAAAACGGGTCAGCACATGGAATATGCTGGCAATATAACACAATAGAGCAGGAACAGAATAATGCTATCACTACATGCATATCTGGCTGGTGGAAAGCTCTAAGGTTCTAGTTTTGCGAAAAGCCAATTTTTTCCTACAACAAAGGAATAGATTTTAATTTAACTATCATGGTGGTTGAAACATTGAGAAGGTATAACCCCAACTCAATCCCAATTAAAGTAGTTAACAACCCAACAATATTAATTAAGAGTGACAAGATACATGTGAATACTCAAGTACTAGATACTCAAAATTGTCCATAACCGGGGACACGGCTAACCATGATTAGATTGTACACTCTACAGAGGTTTGCGCACTTTTCCCACAAGACTCAATCGCCTCCGTTGATTTCTCGCACACCATGGCGTTTGAGAAACAGATGGCCGAGACATAGTCTTTCAGAAACATTAACTCTCTACTCCGGGTAGACCATACCAAACCTACAAAACCCACTACCTGCTAATCTACCTCTTCAAGAGCTTCACGTAACCTACTCAACTATGCTAGATCCCATAGTAGCTTGTGGCTGCACACGGAAGTTTCTAGCATGAATAATCTAAGTTCCCTTTGAGCCTGGGTGGCGGTCCATAGGAAGATCACACGGGTACCCCGGGATTTCTGAAAGTAAAACAGACAACACTGGGTTCCCCAAGTGCCTCAATCCACCCAGATGTGTATTAAAGTTTCCACCTTAAATTAAACATTAATTAACAATCTCACATCTGTCATGGATTCACTCAAACCCAAACCACGTCTACGAGCATAGCGTAGCAATATAAGCAACACGTAGAAGTAACTCCCAAGGGTTTGATAGTAACAGGGCAATAAGTTCTACCTCAACTACTACTTCCCAACCCACAAGTTAATGGCATCCTAACCATGCAATGTTTGAGGATTAAACTAATGCATAAAAACTGGGTATGAAAAGAGTATGATCAAGGTGTTACTTGCCTTGCTGACGATCCGCGAATCCTAGAGACTCGTAGTAACACGGTTCGCACTCCGGGAATTCTATCGCAGGCAAACAATAACATACATAAGCAACAAGCAAAGATGCACAAGCAAAACTTTAACTAAAAGAGGTTGACCAGAAAGTTAAACTTAGAACTCCGGTTCGCAAGAAGAATCAAACCAAACGGAGCAACGAAAGTCAAACGGCGAAAGAAACAAGATCCGTTTACTAATCTGAACTAGGGTCAAATTTAACAGTATCAAAATCTTGTTTCAGTTACTAAAGCGGAAAGAGGGTCTCGAGACGAAGATCTAGGCGCTTGAATCGCCTGATTCCGACTAACGAGCAAAAAGATAAACAGAAACTAAGATTGGATCACAAATCGCGATTAGAAAAATCGCGGAATAAATCCGAGAAAAAGAAAAACTGACGAACTGACTAATGAACGGGCGTTCGTTGTCTGGATCTAAACGAAGAACGCGTTTGTTAAAACGAACGAACGAGCGAACGCTCGCTAAATAAATAAACCGGAGAAAAACTGATCTATTTAGAAAAAAACGAAAACAAGGGTTTTCTAAACAAAACATACGGTTTTCTTTAGAAAACCGGGGCGGCGGGGCGACTACCTCGGCTCGGCTCCGGCGGGGCGGCGTGGGGTGGCGGAGTGGCGGCGGCGGCGACGGCGGGAGGCGCGGCGTGGGGAGGCGACGGCCCGGGCCGGCCTGGCTCGGCTGGGCCTTGGCCCAGTTGGGTGCGTGGATTTTTTTTAAATAGTTCTGCCGACGAAAAAAATAAATCCTACAAAAATAAAATAAAAAACAAAAAATGCCAAAACAAATTATCACTGTCTAAATGAAATATTTAGAACGAGATGAACATTTTCTTGGCCCTAAAATGCAATTTTTGAAAACGTGCAATTTTTCTAACGCAAATAAAATCCAAACAAAAATCAAATGAAATCCAACAAATGATTTTAACATTTTTCCTCCAATATTTCAATTTTTTTGAAGAAGTCATATTATCTCCTCTCATTTATTTTATTATGAAATATTTTTCGGAGAGAAAAATAATTAAAACCAAAAATCCTCGTTTTCGCTATTTGATAAAAACCAAATATGAAAACCGAAAAATCCTCAACTCTCTCCGAGGGTCCTTGAGTTGCTTAGGATTTCGAGGATTGCAGAACGAAAATGCAATAAAATATGCTATGCAAGAATGACCTATGTATAACATTCCAAATGGGAAATTTGGGATGTTACACCCATGAACACGACGCATTCCGTTGCCTCACAATGAACACGAGGATGACGATGTTTCTCCGTTTCGACCCAGCCATGTACGTAGGCGCGAGTAGGCGTTCGAGACCCTGCTCGTATGTACGTACGTGGCCTTATTTTCTTTCTTGCACCCTCGCCGTTGTACGTACGTATACATGCTACGTGCGCGCCTCTACTACGACACGTGCGTGCCTCTACAACGACCAGTATGTATGTACACGTTCGCGACCAGAATGACAACGCTACGTACGCTTCGACCAGGTGGGTCCCGGTACCGCCGTGCACTTCCTTGCCTGCGAAGATGTAGCTGGTGGGTCCCAGCAGTCAGGGGGGCGAATCGTTTATTTCCCAGACGCACTTCCTTGCGTGCGAAGGTGTCGCTGGTGGGTCCCAGTGGTCAGGGGGCGAATCGTTTTGTTTTTTTTTGCCCGGACGCACTTCCTTGCGTGCGAAGATGTAGCTGGTGGGTCCCAGCAGTCAGGGGGAAATGTTTTTTCGTGAAATACACTGGCCCGTCCGGTGGGTCCCAGCTGTCAGGTGGAGGAATCATTATTTTCCGCGTAATAAGAAGGCACTTCCTTGCTGCGGCCGTGGACCTAGGTGTTAGCCTCTCCACGTACAGTCCACGTCCGATGGAATTCGTTCCTTGACCATGTTGACCGCGCCGCGCCGAGAGAACCAGGGCGGTGGACAACGGCGAGGCCTAGGAAGGGGACGACGGGGTGCCGGGGAAGACGCGGTAGTGGAAGCCCGCGTGGAGAGGAGTATGAGGGTTCACTGGTTCGGCTGCGGTGTGAGGCTGCCGTCGCGCAGGCTCGCCTGGCGGGGAATAGTAGGGGCGGTGAGGCCTCAGCAAAGACACCGACCACGGGAGGCGAGGAGCATGCGGCACGACCGACGCCGCTTTGGGCGGCCGGAGCAAGAAGACCAGAGGTTGAAGAAGCACTACGGCCGTTGGATGGACATCGTCACGGTCCTTTGGAGCTAGAATCGATCATATTGACTAAAGTTGACAAAGGCCCCCGTCCCAGTCAACTTAGTAGGCCCACAAGTCAGCCTCCCACAATGGTGGGTCCCAGCTATCAAGGGGAGTATTCATTTTTTTGTGCGTAATAAGGAGGTTGTAGGACCTTGAAGTATGTCTAGAGGGGGGGGGGGTGATTCGACTACTTGACCAAATAAAAACTTATCCTTTTCCCAATTTTAGTCTTTGGCAGATTTTAGCTATCTAAGCACAAGTCAAGCAATCTTAACACAATTCAAGCAAGCATGCAAAGAGTATATGAGCAGCGGAAAGTAAAACATGCAACTTGCAAGAATGTAAAGAGAAGGGCTTGGAGATTTCAAACGCAATTGAGACACGGATGTTTTTGTCGTGGTTCCGATAGGTGGTGCTATCTTACATCCATGTTGATGGAGACTTCAACCCACGAAGGGTAAGGGGTTGCACGAGTCCACGGAGGGCTCCACACACGAAGGGTCCATGAAGAAGCAACCTTGTCTATCCCACCATGGCCGTCGCCCATGAAGGACTTGCCTCAATAGCGGTAGATCTTCATGAAGTAGGCGATCTCCTTGCCCTTACAAACTCCTTGGTTCAACTCCACAATCTTGTCGGAGGCTCCCAAGTGACACCTAGCCAATCTAGGAGACACCACTCTCCAAGAAGTAACAAATGGTGTGTTGATGATGAACTCCTTGCTCTTGTGCTTCAAATGATAGTATCCCCAACACTCAACTCTCTCTCACAGTATTTGGATTTGGTGGAAAGAAGATTTGAGTGGAAAGCAACTTGGGGAAAGGCTAGAGATCAAGATTCATATGGTAGGAATGGAATATCTTGGCCTCAACACATGAGTAGGTAGTTCTCTCTCAGAAATGGTAAGTTGGAAGTGTAGGTTTGTTCTGATGGCTCTCTCCATGAATGAAGAGGAGGTGGAGGGGTATATATAGCCTCCACACAAAATCTAACCGTTACACACAATTTACCAATCTCGGTGGGACCGAATCAACAACCTCGGTCTGACTGATTCAGTAAACCTAGTGACAGTTAGTGATTTCGGTGGGACCGACAAGCAACTCGGTAGGACCGATATGGTTAGGGTTAGGGCATAACATAATCTCGGTGAGACCGAATACACAAACTCGGTGAGCACGATTTTAGTAATTAGCTAACCAGAGAGTTGGTCAGGTAAACTCGGTGGGACGGATTCGCTCTTTTCGGTGAGACCGAAATGTTACGAAAGGGAAACAGAGAGTTTACATTGCAATCTCGGTGGGACCGATCGCTCACTTTGCCATACACGAAACGCTACTGTAAGGGAAACAGAGAGATTACAATCCCATCTCGGTGAGACCAAGATCCCTATCGGTGAGACCGATTTGCCTAGGGTTTGTGGCAGTGGCTATGACATCTGAACTCGGTGGCGCCGGATAGAAAGAATCGGTGGGGCCGAGTTTGACTTTAGGTTTAGGTCATATGTGGATGTGAGAAAGTAGTTGAGGGTTTTTGGAGCATATCACTAAGCATCATGGAGCAAGAAACTCATTAAGCAACACCTCATCCCTCCTTGATAGGATTGGCTTTTCCTATAGACTCAATGTGATCTTGGATCACTAAAATGTAAAATGCAGAGTCTTGAGCTTTTGAGCTTGAGCCAATCCTTTTATCCTTGATATTTTGAGGGATGCACTTTCATCATCCATGCCATGCCATTCATTGAGCTTCCCTGAAATATTTGTCTTGGAATAGTATTGTTATGAATTACCAAACCACCTAGGGATAGTTGCACTTTCAATCTACCCCTTTTTGGTAATAGATGAAAGCATATAGATCAAAGCTTCGACAAATGATAATAAGATTTAAAAACATCGTCGCTTTGAGAAGTATGTGATAAGCAAGAGCTCCCCCTAAATTTGTGCATAGATTTAAGATTTGCTTTGGACTGCAAATGCACAAGGAATTAGGCTCATGGGTTACTCTTCCATGTCACATACATCTTGGTGGAGCGCTCAAAATAATAAAGATTGAATACATGCACTCATCACCAAGCAAAGTGAATGATCAAATAAAGATAAATAAGATAATTTCATCCAACAAGCATAAGTGTAGCTTATGATCAAACACATGATCATCAATGTCTCACAGTGCAATAGCATAGTATCTCAAGCAAGCAAAAGCAAATAAAGTTCAACCAAGAAGACAAGAGAGAACAAAAGCAAACTCTCTCTCGAAGCCTATGCTCTATACATTTTTCTCCCCCTTTGGCAACAAGTTACCAAAAAGTTCCTAGAAAATGAATAGTACTATATCGTCTCTCAGGCTTGGTCTTCAGTTGGTGGTGTAGAGATGGCTCCTTGGATGAAGACTTCGGTTGATGTGGATGAGCTGAAGGAGTTGGTGCTGGAGCTAGTTGCACTGGAGCTGTAGCTGGTGCAGATGAAGTCGCTCTGGTGTCTGTTACTGCCTCTGCAGCTGATCTCCGAGCTTGAGGCGCTCTGGCAAATGCATCAGTAGTTGTCCTTCCCTTCCTCTCCTGCATGTCATCCTATAGCTGCTCCACAACCGACTGAATCTCAGTTACTTTGACATCTAAATCATAGAATTTTTGTTCCATGATTATTTCCAGGCTCTCCTGGTTTTGATTTAGGGTGGCCAACCCCTTCTCAATCCCCAGAGTTGATGCTATCAAGTAACCAAGCTGGTCCTGCTTGCTCTTCAAAAAGTACTCAAATGCCTCCTCTTGAGTTGGCATCGTGGCAGCCTTCTCCTTCTTTGCCTTCTCCTTCTTCTCCTGAGCTTGCACTGAAGATGGTTCATTCTTATTCATCACAACTTGATTGTCCTCAAAGTCTGGATAGAGAACAAAGTGTTCCTTATCCAACAGATATATGCCTGTGCCCATCTTTGAGTTGATCAGCTCCTGAATTTGTGGGGCATACCCACAACTTCTCTTTTGCTCTGTTGCTATCCTCTTGATAGTCTCAACCATGAGGCTCATGACCTTGAATTTCGGTGGCACATCAAATATGTGTAGCAAATTAATTGCATGCCCTCTGATCATGTTGCTATCACCTGACTTTGGAAAAAGAGTGTGCCTTAGGATCCAGTTGATCGTTGGCAGCCCTGACAGAAGAAAATGGACAGACCCAAACTTGAAAGTCTCAAGTGCTTTGTCTGGGATCTCCTTGTACATATGTGACATAGAAATGTGATCCTTCTTCTTCTTGGCAACTTCAGGCACCGGGGCCTTGTTCTTCTCAGCAGCAGATATGTTCCTGGTATTCCTCTTAGGTGCAGCCTTGGGCTTGGAGGCAGCTTTGGGTGCTTCTTTGGGCTTTGATGATGCAGCCCCTGACCTTATAGCATCACCCATCAGCTTTTCTGTCTTGGGTGCTGGTGCATCAACCTCTTCTTCCTCTTCTTCCATCATCGAAGGCTTTCCAATAACTCTGGCCATGGTCTTCTTGACCCTTTCCTTCCTTTTCTTCCCTTCTGCAGCAGCCTCTTTGGGTTGGGATTCCAAAGATGCTTGAGTGGAGGCTCTGGCTTAGACATGGGTTGTCTTCCTGCTGGCCTTTTGATCTTCAACCCTGGCTTAACTGCAGCTGAGCTATACTCCTTTTGAGCAACTTTTTCTTTGAAATGGCCTCATCCTCTACTGCCACATAATCCTCATCCTCAGATTCCGAGGTTCTCTTCTTCCTTGTCCTGGTGGCAGCTTTGAGCAGGTTTCTTGGGCTGCTTCTACTTCCCTCATCTCATCTTGGGGTGCTTCTACTCATGTGAATCTGCTCATCTTCCCTGTTCTGGCTGTCACTTTGGTCTGACATGTTGAAAACACTGACTGCTGACCCTGTGAATAGTTGTAGATGAGATAGAATGGATGAGCAACACAAAATGCAGAGATTTTTGCCAAAGAATGATTCAAAAACTTAGCTTTAGTTTTCCATAGAAAGCATCTCGGATCAACCGATTTTCAAACTCGGTGATACAGAAGCAGCTTTTGGAACCTAAAATAGTGAACTCGGTCAGACCAAGTCACAGTTCGGTGGCACCGAGACTGCTAGGGTTTCATTGAGTTCTAAAATCGGTCACACCGATTAGCAATTCTCGGTCAGACCGAGAGTCACTTGTGCAATGGCGTTAGCCGAATCGGTGGGACCGAAGTTTTCAACTCGGTGGGTCCGAGATGGTTTCGGTGGAAACCTAACCCTAAATTTTCAAATTGCATCTATTCTAAGGATTGTTTTGACTGGATAGAGGTGTTTCAATCGTGGCAAGAATCATAATGAACACAATGTGCTAGAGATTTGACGGGGATAGCACTGTGATCGAGTCCATACCCTAGTTTGGCGATGAACTCTCTACGGCGGCAACGGCGGAGATGAATTCCGTTGACGGCGGCGGAGACCAGCGAGAGGAGGCGGCTGGCAACGAGGAGGACGATCCAGAGACCTAGAAGGCAGAGTGAGCTATGCGTGGGCGAAGGGTTCGGAGAAAGTTTCCAAATTTTTGCCCGTGAGAATATATAGCCCGACCCTATCGGTGTAACCGAGTGGAACGACTCGGTGGCACCGAGATGCATAACTTGTTAGCGATTCTGACAGCGGTGAGACCGAAGTTCAAATCGGTTGCACCGAGATTGAAAACCTAGATCGACTTAGTGATCTCGGTATGACCGAAATGGAAGAATCGGTCACCGAAACACACAAAGAAGTTTTGGAAGTTTAAGCCTATGATGAATCGGGACTCGAGTGCTCCTCACACAGAGTGGTTCGGATCTGACTTGATCAAATTTTGTGATGTAGCATGAATAGAGTTTGAGACGAGAAAAACATAGATAGCTAGAGAAGGTTCTTAGGCATTCTTGTTCATCCACTTGGCAAAAGAAAAAGAAACCAATCAATCAAAGCAACAAGTGGATGTCCGAGAATGAGTAAAATATGCAACCAACATGCTCACACAATAAAATGGCAAATGAAATATGTGGCAAAGCATGCACAACCAATTCTAGTATCTATAAAACAATTGGCGATGACTAGGTCATCTATATATGAGTATATTGACTTAGGAGTCAAATGAGAACATTTGATCATAGGTCATACTCATCGTTTAAGCTCAAGTGGGGTTACCACTTTTACATAATGCATTGATATGTTCACACCATTAGAGTTGCTTTGACTCAATTCTTAGAGTTAAGCTCCCCTAGATGTGAGATCCCCCTAAGAGGGATGAACTAACCTCGGTTTTGTCGATGATGACTTCATGTAGGTGTTGAAGATGTGGATGCTCAATGTTGATGAAGATCATTTGGAGCAATCCTTTGGAGTGAGTTGCACTTTCAATACCTACACGGGTTAGTCCCACAAGGAACAAACAAGTATATCCATAGACATAGAGTGATGTTCACACAAGATGATGTCCATGAAAGTATTAGGTTACCTCGTCCCTTGCCTTACCAACATGAGGGTTTGTGACTCCTTGAACTTAGTGCAAGATGTGGAAGTTGATTGCACTTGTCCTTGCCGTAATGATATGAGTGAAGAATGTTGGCGGAGTCACCCACAAGAACTCTCTAGTTCTTCTTCTTCAGGATCCACATCATCTTGATGGGATTCCTTGGAGTTGTAGTTGTGCTTGATGAAGTAGAACTTGACGTAGTCTTGGGAACCCACTTGACCAAGGCCTTAGGAGCTTTTTCCAATGCATCTACCTCCTGTTGAAGCTTGTCCTTGCCTTTGTTCTTGTGGTCTTGTGGTGGAAGATCATCTTGAGCTTGTGTTCCCTTGAAGGAAGTAGGATCATAATTCTCTTGTTGAGGAACAAACTTCGTCTTGGGATATTGATCTTCTTCCCACTCAACTCCATTGGCATTGAACTTTCGTTCAAAACCAACACCTTGATTCTTCCGGTGCCTTCCTTGCTTGCGCACAAATTCCTCGAATTGCTTACTCCCGGCAAGGCTCTTGTATACACCTTTCTCTATAATTCCCTTCAATAAGCTATTTTCTTGCTTAAGTGTAACTTGGCTAAGAGAATCATTAGTGGAATTAAGAGAACTACTAGAAGCAACAACATTGGATTTAGCATGATTATTGTTACTACTAGAGGAAGAATCCTTTTTGTTC
The DNA here is from genome assembly GCA_021605145.1 of Aegilops bicornis. Taxonomy (NCBI): domain Eukaryota; kingdom Viridiplantae; phylum Streptophyta; class Magnoliopsida; order Poales; family Poaceae; genus Aegilops; species Aegilops bicornis. Next base: position 518,763,257 of record CM038669.1, read on the forward strand.
TTGTTAGTGGATTTGACTTGAGGCATGTAAGAAGATAAGAGTAAACGCTTGGCAATGTAAGAAGAACTTTTCTTACGGAGATCATCATTGATTGCGTTTAAGAACTCATGCTCTTGCTCAAGATTGAGCTTTTCAAAGCGTAACTTCTCATGGGCCCTTAAAAGTTCTCGATGATCTTCGAAGATAGTTTCATGAGCTAACTTAAGAGTGTTTAGTTCTTTGGTTATAAGCTCAATCTTCTCCTTATCATTGTCATTCGTTTTATCTTGATTAGCATGATTGATTGACGTTTCATCATAGTATTCATCACTAGAGTTGTCAACAAGTAAATCATCATCACCTAACAAGTCATCTTCATCACTATTGAAATCAACATACTGGGTGTGTTACCTTAGGACCTTTGGCCATGAAGCATCTTCCAATTCCTTCATTTGGTGAATCAAATATGTTGTAGGAGTTGGTTGACACAAGTGCTAGACCGGAAACACCTTCATCTTGAGTATATTCGGAGTCGGAGTGATAGCTTCTCTCGGAGTGATTGTCGGAGTCGGAGACGGATACCCATTCACCAACATGAGCTTGATGTCTTCGTTTTGTGTAGCTCCTTGATGACTTGTCCTTCCTTTCCGAATCTTTGCTCCTCCGGGATGTTCTTCGTTCATAACGATCATCTCTACCCCTTCTCTCTCTTGGCGGTGATTCTTCTCTTCTACTTCTTCTCATTGGAGAATCTTCTATTCTTTCGTGGGGGTGTCGTGCACTCATTTGAATAGTGTCCGGGTCTCCCACAATTGTAGCAATTGCGCTCTCGACTAGAAGACCTTTTGTCATTGTATGACCTTGACTTAGAGCTTCTTTCTTTGCTTCTACTCTTGTAGAATTTGTTGAAGTTCTTCACCATTAAGCTCAATTCTTCATTGAAGGTTTGTTTCTCATTTGATGATGTGGGGCCTTCACATGAGGCTTTGTAAGCACCACTTGACTTGTTGTGAAGTTCCTCCTTATCCTTGAGCGACATCTCATGAGCAACAATTCTTCCAATGACTTCTGTTGGCTTGAGATCTTTGTAATTGGGCATCATTTGGATCAATGTGCACACGGTAACATATTTTCCATCCAATGCTCTTAGGATCTTCTTGATGATGAATCTGTTGGTCATCTCTTCACTTCCTAAACCTGCAATCTCATTTGTGATAAGAGCAAGCCTAGAGTACATTTCAGCGACACCTTCACCATCCTTCATTTTGAGCTTGTCAAGCTGGCCTTGGAGCTACATCCAACTTGGATTCTTTGGCGGAGTCGGTACCTTCATGCATATCAATCAAAGTATCCCAAATTTCCTTTGCATTCTCAAGACGGCTGATTTTGTTGAATTCTTCGGGGCACAATCCGTTGAAGAGGATATCACAAGATTTAGCATTGTACTGCAGCATCTTCAATTCATCCGCACTAGCTTCACGGTTCTGTTCTCTCCCATCAAAGAATTCACCTTGCAAGACAATACACACAATAGCCCAAACGGCGGGGTTATGTCCGAGAATATGCATTTTCATCTTATGCTTCCAACTAGCAAAATTAGTGCCATCAAAGTAAGGACCTCTACGGTGATAGTTTCCCTCGCTAGACGCAATACTCTCCTAGGTTGTGAAACCAAGGCTATGACCACCAAAAGCTATGGAAATCAAAGAAAATGGAGCCAAAGCTCTGATACCACTTGTACGACCTTGAAGTATGTCTAGAGGGAGGGTGATTAGACTACTTGACCAAATAAAAACTTATCCTTTTCGCAATTTTAGTCTTTGGCAGATTTTAGCTATCTTAGCACAAGTCAAGCAATCTTAACACAATTCAAGCAAGCATGCAAAGTGTATATGAGCAGCGGAAAGTAAAGCATGCAACTTGCAAGAAAATAAAGGGAAGGGTTTGGAGAATTCAAACGCAATTGGTGACACGGATGTTTTTGTCGTGGTTCCGATAGGTGGTGCTATCGTACATCCACGTTGATAGAGACTTCAACCCATGAAGGGTAACGGCTGCGAGAGTCCACGGAGGGCTCCACCCACGAAGGGTACACGAAGAAGCAACCTTGTCTATCCCACCATGGCCGTCGCCCACGAAGGACTTGCCTCACTAGCGGTAGATCTTCACGAAGTAGGCGATCTCCTTGCCCTTACAAACTCCTTGGTTGAACTCCACAATCTTGTCGGAGGCTCCCAAGTGACACCTAGCCAATCTAGGAGACACCACTCTCCAAGAAGTAACAAATGGTGTGTTGATGATGAACTCCTTGCTCTTGTGCTTCAACTGATAGTCTCCCCAACACTCAACTCTCTCTCACAGGATTTGGATTTGGTGGAAAGCAGATTTGAGTGGAAAGCAACTTGGGGAAGGCTAGAGATTAAGATTCATATGGTAGGAATGGAATATCTTGGCCTCAACACATGAGTAGGTAGTTCTCTCTCAGAAATGGTAAGTTGGAAGTGTAGGTTTGTTCTGATGGATCTCTCCATGAATGAAGAGGAGGTGGAGGGGTATATATAGCCTACACACAAAATCTAACCGTTACACACAATTTACCAATCTTGGTGGGACCGAATCAACAAACTCGGTCTGACCAATTCAGTAAACCTAGTGACCGTTAGTGATTTCGGTGGGACTGACATGCAACTCGGTAGGACCGATATGGTTAGGTTTAGGGCATAACGTAATCTCGGTGAGACCGAATACACAAACTCGGTGAGACCGATTTTGGTAATTAGCTAACCAGATAGTTGGTCAGGTAAACTTGGTGGGACCGATTCGCTCTTTTCGGTGAGACCGAAATGTTACGAAAGGGAAACAGAGAGTTTACATTGCAATCTCGGTGGGACCATTCGCTCACTTCAGTTAGAACGAAACGTTACGAAGGGAAACAGAGAGATTACAATCCCATCCCGGTGAGACCGAGATCCCTATCGGTGAGACCGATTTGCCTAGGGTTTGTGGCAGTGGCTATGACATCTGAACTTGGTGGCGCCGGATAGAAAGAATCGGTGGGGCCGAGTTTGACTTTAGGTTTAGGTCATATGTGGATGTGAGAAAGTAGTTGAGGGTTTTTAGACCATATCACTAAGCATCATGGAGCAAGAAACTCGTTAAGCAACACCTCATCCCTCCTTGATAGTATTGGCTTTTCCTATAGACTCAATATGATCTTGGATCACTAAAATGTAAAATGCAGAGTCTTGAGCTTTTGAGCTTGAGCCAATCCTTTTATCCTTGATATTTTGAGGGATCCACTTTCATCATCCATGCCATGCCATTCATTGAGGTTTCCTGAAATATTTGTCTTGGAATAGTATTAGCTCAATGAGCTATATGTTGTTATGAATTACGAAAACCACCTAGGGATAGTTGCACTTTTAGAGGCACTTCCGGTGGGTCCGAGATGACAGCGCGGGGAACGTTTTTTCGTGAAATACGCTGGCCCGTCCGGTGGGTTCCTGCAGTCAGGGGGGAAACGTTTTTTTCGCGAAAAAAGGTGGCCTGTCCGGTGGGTCCCTGCTATCAGGTGGAGGAATAATTATTTTGCGCGTAATAAGGAGGCACTTCCTTGCGGCCACCTGGACCTAGCTGTCAGCCTCTCCATGTACAGTACTCTTCCGATGAAAGTCGGTCGTTGACCACATTGACCACGCCGCGCCGAGAGCACTAGGGCGATGGTCTGGACGACGGCGAGGCCTAGGAAGGGGACGACGCGGAGCCAGGGAAGACGCAGAAGTCGTAGCCCGCGCGGATAGGAGTACGAGGGTTCACTAGTTCGGCTGCGGCGTGAGGCTGCCGTCGCCGCAGAATAACAGGGGGTGTGGGTGAGTAGAGGGATACCCTGGGCCAGCGATGGGAGTAGTAGGGGGCGGTGAGGCCTCCGCGGCATCACAGCCGGCCACGAGAGGCAGGAGCACGCGACACGACCGGCGCTGCTTTCGGCGGCTGGAGCAAGAAGACCAGAGGTTGAAGAAGCACTATGGCCGTTGGATGGACATCGTATGGTCACTGGAGCTAGAATCGTTCATATTGACTAATTTGACAAAGCCCTCCGTGATGAAGTCATGTACCTAGGGTAGGGTCATAGACCTGCCCAAAGGTACCCTCCCCAAGGACACTCGCGAAAGAAGCTGCCTTCCAGTCGACTTGGTAGGCTTCCACTCGTGTAATCAGAGACACTTTCGACCAAGAAGGCTCACTCGACCATCAGTGCCTGTGAATCACTCAGTATCCAAACGGTCTGTAATTAAGTAGTCTTTATGGTCATGATGACACTTTATGTCCGGCGTTACCAAGAACGCCATGTCTTAACGCATCTTAAACCCTCTCGCTACGTGGGCTGGCTGGGGTCCCGCGCACTCTATATAAGCCACCCCTCCACAGTGCGTAAGGGTTCGCACTCAGAACACATACGCATATAATCCAAATGACCGCCCCCGGGCTCCGAGACGTAGGGCTGTTACTTCCTCCGAGAAGGGTCTGAACTCGTAAATCCCTTGCGTATACAACTACTCCATAGCTAGGATCTTGCCTCTCCATTCCTACCCCCCATTCTACTGTCAGACTTAGAACCACGGCAGTTGGCACCCACCGTGGGGCAGGTGTTCTAGCGATTTGTTGGAGAAGTTGGGATTCTTTGGATCTCCTACATCATGGTTTTAGGTGGAGTTCTGGTTGAGGGCCGCGAGATCCGTCTTGTTGCTCTCACATTCGTTGCCGACGACTCCGCTTGGCTTCAGGAGGCTCCACTCGACGTGGACGCGCTCCCCGTCTGGCGGGCGACGTGACTTCCGCCACAGGTGTCCACGACGCCCTCCTGCGGCAACCGTCGACTCAAGAGTGGGTCGGCTCTCGTGACGCCCCGCCTCAGCTTTCCCGCCGCGCAAGCTGCCCGGTCGGTCGAGGCTTCAGCTGTGGGTGAGGCATGCGGTGGCTCGCCACGGCCACCCCCAAGTCGCGCCATCGAGCCCGCGAATCTCTCTACTACTGCTCGATCTGTTGACCTGCTCCGCAGAGATGGCGTCGAAAAGGAGTAGCAAGGACCCGGCGGCAGAGGTTCTAATGGTCGATGGACCATGCAGTCCCCCCGGATTCCCCCGCACTGACGGAGGTGACGATGGAGGCGATCCGGCGCAAGCCCACGGAGAGTACCTGCCCGAGCCCCTCACTTCGCTGCAGAGGGAGGAGCTTCGCCGTCGGAACATGGATGCGCTTCACACTCCTATCGTTGGAGAAACCCCCGAGGCTCGTGCCTTGGAGGATGCGCGCTTGGCCAACCTGGCTGAGCGCACTCGACTGGAGAACCTTCAGCGAGTACTCGACGAGCGCGCGCGACCAAGGGTTCCAGAATCCAGTCGACGTCAGCTCTTCCAGCCACCAACTCAGGTATATCGAACTCCGATTCAGAATTTAGCAGCTGCCGCCCGTATAGCAGAGTCAATTCAGCCTTCCCAATGGAGGCGGGTAGAGGTTTGCTACAAATCGTAGATCTGCTCCGGGCGGCAGGAGACCAAAACTCAGTCGTATCACAGTCACGGAACATGATTCACAGCCGATCCGTCGCTGCGAATTCAGTCCAGTCGGCCCATAGTCCGAGATCGGCCCCGAGGCGTGAGGAACGTGAGGGCCGGCGTGATGATCAGTACAAGAGCCACGAGCAATATGAGCACCGATTCGATCGCAACGGTCGACGTCGAGTGCCCACTCCTCCCCCAAGGGGTGGATCATACGCTCCTGGGCAGCAGGACGACAGACGCCAACACAGTGTTGGGCGAAGGGTTACAGTCGACCACAGGGAACCAGGATTTGATGCGAGATCCATTATCGTTCAAGGTTTGGTCGACAGGAACAGAGCTCACCGAGAAGGCCATGACAGAGATGTTCCTCCAAAGAAGCAGAAGTTCATGTCTCGGGCGAGTGTTTCAGCAGAGCCATCGAGCCGCGGTGATTCCTCCGAACTTCAAAGTTGGCGATCGAGTCGAAGTTCACTGGTGAATCCAAGCCTGACACTTGGCTTGAAGATTACCGAGTGGCTGTTCAGATCGGCGGAGGCAACGATGAGGTAGCCATGAAGCATTTGCCTCTTATGTTGGAGGGTTCAGCCAGAGCGTGGTTGAATCAGTTAGCACCCAACAGTATTTACACTTGGGGAGATCTTGCCCGAGTGTTTGTCAGGACATTTGAAGGGACTTGCAAGCGACCAGCAGGGTTGACAGAGTTGCAGTCGTGTGTGCAGAAGTCGAGTGAAACTTTGAGAGATTATATCCAGAGGTGGATCACTTTGCACCACACAGCTTGAGAATGTATCTCGATCACCAAAGGCTGTGCCTTCAAAGAAGGTGTCAAGAACAGAGAGTTGAGTTTGAAATTCGGTCAAACCGGAGATATGACCCTGAGTCGGATGATGGAGATTGCCACCAAGTATGCAAATGGTGAAGAAGAGGATCGGCTCCGGAGTGGTAAATACAAATCGGCCGCTAATGAGGTCGGCGGAGGAAATTCCAGTCGGAAGCAGAAGCGCAAAGCCGAGCCAGCTGCTCCCGGAGAGGCCTTGGCTGTGACCCCATGAAAGTTCAAGGGGAAACCCAAGGGTCCTTGGAACCCCAAGAAGGTGAAAGACCAGGATGGAAATGACGTGTTGGATTTGCCATGTCACATTCACACGAAGAAAGATGAAGAGGGTAAACTCATTTACCCGAAACATACCACTCGACAAAGGTCGGCTCTTGATTCAGCAGCCCAAGGAAACAACCCAAGGATAAGGATAAGGAGATAGACAAAGTTGATGACATAGTTGACAGAGATGATGGATATCCCCAGGTCAATTCCACCCTGATGATTTTTGCTGACATCGAAAGCAAAAGTCGATTGAAGGTTATCAATCGGGAAGTGAACATGGTCGCTCCGGCGACGCCCAACTATCTGAAATGGTCCCAGACCCCCATCACATTCGACTAGTCCAATCACCCGACGTGCATTGCCACCCCTGGGAGGCAAGCGTTGGTGGTCGACCCAGTCGTCGAAGGCACTCGACTGACCAAAGTTCTGATGGATGGTGGTAGCGGCTTGAACATATTGTACGCAGAGATGTTGAAAGGGATGGGCATTCCGATGTCCAGACTCAGTACCAGTAACATGAGCTTCCACGGAGTCATTCCTGGAAAGAAGGCTGAGTCACTCGGCCAAATTGCTCTTGATGTAGTTTTTGGTGATTCGAAGCATTTCCGGAAAGAAAAGTTGACCTTTGAGGTCGTGGATTTCCAGAGCGCTTATCATGCTATTCTGGGAAGGCCAGCATATGCACGTTTCATGGCCCGACCATGTTACGTGTATCTGAAACTGAAGATGCCTGGCCCCAAGGGCGTGATCATTGTTACGGGCAATCGGAAGAAGGCAGAAGAGTGCTTCCAGAAGGGCTCTAAGATCGCCGATTCTCAGTTGGCAGTGGTAGAGTTACAAGAGTATCAGAAAACTGCAGATCCGAGTGATTTGTTGCGAACTAAGAAGCCCGCCACTGAGTCAAGATTCCATCGTCCGGTGAGACGAAACAGGTTCACATTCACCCGACTGATCCCAATGCTGCTCCGACTAACATGTCAACAACACTCGACTCAAAATAGGAAGAAGCGCTCATCCAGTTCCTCCGTGAGAACTGGGACATCTTTTCATGGAAGCCTGCTGACATGCCGTGTGTTCCCAGGGGGCTGGCTGAGCACTGCCTACGAGTCGACCCAAAATTTAAACCGGTTAAAGAACATCTTCGACGGTCCGCCGTCCAGAAGAGAAAGGCCATTGGCGAAGAGGTGGCTCGGCTCTTAGCGGCAGAGTTCATCCGAGAGATCTACCACTCCGAGTGGCTCGCCAATGTCGTCATGGTCCACAAGAAGGACAAGTCGTTGCGCATGTGCATCGATTTCAAGCATATCAATCGGGCCTGCCCGAAAGATCATTTCCCTCTTCCTCGCATTGACCAAATAGTCGACTCAACTGCGGGATGTGAGATGTTGTCTTTTTCAGATGCCTATTCCGGGTACCATCAGATCCGTCTGTATGGACCCGATGAGATCAAAACAACAATCATCACTCCATTCGGGTGCTTCTGTTATGTCACCATGTCATTCGGTCTCAAGAATGCCGGAGCCACATTCATGAGGATGATTCAGAAGTGTTTGCTCACTCAAATCAGTCGGAATGTGGAAGCGTACATGGATGATATAGTGGTCAAGTCACGAAAGGGTTCCGACATGTTGACTGACCTTGCTGAAACATTTGCCAATCTCAGGAGGTATGATATCAAGCTTAACTCATCAAAGTGCACATTTGGAGTTCCTGGCGGAAAGTTACTCGGTTTTCTCGTTTTTGAGCGAGGAATCGATGCTAATCCCAAAAAGGTTGGCACTATACTCCGAATGAAGCGCCCTGTGCATGTGCACGATGTCCAGAAGATTACTGGATGCTTGGCCGCTTTAAGTCGATTCATCTCTCGCCTCGGTGAAAAGGCATTGCCTCTTTACCGACTGATGAAGAAGTCGGACAAGTTCGAGTGGACTCGAAGGCGATGCAGCGTTTCCAGAGCTAAAAGCTCGCTCTCCACCCAGCCGGTGCTTGTTGCTCCTATCAAAGAAAGAGCCTTTGTTGCTCTACATTGCAGCCATCGGACAAGTCGTCAAGACTGCATTTACGGTCGAGCGGGAAGAAGAAGGAAAAGCCTTCAAAGTTCAACGCCCAGCTTTATTATCTTTACGAAGTGTCAATTCCATCAAAGCAAAGATACCCTCACTATCGTAAGCTTGTTTATGGGATTTATATGACCACAAATAAGGTTGCTCATTATTTCTCTGATCATTCCATTACGATCGTCGTGACGCCCCATTGTCGGAAATTCTTCATAACGGAGATGCAATGGTCGAGTAGCTAAATGGGCGATTGAACTCCTTCCCTTGATATCAAATTTGAGGCAAAGAAAGCCATCAAGTCCCAAGCAATAGCTGACTTCCTCGCCGAGTGGGTGAACAATGAGCTTCCGAGCTCAAGTTCACTCGAACCTTTGGACTATGTTTTTCGATGGTTCCAAGATCTTTGAACGGTTACAGTGCGGGGGTTGTGTTGGTTTCCCGAGGAGATAAGCTCAAATATGTTCTCGGATTCACTTTGATTCTTCCAACAACGAAGCGTAATATGAAGCACTCCTGTATGGGTTGCGTATGGCCATTTCACTTTCGGCGTCCGTCAGCCTTATGGTCTCTGGCGACTCGGATCTGGTTGTTAATCAAGTGATAAAGGAGTGGGACGCCGAAGCCCAGCTATGACGGAGTTCTTTATGCAAAGGAGAAAGCTGGAGAAGAAATTCGAGGGGTTAAAGCTTCATCACATACCCCGACAGAAAAATCAAGCTGCGGATGATTTGGCGAAGATAGGGTCCAAGAGGGAAGCCATTCCCAGTAATTTATTTTTGGAGCACATTCATGCTCCATCAGTGCGGGAGGATCCTTTCACAAAAGAAGCCCCGCAGCAAAAGAGTGCCAATGATCCGACTGAAGTTTGGGTCCCAGCCGTGGTCGACCTGATTATGGAAGTTGTGGTCATCACTCCCGATCGAATAAAGTGTCGTACATCGCATATATCCTAAGGAAAGAGCTCCCAGAGAATGAAGAAGAGGCTCGACAGATCGTCTGGTCGATCCGAGCCTTTACAAAGTGATCAAGGGACAGTTATACGTAGAAAGCGCCATCGAGTCGGCCAAGTGTATCACGCCGTAAGAAGGTCGATAATTCTTGAGGATATCCACTCGGGGACACCTGTGGCCATCATGCGTCCTCTCGGACCATTGTGGCTAAAGCATACCGGCGGATTTTACCGGCAAGCAAATGAAATGGCAAAAGAAATAGTCGACTAGTGTGAAGGGTGTCAGTTCTATTCCAACATGTCACACAAGCCCGCCTCGGCCTTGAAGACCATTCCACTCGTCTGGCCCTTCGCTGTTTGGGGATTAGACATTTTTGGACCGCTGAGGACTGGCAGAAGCGGCTTCACTCATTTGCTAGTAGCAGTCGACAAGTTCACCAAGTGGATCGAAGCCAAGCCCATCAAGAACCTTGATGCATGCACTGCTATCAGTTTCATCAGAGAGTTGATATTCAGATATGGAGTTCCGCATAGCATCATCACCGACAATGGGTCAAACTTCGATAATGACAAGTTCAAAGCCTTCTGCGCCTCTCAGGGCACGCGAGTCGACTATGCTTCAGTTGCTCATCCTCAGTCGATTGGACAAGCAGAGCGTGCAAACGGCCTCATTCTCAAAGGGCTGAAACCACGGCCGATGCATGATCTCAAGCACGCAGAAGGAGCTTGGGTCGACGAACTTCCATCAGTTCTCTGGGATTGAGGACCACTCCTAATCGGTCGATTGGGAGAACTCCATTCTTCCTGGTCTATGGAGTCAAGCAGTTCTCACGAGTGACCTGCTTCACAATGCGCCTCGAGTCGAACTATACTCTGAAGAAGAAGCGGAACAAGCTCGGCAAGATGCAGTCGGCCTCTTGGAAGAGGAGAGGGAGATGGCCCTGATCTGCTCGACTATCTATCAGTAAGACTTGCGTCGATTCCATGCCAGAAATGTGAAGAGTCGAGCCTTCCAAGAGAAAGATTTGGTCCTCCGAGTGGATCAACAGAAACCACACAAGCTCGCTCCCACTTGGGAAGGTCCCTTCATCGTCACAAGAGTTCTCCACAATGGAGCGTATCATCTCTACAACGTTGATCGCCAGATCGACGAGCCTCGAGCTTGGAATGCGGAGCTGCTCCGCCCCTTTTATACTTAAATACTCACTCCGTTGAGATGTAATAAAAGTACTTTTGTAGTTTGTTTATCTAAGACAAGAATGTTATAATTTTCCCAGTGATTGTTATTACTTTTTGTTGAAATTTCCCCAGTGGGTGGCTTAGCTGCGAATCCGGTTTGCCTAAGTTTGTAAAAAAACATCCTTTCCGAGTGGCGAGCCAGTCTCCCACTCCGGGGCTTAGCTGCGAATCCACTTCGCCTAAGTATTCAAAATCCTACCGAGTGGTGAGCCAGCCTCCCACTCGGGGGCTTAGCTGCAGTCCAAGTACTCGCCTAAGTATTGAAAATCCTACCGAGTGGTGAGCCAGCCTCCCACTCGGGGGCTTAGCTGCAGTCCAAGTACTCGCCTAAGTATTCAAAATCCTACCGAGCGGTGAGCCAGCCTCCCACTCGGGGGCTTAGCTGCAGTCCATGTACTCGCCTAAGTATTTAAATCCTACCGAGTGGAGAGTCAGCCTCTCACTCGGGGGCTTAGCAACAACCCAAGGATTCGCCTAAACATTCAATATAATGAACGCTTCGCAAGGACGATGAGGTGCAGGTCGGCTGCTACCTTCTCCTTCAGAGTTACACCATGAAAATCCTACCGAGTGGAGAGCAAACCTCCCACTCGGGGGCTTAGCTGCAGCCCAGTGCTCGCCTAAGTAATAGAAATCCTACCGAGTGGAGAGCAAACCTCCCACTCGGGGGCTTAGCTGCAACCCAGTGCTCGCCTAGGTGATAAAAACCCTACCAAGTGGAGAGATAACCTCCCACTCGGGGGCTTAGCTGCAGCCCAGTGCTCGCCTAAGTATTCAAAATCCTACCAAGTGGAGAGCAAACCTCCCACTCGGGGGCTTAGCTGCAGCCCAGTGCTCGCCTAAGTATTCAAAATCCTACCGAGTGGAGAGCAAACCTCCCACTCGGGGGCTTAGCTGCAGCCCAGTGCTCGCCTAAGTGATAAAAATCCCATCGAGTGGAGAGCACACCTCCCGCCGGAGGCTTAGCTGCAGTCCAGTACTCGCCTAAGTAAGGAATTCATCCCAGTCCACAAGGACGACGAGGTGTAGGTCGACTGCTACCTTCTCCTTCGGAGCTTCGCCACAAGTACAACGTACGGTCCATCCCAATCCGCAAGGACGACGAGGAACAGGTCAACTGCTAGCTTCTCCTTTGGAGCTTCGCCACAAGTACAACGTACGGTCCATCCCAATCCGCAAGGACGACGAGGTACAGGTCGACTGCTACCTTCTCCTTCGGAGCTTCGCCACAAGTACAACATGCGGTCCATCCCAATCCGCAAGAGCGACAAGGTCGGGCCGCATCAGGTCCGCCTCTACCGCAAGATAGATGAAGTACAAGTCGACTGGAGTTTCACCTCAAGGATACTACTTACAACAATGAAATATATTCCCAATGAAGAGCAAAGTTCTCTCGAAGGCAAATAAAGCAAGTTCAAGGATAGATCAAGTTCGGATAAACGTCCTACGGATCCGAAAGTGCTCAGGCGTTAAGCCTGTTAAAGTTTGTCGGTTACAAAAACCACTCGGCATTCCGAGGAAAATTTAAGGTGGGACATAGAAGTTTTTTACTCCTCCGGTGGAGGACTGGAAGGTGCAACAAACTGGTCGAGGTCGATTCCGTCGGCAATACGGGTAGCAGCGATGAAGGTCTCCATGAAAGATCCGAAGTCGTACTTCCCGGTGTTGGCAACTTTGAGGGACGCCACTTGTCCTCTTGCGCTTCCTTGCAAGTGGACACGATCCAGAGATGAGCAACATCAAGACCACACCGCGTAAGACTTTTTCCATTCTTGCACTCGACTTGGAATCTCATTCAATCGAGTCATTAAGGATTCAAGGTCATTCTTAAGCGCCCGCTTCCGCCGGAGAGTTGAGTCAATCCAGCGACACCGCAGCTTTCAATCGAAAGCAAGATAATCCACCACGCTTAGCAACGTGAGACTCCAAATGAGCACATTCATAGCAGCCGTCATTCACAGGAGAGTTGATGGGGTCCAGGCTGGTTTCCACTGACCGGTTTCTTCTTCAAGTTTTGACAGAATTCGAAAACACAGCTCGGACTCCAAACAACAATCATGCGATGAGCCGGTGATAGCAAGACAATGAATAAAAGAGATTACCTTCAAGCATGAGGAAGCTTCTTGGTGAGCCCTCCAAGATAAATCTCCGTGTCATTTCGCTTCCCGCCAGTTGGCCAGCCTTGTCGAATGAGCAATCTTGTCGTTCTTCAGTCGACTAACTTCCTTGTTGGCCGCGTCAAGAGCGGCTTTCAGCTTGGCATTTTCATCTTCAAGTTTGTCGACTGAGGCAAGTTTCTCTTCAGCGAGCTTTGTTTTCTCCAAAGCCGCCTTCTGTGCCTCTGCAAGGTCAAGGTCCTTCTTCTTCAGAGTCTCCTCCAGTTTATCTGCAAAGCGACAATGAGAACGGAGTTGAGAATGAACAGAAAAACAAAGACAGTCGTCAAGCTCTCACCAGCCATACCTTTTGCTTCATCCTTCGCCTTCTGCAAATTCTCCTGAGCAAGCTTCAGGTCGAGGTTGAGCTAGATCTGTTTGTTCTCTAACTCAGTATAGCAAGCCACAAGCTCGCAACATTTCTACAAAGAGTCAATCAACAAAATACATTAAAGACAGATCACTTCCGAGTGACTAAGGAAAAATCGTAGCATTTCTAAGACTACAGCCGAATCAAAACATTCGACAGTAGTCTCGGGGACTAGACCCAGCGGGTGCACTCAGCGTGCCCCCACTGGTTTTACCAATTTGGTTCGACCAGTCGACCAAGAGAGGCAAAAAGGTTATGATTCTAAAACCATGGCTAATTGTCAGCGGTCAGCCGCGGTAAAAAAATAGTTTTTTAGACTATAGCCGATCGCCTGATCCACCATAGTCTCGGGGACTACACCCGGTGGGTGCACTCAGCGCACCCCACCGGTTTTACGGTTCCATTCGACTTGGTCCGACCAGGCCGAGTGAAGAAGTTCAAAGTGTAAAGACTATAGTCGATCGCACGCAGTCCACCATAGTCTCGGGACTACACCAGTGGGTGCACTCAGCGTGCCCCACAAAAACTCAATCGACACACCCACCCAAAGGTGTACAGATATGGAAATCTTCGTAAAGAAGCGGTTTGTGTAGCATATCCTAACAGAGCAAGCAGTTTCAGGTAGCATGTCCTAACAGAGCAAGCAACGATCGACTTACTTGGACATTGCTCGAGAGCTGAACTAGCATCATAGGTCACTGGCTGGCCTCTCGGACCGCCTTCACTTGCTCCATCATGATCCCCGCCTAGCGTATATCCTCCTTAGCAGCACTCACTTGGTCTTCCGGACGTGGTGTGTAGCAAAAGGGATGGTGGTTCAGCGATCGGCCGAAGTGGGTCTGCACTTGTCGGGTACAAAGAAAAGACACAGAGGTCCGAGCGGTGTTGCCTCCCTCAGAAACCAGCGTCTCAGGTATCGTCACAACTGGAGCAGCCTTGCCAACAGGCACCCTCTAGTTCTTCCTCTTCCTCAATGGCGTTTCCTGGTCATCATCGGGGAGATCAATGACATGAGGCAGAACTACAAGAAAGATTCAAAAGTAAACATGGAAATCCAATCGACTAAAAGCGAAACTGCAGAGATCATACCAAGGTTGAAGGTGACGGCATCTTCCATTTCCTGATCTTCGTGCTTGGCTGAGGTCTCGGAGGTAGCAAAGATCTGCAGATTTCAAGAATCGATCGATCACCATCGAGTCGACCAAAAGTACACTCATGTTGAATAGGGAAATACAAGTTCTGCTGATTACCCGGAGATGGTGGGAATGACCATCCGCATCTTGGGCAGGGCCTTCGCCGGCTTCGACGACGTTGCTTGAGGTTGCTTCGGCGGTTTCTCAGTCGGCGCAGGGGAAGTTGTTCGAGGTCGCTTCGTCGACTGCCCAATGGGTGCAACAGCTTTACCGCGCTCGGCCGCCGGGTCATGCGTCAACTTGGACCTTCTTTCCGAGCGGGGAGGATCGACGTCTTCCTCCTCCTCCTCCTCTTCACCAGAGCTGTCGTCCCCCTCATCCTCCTTGCCGTTGGACTCCCATTCCTCCTTGCTTTCATCTCCGCTTCCTTCTCCTTCTTCGACTGGTTCCTGCGCCCCGTTGGGCATCGAGTACATCTCAGTGGTGACCTAGAAGACAACAAAACAAGGCAAAAGTTAGTCGACGAATTTGCATCAAAACAGAATGAATGCAGCAGAATCACAATCGGAGATAAGTGGTTATACCTTGTCTCGATTGTAAGAATGGTCGAGTGGGGGAATCCTCCTAGCTCCGGGGGATTATCTTTGTTTCCTGTGATGGCAGTCATCCACTTCTCCAGCGTGGCGTCATTGACCTCCTCTGGATGGACCCGAGTGGTATCATCCGTACCGGAGTACATCCACATCGGATGGCCTCGGTATTGGAGTGGCTGAATACGCCGTCGGAGGAAAACTTCCAGAAGATCCATGCCGGTCACCCCGTCACGAATGAGCTGGACTACGCGTTCCATCAACAATTTTACTTGGGCCTTCTCCTCTGGTAGCACCTTCAGGGAAGATGGTTTGTTCACTCGACTCATGGAAAAAGGAGGGAGTCCAGTCGACCATGTATAGTCATCTCCTTATTCCTCTCAGTTGTTGACCATGTTGACAACACCGGAGGGCGGCACCGCGGCGAGCGAACCAAGGCGGAGGACGATGGTGAGGCCTCAGACGGAAACGAATAGGAGCCGGGGAAGATCATAGCCAGCCGTGGGAGGCGGGAGCAGGCGGTCCCGCCGGCGTTGGTTTGGCTTTGGCGGCTCGAGGAAGAAGAGACTGAAGAAACGCGACATACATTGAATGTCAATCGAACGGTCAAGGTTGGCACAATCGTTTTTTGACTAAGCGGACACCAAGTAGCATACTTTTTTATATATAGGAAGAAAACTGCGAGGAAAATGCGTTTGTCTGTCGTCCTCCTCACAGGGAACGTTCGCCACATAAGTGACTAGCACCCTTGGTTTTCAACCAAGAGGTCTTGGGTTCGAGTCCGAGGAACTCTCAATTTTGTCCTCCTTCCTTCCTTGCAAAAAAAGGGAAAGAAAATCAAAGACTTGGGAAGGCGTACAGAACAAGCTAGTGTACTAGTAAAGAGACGTTGTCGAGTTTAGAAAAAAGAAAGATGTGCTCCTGTAGCTGGTTCGAATCCAAACCTAGACTATGACTATATATGGTGCTATGCTACTCTGCAAGTAATGAAACTGACATATCCAACGTTCGCTTCTTCTCTTCTCTACTTACTCTGCCTAGCATCAGAAGCTCTGGCCGCAGCAACCATGTCCGCTAGCAGCTCGTCCACCTGCTCTTTAGCAGGCAACAACCAGATATGCGCCAAGTCGCCACCCGCATTCATCGCCTGTGGGTCTCATCACACCTTCGCCAAAGACGCAGACTGCAATGATTGCTCATCGCAACCCGCTGCCGTTGGTGTGGTGCCACTGCTGCAAATCACGCAGAGTCATCCGTCGCATCTCAACCACAATCCGCAACCCTGGTCGAGTCTTCTACAAATGCCCGAATCATGGGGTAATAATATGTTTAAGTGTTGTTCTGCTGCTTTCAGTTGCTAATTTTTTTAATAGTTTGGTTGATGATCTTCCAATTTGATTCGTGCGTAAAAGGGAAGATTCGTGTGATTTGTATTTCGGGAAGTTGTTGATGTGCGGGAATGCAACTACGCTGATTAATTGGTTAGCTTATGAATACCAATACCAGCAGGTTGGGGTGTGGGACAAGTAAATGAAGGAACGGCAGAAGAGGAAGATGCAGAGCAGAAGGTTAAAGATGTAGTTCCTTCCGATCATGGCCAAGCAACAAATTTGAAACGACCTTGAGAGCAATGAGGTGATGAAAGAGCTTGTGAAGATAATGGGAAAAATCGATGTGCTCTGTAGGATGATTGTCTCATTATTTGAAGTGTATGTAGCAGTCGTGATGTATTCAGTGGCTACGACATGAGCACTTTGCTGAAACTAGTAATGAATGAAACCTGTGTAGCAGGCTGGACGTAGTGTTGTGAACATCTAATGATTTCTATTAACGGAAATCAAGGTATCCCCTTTGCTCATATAAATAAATAAATAGCAGAGGCCACGATGGGTCAGCTTTGTTCTCATTCGAAGACGCCGAGCAAATTGCAGTCCAACAAAGAACTATGTCATCAAATTCAAGTTTCACAGCCAAATATGAGTACAACTAAACAACAATGTCATCATGTTTTAGCTGTCATACAATCACCAAACACAAATCAGCATACATAACAAGTGATGTTCTCACAACAAAATACTAAACAACATTTTCATCGTGTTTCAGTTGTCATAGCAAACACAATTTCACATAGTAGATAAAAAAACGTCTTCTGACAGGCAAATACGACAAAAGCAATGTAATCATCATCCGCAGCAGCAGCGTCAACATCTTCGCTATGTGTATTAGTATGAATCGTAATTCCCCACGGTGTCATCTTCTTCTTCGTCCTCAACGTCCTCGAACGTTCGCTTCTTCTTGATCAACTCTTGTATGTCCACAGCACGACAGGCTATCTTTTTGCCAGCGTCATTGACGTGATGGTTCTCAATGATATTAGGAGCATCTGTGTTATCTTGTACATCAGGAGCAGTGTAAGCATCGTCTTGTTGTGCAACTTCATTAAACGAATTCCTCTACTCAAACCTTTGCAATACTCTCCAGTCATCGCTACGTGCAAATGTGTCTTCCAAGAAAAATATTTGTGTTGCTTGATTTGCCAAAATAAAAGGCTCGTTGGTCTGGTACGCCGCCTTGACATTGATGGATTTGAAATAATCATCAGCTCTGGGTTTTGCGATCCTGGAAAATAGGTTATACCAACGACAGCACAACAGAACCACACACCGATGATCCTCGAAACTGGAGATATACTGCAACTGAACAATTTCTGTTATGTTAGCATACATTTCAGTTGTCTCTTTGTCATACATATCCATGCTCATGATGGCACTGTTTTATGTCTTCCTGCCTTCGTCTCGTGCAAGGGTGTTGTAGCGCACATCTCCAGCAAACGGGGGTGCCAATGCTGTCCCAAGACCAGATCACGGTAGGTAGCTGCTTTAAAGAGGTTGGGAGACAGACTGGTGAACAATCTTCTTCTTGTTTTCTCTGACCTAGAGCACTCTTTTTTCAATCGTCTGAAGAAACTCCGTGAAAAACCCAGATATCACTCCTATGAGACGGCTAACTCCCAACTCCCGATACATTCTTTAGAGTCGACCAAAGGACTCGTTGGTTTGGACATAGTTTCTTTGTTCCTGTGTTTCTGTTTTGCTCTCCCCCTTTTTTCACTTAGTTTAGTTGGAATGGAAAGAGAACTTCCTTCAGTTTTTCTTTTTTTTGTTGCCTGGTTCGGTCTCTCCGAGTGGAATAAGTGGGTCCTTCTTCTTTTCCCCGACCGATGAAGGTCGAACTGAAGATCGAATCAAGCGGAGTCTGTATTCCTATGTTCGTACCAACTCAAATGATTGATGAATTGGATCTTGAGTATGCTCACTTCGCTACTCAGCAAGGGTGAAAGAATGACAAAGAGACCGACATCACAGAGGATGGGAAGGACCCAATCGCTGCCTCTTTCTTGGTCCACCCACAGTGGGTACTTTATAGCTCACAACACGAGATAGGCAGATATGTGACATAGAAAAATTGCTTTCATTGACAACAAGACTCTCTTCCCGATTGGGATTGGTCTGCATGCAGGATCTCCTTCCCTATGAGACTCTTTCTTCCCTTTGAAAGAGGCAGACCCCTACTTCAATTGTCATCTGACGACTCTTCCCCAGCTATGGACTCAGACCTCTCACAACCAAAAAAAGAAAATCAAAATCAAACGAATCCAAATATAACCAATCTATCGCCTTTGATGACTCGTTGACAGCCTCCTCAATCCAAGCTTCCATCTCCTGCTCCAGACATCGGCGCTTGCCCGCGCCAGTCCATGAAAGGTGGATGAATGTGAGTTTGACTACGAACTTGAGGATGCTGGGAACGATCTCTTTTCGGGGAATCACTCCCGTCGAGAGGCCCTCTTCCTCCCTTTTTCTGAATCTGGGAGAGAGGCAAAAGAGAAGTCCAGAGAGACCTCGACTCTTTCAGGAAAGGAGGGAGATCGAATGCGATATTGATTCCCTTCAGAATGGTATGGACATCATTGGGGAATTCTGTGTAAGACTTAATTTCACATTAAATTGGACGGAAATACTAGTACAAAGATCACACGAAACCCAGCTCAAAGTGAATGGAGAGAGAACCCTGCGCCTTGGAAGGATCTGAAGCTGTTCGGACACTCATAGACAAGTGAACTCCAATCCAGGATCCCTCGAAAAGTGAAGTGAACTAGCCAGTAGAACAAATAAAGTTAGGAAAAGAGTCTTTCATATCAAGGTGAACATAGATGCACAAGGTTAGTTTGTTTTCCTTAATTCTCAGAGAAAAGACTCGTTCTTTGGAACCGAGAGCACTGGTGATTGCTTTCTTTTCCGACCTTCAGCCGAGAAATTCCATACCTTCCACCGACTTCTTTTGTGTGTGGCCGTAACGTGATGCTTTCCAATGCCGAGTACTTTTCTTAACAATGTATGAAGCCCGTAAAACCGAAATCGATCCAAATCCACGACCTTGACGATCGAGGAATAAGGGTATGTATTATTATGGTGTGAGCCTTCTTTCTTTTGGCCTTAGATTATCATAAGCGAGGAATGGTGCGTGCTAGCCTTCAGACTATACTTTATTGTAGGGAAAGGGAAAAAATGGAGAATATCTTTAAGAACCCTAGAAAGAATTTCACTTGGAGCAACAGGGGTCAGGTCACACTATATCAATATCATAATTCTCTTTTTTTTAATTGATCTTGATTAGCCGTAAATCAATTGGATTTTGTTATGCCATTAAGGAAACACTATTTGGGATACAATACCCATTTTAGAACCGTTCACTACTAACAAATAGAAAATATCAAAATAACAAATAATAACAAATAATATAGTTAATGGTTCCAATTTTTCCTAAATTTGGCGATGCAGGATCGAAATCCTTTCTCTTTTCAATAGAAAGAGAAGGTATTTAAGCAATGTGTGTTTTGAGATACAATCAATCGAAGAGAATAAAACTGGGTCCAATAAAAAACAGGAATGAATTTCTTAAAAGGGATTGGAAAGGGATAAGTACAAAGGGATTCAACGAACTAAAAAAAATCAAAAAGGGTTTAATAATCCCTTCCTACGAAGAAAAATTAGTAAAATAATGTGGATGAATAAGATTTTGCTCGATTTTGGATCGGATTTGGCGGCATGGCCAAGCGGTAAGGCAGGGGACTGCAAATCCTTTATCCCCAGTTCAAATCTGGGTGTCGCCTGACCCCAAAAATACTTAGGATTTCTTATTGTACTGATTGAACTCGACAAATTCTTGCCCTGCATAAGGAAAGGAAAAGAACTAGGCCTGTCAATACTGGATTTTACCATAGTTCTAGTTCTAAAAAAGACTGTCAATTTCTTCTTAAAAATAGGGCTCTGGCAGGGTTCTGGGTAGTGGCCCAAACCGATACCAATAGGGATGAGGGATATATACTTATGAATTTCATAATTGATTCTATTCCGCAATTCATAACTACGAAAGTAAGAGGTCGGAAATCTTGGTATCCAAAGGTCCCTAAAGGACATTCCTTTTGCTCCTAGGATTGCGTAAGAGATTATACGAAAGACTATCAAGACTTCCTAATTATCTCGACACTACCTACACTAAAGTAAGGTCTCTCGACTGTCTCGAATTAGATTGGATAGGCTGATGGGAAATTTAGGAGTTGTGGAAAGAAGAGACTTTCTTTCCATACTTACGAGGGACTCCGAGTACTCAAACATTCAATCAGGATGGTCGGTTAGCTCTTATCTTTTAGAATAACTTAGTAAAAAAAAGTAAAAGTAATAAAAAAATGAATCTCCTAACTCGGTAGCCGATGAGGTTCCAATGGTTAGTTTTGGATTTTTGCAGGCAAGAAAGCAAAGAAGAAGGGAGGATTCTCTATTACCAACTTCCCCATTGTCCTGTCCTCAATGGTCATTCATCTTTCCCTAACTAGTGCCATCGTACTTCAAGGTGCCGGAGGGTTTGAAGCATACCTACTACCCCTCCCCTGAGCTTAGTTCAGAGTTGCCTCAGCGCGCTCCAGTAATAACTGGGAAAATCAAGGCTGGATAGGTCTTCGAGCCAACTTCCGGAAGAAATGCAAGTGAAAGAGAATGCTCTCGAGGGCGCATGAGTCTTTTTCTGTCTTTCTTATTTGAAATCCAAATCGAAATGCCTCAACTTGATAAATTGACTTATTTCTCACAATTCTTCTGGTTATGTCTTCTGCTCTTTGTTGGAAGATGAGTACACATCGGGTAAACCGCCCACGAGCCCAATCACAAGAGGCTCATACAGAAAGCAATCAGCCCATAGCCCAATATCGAGACCACAGCCTATTATTCAAACCACAAAGGATCCGTCTTTCATCGTCCAATCTTCTCGATCGAACATATTGACATCAATACTCCTTTCCATGGCCATTCACGGCCCGCGAAGATCAACCACTGCGTGCGAGATCACTATCCAATAAAAACCAAACTTCCAAGATCCATCTCACTCGGACCCTTTTGAATGTAGCGGATAACAACGGAGTGGGGCTATCGAATTGATATGTATTCAATCTTAGGAGCTGGTAATCACCGATATGCTCATATTGGTGACATTATTGTTGATGTAATCAAAGAAGCGAGGCCCAAAATGCCTCTAGATAGATCGCATGTAAGTAAGACGAGCTGTAATTGTACGTACATGTAAAGAACTCAAACGTGACAACGGTATGATAATACGATATGATGACGGTTGTCATTGATCAAGAAGGAAATCCAAAAGGAACTCGAGTTTTTGGTGCGATCGCCGAATTGAGACTTATGAATTTCACTAGAAGAGTCTCATGAGCTCCCGAGGTATTAAAAATACTAGTAGTAGAGACTATGATATAGTAGGGTATCGAATATAGATCAATTAGTAGATTGTGTCTCGACGCATATACATGAAAAAAGAATAATTAGATAATAATAAGAATAAGAATTGAATCTTAATAAAAGGAAGGGTTGAATAGCATCTACTAATATTACCAAAAACTTTGTGAAAATACTTCTACGAGAAGGTTTTATTGAAAACGTTCGAAACCATAGGGAAAGTAACAAATCTTTCTTGGCACGTGCCCCTCGCCTCCTGGTCTTCGAACTAGTCATTAATGGTCGGCAACATAGGTACCCTTTTTCGGTATGCGTTGCGAACACTTTCATTTTTAGCGTCTCATCTTCTCTGGAGAAGCTCAAATCGAATGGATAGAGCAGATGGTCTAACTACGTAACTTCTTCTTTTCATTACTTCCATGGTCGTGTTCGTGGCACCAGCACCCGCATTTATTGAAATGGTTCGTCAAGAGAGATGTTCCCACTGGTGCCTCTTCTTCCAATGGTACTATAATTCCTATTCCTATCCCTTTATTCCCTTTTTGGTCTATCTACATTTAAGGAAATTCATACGCTCCATGGACAGAGCAAAAGTGGAGTGTTGGTCAAAGCAAGTCGCCCTATTCTATTACCGTGACAAAATGGAGAGAAGCTCATCCGCTAGAAATGCTTTATTTCGTTTCGTTCCCGTTCTTCATTTCCTTATTATCGAATCCATGGGGACTTGTCATATTTAGAATCTTTCTGCGGTCTGCTCTGTTTACAATTCTTTCGTACTCTCTTCTCTTTACCACGCGATAGGTCAGCGAAGCGTGAGCGGCGCTCAAGTAAAGGCCAAACACTTCGCCTAAGGGGAATGAGCAACAAAGACAAGATGAGGTGCCCGGCACCCCCATATAGAAAGAAGGGTCGAAGGTTTTGGGCTCAGAAGCTTTCCCCACCCCCTCGTCGAGTGGTGCTTGTTTGGGGGTGTGCCACCGTAAAGCGAGCTTGAAGTTTCGCCTTACCAACGAGCCGATCACGATGGCTGTTGGTCACGACTACTACAAAAAGTGAAGATGAATCTTTCTATTTCACATGGAGGAGTGTGCATCTTTATGTTGGGTGTTCTTCTGTCGTGCGACCCGATGGCTTATGTGCGACCTGTGGCCCACGCCTCCTATTCTGTTTGTTCAGGGCGGGCGGCGTGACCGCCACTGAGATGCTCAGTTGACTCCTTAACCTTGATAGGAAGATGGCTTATTCCAAATTCGTGCATAAGGGTAAGGAACTTTGGATGAATTAATGCGAATGGGTGTAAGCCTCGCTGCTCGGAAACACCCAAAGGTCTTGACCACACCGAGAGACACGAAAGCGCAGGTAATGCCGGTTGGCGAAGTGGCGTTAAGCATCCCTAGCGGTACACAAAGAGAGGTCGTGATGATATCATCTACGTCCGTACCGCTCCTCGTGGAGTAGATCCCGCATCCAACCAACCCTTTTTGACCAGGGAACGGAGAATTCCCACTAACGCTCGCAGGCCAGCCGGGCCGACAGCGCGGTGGGAACGACCTTCCCAAAAAGCGAGCCCCGGCCGTCGGCATAGAATGGGGAGACGGCCCTAATGTTGTGTTGGCCGGGTTGCGGGCGGATAAAAGCGGACGTGGGGACTCGGGTCGGGCACAGCGTAACTAAGAGAGCCATTCCATTTAGGGCGAGACAGAATGGGCGGGCACAAGTGGTCCGTGTCCGAGCCGATTGGTCGACGACGACTACTGCACATATTATATTAGCCGCCTATCCCGGAATGGACTGGGATGGAATAGAAAGAACGCGAAGCAACAAGCAAGGGATGAGCGCTTTGTTGCGCTGCGCATACGCTTTTCTTGCCGGGTCGGTTTGTTTTTGGGGGTGGGGCAATAAGCTTGCTTCTTCACAAGCTTATCCCGCCCCTTTCTCGTCCGTCCCGACCGGCAGCTTGGGTCTCCCCATCTCTCCTCAACTTCCCCGGTCTTCGCCCGAGCTGTATGAGGCAGAAACTCGTCCCACGTACGGTTCGGAGGCCGAGCCCCACCCCTGCAATAATGGTGCGGCTTAGGTCAACTAATACGAATAAGATACAGTTCACTCAACGATTGCCCTTGGGT
Organism: Aegilops bicornis; assembly: GCA_021605145.1. Classification (NCBI taxonomy): domain Eukaryota; kingdom Viridiplantae; phylum Streptophyta; class Magnoliopsida; order Poales; family Poaceae; genus Aegilops; species Aegilops bicornis. The sequence continues at coordinate 518,787,322 of CM038669.1, forward strand.
CCCGAACGTTGTTGTTTGCGAGGTCTCGATCATTTACATGGACCCACTTCTCATTCCATTTGTGGGAATTTGATGATTTATAAACCGTCCCCAACGAGCGAAAGGTTCATGTTTGAACATGATGAATCACTTCGTGTCGACTGCTGCCCATAAACTTTCCTGCCTCATATGAGAATGGAAAATCGAAGATTTTCTCGCATCGGTGGATGAAGAATCACGAACATAAGAATTTCTGGTTTAGCATGTTCCCGTAAAGAAGGTACTTTTTTTCCATTCGAGAAACGAGGAGCACGACCGGAGTGGCTATACATACAAATCCATTTACGGATCTATATGCTCGATTGAACTGGAAGTTCCAGAATCGCGGCCGGTATACCAGCATTTTGTAATTGCCTTTTTTTTTTAGTATTCGGATAGGATTTCTGTTGGCTTCATCGGGAGGCTCGCGTAGTTTGTTACGTCAACTCCAAAAGGATAAGTTGCATTGGAATCGAGGAAGTGTCGTTCATAATTGCATAAAAGGAGTCAAAATAGTGGCTGCGTTGCGTCGAGGGTCAACCTTTGATATCGAATAACCTTTCGAGCCTTCCCCAATGGATCTCTATCCTCCTTTGAAACCAATAGAAGTTCACTGACTATCCCTGACAAACATAACCCAAGGTAGGATCGAGAGGAGAAGAATAGGACTCTTGCTAGTATCATAACCTCTCGATGGGAGAATGAAACCATTAGATTAGTGGAAAGAAGAAAGAATGGGAAGATTTGAGACGAAACACATTTCCAAGAGATTGATGTCTACTCCGTGTCCTGTAACCTTGAATCTAGTGGAAAAAGAAAAAGCGAGTTCCACTTCAACGCTGTTATCTGCATCGGGCGATACTCCTTCAACGAGAGTGAGTCGCTAACACGGAACCACTTTCGTAAGCTTTATTGAGTTTGGATAGTTGCGCAGATCCGAGTCCAGCTACTTACGAAGAAGGGCAGACTACCCTATTCCCATCCCTACGCATGCACTAGCTAAGCGTGGTAGTTGAGTGAACGGGCTATCAAAAAGGTCTCGCTTTTATCCTCTATCGAGGCAGGATAGTATTATTCTACCTAAAAGAAGGGTTCTAAAACTGTTTAGAGAACGAATCTGGGTCTATTAGCCATCGGTATCTAAGTGGTACTCCCATGCCAGCGATAATAATATCATCATATACCTCGCCAGGAGGTACTTAAAGGTACGATCTAGGTGAAAGAAAACTAAAAATCATGAAGTTCCCGGTGAATCTTTCTCTCGGCAAAGCAGAACAAGAAGCAGCAGAAAGCAAAACAAAGATAAGGGTCGCTCGAGTTCCGGGCACAAAACAATTCTACAGAACTGGGTATACCAAACAGTTGATCAACAAGGCAAATGTCCACTAAACCAGCTAAACGGCTCACGAATTGTTTGGAATGCGACGGCAAATGTGATCTCCCAGCAATATCTCGAGTCCAAAACCTCACCCATCTACATATATCATCATCTGCGGCAAGAACATAGCAACACCAAAATCCTACCAAAGCAACTGCTGCAATGCACCCTCCTCACGACAGCCAACCATCGACGGTGTCGACTATGATTCAGCTTGTCAGTACTACTCCTCTTTGTTCTGCTTTCATGTTTTTGGCGGTTTCGTTCTTGTGTCTCGAGTCCGAAGAAGACGGTGGATGTTGATCCAAAGAGCAAAATTGTGCTTCTGTTGTAGGATTTATGTATCGTGTCGTGCGTAGATACGGACGACATGGAAAAAATCCAGGTTTATGTACGACATGCTCTTTCCTTCCTTCATTCGGTGACGCATGAGGTGGCGAGTCTTGTTCCTGGAGTCGCTCACAACTTTTGGGAGCACCGAGATCCTGAATAAGATGCTGCACGAATTGGCTGAGGTGTTGGGAGCCCCCAATAGAGAAGGACGATGTGGAAAGGTATGGTGGGAATACAAACAGGCCTGGACAGAAGAAGTAGACGAAAGACCTCCAGGCTGTGTCGTCATTCTCAATCCTGAAAAGAGAGCGCACATCCTGAGGAAGGCGCGTCATGCAAAGGTTCCCATTTTTTCCTTAGTTGACCCCGTGTTTCTATCGGATACTAAGCTTCATCGGGACAAGCGCATAAACCATCCCATCCCGGTAGAGGGGACAGAGCAGCTCAATGGGCTAATCAAGACCTCATCTACCCAAAGACTTTATTTCTCATTGTACTTTCTTAAGCAATAGGAATCAGAATTTCGTAGGTAGAGGGGGCCAAGGTGCCATAAACATGGATTTCATGGAAACAAGGTAATCCGTAGTTGGTATCAGATGTTCCTCGTGATCAGATATCCTCAGTCTTGTCTCTGCATTCGAGGAATGCTTGTAGCTGTGCTAGGCGTGAGAAGAACTCTACAATACGATTTCTACGATTGGTACCAGATTGGAATTCATTCTCGGAACTCTCCTCTAGAGAATGGTCTGGCTAAAGAGAGTGATAGATCCATCGTGTCGTGTGGAAACTAAAGCTAGGCGCCGCTATTCGTCCTCAGCCGTATTATCATTCTTTGAAAAGGTTTGTCTCGTTATGGGAAACAATCAGTAGTAGTGGTGGATGGCATGTATGGAAGGATCCCTGCAAGTTCCTATCTGAGATTACCACCGGCCCCGCCTCGAGCCGACTTCTTTGCTAGTAGTGAAGTGCGTTTTCACTTAGCTGGAAAAGTCCATAATCCGATTTGACCTCGGGAGCCTGTCCACGGATCTGATCAAAGTATGATTCCCTAGTGCCAAAAGTCCTAAAGCCTATGGCGCCAAGCATGGGGAGTCCGCGGAGAAGAAAAACTCTATTTCGCTATGGGCCAAAACTAGTGTTTTTTTGGATTTCTAGTCTAGTTTAAGTGCAGGGCTAGAGAGTTCTCTTCCAAGATTCTTAGCTGACTGTTCGCTTGCTTGACTCGAACAAATAGCTTTTGTTTCCACAAGGCAGATCCCATTCCTCGAATGCAAAGGACAAGAAAGACGGGTTACGTGGAAGGAAGGGTTCTCGTATTGGTTCTTCTGGTGCGCTACTTCCTTGTGTTGTGCCAGATTGGAATTGGTATCGGAATCCTGGTTGGTAGAAGGAAGCTCGGGTATTGCTTATTGTTGAAAGTACTCGTTTGTTCCGGCTCGTGAGTTGAAAGCACACGTTTGTTCCGGCTCGTGATGTGTCCGACGATGCATAGAATCAAGATCTATTGAGACCAGGATGTTTGTTTCTTCCTCGAAACAAGAGATACGCTCGCTTATTTGCATTCGACCGAGAACCTCACTTATCAACTGCCCTGGATTGGATCTACTTACGATTTGAGAAACTGGCTCCGTAACCCCTGTTTTTGATGCGTAATCGGTGGTTCCTTCTCTTTTCGTGATTTCATCCATAAATCAATGGAAAGAGCACTTTATTCAGTGAATTGACACGTTCTCGATGCTTTTACAAGAGCAGCAGTCTCGGTAGCGTAAGTAGATCCGAGTGTAGATACCGGATCATATCACCACTATTGACTATTTCAATTCATTCACATCCGTCAGATCAATCAAAGTTTCCTATCAAGCAATCCCAGCATCAATCAAGTTGGCACCCACTATATAAGATGCACTATTTCCTGATCTTGTCCCAAACCCAACTCGGCACTTTTAGACCTGGCCCGGATCCTCCCTTCTCCGACAATATATGCAACCTTAAAGAAAAGAGACCACTCTTAGAACGACCCTTCGAAAGCCCCACAACAAGCTATCCCGGAAGAAATTGTATAACTTGGCCAAAGTATTCACTTCCAGTTCCTTTGCAATAAGATCACAGAGATACTGTTTAGAAGGCTCACTCTCTCGTCTACAAAAAATAGATGTGTGCTTACTTCTTGGAGATTGACTCGCCGGTAAGTGCACACCCTCAAGAGTATCTCTATAGACTTTATAGAGTATTTCCAATTGATAAATGATTTATTCTTTAAGAACATCTTTGGATATATCAGTTACTTGTGTTTCAACATTAATAGCATTTATGTGATGGATCATCCGCCAGCCCTAACGGCGACAAGAATAGCTATCGACAATGACAAACCCAATGATACAATATACTCAAATATAATCGTTTCCATAAAAATCTGCCATCATTTTTGAGTCATACTTGTCCCTTAGCGGACTCACTCTTGTCTTGCTTCATCTAAGGAGTGATAAGTGCCGTGAGTCCGCCTCTAGCATCAATACATGTCCTAGTTACGAACAAAGAAGCGGTGCTGTCTCCTTAGCGTTAGCGGCCTTATGCCTATTTCAGATAATGCCCGTAAATATGTCTAGACTTACCTATACCCATGCTTCCTTCTTCTTTGACTAGCTTGCTTCCCCTATCAAATAGAACGGTAATGACTGCGTGCTTGGCCATCGTTAGTAAGCCCGCGTAGGGTAGGACCATCATCGAGCAAATGTTCCTTCAAAGGCGCGGAGCGTGCTATTGCAGATTTTCATCCCACAAGAGGATGCGCCTAACTAAAACGCCGAAAGGCAGTGCAGCCCAATCCGTTGCTTTGCTTGTTGGGTCCACTTTTTGGAAGTTTCTTTGTTCGTAACATTAGTAGTTACTCACGCATTAGTAGTTACTCACCGGGTGGGTGCACCAACAGCTTTCTAGGAATTTGAGTTGCTCAATACGGACGGAAAGATTCTTTCGTGAAATAAAAGAACGGCAGCGACAGGTTGATGAGGGAAAGGAAACCAGATCTTTTTTTATGGTATGGCCTGGGTGGCCTAAGCGAAATCCCGTGATATGAAGGAGCCGATCAATCTACCCGCCCGAGGTAAGCTTGCTCCTCACTTGAGTTGAAGCTGCCTCCGCTCCCTGCCACATAACGGATTGATTTACTTTATCTTGACATACGCTACGCATATATTTGCTAGAGATATCAATCGAAATAGGAGCTTTCTGAAAATAGAAATCGATATATCCATGGTATTGAATGGACAAGAATTGAATGGGATTGTGGCACCCAAAGTGATACACTACGCCATGTTACTTAACAAAGAAATGATCAAGAATTTCATTATGGCATGGCGCTATAGGCCATCGATTCGGTTATAGGAGTAGACGCGGGCAATGGCAAAGAGGAACATTTGGATGGACGACCTCCAAGACACGAGTCAATGTTTCTTGGATTTGGCGGTAGTAACTCCTCTTTGTAGATGCTGGACAACATAGTGATCGCGTCAAACATCTAAATATATAAGAATGTGCTGCAAGTTTAGTAGATTACGATGTATAAGCTGCAGATCGCACTTACTTGATATAAGGTAGTATCTCGTGACGCTTATTCAACACATACCAAACCATTTTGTCCAAATCGTTAGGTTTGTCCTCTTGTCGACTCTTCCTCGTAACTCGAATGTAATAATCGAAAACATTGAGCCCGGATTGTCTTCACCCACCTCTTTGCTAAGTTGATCACCGCTTCAATGTATTTTGAGCAGAATGTCAACGCTTCGTAGCAATGTAGGCCTCTGCAATGGAACCCTCGGGTCTAGCTCTGTTCCTAACATAGCCCTTGAAAGTGCCTAGCCGCCTTTCAATAGGGTACATCCAGCCATACTGTACTAGACCACTAAGTAGTGCCTCGTCAGGTAGATGAACAGCCAAATGCACCATCACATCAAAGAAGGCTGGAGGATATATCTTCTCAAGGTCGCATAGATAGTTGGTATCTTGTCTCTAAGACGCTCCAAAGCATCTATCCTGATATTTCTACTGCAGAGTTCCCTGAAGAATTGTCCCAACTGCTCTGTATAAGTCAGGGCGGCCCAATCCTCTAAGGATAACAGGTAAAACCCTTTGAAGTAGGACGTGGCAGTCATGAGTTTTCAACCCTTGTACCTTGTTTCCGTCTGCACTGACTCTCCTTTCAGGGTTGGAAGCAAATCCATGTGGGAATCTCACACGTGACAGGACCTCGCAGAATTCTTTTCTTTTTACCTTGTCCAAGATGTACACAGTTGGTGCCATATCCCGTGGTTTTCCTTCATCTTGCACCTGCAAATCATTTCTGATACCCAGGTGTGTCAAATCAATCCTAGATTTTAAGGTATCTTTCGTCTCGCCTTCAATGTTAAGAAGTGTGCCGATAATGCTGTCACATATATTTTTCTCGATGTGCATCACATCAAGATTATGCCGCAGATCCAAATCTTTCCAATACTCCAAGTCCCACAAAGTGGACCTGCGGGTAAACAATAATCTCTGTTCTATCGTGCCATGCTTCCTTTTCCCGCTACCATTACCAGGATGGTTTCCTGGTGTAATATGCCCGACCTTCTCTAATTCCACTTGAAACTCATCGGCGGTGAGCCTCTTTGGCGCATCACGGTTTTCATGCTTTGCATTGAACACATGTCTTCGGTATTTTCTAGGATGCGGCTTGTCCTTGGCAAGGAAACGGCGGTGTCCAATGTAACAGATCTTGCTAAGTATTATGATGACAATGATTCTCATCACAAATAACACATGCATTGTAACCATGTGTCGTTTGCCCTGACATAGTGCCCAAAGCTGGGTAATCATGGATGCACCAAATTACAACATCACGCAGAAAGAAATCAGCTGATGGCTGGTATATAGGTCTCGTGTGAGAACACCCTTCCATAGCTGTTGAAGTTCCTCCACAAGAGGCTCCATGAACAAGGCCATCATGTAGTTTGATTCTTTGGTGCAGACATTTGGAGGCACGTTTTAAGGGATAACAAGCACTGGCCACATGCTATATGTGGCGCTCTGGTGGCCAAATGGGTTAAATCCATCTGAAGCTAAGCCAAGTCTAATGTTTCTCGTCAAGAAAGAAACTCTTTGTGTTTATCATTGAAGCTTTTCCACTCACTACCATGAGATGGATGGCTCATTATATTCGATATCTGCCTCTGGTTCCTAGAATGCCACAAGACATCCTCTCTTGTTTCAACATCATGAAACAACCTCTGCAATCTTGGTGTAATTGGAAAATGTCTCAAAACATTATGAGGAACCCTCTTCACAAAGATCGCCATCTTTCCATCTTGATGATTTGCATTTCGGCATTCACTTAAGTTGGCATAATCCTTCCTAATGTAACACAATTATTCTAAAAAAACATGGATCATATCATATCCAATTCCAACTGCATGAAGGAAATTCTTCATTTTACTGTAGGTGTGTGGCAGCTCAGACGCATCTAGGAAAGATTTGCGGAAAGCAGCCAACATCGCATCGAATGATTTGTTGGTCATCCACTCAGATGTCTTCACCTGAAGAAAGGTGACCATAGCTGATAATACTGACAACTTATTTCCTGGGGTGACAGCAACGTTGCATTGTTCCAACATGCGGGCCCACCGTTTTTCTTCTGCAAGTAAAAGTTCACGGAATGCACGAGCATTTCGTAGCATTGTTTCAATGTTGGTCAAACTCATTGGCTCAGCCACCACCACCTCCTCCTCCTCTTCCATCTGAGCATCGAGCGCAGTCAAGATGGTGATCTGCTGCTTCCACGTAGTCAATAACATTGACGCTCACAGCTTCACCATGATGAACCCACCTAGTATATGTGACCGACATTCCATACAAGTGTAGATGATTTTGCACAGTTGATCGGGTCTTGTAACTGAATTCATACAACTGCTACACGGGCAGAGCACATCTGATTTCGGACCACCGTACTCAGCTCCGATAAAGTTCATGAAGTTTTCAACCCCCTCGACATATGCAGCGAAGAATCTTCGAGCATAAGTTATCCAAGTCCTGTCCATCTGTTAGACATACAAATTAGTTCTTCTACTAGATATTACAGGAAAAACATATATGCTTTTTATGAAGTCCAGAAAAAAAATACCTAGGTCGATGTCTAAAGCTATGGCAAGATATTTGGACGAGCAGATCTAAGTAACGAAATATATGTAAGGCTAATTCAGCAAACATATTTGAGTGCTAAATTATGGCAGGCTGTTTCAGCAGTCAATGAGGCCGAGCACACATCCATCGAACTATCGAAGGCCATCGCAGCAACAAAGATCGAGTATAAAACGGTGTAGAGCTATTTCACCTAACAGATTGGCTACTAGACCATGGCAATCTACGTCACAATAAATATATGGTAGGATATTTTATCAACCAATCGGCCTTGGCATGCCATCTCAGCTAAGAAGATTGAGTGCAGAACAGGGCAAGGAAGCTTCTTAAGCAGAGCATATTGATAGTAAACTACTTCGGCAAACAGTGAGATTAACAGCGTCAATCAGCTAACATTCAGCGCTACACCGACATGAACGGGGCCTCAGTCTAGAATGCGCGTACTGTGGGAGAAGCTGACCGCCGTGCGTCTCCACACGAACTTCGCCAGCAGTGGCGGTGCTGACCACCGTGCGCCTCCACAAGAATGTAGCCAGAGGTGGCGGCGCGGCTAGAGGACGGCGGTCTATGAGAGCATAATGTGGGAGCGAGAGGATCGCCGTGCGTCCCCTCGACGAACCGCGGCGCCGACATATCGGCGCGACGGGGTGGGCGGCTTTGGCGGAGCGAATGGAGTGGAGGGGGGTTTGTGGAATATTTTGTCAAGGGCGGTTGAATCGAATTGGGGAATTTTTGTGTGTGTGTGTGGGGAGGATTTTTCGCGTGGTGGGCGGGGGGAGTTTGGCGCATGGTCGGTTTCTCCAAGTGCAGTCCCACGTGTTAGTGAAGAGGCAAGCCGAAGCGCATTCCGTTTGCGTGAGCCGTGTGCAGGACCGAACGTGTGTGGGGTGCAATGCGACCGTGACAGGAGTGCTGTGAGTGTACCGCATTTTTTCCTTTTAAACTAGGTGCTTCGCCCCCTCAAAAAAATGTTGCTTCGCGCGATCCATCGATACTACTACTAGTAATTCAGTAATCCCGACTAAAACGGCACGGCCGGGTCTTTTGCCGCGCGATATGCTGGGAGGTTGGCTTAGTTGGGTTTTTTAGATTTGTCTCGGCTCAATAAAAAGCAGAGTTGGTGATGATGGTGTGCCTGTCATCCTGCAATAAATGTTGTCCGATCTATATCTAACGGATAAGAAGGAAACTATGACAATTTACCCGCACTCCTCTCCACATTTGCAGATAAGGCTTTCCCTCGTTCATCCTTTTCTCCCACAAGATCTTGATCTTCTGTGCAACGCCCGGGCATCTTGCTAGTACTCCTACAATATGTATATTATTGTGAAAGTTCATATACAACGACCAAGATTAATGCAAACACGACATATTTTCATTACATTTCGAACTTTTATAGGACAGAAAAATAAAAGAAACCCGACCCTAAACCTATTCTACGGCAGCGACCGACGTCCTCCATCTGCGATCTCTATGTACGGGGGCGGGGTTCAAGACCCGCGAAGTGAAGGTGCGGTCTCCGGCGAGGAAGAGTAGAACACGGGATACAGAGCGGCCAGTTGGCACACCATGCCCTGTCGCCTCCCATGCCCTACTCATCCTCGGAGGAGTCCCCGACCTCGGCGGTGCCGGACGTTGGACGGCGGCAAGTAGGACGCGTGGCTGACGGTGCTCCCGTCGTCGGCCGCCAGCGGGGCCATCGCTTGTGCGGTCGTGTCCACGTCCGGCTACGCCGCTATTGCGTCACGAGAGGCGACTTGAGCGAGGGCGGCGACCTCGAGCTTCATCCCCGAAGACAAGCTCTCCCACAGAGCGTTCACACTTGCGGTCATGGCGGATGTGGTGCCAGGTAGGAGGACGATGCGCTATGGTGTGGAGGTTAGCTGGGCATTGCCGCTTTAAGTAGCGCATTCCGGTGAGGCCAAGTGTCCGGGTGCGTCATTAAGTCGCGGAGTTGGTTCCTCGGGCACCGAGCCTCTTAACGACGACATACGAACGGATGGCATGAATGTGGGCAGCTGGCGCCGGCTGGGAACGCACCGCGTGACGGCGCGAGGGACGAGGGATTTGGTGTGTCAGGGTAGTCAGTTGCGGTCGTGGCAACATTGGAGATGCCCTTTGCCCAAATGCGATCCCCGCATGTCATTGAAAAAGCAAGATGACCCGGCATGGTCTCAGGTCTAGAGGATGCAGTTGGCCGCGCTACACCACTCTACGGACGCGTCGCGGCGCCCCGTGCATCCTCGACGAGCCGGGTGTTGGGGTGTGTTTCGATTGTGGCCAAAGTGCACCTTACCAAAATTTTGGTCATGACCCAAAGATTGGTGTTTGTTCGGATGGTTGCCATTTCTTTGGCATGCCAATGAACTCTAGCCAACTCTAGTTCATTTTTCTTGCCAATGTCGGCCAAATCATGGGCAACCAATACCTCAACAAAAAAATTGGCTACCCAATGCTTTGATGGGGCAACCTTGGGCACAAACCAAACATACCGTTGGTCGTGCCACAGCACTAACGCCACCCTCGGCACACTGAAACCGACCGTGTCTATCGACGATATGAGCGTGTCACTCACCGCGGTCGCCGTGTCCAGAGGCGGTACTGGAGCTGCACCCCGTTGTTGGCCCCAATGACCCACATGAACGGTTGTCGGTGGCGAGGAGGTCGTGGGCCAGCTCCTCCATTGGACTAGTCTGCGCTATGTCGGTTTCCCTGTTTTCCTGGCGATATTCAAGCGTTAGTGCTCCGCGTTGCGCATTAGGCCTTTCACTATGTAGGCCAAGCGAGACAACTTATTGTTTATTTGAGCCGTTCAAGTGTAATCATGTGGCGTTTGCTTATTTCTCATTCCTCTCCAACCCTCTTCTCCATCGTTTGTCGCCCTCCAGTCGAGTCCATCCTCCCGCATGCCTCATTTGAACATTCCGCTGAGTATCATTCGCATGTACCCACCCTAGTCCTCTTTCAATAGATCTCCGGACCCCGAGATGAAATCGAGAGGGAACGAGTGGGGGCACGTGATACCTAAGGCGGATTCAAAATTTTGAACCGTGATCATAGCATCCGCAAATCATATATAAAGGGTATTCAATGTTCGCTTCGCTTTTAACATACAATATACTCCCTCCTATCCTTTCTACTTTACATACTCCCTCCGTCTAGGTGAGTAAGTCATCTTAGGCTGTGCACCGTGACCAAGGAGGAGAGAAAAACGAGAGACATTAATGTCTATTTGCTAATTAAGTATTGCATGCAATGAACTAACCACTACATGTCGTTTTTGATAGTCTCAAGTCATTAAAAGCATGCACGCCCTCATCTCTTATTGGTTGATTTGTCAAGAAACAAGAAACGAGGTAGAAGTTAATGCACCGCGCCTAATTGTTTTGGGATTATTTGGTTTTCGTAAGATGACTTACACACCTAGACGGAGGGAGTATAAGTTTTATGTGTAGTCAAAGTATCTCTACTATGATAAAAAAAGGTATCAACATTCGACAACGCCCAATCATTATTGTTAGATTCGTACGTACTCCTAGATTTGTACTTGAGATGGTTTCCAATTTGACTATTGACAAGATTAATAGTACTCCTTTCACATAGGTGAGTAAGTCATCTTAGGCAGTGCACCGTGACCAAGGAGGAGGGGAAAACGAGAGATATTAATGTTTATTTGCTAATTAAAAGTATTGCATGCAATGAACTAGCCACTGCATGTCATGTTTGATAGTCTCAGGTCATTAAAAGCATGCACACCGTCATCTCTTATTGGTTCATATGTCAAGAAATAAGAAACGAGGTAGAAGTTAATGCACTGCGCCTACGTGTTTTGGGATTATTTGGTTTTCGTAAGATGACTTAGACACCTAGACGGAGGGAGTACATGAGATGTATAATGTGAAAATTATATCATTGGAACCTCCTTTCACATACAAAATTGACCATATGCTTTGTGTAAGTTGCATGTCATATATTATTAATCTAACATTTGGTCAAAGTTAGCCTCGAAAAACGCATTAGACCCTGTATGCTTTGTGTAAGTTGCATGTCATATATTATTACTCTAACATTTGAGTAAGTTGCATGTCATATATTATTACTCTAACATTTGGTCAAAGTAGTATAGTGGAAGTGGATCCTCTGACGTAGGTATCCCTGCCTTACCCTCCCTTTCAGTCACTTAGTGGCGGACCCCATGCTTGCTAGGCCCCGCATGTCAGTTACTCAATGGGTTCGGCCATGTCAGGGGATCCTCATCCGTAGTATACTCCCTCTGTTTTTATTTACTCCGCATAAAACGGAGGGAGTGGTGGTATAATAAATGACGCGGGCGGGGGAGGGGGAGGGACGTCGGTTTGCTCTCAACTGCGGTCCCACAAGCGAGCGAAAATGCAAGACGGCTGCTCCATTCGGTGAGCGACGTGGAGGGTCCAGCATGCCAGGCTACAACGCGAACGCGACAAGAGCGATGTACAGTCAAAACCGATTGACCGGTCGTCACCGGAACCACTATTCACACCAGAACCTTCGCTGCTTGGCCTACGCTAGCCACTGCCCTAAAACCACACAAAATCTCCAGCGCATTCCCCCACCTTTCGATCCCCTAGCCCGCATCAAGCGTCCCCTGGTTCGCCGGAAAGCCATGGTGCGCCGCAAGATCACATACTACAAGATGCTGACGCCGGAGCACCGCGCAGAAATCATGGCGGCGGTCGGCTCCACAGACCTCCATTCCCAAGCTCGCTTTGCGGCGGGCCAATCCCCGAGTTCTCTGGAGCCAAGCTACGAGGAGGAGGAAGACGATCCAATGTTCACTGCGGAGGTCGCGGTGCAGAAGGCCCCCGATGGGTATGAGACGATGGACGTCGACTTCGTGCACGTCCGAGTCCCCCATGGTGCAGGCGGACCAGCGGTTCAACATGGCGATACTAAAGGAGGACCGGGAGGCAGAGGCTCAACTCGACGCGGAGCGCGCGCATGCCACTGCCATTGAGGCTATCCTGTAGGCGGAACCGGATGTCGTGGATGTGAACCGGGCGGCGGAGGCTCAACTTGAGGCGGAGCGCGCGGATGCCGCTGCCATCGAGGCCCTCTCCGCAGCGTAACCGGACGCCCCGGACATGAACTCGGGCGGCAGAGGCTTGACTCGACGCAGAAAGCACGCGGATGCCTCTCTCATCGACGCCTCTCAGAGGGCGGAACGGAAGTCCTGGACTTGAACCAGCGGCGGAGGCTCGACTCGGACGCTGAGCGCCGCGGATGCCGCCGCCATCGAGGCCCTCCCGCAGCGGAACCGGACGCCCTCGACTTGAACTGGCTGTGCTCTCGTCCGTGCAGAAGCGCCCAGACGCCTCCGCTTGAACGAGTAGCCGGAGGTCGAGGACAACCACGGTGCGGAGACACACGCCGACAAATGACGGCTGGTTCAAGGCCGGCAGCCAAAGACGACGAGGCTGTCTCTTTTTCCGCGAAAGGATAGTTTTTCTTTATGTTGTTGTTTTTATGGATCTTTTTCGTGTAAAACATACTATTTGTTATGCAAGTCGCCTGACTTGGGTCAGTCTACCATTTCAGGCGGTTGGATGAATATTCTACGTCTCCTAACCCTTCTTTCCTTCTTCCTCACCTCGTCTTCTTCCCCAACGGACCACCGCACGGGCCGTACGGATACTCCCCAACATGCGGTTGGATAAACGTACTCTATGAACGAAAATTATGTGTCAGCGATAGGATGGATGAGTTTGGTTTGTTCACATGCGAAAGCACGTGTCAGTGAGGGTGCGTTCCCTTGGTTGGGTTTGCGGCGTGTAGGAGCGATCAGGTGAGGGTGCGGTGCGATCATGGCGTGGAAGCGACCGTGTGAGGGTGCGGTGCAACCTCGACAGCCGTGCGCAAGTGTACCTCCTTCTCATTTTGAAAACTTTAGGCAAGCTTGGCAAAAATGTGTGGCGAAGTTTGGCAATGCAAGGCCTAGACCCAAATAGGATAAGTAATGCACGCATTTAGGAGTACTAGTGTTAAAAAAGAAATGCAGGGTTTTCCTTCGCGGGATTTAATCGATACGAATCCTCGTTTCACATGTCAATTAATGCGTATTTTTTTCTCGAAAGACCAAAGAGCTAACCATCTCACTCCTCGTCGCTTGATTAATGCAGCGCCATGCAAACGGACCTTCTCACTTCCGCATGCATGCAGTGGATATTAATATCCTTGGTTGCTAACCCCATCAATTTTGCCTCAATTAGTTTTAGTGGCCCTTTTGCAAATTGTAATTTCGATATACTGGCCTTGTGTACAAAAAATGGAGGTCGTAACTATATTTGAATTCCTTGCCCATTGCGGTGACGTCGACGACTTTTTTTTGTGGTTTGGCGAAGTGCGTTTGACGGAGAACACCATTGAGGGAGACCACGGTAAGTCATTCGCAAGTGCCGCCTGCAAGCCGAGACAACCGCCTTATTTGCATCCAGGAAGTCCTTTACTAGTACTACTACTAGGAGTACTAGTGCGGTGAGATGGTTTCTCGAAGAAGACGAGGGAGACGCGGAGTCAGCTAAGAGTGAAATGATAGTTGCTTCGTCTGTGCTTTGTGATTTGACGCCTCACTACTTTGTGATTTGTGATAGAAGCGACAGGGGAGTAGACTCGGTGCTCTATATTGTACTACATTCGTCCAAGCATGGGAGAAAGAGGAGAGACGTTGCATTTTTCTATTCCTTCAATCAATCAATCAGGGAGCTTCGGTTCCATCCTTTTGGCTTTGGCAACACCATCCACAATGGTTCCCACGATGCCAAAAGCTATTTTCACATTTGGCTACACATTGTGGATGCCCTTAACCGTACCACTTGGTTTTGCTCCTGTGTGCTATCTATACAAATCTCAATTATATTGATCTAAAAAATTATAGAATCAAAGATTAGTAAAAAGGAGGTGATTTTGCCGTGCGGATGGCGGGGGGGGGGGGGTTTATTATTTTCAGAGGACGTTGTCCTGGCGGTTTGGTAACATGCGGTCCCACATGTCAGTGCTTTACCAAGCTGATCCGCGTCCCACATGAGGCAGAACAACGGCAGAAGCAACACGTGGTTAAGTTGAAGAAGATGAGGGAGAAGCGGATTCAGCAACGAGTGAAATGATGGTTGCTTCGTCCCTCCAACTTCTTTTTTTAGCATTATTACTTCGTCCCTCCAACTTAACTGCAGGAAAGGTGCAGCTTTGTGATTTGACGCCTCATTGCTCATTACTACGCCGGCGCCATGACTGGGGTGCTTCATCCCGGCTGCTCTGCACTGTATTCCGGTATGGCACGTGGACCCGGTAGCTAGATGTCCCACATGTCGGTGAAAGGGACTAGAAGATTTATGAAAGCGAGCGCTCCACTCTTACGACGGAGGAGTAGACGACACGACGGCCCAATGAACTGTCACTTGTACTGTATAGTACTATAGTTTTGCTGTTTCGCACGATCCATCGATACAAACCCGATTAAACAGGAAAGGGCGGGATTTTTCCCGCACGGTAGATGATACTGGCCATACATTTCAAAGGCAATTTTAATGTATGCAAACTGAATAATTATAAGTAAGAATATGATATCTAGTAAAACTAAAAACACATATGATTTATTGTGTTAGAGTGTAGTAGTAGTGTTGTATTGCATAGTTGTTAGATGTAACATGCGAGAACATGTAGAGATGTAGTTTTGGAGGGCCTACAGAGAGAAAAGCGTAATACGTTCACCGAACTTCAGAATAAGTTGATTACGGTCACTATACGTTTTGCGGTGATTATCCGGTCACTTGCTCACAGTTCAGCATCGGATTGCACTCTGTTGACCGGCCATATAGTCTGTGTGGCGCCATGTTGACTAGTTAAATTGACCAAGTTCCTTGTGGTTCCCACCTGTCAGTTCGCATAGGGAAAAGGTCAGATAAACACAAATTTACGCAGACGCGACAAGGCTCCAACCCGTGCGCGGGAATCACCTGGTTGTGTATGTGTCTGTCAGGGCCTGATGTGTGCGCATGCACGTGTAGGTTGAGCACTTGAGCGTGAGAGTGTGTGTTGGTCGTGTGGTGTACTGGTGTGTGCATGCATGCGTGTGTGTGTGCGTGTGAGTGTTGTGTGCGTGCGTGGCTACGTGTGTACGTGTGAGTGTTGCGTGCGTGCGTGGGTGCATGTGTTTGTGTGAGTGTTGCGTGGATGGAGTTCCTGTGCATGCGTGTGTGTATAATCACCACACCAGCTCTTGTGTGTTAAAACAGACGGCTCAGCATACCAATACAAGGCCACCTTGGCTGCTGTGCCCGCGGTCATGACTTCGAACCACCGTCAAATATTTTTTTGTCCTTTGTTTTCATTCTTACAAGCAATATGCCCGTGCGTTACACGTAACATCAAGATGCATTTGTATGACTTGTTTATCTTGTGAGAGAAAAGGATGAACGAGGGAAGGCCTTATTTGCAAATGTGGAGAGGTGTGTGGGTTCCTTTTTTGCAAAATTGCCATAGTTTCTTTCCTATCCGTCAGATATAAATCGGACGGCCTATATTGCAGGATGGCAGGCACACCATCAGCACCAACTCTGTTTTTTATAAGAGTGTATTTTATGTATTTTATGTATTTTATAATAGTGTAGATGTAGAGTAGATACAAGTCGACAGGTGGGCACGATGTTAGTGAGATAATGTGATGCAACACTAGAGGTGCCACGTGGAGCGTTTAACTGGTCAACTAGTCATGTCATGAGCAAATACAAAGTTGTACGGTGAGCTCGTGATTGTATAATAACCACTAAACATAAACCGTAACCGTAATGAGTGGATTATGAAGTCCAATGTATGTATCATGCTTTCGCTTCAAATACAATGATCGTCATTGCATATATCGCGAGAGAAAGATGAAACACGCGTGAATTTTCTGGGGGCTTACTTCTAGAGGACCTGGAGATAGTTTTGTGTGCATACGTGAAAGGGGCGTACAGGGGCGGTATGCGATGGAGAGAGAGATGTTCTTCGATTCTCTTTATTATGAGTAACTTTGTATATAGTATAAAAATATACAAATTCACAGTGCGGAATAAATATCATTGTGGGCACCATGCAATGCAAATTAGCGTCAGACTCCTCCATATAACTTTGTAATGTTGTATATATGTAGAAACTCTAAAATATTTTTTGGCCACACTTTATTCAAAAGGAATGTTGTATGTAAATAAATGTGAAGAGAGGGCTTTTTAGATCAATGGGGTACGTGATGTAACATGTGTGAATGTGTAGTTGATGCATTTGGCGGGGCCTAGAGAGGTATGTGTGTGTATTACGTATTCGAGAGAGGCATGGATAGAGGGGCCGACGGGGGTGGGGGTGGGAGAGATAGCACGAGAAATGAGAGTGGTCTAGAGAGAGAGACGAGTATGACGTCATGACAAGAGATTACATTCCCTTGAGTGTGTATATGCAAGGGGGGGGAATAGAGGCACCAGGAGAAATTTTCTGTGTGTGTGGTGTTTGTGTTGGTATGTGTGGGTGTGAGAAGATAATGAGACGTGGGGGCAGAGGGTGTGTCACCGCGTGAGGTCCGGTGGGTCGAGGTGAGGCCCTTCGTTCGGTTCCGTCCTACGCCACATTGGTCGTCCCATGAGACATTTAGGAAGACCCATGGATGACTAGTCGTACAAGACAAAGATAGCAGAATTCTGAAGGACTCTGTGTCCACTGACAAAGCCGGCTAGGATTTGTAACCCTAGGTTCTTGGACTAAGGTAACCCCTTTATCTCTGATACTACTATTCATCCAACCTAACTTTAAGGGGCGTCCTACAAAATGCTCTGCTAGAATCATACTCGTCGATTAGGAAGAAAGTGTGAGATAATGCGTGAGAGACAGGCGTAAAGATAATGTGCGTACATGAGACATGTAGGCAGGTCCGTGTATATAGAAAGGGTCGATGATGATTGTGCGTGTGTATGTTTGCGAGAGGAAGAGTGCTTGTGATAAAGGTTAGTGAAAACAGTTGTGAATGGTTACGAGAGGGAGGGAGGGTTATATCTAGAACATGTGTGCGAGAAAGACACCTTGGGAGAGAGTGTGTGAGCATGTGTGAGAGACCACCGATGGAGAGTGAAACTAGACGTAAAAGACTGCTCTACACATTGATTAAAGATATAAATTGTATCCAAATATTAGGATGGGATCATGATATTTGCAATTCGTAAGGAGCGGTCATTGATCCATCGACATCTAGATTCTATCAAATTTGAGCATGTCTATGTTATTATTCGACACAATTGATCCACATAGTTAGTATTTTGAACTCCAGACAATGCATCACTTTAGCAATCGAATATAAACGTGAGTATAGTTCATGTTGTGTGTGTAAAGCACATTATACATACGAAAGTTACACAATGGACATTTATAAATAGCTACCTATGAACTAGCATACATTTGAATTCAACCTAAGGTGGTTTAAAAAATCGAATTCAACATGAAGTCCATTCAATTATTTGAATTTGATATCATGGCATTTGTAAACCATACCTAAACTATGGCGGTACCGATCTTTGCTCGATTTTGTACATAATAGCATATGTAGTCGGTACAAAATAGATTCAAATTTAGCTCCTCCATTCCAAAATAATCGTAGTTATAGGATTTTCAAGTGTCAAAATTTCAAAAGGAAGCGGATAATTTAATGAGGTTTTCAAACATACAAGGTCAAATATAACGTTGTCTATTTAGGTCAATCCTCATAGTTCAAGAGTACTCTAAACGTGAATGCTTGTGTTTCAAAATTTCGAACGAAGCGTCAAAAGAGCCTCTACTACTTGAAACTGCGTGAGACCAATGTTTGGTAGTACAAGGAAATTACTTTTCTAATAACTCCGACCTGTGAAACCTACCGGCCCGACGTCCAAAGGTCTAAACCGGGGTAGGTTTGTAGCTTCATCTAGACACCACGCAACCGCCTCCGAAAACATTCATACACAATGGCCGCCTAAGCACACATGCTTGGCCGAAATCGCCCCGCCCACTATTTGGGACACCTGGATTACCATCCTACCCCGACCCATGATGGGTCCGAATTTAAGAGGGGGCAAAGTTTGTACTTTCCCCAAATTTTAAACAAGCGCCCCCATCTTCTCGTTCTAAAAGCCAAAACAAGTGCCTCCTGCATCAAACAAGGTTCCCCCACCCGTCCAATTCCCCATTCGTACTGTGGGCGCCAAAACTACCTCTACACCAGCCATGAAGCCCAGCGTCCTCCGTCCGCCACCCCATCCCACCCATCAACCGCCGCCTCCTCCATCACGCCGGAGCCGATACCCCGACGCCGTCGTCCACCGCAACCTCAACCGCAACGCCTCCACGACTAGTAGTTGAAGCCGAGGCCAAGCCGTCTGCATTCGAGCCAGTTCAACCACGCCGTCCTCAAGGCCTCACCGCTGCCGCTTCCAACTTTGCCACCCTCCACCGCACCGAGCTATTCCTACCTACGCCGCCCTTCGCCGCCTCGGATCTGCTTCCCTCCGCCGACATACGGCCACGGCAACACAATCAACAATTTGGCCATGGGTTCGTCTAAGCCTGCACCCTCCGTAACATCGGTTTCCCGGTAAAAAGAAGAAGATCGCCATGACATGTGGAGGTGACCACACCGCAACCGAAGAAGGTACTCCTCTTCCCTTATTCATGCAAATCTTACGTTTCTGCTTGCACGGTATTCATCCCACGTAAGACACTAGTTGACCGCTTCTTCTTGATACTAGATGTTCCTAGTAACTCGCGATGCACAAGGTTTCTCCTCATATACTATTTCACCTTAGCTAGAGGTCCGTCACCCCCTGAATTTCAATTTCGCCGCTTGATTCCCAATTAATCTGAAGCATTCCCCGGCGTAACAGACTCTAGTATGACTATTACGCCGGGAAGCAGCGCCTTGGTGTTTATCTTAGGGGCGTCTACGGCCTAGAGCTACTGGCAACCGATCTGGAGGTCGGCCGGGATTAAAGGGATGGCTTGGGGGCGCTACCAAGCATGGCGGTGGTGTGAGGTCGATGGGAGGGCGGGGCGGCGGAGGCACCGGTCTGGGCCGGTGGTTGCTGGTGGTTCGAGAAAGATCGTCAACAAAGGATCGCGGAGGTAGACGAAGGCCATCTGCCTGCTCCTTATAGATCGATGGTTCATTAAAAAATCAATCGACCTATTTATTTTCAATGATCGTTATCTTAGATATGACCACATGTGGTGGTGTCTTTGGAGGAGTACCTGCATTTCCTGTGCTCATATATTACAAAATCATACGGAGTAGAATCTAATTTTGTTTGCCATGCGATATTGTAGAGCTATCATATGTCTCCTATCATTTATTTTTCAGCCACCTACTATCTGCTACTTTTACAAAGGCACTAGTTCTCGCACACACTTCACCCTTACTCTCACTATTGTGTTTTCATGCAAGGGTATTTCAGACTGCTGCCATGAGAGAAGCCAAAAGAAAAGAGAGAAGTCGCTCCGACCAGATGTCGGTAGGCAAGACACGTTACAACGCTATAAAGGGTGCAGTGTCAGCAGATGGAGACGGTAAACGTAGCTCTGGAGTTGATGACCTCGCTCGCAATGAACCACCATCCCAGGTGCTTGCTTTAACTTCATGGTGTCATATGTGGTTGCATGTTCCATATGGTGTCTAGCTTGTATTCGAAAGGCCGAAGTCGGTCTTTATTAAGATAAGGAAAGATATTTTTTACATGAACCACCATCCCGTGAGCACCAGAAGACAAATAGCTACTCAGGGCACTGGCCGAGCCAGTGACAAGCCCAGCAAAGACACGCATCACCTGGAAGCCAACTAAAAAGCCGCGATGGTGGTGAAGCAGCCCGCCTCCCAACAGGCTCTCGGGTCCTAGATGATCATGTTCACCACTCCAGCCAGATGTCTAGCTTGTATTGCTTCCAATTTGGCTAAATTGCGTCTGCTTAGCTTACACATTATACCTTTGAATATGACATGCCTTTCTGTTTTTGGTACATACTAGTACATCCGTATTAACCATGTTCTTACATCAAACTAATGTTCTTGTGTATCCCTCATCAATCACTTATGACGAGGCAGGCAGGCAAGGGGGCTACTCCTCATTTAATGAATGCAGCGTCAGCCTCCCGACATGATTCTCAAGAAACATAAATGCTAGATGAAGATAGTGAACGAGCTCAGAAGTTGATTACAGCATTTCCCTACACTAGCATCGCAGTGCTTGCTCTAACTTGGCAGCGTGATATGTGGTTGCATGTTGCATATGGTGTCTAGATTGTAATTCTTCCAATCTGGTTAAACTGCATGTGCTAGTCTCGCTTAGCTTATACTCCTGTAAATGTGACATTATACCAAGTAATGTGACATGCCTTCCTCGTATTTAGTACATAGTACATCTGTGTATTAAGCATGTCCTTACATAAAACTATTGTTTTTTTGTATCCCGCATCAATCAATATGACGAGACACCTTTAGTATATACAAAGGCAATATTAGTTGCATCTTTCATATGATTTATAGCATGCAATCGCTTCTAATTTGTTGAAATTCCATTTATGATGGGACGCTTTTAACTTGGCGTAGTCATATTGGTTGCCTCTTTCATGTGGTGTCTAGCTTGCATTGCTTCTTATTTGCTGGAATGGTTTCGCTTAGTTTACACAAACAGTTGTGAACATGCCATGTCGTCCTGTTTTCGCATATATTCCATCCTCGTATCATGAGATTGCCTTACATCATATTATTGATTGTCAGAATCATGCATGAATGAGTTCTGAAGAGAGAATTTTAGTGCTTTTTCATGTCGGTTATACTTGACAATTCAAAATCAATAAAGCGGAAGGAAGTTAGCAAGGCAGCGGATAAAGGTGCTCCTTCCAAACGGAGGGCCTCTACAGCTTTCTACTCCTCCACACCCCCAAGATGATTTCCAAGACAACACATGCATAGACACTCAACAAAGCTGTGTTTATGATGAGCACGTCTCCCTAGTGCAGCATCACCGGTGCTCCCTCTAACTTGGCAATCAAGTATATGTGGTTGCATGTTATGTGTGATGTCTAGCTTGTATTGCTTCTAATTTTTTTGAATTCCATCTGCTTACTTTACACATTATACTTGAATAAGACACGTGTTCTTGTTTCTTGAACATACAATATCTGTCTATCACACCATGTTCTTACATCAAATTACTACTGTTGTGTAACCTGCAACAATCACTTATCATAAGACACGTTTGACTTTGGAGTGTGATATAGGTTACATCTCACATTATTTTCTAGCTTGTACTACTAATTTGTTGAAATGGCACTTATGACGAGACAGTTTTAACTTGGTAGAGTGATATTCGTTGCATCTTTCATATGGTGTCTAGCTTTCATTGCTTCTAATTTGTTGAAATGCCTTCTTCTTAGTTTACACATCATAAGATGTGAATATGCAATGGCACTAATGACGAGAGACCTCTAACATGGTAGTGTGATGTTGTTTGCATCTTGCATATGATTTATTTCTTGTACTGCTTCACATTTGTTTAAACGCCATTTATGCTGAGACACTGTTAACTTGGCAGAGCGATATTTGTAACATCTTTCATATGGTGCCTACCTTCCATTGCATTGCTTCTAATTTTGTGAAATGTCTTCTTCTTAGTTTACACATCATAGTTCTGGTTATCTCTTCCGTCCTGTTTTTCATACATATTACATCCTCCTATCATGTGGTTGTCTAACATCAAAGTTCAGTTCGTCTGCATCACGCATCAATTTGTTCTGAAGAACTAAATTATTATTTGTTTTTCTTGTCGGATTGACTTAACATGGCACAGAGAAAGAGGAAGAAACACAGAATGGCAGGGAATGAGAAGCGGATGAATCCTGCAGATTCTGCTGGTACTGATGGTGCAATAGAAGGTGAAAGTCCAGCGGAAAATTCTACAAACACAGCATACCATCCTACACGAGCTGCAAAAAAGCCAAACAAAAACAAATAGCTGCCACCAAACAAGCAAAGACAGCCCTAGTTCTTGCAACACCTACGACAGTACTACCAGTTGCACGACATACTCGTGCGTCAACTGAGCTAGCAGTACGTTCCCAAGCTCCCTTGCCACCTGACACTACTTCCCAAGCACTCTTGACACAAGACGAGTTGGCAATATCAAATGAACCTTGTGAGCTTCAACAGCAAGAAGGTAGTTGCTGGAGTCAAGTTACACTTGCATGCTTCTTTATATGTAGTCTCACAGTTTGATGTACACTAACACTTCCTATGTTCGTTGTTGGACTAGCACCTAGGCGCAAGAGGAAACAAACATTAGGGATAATGCTCGATAGGTTAACTAAATATAGAGGAGGAAGAATGGAGATCCGTTTTGAGGCAGGTTTAAAAGGCCACGTGATGCTGCTGAGTCACCAAGTTAGTATCAGAGGCAGCGGTTGCCATTAGGTGTCATGTACGTATCCTCCCAACATGGATTCAGTACAGGAATGACAAAGACGAAACCTAGTTCAAAACCTTCCTCGACCACTTATCTGTAAGTATGGTTATGTATGGAAACTAGTAATATCGTATTGCTCTGTCCCATACTTTCTAGGTTGCTGATAATGAGACACCCATAATTTTCAACAGATGAGGTTCAAGTTGGATAGCCAAGATGATGCAACCAGACAAGCTTGCACCCATGTTTCAAGTCTGCTCTGCGACAGTATCGGTATAACTTGAGGAAAACTCACTTTGAAGGCAAGGCTAACAGTGAACTTTCCCAAACATCTCCAGTGGAAAATATATCGGATGAAGACTAGAGGGGCCTTGTTAAACACTGGTCTGATCCAAAGTATCAGGTACATTATATATATGTGATCAGATCACATCTTGAAGTCCTATTGACGCATGTGCCACACAAATCTATCTTCTTGTAGGTGAACTGTTCAAAGAACAAGGCCAACCGTACGAAAGTGAAATTCCAATGCATTTACGTGATCTCATAGCTATATTGCACAATCGCGAGGCTCTTGTAATTAGTCGTTGTTTCACTCTTTTCACTGTACCATATTATCAGATCTATATTGACTTGTTCGAAATGCATAGGAAAGCCCGCAAGGACCAAAAAGTACCTGAACCAAATGATGTGGAAATCTTGAAGGACTGTCACACCAGCAAGAAGAAGGGCATGACTACACCAAATCAGCCATTGTTGTAAGTCCTTAATCCTCATGCCTTTTAACTACTACTTACTCGACTTGTGCCTTGAACTGCATGGTTTGCAGCCAATGTCTATTACTCTTTTCAATTTTATACACAATTGTCTTAGCGTATCATTGCACCTTACAAGGTTTAAAAGGGAGGAGTGATGTTCCTTTGATCTTGACCCGTAATCTAGTTCCGTGTTGGACTTGCCCAAACAATGTTACAATTGCCTGTTTGTCTGTTCTCAGTTGTTTTGTGATATGAATGATGTCATACTATGCTTACTGTATTATAAACTTCATCTCTTTATCCTTAGCCCTCAATACAATGTGAAGAAATAGACAATACATTAGCGATGGTACATGGTCATATGTTTGGAAACTGGTTTTATTATGTACTTTGCAACAAAATACACCTAATATTTTACATGGGTTCACCAGTAATAAGTTACAGATATAGACCAAAGCTATTTTGTTTGGTTTTGCTGCCTCCTTAATATCTTCTGCTCGGTACTAGTAATGTAAAACCTCAACTTTTCAAATGAGCTATGGAAAAATGGTGGAACCGCCACCTTCCGAAGGTGGCGAGGCAACTATAACCGCAATGTCAGCTCTTCTGCCGCTTGGGTCAAGATCTGTCCACTAACAAAGGCCAAAAGCACGTTCTGCGTAATACTTTGGGTTGGTTGTTAAGGCAATATCGTCCAAACTGCCTCATGATCAAGATATGCAAGCTCAAAGCAATGTTGTATCTGCGCCTGCACACAAGTCCATTCCCTAACAGAGGCCCTTTGTGAAACAAGGAGAAACATTGCTCAATGTCGTCAAGATATGCATGGTTTTGAAACCAGACTATCAGACATTTGCTATGTTGTTCAGGAGCCTAGGGAAATGAAGGCGAGGGTTATGGTGCTCCATCGGACAATACAGCATGAAAACATAACAGTCAGGTCAAATGAACCAAGCTTCTGAACTTCTGGTGGTGCATTTATCTGCTAGACTGTTAAGTTTTATGCCAACCTTCCTTTTGTTATATAGTTGTAATTTGTTTTGGTGCGATACAAAATTTATTCTTAACGTGCAGCCACCGGCTGAAGAAAAACAGCAAGCCATTTTTGTATCGTGTAGGGTGTTCCCTATATTTGCACTGGAGGCGATCTTTGATGCCGAGTGGATGTAATCTGTGCAATCGCCTTAATAGCCTAGCGTTGGTTTCGGCCTTATTTATTTCCTCGTCTTCTTTTTCCCTGGTTTGCTAGTGGCCGCAACTACCCATGGGCCATATACGGGCCGTAGGTGTTGGGGAACGTAGTAATTTCAAAAATTTTCCTACGATCACGCAAGACCATGGTGATGCATAGCAACGAGATGAGAGTGTTGTTCACGCATTCTCAGAGACCAGCAACGGAAGCGTTGACGCAACGTAGAGGAAGTAGTCGCATTTCTTCACGATCCAACCGATCCAAGTACCGAACGCACGGCACCTCCGAAGTTCTGCACACGCTCAGCTCGATGACGCCCTCGAACTCCGATCCAGCCGAAAGTGTTGAGGGAGAGTTTCACAAGACGACGGCGTGGTGACGATGATGATGTTCCACCGCGCAGGGCTTCGCCTAAGCTCCGCCACGGTATTCTCGAGGTGTAATATGGTGGAAGGGGCACCGCACACGGCTAAGGAAAGATCTCAAGGATCAACTTGTGTGTCATGGGGTGCCCTGCCCTCAGATATAAAGGAGGGAAGGGAGGGCTGGCGGCCAAGGTTTGCGCGCCAGGTGTCCTACTCCTACTAGGAGTAGGATTCCCCCAATCCTAGTCCAACTAGGTTTCCCCAAGTGGGAAGGGAGAGAGAGGCGCTTCTCTCCTAGTCCTAATAGGACTAGGGAAGGGGAAGGTGCGACCAGCACTTGGGCCCCCTTTTCTCCTTTCCACTAAGGCCCATGTTGGCCCATTAGCATTCCGGGTTCCAGAACCTCCCTGCATTTGGTAAAATTCCCAATTTCACCCGAACACTTCCGATGTCCAAACATAGACTTCCAATATATGAATCTTTATGTCTCGACCATTTCGAGACTCCTCGTCACGTCCGTGATCTCATCCGGACTCCAACAACCTTCGGTACAGAAACATCATAACAACTCATAGTAACTGTCATCGAAACGTTAAGCGTGCGGACCCTACGGGTTCGAGAACTATGTAGACATGACCGAGACACCTCTCCGGTCAATAACCAATAGCGGGACCTGGATGCCCATATTGGCTCCTACATATTCTACGAAGATCTTTATCGGTCAGACCGCATAACAACATATCGTTGTTCCCTTTGTCATCGGTATGTTACTTGCCGAGATTCGATCGTCGGTATCCAATACCTAGTTCAATCTCGTTACCGGCAAGTCTCTTTACTCGTTCGTAATACATCATCTCACAACTAACTCATTAGTTGCAATGCTTGCAAGGCTTATGTGATGTGCATTACCGAGAGGGCCAGAGATACCTCTCCACAATCGGAGTGACAAATTCTAATCTCGAAATATGCCAACCCAACATGTACCTTCGAGACACCTGTAATGTACCTTTATAATCACCCGATTCGTTGTGACGTTTGGTAGCACCCAAAGTGTTCCTCGTGCAAACGGAGTTGCATAATCTCATAGTTATAGGAACATGTATAAGTCATGAAGAAAAGCACTAGCAACAAACTATACGATCAGGTGCTATGCTAATGGAATGGGTCATGTCAATCAGATCATTCAACCAATGATGTGATCCCGTTAATCAAATAACAACTCCTTGTTCATGGTTTAGGAAACACAACCATCTTTGATTAACGAGCTAGTCAAGTAGAGGCATACTAGTGACACTCAGAGGTTTATGTATTCACACATGTATTATGTTTCCTGTTAATACAATTCTAGCATGAATAATAAACATTTATCATGATATAAGGAAATAAATAATAACTTTATTATTGCCTCTAGGGCATATTTCCTTCATCTCCCACTTGCACTAGAGTCAATAATCTAGATTACACAAGAATGATTCTAACACCCATGGAGTCTTGGTGCTGATCATGTTTTGCTCGTGGAAGAGGCTTAGTCAACGGGTCTGCAACATTCAGATCCGTATGTATCTTGCATATCTCTATGTCTCCCACCTGGACCAAATCCCGGATGGAGTTGAAGCGTCTTTTGATGTGCTTGGTTCTCTTGTGAAATCTGGATTCCTTTGCCAAGGCAATTGCACCAGTATTGTCACAAAAGATTTTCATTGGACCCGATACACGAGGTACATCACCTAGATCGGTTATGATCTCCTTCATCCAGACTCCTTCATGAGCTGCTTCCGAAGCAGCTATGTACTCAACTTCACATGTAGATCCCGCCACGACGCTTTGTTTGGAACTGCACTAACCGACAGCTCCTCCGTTTAATGTAAATACATTATCCGGTTTGCGATTTAGAATCGTCCTGGATCGTTGTCAAAGCTTCGTCGACGTAACCTTTACGACGAAGTTTCTTTGTCACCGCCATAAATGAGAAACATATCCTTAGTCCTTCTCAAGTACTTAAGGATGTTCTTGACCGCTGTCCAAAGGATCCACTCTGGATTACTTTGGTACCTGCCGCCAAACTTACAAAGAAGGCACACATCGTGTCTGGTACACAAGATTGCATACATGATAGAGCCTATGGCTGAAGCATAGGGAACATCTTTCATTTTCTCTCTATCTTCTCATGGTGGTCGGGCATTGAGTCTTACTCAACTTCACACCTTGTAGCACCGGCAAGAACCCTTTCTTTGCTCGATCCATTTTGAACTTTTTCAAAACTTTATCAAGGTATGTGCTTTGTGAAAGTCCTATTAAGCGCCTTGATCTATCTCTATAGATCTTAATGCCCAATATGTAAGCAGCTTCACCGAGGTCTTTCATCGAAAAACTCTTATTCAAGTATCCCTTTATGCTATCCAGAATTCTATATCATTTCCGATCAGTAATATGTCATCCACATATAATATCGTAAATGCTACAGAGCTCCCACTCACTTTCTTGTAAATACGTGCTTCTCCAAAAGTCTCAGATAAAACCAAATGCTTTGATCACACTATCAAAACGTTTATTCCAACTCCGAGAGGCTTGCACCAGTCCATAAATGGATCGCTGAGCTTGCACACTTTGTTAGCTCCCTTCGGATCGACAAAACCTTCTGGTTGCATCATATACAACTCTTCTTCCGTAAATCCATTCAGAATGCAGTTTTAACATCCATTTGCCAAATTTCATAATCATAAAATGCGGCAATTGCTAACATGATTCGGACGGACTTAAGCATCGCTACGGGTGAGAAGGTCTCATCGTAGTCAATCCCTTGAACTTGTCGAAAACCTTTTGCAACAAGTCGAGCTTTATAGACAAGAACATTACCATCAGCGTCAGTCTTCTTCTTGAAGATCCATTTATTCTCAATTGCTTGCCGATCATCGGCAAGTCAACCAAAGTCCACACTTTGTTCTCATACATGGATCCCATCTCGCATTTCATGGCCTCAAGCCATTTTGTGGAATCTGGGCTCACCAACGCTTCTTCATAGTTCGTAGGTTCATCATGTTCCAAAGAACATGACTTCCGAATAGGATTACCGTACCACTCGGTGCGGATCTTGCTCTGGTTGATCTACGGGTTCTGAGAAACTTGATCTGAAGTTTCATGATCATCATCATTAGCTTCTTCCCTATTTGGTGTAGGTGTCCACGTAAACTGTTTTCTCGTGATGTACTACTTCTCAATAAGGGAGTAGATACAGTTATCTCATCAAGTTCTACTTTCCTCCCACTCACTTCTTTCGAGAGAAACTCCTTCTCCAAAAAGTTTCCGAATTTAGCAACAAAATCTTGCCTTCGGATCTGTGATAGAAGGTGTACCCAACAGTCTCCTTTGGGTATCCTATGAAGACACATTTCTCCGATTTGGGTTCGAGCTTATCAGGTTGAAGCTTTTTCACATAAGCATCGCAGCCCCAAACTTTCGTAAACGACAACTTTGGTTTCTTGCCAAACCACAGTTCATAAGGCGTCGTCTCAACGGATTTAGATGGTGCCCTATTTAAAGTGAATGTAGCCGCCTCTAAAGCATAACCCCAAAACGATAGCGGTAAATCAAGAAGAGACATCATAGATCGCACCATATCTAATAAAGTACGATTCTGACGTTCGGACACACCATTACGTTGTGGTGTTCCAGTGGCGTAAGTTGCGTAAACTATTCCGCATTGTTTCAAATGTAGGCCAAACTTCAGAACTCAAATATTCTCCTCCACGATCGATCGTAGAAACTTTATTTTCTTGTTACGATGATTTTCCACTTCACTCTGAAATTCTTTGAACTTTTCAAATGTTTCAGACTTGTGTTTCATTAAGTAGATATACCCATATCTGCTTAAATCATCTGTGAAGGTGAGAAAATAACGATATCCGCCATTTAGCCTCAACATTCATTGGACCACATACATCAAGATGTATGATTTCCAATAAATCTGTTGCTCTCTCCATAGTTCCGAGAACGGTGTTTTAGTCATCTTGCCCATAAGGCACGGTTCGCAGTGCCAAGTGATTCATAATCAAGTGACTCCAAAAGTCCATCAAGATGGAGTTTCTTCATGCGCTTTACACCGATATGACCTAAACGGCAAAGTACACAAATAAGTTGCACTATCATTATCAACTCTGCATCTTTTGGTTTCAACATTATGAATATGTGTATCACTACTATCAAGATTAAGTAAAACAAACCATTCTTCAATGGTGCATGACCATAAAAGATATTATTCATATAAATAGAACAACCATTATTCTCTCGATTTAAATGAATAACCGTCTCGCATCAAACAAGATCCAGATATAATGTTCATGCTCAACGCTGGTACTAAATAACAATTATTTAGGTCTAATACTAATCCCGAAGGTAGATGTAGAGGTAGCGTCGATCGCGATCACATCGACTTTGGAACCATTTCCCACGCCAAGCGCGCCGTCACCTCGTCCTTAGCCAATCTTCGCAATCCGTAGCCCCCTGCTTCGAGTTGCAAATATTAGCAACAGAACCAGATCAAATACCAAGTGCTATCATGCGAGTATTAGTAAGGTACACATCAATAACATGTATATCATATATACCTTTGTTAACCTTGCCATCCTTCTTATCCGCCAAATACTTGGGGCAGTTCCGCTTCCAAAGTGACCAGCCTGCTTGCAATAGAAGCACTCGGTTTCAGTGCTTAGGACCAGACTTGGGTTTCTTCTCTTGATTAGCAACTTGCTTGCCGTTCTTTTGAAGTTTCCCTTTTTCTTTCCTTTGCCCTTTTCTTGAAACTAGTGGTTTTGTTAACCATCAACACTTGATGCTCCTTTTGATTTCTACCTCCGCGGCTTTCAAAGCATCGCCAAGAGCTCGGGCATTGTTTTGGTCATCCCTTGCATATTATAGTTCATCACGAAGCTCTTGTAGCTTGGTGGCGATGATTGGAGAATTACATCAATGACGCAATCATCCGGAAGATTAACCCCAGCTTGAATCAAGTGATTGTTATATCCGGACATTACGAGTATATGCTCCTTGTAACCGTTCTCCTCCATCTTACAGCTATAGAACTTATTGGAGACTTCATATCTCTCAATCCGGGCATTCGCTTGGAATATTAACTTCAACTCTGGAACATCTCATATGCTCCATGGTGTTCAAAACGACGTTGAAGTCCCGGTTCTAAGCCGTAAAGCATGGCACACTGAACTATAGAGTAGTCATCGACTTTGCTTTGCCAGACGTTCACAACTTCGGCGCAGCCCTTGCACCAGGCCTGGCACCTAACGGTGCTTCCAGACGTAATTCTTCCGTGCAGCAATAAGGATAATCCTCAAGTTACGGACCCGGTCCGTAATTGCTGCCATCATCTTTCAACTTTGCTTTCTCAAGGAACGCATTAAAATTCAACGGAACAACAAAGACGAGCCATCTATCTACACATCATAGACAAGCAAGATACTATCAGTACTAAGTTCATGATAAATTTAAGTTCAATTAATCATATTACTTAAGAACTCCCACTTAGAAAAATATCCTCCAATTCTCTAAGTGATTGCGTGATCCATATCAACTACACCATGACCTATCATCACGTGAGATGGAGTAGTTTCAATGGTGAACATCACTATGTTGATCATATCTACTATATGATTCACGCTCGACCTTTCGGTCTCCGTGTTCCGATGTCATATCTTATATGCATAGCTCGTCAAGTATAACCTGAGTATTCTGCGTGTGCAACTGTTTTGCACCAGTTGTATTTGAACGTAGAGCCTATCACACCCGATCATCACGTGGTGTCTCAAAGACGAAGAACTTTCGCAACGGTGCATACTCAGGAGAACACTTCTTGATAATTTAGTAAGGGATCATCTTATAATGCTACCGTCAATCAAAGCAAGATAAGATGCATAAAGGATTAACATCACATGCAATCAATATAAGTGATATGATATGGCCATCATCATCTTGTGCTTGTGATCTCCATCTCCGAAGCACCGCGACACCTTGATCTCCATCGTAGCATCGTTGTCGTCTCGCCAAACTTATGCTTCTCGACTATCGCTACCGCTTAGTGATAAAGTAAAGCATTACAGGCGATTGCATTGCATACAATAAAGCGACAACCATATGGCTCTCGCCCGATTGCCGATAACTTCGGTTACAAAACATGATCATCTCATACAATAAAATTCAGCATCATGTCTAGACCATATCACATCACAACATGCCCTGCAAAAACAAGTTAGACGTCCTCTACTTTGTTGTTTGCAAATTTTACGTGGCTGCTACGGGCTTAAGCAAGAACCAATCTCACCTACGCATCAAAACCACAACGATACTTCGTCAAATAGACTCCGTTTTAACCTTCTCAAGGACCGGGCGTAGCCACTTTTCAGTTCAACTAAAGTTGGAGAGACAGTCTTCCACAAGCCATCTATGTGCGAAAACGCGTCGAGGGAACCGGTCTCGCGTAAGAGTACGCGTAAGGTTGGTCTGGATCGTCATCCAACAATACCGCTGAACCAAAGTATGACATGCCGGTAGGCGTATGACTTGTATCGTCCACAACTCACTTGTGTTCTACTCGTGCATATCATCAAACCATAAAAACCTAGGCTCTGATACCACTGTTGGGGAACGTAGTAATTTCAAAAATTTTCCTACGATCACGCAAGACCATGGTGATGCATAGCAACGAGATGAGAGTGTTGTCTACGTACCCTCGTAGACCAGCAACGGAAGCGTTGACGCAACGTAGAGGAAGTAGTCGTACTTCTTCACGATCCAACCGATCCAAGTACCGAACGTACGGCACATCCGAGTTCTGCACACGTTCAGCTCGATGACGTCCCTCGAACTCCGATCCAGCCGAGTGTTGAGGGAGAGTTTCGTCAGCACGACGGCGTGGTGACGATCATGATGTTCCACCGGCGCAGGGCTTCGCCTAAGCTCCGCTACGGTATTCTCGAGGTGTAATATGGTGGAAGGGGGCACCGCACACGGCTAAGGAAAGATCTCAAGGATCAACTTGTGTGTCATGGGGTGCCCCCTGCCCCTGTATATAAAGGAGGGAAGGGGAGGGGCTGGCCGGCCAAGGTTTGCGCGCCAGGGTGTCCTACTCCTACTAGGAGTAGGATTCCCCCAATCCTAGTCCAACTAGGTTTCCCCAAGTGGGAAGGGAGAGAGAGGCGCCCTTCTCCTAGTCCTAATAGGACTAGGGAAGGGGGAAGGTCTGACCAGCACTTGGGCCCCTTTTCTCCTTTCCACTAAGGCCCATGTTGGCCCATTAGCATTCCGGGGTTCCAGGTAACCTCCGGTACTTGGTAAAATTCCCAATTTCACCCGGAACACTTCCGATGTCCAAACATAGACTTCCAATATATGAATCTTTATGTCTCGACCATTTCGAGACTCCTCGTCACGTCCGTGATCTCATCCGGACTCGAACAACCTTCGGTACAGAAACATCATAACAACTCATAGTAAGCATCGCCGAAGCGTTAAGCGTGCGGACCCTACGGGTTCGAGAACTATGTAGACATGACCGAGACACCTCTCGGTCAATAACCAATAGCGGGACCTGGATGCCCATATTGGCTCCTACATATTCTCTGAAGATCTTTATCGGTCGGACCGCGCATAACAACATACGTTGTTCCCTTTGTCATCGGTATGTTACTTGCCGAGATTCGATCGTCGGTATCCAATACCTAGTTCAATCTAGCTATCGGCAAGTCTCTTTACTCGTTCCAGTAATACATCATCTCACAACTAACTCATTAGTTGCAATGCTTGCAAGGCTTATGTGATGTGCATTACCGAGAGGGCCCAGAGATACCTCTCCGACAATCGGAGTGACAAATTCTAATCTCGAAATATGCCAACCCAACATGTACCTTCGGAGACACCTGTAATGTACCTTTATAATCACCCGATTACGTTGTGACGTTTGGTAGCACCAAAGTGTTCCTCGTGCAAACGGGAGTTGCATAATCTCATAGTTATAGGAACATGTATAAGTCATGAAGAAAAGCACTAGCAACAAACTATACGATCAGGTGCTATGCTAATGGAATGGGTCATGTAAATCAGATCATTCAACCAATGATGTGATCCCGTTAATCAAATAACAACTCCTTGTTCATGGTTTAGGAAACACAACCATCTTTGATTAACGAGCTAGTCAAGTAGAGGCATACTAGTGACACTCTGTAGGTTTATGTATTCACACATGTATTATGTTTCCTGTTAATACAATTCTAGCATGAATAATAAACATTTATCATGATATAAGGAAATAAATAATAACTTTATTATTGCCTCTAGGGCATATTTCCTTCAGTATGATCCATGGGTCTCCTACCGGCCGTCGATAAATGGGCCTGTAATCAGTGGGCCTCGGGCCGTCGATAAATGGGACTGTAATCGGTGGGCCTCGGGCCGTCGGATAAATGGGTCTACATGGGCCGTAATCGGGTGTAATTGGTATCGGCCCAGCACGGTAACAGGCCGTTAACATGCCATAGGACTGCAAAAGCTTAATTCTATCACAGGCATAACGGGTCGTTAATGGGCCAGAATATAGGATGTCTTTGGCGAAGCGGGCCGACTCTTGCCATGGGCGAATTTGGCCCATTAGGGTAACAGCCAAGAACGGGCCAGCTCTTGCCATGGCCGAATTTGGCCCATTTGGGGAACATGCCAGTAACAGGCCGACTCTTGCCATGGGCCGAATTTGGCCCATTAGGGGAACAGGCCAGTAACGGGCCGGAAGTAATCGAGGGCCGAAAAGGAGCCCAAGAACGTATGGGCTGTCAATAGGCCGAAAGCTAACATGGGCTGGAAACGGCCCATGTAAATCACGGGCGTTAACGGGTACAAAGAAAATTACTGTTCATTATGGGCTAGAGTCACCGTGGTCCTGTAAAGGGCCCAAAGATACGAAGGCCTCATATGGTCCGAAAGACGTCGTGGGTCATACATGGGCCAAAATTGAAATGGGCTGATGTTATATTCGATGGCCCACATGATGTTGTTGGGCCGATTTCCTTTAGTGCCTAACGGGTCGTGAGTTAACGGGCCGTAAAATGGGCTATTTGCGAAGAGACCGTTAACAGGCTTTTCATGGGCCAGCCCGTTAACTTTTGACCAAGTCAAACGGGCCAGCTTTGTAAGCTAAATGGGCGGTGTGGGCCGTGGTAACGCGTGTCGACATATCATAGGCGCCTATCTGAACCACTGACGAGCTGACACGTGTTTCGTCCGGCCAATAAGAATTTTACACGTGGAAATTTCCCATTGGTCGGGGCTGTTAACGGGTTATCGGATCCAAAACCTGACCCGATAGCTTAACGGTGTTCCGTTACGGTGGATGCCACGTGTCGGTCACCATTGACGAAAGCACTTCTGTGACGCGCGATTTATCATCATGGAAGTGGAGACCTCCGTGATGATAATTTTGGTAATGTCATGGAACACTTCTACGACAGCACAGGTATGCCTATCTTGATTCTCTCACAAATTTGTCATGGATGTACATGCATGACAAAAAACGCGACCTACTGTGACAAACGCGTATCATCACGGAACTGTATTTTTTTATAGTGTTGAGGCTATATTTTTATTCACCAAATGGTATGTGTTTTGCTTAGAGCGTCATGTATTATTTGAGTCTTTGATTTTTAGTTTAGAACACTCATCCTTGCTGGACACACCATTTGGGAGAGACACACATGAATCGAATTTATTAGAATACTCTATGTGCTTCACTTATATCTTTTGAGCTAGATAATTTTGCTCTAGTGCTTCACTTATATCTTTTTAGTGCACGGTGGTGTTTTGTTTTATAGAAATCATTTTTCTCTCATGCTTCACTTATATTATTTTGAGAGTCTTTTAGAACAACATGTGTTGGTGTACTAAAGTAGGGGTACCTTAGTACCCCGAACTTGTGCACGGGCACTCGCAGCGTCCCCGTGGCAAGCCTCGCAGGGCGTCCGCCAAGACCCTCCGCAACCATTCAGAAGACAAGACCCCGGCAAGAGGAGCTTGCCGGGAAGGCCTCTCTAGGCACTGACAAGGCCCCGACAAGAAGAGCTTGTCGGGAAGGCCGCTCCAGGCACGCAGAAGACAAGGCCCCGACAAGAGGAGCTTGCCGGGAAGGCTCGGAGCGCGACAAGCCCCCGAGCGCGACAAGGGTTCTGCCGCGGCAAGGCGCTTGCCGCGGCATGCAAACTCTCTCCGTCTCCGCTCCAGCTCACCCAGGGACGTGTCGCCATGGGATCGTTGCATGGGCGGCGTGTCGAGCGGTCAGGTAGCCAGCGGAGAGCAGCGATAAGCGGCGCCGACAGGCTCGACATCGTGGTGAGCGGAGGCGCACTGATGGCCTCTGTTGCCTTTGTTTGGGCAACAATGACGGCATTTATTGCTTTTGTCCCTTGCCGTCGAGTTAGGTATTTTGCACCGTACCTTTGTTCAAGTAGGTGTACCAACTCCTGTTTTACATTTTTACCCCGCCTATGTTGCCACCTGCCGGAGACCCTTGAGCATATAAAAGGAGGCCCGAGTGCAACGTGAAAGGGTTCCGTTGATTCGCCAGTTCGTCTCGTTGGGTTCATTCGACCCACTCGAGACCAGAATGAACTCACGCTAGGTTTTGTAGCTCTCGTTGCTCCCTAGCAAGAACACAATAGATCAAACAAGCAGCAGTAGGAGTTTTATCTCTCCGGAGAGCTCCGAAGCTGGGTAAACTGCCGTGTGCCTCGCCTCGATCCGCTCTTCGTGGCGATCTCCGCCCCCTCCGAACCACAAGGGCCTGCTCGCCGCCCCATAGGTGTCCGTGGGTATGATCAGCCTCCCCGACATCTCTGGCGCGCCAGGTAGGGGGCGTTGAGGCCGTGTGAATCTGATCCGGCGTTCACACGAGCAGCGTCATCAACATCTTCCTCAACATGCCACCAAAGAAGGCTTCGGCGGCAGCAGAGCCGTCTGCTGCCGTCTCCACCCTCACCGCAGCAAACGGGTGGTGGGGCAGACGCTGGCGGAGGAACGGGAGCCGACGAAGGTGCTCACGACGTTGCCAAGTCCGAGGACAAGGCACCGCAAACCTCGGCGTCCGCGTATCCCCCGCGCCCATCTCAGGAGACGCGGGGCCAACAACGTCATGGCGTTCACAACACCATACGTTCGTTGGATCGAGACCCTCAAGACCAGCATACGCGCCAACATGCTGGCACGAGTGAGATACGGTCGCCCGGACGGGGCGCTGCTCCTTCTAACAGGGTTAGAAGTCCGAGCGTGTCCCGCTCCTCGCACCGTTCTCCAATGCCACCTACTACTCCAGCGAAGCTCTGGCGAGCCCAATCGCTCTCGACTACCCTCCAACGGCCGACAAGGTCGACGAGTGGAGGGACACTATCCGAGCCTCATCGGCTTTGCCAGCGGCGACGCTCGCGGCAACCAACGCCATCATTGCCGCGGCGAGACGACAAGGCACGAGCCGGTGGCGGCAGACTGTCGGAGGTGCAACCACCGTGCACTTCTCCGCCAAGAAGGCCAAGATCGCCGACTCGCCGGATCCACCTCGACAGAACTCCGCTGCGTCGTCCGGATCCATGAGCTCGCCGCGATCAGCGCCAAGTTCTTCATGAGCGACAACAAGAGGCGCTTTCGAACTTCGCATCGAGCGCCCGAAGAGAAGCGCGGACGCCGATTCGACAAGCGCGCTGGGCCTTCGCTGACATGCACGCGCCGGAGGGGCCAGCGACTTGCCGTGACGCGGTAGGTTGCCCTGCGTTCACTCGTGAGCTGCGGCAAGTCCGATGGCCCAGCCAGAAAAACTTCAAACAGACGTGCGGAGAAGTATGATGGCAGGGCGCACCCGTCGGAGTTCCTCAAGATCTACACCATCGCGGTGCAGGCTGCGGGGGCAGGGACGACAAGATCCTCGCCAACTACTTCCCGCCGTGCTCAAGCCCAACGTCGATCTTGGCTCATGCACTTGCCGGACAGCTCCATATCCTCTTGGCGGTCTGTGCCATCAGTTTGTTGGCGCCTTCACGGTGGCCACAAACCTCATGGCCAAGAGAGTGACCTTCACTTGCTCGCCCGAAGGAAGGAGAGTCCTGCGCAAGTTCATTGAGAGGTTCAGCCGCGTGCACTACAACATCCCAGACGTCCACCCTGCGCGGTGATCGGCGCATTTCATCGTAATGTGCGGAACCGCAGGATGAGGGAGGAGATGGCGATGTGCAAAAGTCAAGGACGTCGATGAGCTATACGCCTGGCCGACAAGTGTGCATCGCTACCGAGGAAGGGAGGAGACTCCACAGAGAATGCGTAAGCGAGGTCTCGACAAGGATGACACCGCCCGGCAAAGAAGGGCGGCGGCGGCAACAGGAAGAAGAAAAGCGAGACGCGTGCTAGCTGCCGAGCAGTCCGGCAACGGAGGCGGCGACAAGAACGCCAAGGCTGGTGGCTCCGGCAAGGAGGTTGCCGCCGACGCCAACCACCGGTCGGTGGCGGCCGCCGACAAGCGGGACGGCTCCGCAAGCAAGATCTTGCAAGATCCACCGCACCAAGGGCCACGATCTCCGAGCTGCAAGAAGGTCGAGCAGCTCGTCGAGCAAGCAGAGCTGAAATGCGGCGAGACAAGGAGAAGGCCCAGGAAGGTGCTGGGGGAGCAAGCAAGAAACGTCCCGGTCGGGGAGGACGCCGCGGCAAGGCCAAGCAGCGGCAAGGAGATATACCTCCCCGCGGCCGCGACAAGGATGAAGATGATGACGACGACAAAGATATGGAAGACGACGACGCCGACGAGCAGGAGTTTCGTAAAGCCACGTAGGTTCTGCGTTGACGGAGGTGCCTCCTCGCATACCTCCCACCGCCAACTCAAGCAATGGATGCGGGAGGTCAATGCAGCGGAACCATCCATGGAGTCACGCAAGCCTCTCAAGTGGTCCAGCACGCCTATTATTTTTGATATTGAGGACCACCCTGATCGCATAACTGCGGTCGGGTGCTTGCCGATGTTGGTCTCTCCAACCATCCGCAACCTCAAGTTTACAAAAATGTTAGTTGACGGCGGGGCCGGCTTGAATCTGATATCCTCCGCGGTGCTCCAGAAGCTTCAAATCCCTGACAGCAAGCTCGAAGAGACCGGAACCTTCCTAGGAATCAATCCGGAAGGAGCAAGCGAAGGGAAGATTACGTTGCGGTCACATTTGGCAGCGAGCTGAACTTCAGGATCGAGAGGGTTACGTTTGGCGTCGCCGATTTCCCATTGCCTTACAATGGGATACTTGGCCGTCCAAAGACTCGCCAAGTTCATGGCAGCCTCTCACTACGCCTACAACCTACTCAAGATGCCGGGCCGATAAGCGTCATCTCTGTCCATGGCGACAAGAAGGATGCCCTTATCTGTGCCGACAAGATCTTCCGGGATGCCGCAGCCGACAGATTGCCGACACTTGCCGCTGAAGCTCCGGGGAAGAAGACCAAGTCCAAGTCCGGCAAGGGCTCTGATGCTCACTCCGGCAAGCGTACCTCTTCGGAGTGCTGCGCTACCGTCGAGGACGCATCATCGAGCTCCACCGGCAAGTGCAAGAAGATGGTGGCTCCGCTGAAGACCAAGAAGGTGCCCGCCAAGGAGGACGGCGCTGGTGGTACCTTCACCATCGCGCCTCTCGACCCCAAATAGGAAAGCGGCGCTCGTTGCTTTCCTTCGGTCGAATGTCGACGTGTTTGCTTGGCGACCGTCTTAAATCCCCGTTGTTACCATGAAAGTGATTGAGCTCCGTCTGGCCGTTTGTCCTCATGCGCGGCCCGTCAAGCAAAAAGTCGGGAAGCAAGCGGTGGGCGCCAAGAATTCATAGCGAAGAGATCAAGAAACCGAAGCAGCAGGCCTTGTCGAGGAGTGCTCCATCCCTACGTGGTTGGCCAATCCTGTAGTCGTGCGCAAAGCAAATGGGAAATGGATACTTTGTATTGACTTCACGGATGTTAATAAAGCTTGTCCCAAAGATCCATTTCCCTTGCCGCGCATTGACCAGATTGTTGACTCCACGGCCGGATGTGATTTGCTTTCGTTTCTTGATGCGTACTCGAGATACCATCGAGATCTTCATGGCCGAAGAAGATGAAGAGAAGACCGCATTCATCACACCATGTGGCACATACTGTTTCATACGGATGCCTTTCGGTTTGAAGAATGCTGGTTCAACATTTGCAAGGGTAGTCCATGGCGCTTTTGAGCCGCAAATGCACAGAAATGTAGAAGCCTACATGGATGACATAGTGGTCAAGAGCAAGGACAAAGCAACTCTGGTTCAAGATCTCGACGAGACCTTTGCAAATCTGCGCAAGATCAACCTCAAGCTCAACCCCGAGAAGTGCGTGTTTGAGTCCCTTCCGCAAGCTTCTCGGGTTCTTCGTCTCTCGGCGAGGATTGAAGCAAATCCCGACAAGATCAAGGCCATTGAGCAGATTGAAGCACCAAAGCGCGTCAAGGACGTACGAAGACTTGCTGGTTGTGTGGCTGCTCTCAGCAGGTTTATTTCTAGGTCTGCTGAGCGTGCCCTGCCATTATTCAAGATTTTGAAAAAGCAGGTCCAAAGAAATGGACTCGAAGCGGAGACTAGCTGCGCAGGACTTGAAGAGATACCTGTCCTCCACTCCGACACTTGTCGCACCTAAGCCACAAGAGAAGTTGCTGCTATATATAGCGGCAACCAATCAAGTGGTTAGTGCCGCGTTAGTAGCGGAGAGGGAGGCGGATGACGAGCCAGCAACCGCAGCAAGCACATCCGGCGACAAGCGAAACTTCGCCGACAAGCTCTGGTCCCGGACAAGGACGAGTCCGCGAAGACGCATGAGCAGACATGTAAAAGGATGGTGCAGCGCCCGGTCTACTTTGTCGGTTCCCTCCTGCAAGGGGCTAGGTCAAGGTATTCGGCATGCGTAAATTGCTTTTCGGCCTCCTCATGGCCTCGAGAAAGCTGCGCCATTACTTCCAAGCACATGAGATCACAGCTTGTCACTCGCTTTCCCACAAGAGGATACTGCAGAATCCAGAAGCGACAGGCAGGATTGTCGAGTGGGCTCTGGAGCTGTGAAGCTTTGGTCTTAAATTTGAAAGCACCTCAACTATCCAAAGCAGAGCCTTGGCAGAATTCATAGCAGAATGGACGCCAACACCAGATGAAGAGATTCCGGGGACGAGCATTCCCGTCAAAGAAGCAAGCAAAGAGTGGCTGATGTACTTTGATGGTGCCTTCTCGCTGCAAAGGCGCCCGGTGCCGGCGTCTTGCTTATCGCACCCACCGGAGAGCACCTCAAATCGTCGTCCGGATGCACTTTCCCAAGGAGCAAGCGACAAACAATACCGCAGAGTATGAAGGTTTGCTTGCGGTCTCGGGATCACAGTGGACCTTGGGATCAAGAAGCTTATTGTCGTGGGTGACTCGCAACTAAATGCGTCCGCCAAGTCAACAAAGATTACGAGTCCGTTGATGGAAGCCTCGTTGATGAAGTGAGGAAGCTAGAAGAGCACTTTGACGGCCTGCAAATGGAACATGTTCCGTGAGCTCGTAATGATATTGCCGACGGCTGTCAAAGTCTTGGCCGCGCTTAAGTTACTGTGGAACCAGGGATTTTCGTGCTCAAGCTGACTCGGCCAACCGTAACACCGCCGTCATTGGACGAGCAAGAAGAGGAAGTTGGCCTCTGGTGACTACTTTCCGGCAGAGCTTCCGAAGCCATCGTTGCAAAGGTCCCCAGGATCAACACCAACAGTCTTGAGGAGCGATCTGCTCCGGCTGCACCCGAGGTTTGTTCCGTTGAAGCGTATGCTCCCGACAAGTCTTGTTCCGGCAAACTTGTCGGGGAGCATCTAGCTCCGGCAGACGCGAGCTCTTGCCGTGGAAGCTGATGTTCCGCAGCAGCGGATGTGCCTTTAGTCCTTGTTGTCGAGCCGCCAAGCTCCGGCATGGGCGCAACGGATTGTCCATTTCCTTGAGACGGGAGAACTTCCGAAGAGCAAGAAGAAGCGGAAAGAGTAGCCCGGCAGTCAAGTATGTACCAGTTTGTCGACAGCATACTGCATGTAAGAAGACTCAACGGTGTGAAATTGAAGTGTATTCGGGGAAGATGGATGTAAGCTGTTGGCAGAGATACATGGAGGCACATGTGGTCACCACATTGGCGCAAGGGCACTTGCCGGCAAAGCTTTCCGGCAAGGTTTCTTCTGGCCGACAGCCCTCCAGGATGCAACTGCACAAGTAACCAAGTGTGAAGCATGCCAGTTCCATTCCAAACAGATACACCAGCCAGCTCAAGCTCTCCAGACGATCCCTTTATCTTGGCCATTTTCGGTCTGGGGGATCGACATCCTCGGCCCCTTCCCGAGCTGTCGGGGCTTTGAGTACTTGTACGCCGCCATCGACAAGTTCACAAAGTGGCCGGAAGTGGAAGCGATGAGGAAGGTGACAGCACGATCGTGATCAAGTTCTTCAGGTTGATTGTTTGCCGTTTCGGAATCCCTAACAGGATCATCACCGACAACGGCACACAATTCACGAGTCGCACCTTCATGCAATACGTCCAAGACCTTGGCGCCAAGGTCTGCTTTGCTTCTGTTGCTCACCCGAGAAGCAACGGTCAAGCAGAGGGCAAACGCTGAAGTGCTGCGCGGGCTCAAGACCAGAACTTTCGACAGGCTGCACAAGTGCGGAAGAAACTGGATCGAGGAGTTGCCAGTGGTTCTTTGGTCGATCAGGACGACGCCAAATCGAGCCACTGGCCAAGCACCCTTTGCTCTAGTCTATGGAGCAGAGGCAGTTCTCCCCACGGAACTCGTATACGGATCGCCTCGAGTACTCGCTTATGATGAGCTTGAGAAAGAGCAGCTGCGACAAGATGACGCTGCTCCTCGAGGAGGATCGTCTTCAGGCGCTGTCGCGAGCCGCCGCTTCTCAGCAAGCCCTGCGTCGCTACCATAGCCGCAGGGTTAGTGCCAGAAGTCTCGAGGAAGGCGACCTTGTTCTTCGGCGCATTCAGTCCGCCAAGAATTCAAACAAGTTGACGCCGAAGTGGGAAGGCCCTTATCGGGTGAAACGAGTCACTAGACCTGGCACTGTCCGCCTTGAGATCGAAGATGGCATTCCGGTGAGCAACTCCTGGAACATTGAGCATCTTCGTAAGTTTTACCCATAGGGCGCGGTTGTCGGAATCCGCTCCGGCAACCACCTTTTGTACAAGTCTTGCCGCTGTTGCATGTAATCCTTCGTACAAAGTCGGGAGCAGACCCCATGCATCAGTAAAGCTCATGTGTTGCGCACAGCTTATCAAGTTCATGCTTTCATCATTTTATTGCATGTTTTGGCTAACACTTTGTGCAGCAACCATACCCGGTAAGCAGAATCGAGCCACTGTGCTCCATAACGTTATTTCCTCTTCTTTTTCTTTTCTCAAAGAAGGGGAAGCCTCGCGCACAAGTTAACCAGGGGAGGAGGAGATAATACTATGGACCGAGACACCGCCGAGGAAGTTTCACCTCATCGGGAAGCAAGAGACGGAAAAGCTAAGTCGCTAAGTTTCAACGATCAAGAATAAATTTTTAAAGTTATCTCCTTTGAACGACCGTACTTTGTATGGAAAACCTGTGCGCGGAGGAACCAAATCGTGACTGGTCGCGCCCTTACTTTGTTTCGAGTCCGCTCAACAACTTAAGTGAGCTGCGGCTAGTCCGCGACAAGGTTGCTTGTCGGTAGCGACTTCGCCAAAGAGGCCGCTGAAGTTCCGCACTCAAGGCCATGGCAAGGGTGCTCTACCGCAAGTTTCCTGAAAAGCGTAGGGTAATAACATACAAAGCCAAGAGTCGAGTAAAGGAAGTAACGTAGCAAATGTTGCCGAATAAAGTTATATTACAAAAATAACTTATTGCGGCATCAAGCTAAATCGTTCTCGAACTGAAATAACAGCGAAGAGGAGAAGAAGGGCGCGCCGGCACCCAAGCCCCGGCAAGCCAGAGTTGCCGGGGGCTGCGGCAAGCCAGAGTTGCCGGGGGCTGAGATATCAGATAAGCCCTTCGTCCCTTTTGAAGCATCCCTTTTTCATTACAAACATTCTACTCGGATACAATCTGTGGGGAATGAAAAACATGAAAGGAAGATTACAAGTATTAAATGCGGATAAGGCCGAAGGCTTACAAATTAAAAAGATAAGATGCCCGTAATCCTTTTTCTCCCTCTCTTCGGAGAGGTAGGTCAAGGAGACGAGAAGGGCAAAAGAAACGCCTAGGCGAGCTACAGTGCCGAAGGCACCAAGGGAACATCCAGGAGCTCCCGAGGGCTTGACATGAGATGGCAGCGCCGGAAGCGAGGCTCAAGACGGGCGGCGGGGCGTCGGCCTGTTGCCGAGGGCACTACGCCCTCGTACTCCGACTTGACGGCCTTGTCGCCATCCCTCTTCCCCTTCCGCAGCCTCCCCACGCCAGTCGCCCAAGGAGACGACCCCGGGGAGTTCAAGGAGCCGGCGACGCGGATGATGGGGTCGCCGGTGGCCTGAGCGGCGCCCGACAACTAATCGGGCCCGCTACCCTCGTCGTCGTTGTCGCTCTCCTCCTCGTCACTCTCGCTCGAGGGGGAATCTTCGCTGTCGGAGGACCTATCCACGCAGCACTTCGCCCGAGTACCGAGATCCCCGAAGGCCTTGACGGAGAGGAGATCACCCTTCATTAACTTAAAATGGAGGGTAAACCCCGCCATCAGGCTGTGGATGCGAGTGAACGTCTTCCACCCACGACCGAGATACATCACATTAGGCGCTGGGAATACAACACGGACTCGCATGCCGCTGATTCCACAGCCCCTCATGTGCAGTCTCAGTGTCTTGGGCGGATCCGACTCCATCGCGCCATGACGAAGCTGGAAGCCGGAGGCGACGACGAGGCGCCCGGGCGCAGCCGGACGAAAGAACTCGCAAGGGTCGCCCCTGTATGGACTGCCGCGAGGGAGGGGAACGCCCGGCGGAAGCGGAGACAACCGCCGCCCGTCCGCCTCGACCTCGTCACGACCTCG
This sequence comes from Aegilops bicornis, assembly GCA_021605145.1. NCBI lineage: Eukaryota > Viridiplantae > Streptophyta > Magnoliopsida > Poales > Poaceae > Aegilops > Aegilops bicornis. The sequence goes on from CM038669.1 coordinate 518,832,104, forward strand.
CCCCTCCCTCTTCCCCTTGTGGCGGGTTCTGCCACCCGGGCGTGGGGTTGGGAGGGAGGCGCTGCCATGGCGACCCTCGCCGCCACCGATGAAGGACCAAGGTTCCTTTTTCCATGACGAATGAGAGAAAGGGAGCAGAAACCGAGGAAAGGAGGATATGGGAGAGTGCGGGCTTGCACTCCTTCCGCTCTTTTAAGGAAGCAAGGTGGGGCTCGACCACCTCGCCGACAAATCGGGGCATAGGAAGAGCAGGAATCGGGGCCAACCTGCTGCCTCTGCTCAGAACGGCCCGATTTTCCACTTCCACCGTCCGCGACCCCAAGAGCATGGGAACCACGTGGCGGGGATGCAGAACTGAGGCGATGGGTGAAGCGACCCCGCACGCCGCCCACTTCCCCCACGACGCCGCAATTGACGCGTGCCGTTACGGGGGAACGAGGCGGATACGGAATGGGTTTGGTTTGGACCTGGGCCGCGCGTGCCCTGTTTTGGGCCTGGCCCAACAGCGCTCGGCACCGTGTATGGCCCAGACCCGGGGGCTCCTGTCGGTGTACTAAAGTAGGGGTACCTTAGTACCCGAACTTGTCTGCACGGGCGATCGCAGCGTCCCGTGGCAAGCCTCACCAAGCGTCCGCCAAGACCCTCCGCAGCCATTCGAAGACAATACCCGGCAAGAGGAGCTTGCCGGGAAGGCCTCTAGGCATCGACAAGGCCCCGACAAGAAGAGCTTGTCGGGAGGGCCGCTCCAGGCACACAGAAGACAAGGCTCCGGCAAGAGGGGCTTGCCGGGAAGGTTCGGAGCGCGACAAGTCTCCGAGCGCGACAAAGATTCGGCCGCGGCAAGGCGCTTGCCGCGACATGCAACCTCTCTCCGTCTCCGCTCCAGCTCACCCAGCGACGTGTCGCCATGGGACCGTTCCATGGGCGCGTGTCGAGCGGCTGTGCAGCCAGCGGAGAGCAGCGATAAGCGGCGCTGAAAGGCTCGCCATCGTGGCGAGCGGAGGCGCACCTGACGGCCTCTGTTGCCTTTGTTTGGGCGACAATGACGGGCATTTATTGCTTTTGTCCCTTGCCGTCGAGTTAGGTATTTTGCACTGTACCTTTGTTCAAGTAGGTGTACCAACTCCTGTTTTACATTTTTACCCCGCCTATGTTGCCACAGCCGGAGACCCTTGAGCATATAAAAGGAGGCCCGAGTGCAACGTAGAAAGGGTTCCGTTCAGTTCGGTTTGCCAGGTTCGTCTCGTTGGGTTCATTCGACCCACTCGAGACCAGATAGACTCACGCTAGGTTTTGTAGCTCTCGTTGCTCCCTAGCAAGAACACAATAGATCAAACAAGCAGCAGTAGGAGTTTTATCTCTCCGGAGAGCTCCGAAGCTGGGTAAACTTCTCGTGTGCCTCCCCTCGATCCGCTCTTCGTGCGATCTCCGCCCCCCTCCGAACCACAACGGGCCTGCTCCGCCGGCCCCATAGGTGTCCGTGGGTACGATCAGCCTCCCCGACAACATGGGAATTTGCTTTGGCTATAAAATTGGTCCTAATATGATAGGCATCCAAGATGGGTATAATAAAAACTTTCATATAGAGTGCATTAAATACTATGAGAAGTTTGATACTTGATAATTTTTGTGAGATATAAAGATGGCAATATTAGAGTCGTGCTAGTTGAGTAATTGTGAAATTGAGAAATACTTGTGTTGATGTTTGCAAGTCCCGTAGCATGCACGTATGGTAACCGTTGCGTGACAAATTTGAAGCATGAGGTGTTCTTTGATTGCCTTCCTTATGAGTGGCGGTCTGGGACGAGCGATGGTCTTTTCCAACCAATCTATCCCCCTAGGAGCATGCGTGTAGTGCTTGTTTTTGATGACTTGTACATTTTTGAAATAAGTATGTGAGTTCTTTATGACTAATGTTGAGTCCATGGATTGTACGCACTCTCACCCTTCCATCATTGCTAGCCTCTTTGGTACCGTGCATTGCCCTTTCTCACCTCGAGAGTTGGTGCAAACTTCGCCGAGGCATCCAAACCCCGTGATATGATACGCTCTATCACACATAGGCCTCCTTATATCTTCCTCAAAACAGCCACCATACCTACCTATTATGGCATTTCCATCGCCTTTCCGAGATATATTGCCATGCAACTTTCCACTGTTCCGTTTATTATGACACGCTTCATCAATGTCATATTGCTTTGCATGATCATGTAGTTGACATCGTATTTGTGGCAAGGCCACCCTTCATAATTCTTTCATACATGTCACTCTTGATTCATTGCACATCCCGGTACACCGCCAGAGGCATTCACAGAGTCATATTTTGTTCTAAGTATCGAATTGTAATTCTTGAGTTGTAAGTAAATAAAAATGTGATGATCTTCATTATTAGAGCATTGTCCCATGTGAGGAAAGTATGATGGAGACTATGATTCCCACACAAGTCGGGATGAGACTCCGGACTAAAAATAAAAAAATAAAAGAGGCTAAAGAAGCCCAAAAAAAAGAGGCCATAAAAATAAAAAAATGAGAAGGCCCAAACAAAAAAATGTGAGAAAAAGAGAGAAGGGGCAATGTTACTATCCTTTTTCCATACTTGTGCTTCAAAGTAGCACCATGATCTTCATAATAGAGAGTCTCTTATTTTCACTTTCATATACTAGTGGGAATTTTTCATTATAGAACTTGGCTTGTATATTCCATTGACAGGCTTCCTCAAAATGCCCTAGGTATTCATGAGCAAGCAAGTTGGATGCACACCCACTTAGTTTCTTTTGTTGAGCTTTTATATATTTATAGCTCTAGTGCATCTGTTGCATGGCAATCCCGACTCCTCGCATTGACATCAATTGATGGGCATCTCCATAGCCCGTTGATTAGCCGTGTCGATGTGAGACTTTATCCCTTCTTGTCTTCTCCACACAACCTCCATCATCGTGTGCTATTCCACCTATAGTGCTATGTCCATGGCTCACGCTCATATACTACATGAAAGTTGAAAAAGTTTGAAAATGCTAAGTATGAAACAATTGCTTGGCTTGTCATCGAGGTTGTGCATGATGGGAGCATTTTGTGTGACGAAAATGAAGCATGGCCAAACTATATGATTTTTTTAGGGATGAGCTTTCTTTGGCTATGTTATTTTGATAAAACATAATTTCTTGGTTAGTATGCTTGAAGTATTATTATTTTTATGTCAATATTAAACTTTTGTCTTGAATCTTTTGGATCTAAACATTCATGCCATAGTAAAGAGAATTACATTGAAAATCATGTTAGGTAGCATTCCACATCAAAAATTATGTTTTTATCATTTACCTACTCGAGGAGGAGCAGGAATTAAGCTTGGGGATGCTTGATACGTCTCCAACGTATCTATAATTTTTTATTGTTCCATGCTATTATATTATCTATTTTGGATGTTTAATGGGCTTTAATATGCTCTTTTATATTATTTTTGGGACTAACCTATTAACCGAAGGCCCATGCAAATTGCTGTTTTTTTGCCTATTACAGTATTTCGGAGAAAAAGAATATCAGATGGAATCCAAATGGAACGAAACCTTCGCGATGATCTTTCTTCGAACAAACGCAATCCAGGAGACTTGGAGTGGAAGTCAGAGACGCAACAAGGCGGCGGCGAGGCAAGAGGGCGCGCCCAGGGGGGTAGGCGCTTTAGCCTCGTTGGCCCCTTGTAGCTCCACCGACCTAATTCCTTCGCCTATATATACTCTTATACCCTGGAAACATCTAGGAGAGCCACGAAACCACTTTTCCACCACCGCAACCTTCTGTACCCGTGAGATCCCATCTTTGGGCCTTTTTCGGCGATCTGCTGGAGGGGGATTCAATCATCGAGGGCTTCTACATCAACACCATAGCCTCTCTGATGATGTGTGAGTAGTTTACCACAGACCTTTGGGTCCATAGTTATTAGCTAGATGGCTTCTTCTCTCTCTTTGGTTCTCAATCCAAAGTTCTCCTCGATGTTCTTGGAGATCTATTCGATGTAATACTCTTTTGTGGTGTGTTTGCCGATATCCGATGAATTGTGGGTTTATGAACTTGATTGTCTATGAATATTATTTGGTTCTTCTCTGAATTCTTATATGCATGATTTGATATCTTTGCAAGTCTCTTCGAATTATCGGTTTAGTTTGGCCTACTAGATTGATCTTTCTTGCAATGGGAGAAGTGCTTAGCTTTGGGTTCAATCTTGCGGTGCTCGATCCCAGTGACAGAAAGGGAACCGACACGTATTGTATTCTTGCCATCGAGGATAAAAAGATGGGGTTTATATCATATTGCTTGAGTTTATCCCTCTACATTATGTCATCTTGCCTAATGCGTTACTCCGTTCTTATGAACTTAATACTCTAGATGCATGCTGGATAGCGGTCGATGTGTGGAGTAATAGTAGTAGATGCAGAATCGTTTTGGTCTACTTGACACGGATGTGATGCCTATATTCATGATAATTGCCTTAGATATCATCATAACTATGCGCTTTTCTATCAATTGCTCGGCAGTAATTGGTTCACCCACCGTAATATATGCTATCATGAGAGAAGCCACTAGTGAAACATGTGGCCACCGGGTCTACTTTACATCATATAAGTTTCCGATCTGTAATTCTAGTTTACTATTTATTTTGCAATCTTTATTTTCCAATCTATACAACAAAAATACCAAAAAAAAATATCTTATTATCTTTATCAGATCCCACTTTTGCAAGTGGCCGTGAAGGGGTTGACACCCACTTTACCGCGTTGGTTGCAAGGTTCTTGATTGTTTGTGCAGGTACTAGGCGACTTGCGTGTAATCTCCTATAGGATTGATACCGTGGTTCTCAAAAACTGAGGGAAATACTTACGCTACTTTGCTGCATCACCCTTTCCTCTTCAAGAGAAAACCAACGCATGCTCAAGAGGTAGCAGAATGTGCAAACATTTATTCAGAGGAGAAGATGAGGAAATATGGGCTCTTTGTTAGATCAACGATAATACATATGAGAGTGATACGTCTCCAACGTATCTATAATTTTTTATTGCTCCATGCTATATTATCTACGGTTTTGGACATTATTGGGCTTTATTTTCCACTTTTATATTATTTTTGGGACTAACCTATTAACCGGAGCCCCAGCCCAGAATTGCTATTTTTTTTGCCTATTTCAGAGTTTCGAAGAAACGGAATATCAAACGGAGTCCAAATGGAATGAAACCTTCGGGAACATGATTTTCTCACCGAACATGATCCAGGAGACTTGGACGCTACGTCAAGAAACGAAAGAGGAAGACACGAGGTAGGGGGGCGCACCTACCCCCCAGGCGTGCCCACAACCCTCGTGGCCCACCTGTTGCTCCACCGACATACTCCTTCCTCCTATATATACCTACGTACCCCCAAACGATTAGATACGGAGCCAAAAACCTAATTCCACCGCCGCAACCTTCTGTACCCACGAGATCCCATCTTGGGGCCTGTTCCGGAGCTCCGCCGGAAGGGGAACCCATCATGGAGGGCTTCTGCATCATCACCATAGCCTCTCCCATGAAGTGTGAGTAGTTTACCTCAGACCTTCGGGTCCATAGTTAGTAGCTAGATGGCTTCTTCTCTCTTTTTGGATCTCAATACAATGTTCTCCCCTCTCTCATGGAGATCTATTTGATGTAATCTTCTTTTTGCGGTGTGTTTGTTGAGATCGATGAATTGTGGGTTTATGATCAAGATTATCTATGAACAATATTTGAATCTTCTCTGAATTCTTTTACGTATGATTGGTTATCTTTGCAAGTCTCTTCGAATTATCAGTTTGGTTTGGCCTACTAGATTAGTTTTTCTTGCAATGGGAGAAGTGCTTAGCTTTGGGTTCAATCTTGCGGTGTCCTTTCCCAGTGACAATAGGGGCAGCAAGGCACGTATTGTATTGTTGCCATCGAGGATAACAAGATGGGTTTTTTATCATATTGCATGAATTTATCCCTCTACATCATGTCATCTTGCGTAGGGCGTCACTCTGTTTTCTTAAACTTAATACTCTAGATGCATGCTGGATAGCGGTCGATGAGTGGAGTAATTAGTAGTAGATGCAGGCAGGAGTCGATCTACTTGTCTCGGACGTGATGCCTATATACATGATCATACCTAGATACTCTCATAACTATGCTCAATTATGTCAATTGCTCAACAGTAATTTGTTCACCCACCGTAGAATACTTATGCTCTTGAGAGAAGCCACTAGTGAAATCTATGGCCCCCGGGTCTATCTCCATCATATTAATCTTCCATCACTTTATTATTGCCTTTGTTTTTTTACTTTGCTTTTTATTTTAATTTGATTATTTATCATAAAAATACCAAAAATATCTATCATATCTATCAGATCTCACTCTCGTAAGTGACCGTGAAATGATTGACAACCCCTAATCGCGTTGGTTGCGAGGAGATATTTGCTTTGTGTAGGTGCGAGGGACTCGCGCGTAACCTCCTACTGGATTGATACCTTGGTTCTCAAAAACGGAGGGAAATACTTACGCTACTATGCTGCATCACCTTTCCTCTTCAAGGAAATCCAACGCAGTGCTCAAGAGGTAGCAGAGAGCCACTCAACGTTTTCATCGTGGTCTTCCCCTTTCGACCTCCAAAGAAAAGAAAAGAATTTCAAAGAAACACACTGAAATATTTTTGGAATTTTTGTTTTTCTAAAGAAAGTAAAGCAAGAAATGAGAAAATCTATTTACAAGGGAAAGCTCCCAACAAGCAAAAGAAGAACGAGGAATCTTTTTCGGTTTTATTCTAATACTGCAACTAAGCATGCATAGAAGGCGTTCCAAAAATTTGGAGTTTTTAGATCTTGATACTAAAATTGATAAAAGTGGTATTGAAGAAATTAAAACCCAAGATGTTGCTACACCCACTATTTTGGATTTCAAGGAATTTAAATATGAAAATTGCTCTTCGATTGATTGTATTTCCTTGTTACAATCCGTACTAAATTCTCCTCACGCTTATAGTCAAAATAAAGAGTTTACTAAACATATTGTTGATGCCTTGACGCAATCTCATGAAGAAAAACTTGAGTTGGAAGTTAATATCCCTAGAAAACTTTATGATGAGTGGGAACCAACTATTAAAATCAAAATTAAGGATCATGAATTTTATGCTTTATGTGATTTGGGTGCTAGTGTTTCCACTATTCCCAAAACTTTGTGCGATTTGCTAGGTTTCCATGATTTTGATGATTGCTCTTTAAACTTGCACCTTGCGGATTCCACTATTAAGAAACCTATGGTAAGAATTATTGATGTTCTTATTGTTGCAAATAGGAATTATGTGCCCGTAGATTTTATCGTTCTTGATATAGATTGCAATCCTTCATGTCCTATTATTCTTGGTAGACCTTTCCTTAGAACGATTGGTGCAATTATTGATATGAAGGAAGGGAATATTAGATTCCAATTTCCATTAAAGAAAGGCATGGAGCACTTCCCTAGGAAGAAAATAAAATTACCATATGAATCTATCATGAGAGCCACTTATGGATTGCCTACCAAAGATGGCAATACCTAGATCTATCCTTGCTTTTATGCCTAGCTAAGGGCGTTAAACGATAGCGCTTGTTGGGAGGCAACCCAATTTTATTTTTAGTTTTTTTGCTTTTGTTTCTGTTAAGGAATAAATATCTGTTTTAGCCACTGGTTAGATTTGTTTTTATGTTTTAGTTAGTGTTTGTGCCAAGTTAAACCTATAGGATCTTCCTGGATGATAGTTATTTGATCTTGCTGTAATTTCCAGAAACTTTCTGTTCACGAAAACAATTATTAAAAATCACCAGAATGGGATAAAATACTGATTCAGATTGATGCTGATCAATAAACAAATTTCCTAGGTCTTCCTATTTTGGCTGAAGTTTTGGAGTTCCAGAAGTTTGCGTTAGTTACAGATTACTACAGACTGTTCTGTTTTTGACAGATTCTGTTTTTCGCGTGTTGTTTGCTTATTTTGATGAATCTATTGCTAGTAAAATAGTTTATAAACCATAGAGAAGTTGCAATACAGAAGGTTTAACACCAATATAAATAAATAATGAGTTCATTACAGTACCATGAAGTGGTCTTTTGTTTTGTTTCACTAACGGAGCTCACAAGATTTCTGTTGAGTTTTGTGTTGTGAAGTTTTCATGTTTTGGGTGAAAGATTTTGATGGATTATGGAACAAGGAGTGGCAAGAGATAAAGCTTGGGGATGCCCATGTCACCCCCATGGCACCCCCAAGATAATCTAAGGACACCAAAAAGTCAAAGCTTGGGGATGCCCCGGAAGGCATCCCCTCTTTCGTCTACTTCCATCGGTAACTTTACTTGGAGCTATATTTTTATTCACCACATGATATGTGTTTTGCTTGGAGCGTATTGTATTATTCGAGTATTTATTAGTTAGTTTACCACAATCATCCTTGCTGTACAAACCTTTTGAGAGAGCCATACATGGTTTGGAAATTATTAGAATACTCTTTGTGCTTCACTTATATCTTTTGAGTTATATAATTTTGCTCAAGTGCTTCACTTATATCTTTTAGAGCACGGTGGTGGATTTGTTTTAAAGAAACTATTGATCTCTCTTGCTTCACTTAGATTATTTTGAGAGTCTTAAATAGCATGCTAATTTGCTTAAATAATCCTAATATGCTAGGTATACAAAATAGTAAAAACTTTCTTATCAGTGTGTTGAATGCTAAGAGAAGTTTGATGCTTGATGATTGTTTTGAGATATGGAGGTAATAATATTAAATTCGTGCTAGTTGAGTAGTTGTGAATTTGAGAAATGCTTGTGTTGAATTTTGCAAGTCCCGTAGCATGCACGTATGGTAAACGTTGTGTAACAAATTTGAAACATGAGGTGTTCTTTGATTGTCCTCGTTATGAGTGGCGGTCGGGGATGAGCGATGGTCTTTTCCTACCAATCTATCCCCCTAGGAGCATGCGCGTAGTGCTTTGGTTTTTGATGGATTGTAGATTTTTGCAATAAGTATGTGAGTTCTCTATGACTAATGTTGAGCCCATGGATTATACGCACCCTCACCCTTCCATCATTGCTAGCCTCTTCGGTACCGTGCATTGCCCTTTCTCACATTGAGAGTTGGTGCAAACTTCGCCGGTGCAGCCAAACCCCATGATATGATATGCTCTTTCACACATAAACCTACTTATATCTTCCTCAAAACAGCCACCATATCTACCTATTATGTCATTTCCATAGCTATTCCGAGATATATTGCCATGCAACTTTCCACCATTCCGTTTATCATGACACATTCATCATTTTCATATTGCTTAGCATGATCATGTAGTTGACATAGTATTTGTGGCAAAGCCATCATTCATAATTCTTTCATACATGTCACTCTTGGTTCATTGCATATCCCGGTACACCGCCGGCGACATTCATATAGAGTCATACTTTGTTCTAGTATCGAGTTGTAATCATTGAGTTGTAAACAAATAGAAGTGTGATGATCATCATTTTCTAGAGCATTGTCCCAAGTGAGGAATAAAAAAAGTAGAAAGGCCATAAAAAAAGGAAGGACCAAAAAAAGAGAGAAAAAGAGAGAAGGGACAATGTTACTATCCTTTGCCACACTTGTGCTTCAAAGTAGCACCATAATCTTCATGATAGAGAGTCTCTTGTTTTATCACTTTTATATACTAGTGGGAATTTTTCATTATAGAACTTGGCTTGTATAGTCCAACAATGGGCCTCCTCAAGTGCCCTAGGTCTTCGTGAGCAAGCAAGTTGGATGCACACCCACTTAGTTTTCTTTTGTTGAGCTTTCATACATTTATAGCTCTAGTGCATCCGTTGCATGGCAATCCCTACTCCTTGCATTAACATGAATCGATGGGCATCTCCATAGCTCGTTGATTAGCCTCGTTGATGTGAGACCTTCTCCTTTTTTGTCTTCTCCACATAACCCCCATCATCATATTCTATTCCACCATAGTGCTATGTCCATGGCTCGCACTTATATATTGCGTGAAAGTTTATAGGTTTGAGATTACTAAAGTATGAAACAATTGCTTGGCTTGTCATCGGGGTTGTGCATGATGAGAGCATTCTGTGACAAAAATAAAGCATGACTAAACTATATGATTTTGTAGGGATGAACTTTCTTTGGCCATGTTATTTTGAGAAGACATGATTGCTTAGTTAGTATGCTTGAAGTATTACCATTTTTATGTCAATATAAACTTTTGTCTTGAATCTTTCGGATCTGAATATTCATACCACAATTAAGAAGAATTACATTGAAATTATGCCAAGTAGCACTCCGCATCAAAAATTCTTTTTTATCATTTACCTACGCGAGGATGAGCGGGAATTAAGCTTGGGGATGCCTGATACATCTCCAACGTATCTATAATTTTTTATTGCTCCATGCTATATTATCTACTGTTTTGGACATTATTGGGCTTTATTTTCCACTTTTATATTATTTTTAGGACTAACCTATTAACCGAAGGCCCAACCCAGAATTGTTGTTTTTTTGCCTATTTTAGAGTTTCGAAGAAACGGAATATCAAACGGAGTCCAAACGGAATGAAACCTTCGGGAACGTGATTTTCTCACCGAACATGATCCAGGAGACTTGGACCCTACGTCAAGAAACGAAAGAGGAAGGCACGAGGTAGGGGGGCACGCCTACCCCCCTAGTCGCGCCCTCCACCCTCGTGGCCCACCTGTTGCTCCATCGATGTACTCCTTCCTCATATATATACCTACGTACCCCCAAACGATCAGATACGGAGCCAAAAACCTAATTCCACCGCCGCAACCTTCTGTACCCACGAGATCCCATCTTGGGGCCTGTTCCGGAGCCCCGCCGGAAGGGGAACCCATCACGGAGGGCTTCTACATCATCACCATAGCCTCTCCGATGAAGTGTGAGTAATTTACCTCAGACCTTCAGGTCCATAGTTAGTAGCTAGATGGATTCTTCTCTCTTTTTGGATCTCAATACAATGTTCTCCCCCTCTCTCGTGGAGATCTATTCGATGTAATCTTCTTTTTGCGGTGTGTTTGTTGAGACCGATGAATTGTGGGTTTATGATCAAAATTATCTATGAAAAATATTTGAATCTTCTCTGAATTCTTTTATGTATGATTGGTTATCTTTGCAAGTCTCTTCGAATTATCAGTTTGGTTTGGCCTACTAGATTGGTTTTTCTTGCTGTCGGTGTCAAAACCGTCGGATCTCGGGTAGGGGGTCCCGAACTGTGCGTCTAGGCGGATGGTAACAGGAGACGAGGGACACGATGTTTTACCCAGGTTCGGGCCCTCTTGATGGAGGTAAAACCCTCGTCTGCTTGATTAATATTGATGATCTGTGTTACAAGAGTGGATCTACCACGAGATCAAGGAGGCTAAACCCTAGAAGCTAGCCTATGGTATGATTGTTGTTCGTCCTCTGGACTAAAGCCATCCGGTTTATATAGACAACGGAGAGGGCTAGGGTTACAGTAGTCGGTTACAATGGTAGGAGATCTACATATCCGTGTCGCCAAGCTTGCCTTCCACGCCAAGGAAAGTCCCATCCGGACACGGGACGAAGTCTTCAATCTTGTATCTTCATAGTCTTGGAGTCCGCCGATGATGATAGTTCGGCTATCCGGACACCCCCTAGTCCGGAACTCCCTCAGTAGCCCCTGAACCAGGCTTCAATGACGACGAGTCCAGCGCATTGATTGTCTTCGGCATTGCGAGGCGGGTTCCTCCTCCGAATACTTCATAGAAGTTTTTGAACACAAGGATAGTGTCCGGCTTTGCAAAACAAGTTCCACATAACACCATAGGGAGAATAATTTTTGCACAGATCTGCTGACGTATTCCGCGGCGTGACATCACACCACGGCCAGGCCTTTATATGAATCGTTTTTTATTGTTCCACCTCAGCGTGTTTTAGTGAGGCGGTTTCCTTGGCACGTCTTATCAAAGCGTGGATCGTGCCCCCTTATTCCGGGATTCTCATCAATACGGACGTGGGTAACCCAACCGTGCCCGTTGGCCTGCCTTCTCTATCAAAGGCGAGTCCTAATCGAGCTCTTGGTATTCAACCTCTTTATAATGAGACCAAGGCCCTCTTCTTTTTACACCCTCCATCGAGTTCGCCTCGCGCTTCGAGTTCCAACACCCAAAGCTTCAGATTTAGGCGCTTCGGAGTTTGGACGATGTCCGGCTCCGACCAGCACGTCCGATGGATGTCTTCCTCCGTCATAGAAGAGGATGTGCTAAAGCTGCGAGACGCCAGGTATCTAACCGGCGAGATCTCGCATAGGCTGCCTGCTCCAGGGCAGGTCATTCCCACTCCTGAGCCCGGCGAGAACGTGCTCTTCGTGTCCCACTTCCTTCAGGGTTTAGGCTTCCCGATGGATTCCTTTATGCGGGGGCTCATGTTTTATTATGGGCTGGAATTCCACGACTTGAATCCGGAGTCCATCCTCCATATCTCGTCATTCATTGTCGTATGTGAGGCCTTCCTCCACATTACCCCCCACTTTGGATTGTGGCTCAAAACCTTCAAGGTGGAGCCAAAGATGATCAAGGGGCAGCAAGCAGAGTGCGGAGGGGCAGTCATAAGCAAATGTGCTGATGCTCCGTGGCCCGAGGGCTCTTGTCAAGGGGAGCTTGGTTTGTTGCAACGGGAGTGGTTTTATATCACCGCTCCCAGGGGCACCAAATGGGCAGCGCTCCCTGCGTTCCGCTCAGGTCCACCACAGCGGCTGGCATCATGGGTCAACAAGGTGCTCGACTGGGGGCCATCCAAGGACGTTCCCCTGCTGCAGGGCCCTATTCGAGATCTCCAGGAAAGAGGGGTCAATCTGGTTGCAGTGGCGCAGATTATGGTGATCCGGCGCCTTCAGCCCTGCAAACGTCGCCCCCTCCGCCTGTGGGAATTCAATCCGGAGGGACCACGAGCTCTCCAAAATTTCATGGGCACGACGCCCGTGGAGATGTATAAACTGTTCTTCGGACCACAAGAGAAGTGTCCGGACTTGACCGAGGACGCAGGACTAAGCTGTGTCGCCAGATACTCAAGTAAGTAGTCCTGTAACCGGACAAGCTGTTCATTCATTTATTTCATATATATGCCCTTTAAAGGAGCCGTTTCTTGAACAGGAGTGGATAGCCAAGGCAAAGTTAATAAGGTGTCCGGCTCCCCTCCCCGAGACCACGCCGGATCCCATGCTGACCAAGATGTTGAAGGTCGCGCCTTTTGAAGAAGGCGAAGGGGGGAGCGGAGAAGCAACTGCCTTTGCGAAGGAGGCTATCAAGGAAGGAGGGATTAAGAGTCCCGCCTTCCGAGGAGAGAAGAGGACCGCTTCGGAAGACCCGGAGGTCAAGGCCTCAAAGAGGGGAAGGGAATCTTGGCAGAGAGTCCGCGCTGAGGAAGTAACCCAGCCGCATTATTTCCCCGAGGATCAGCCCTCCAATGAGCCGTAAGTAAAAAGAAGGGTCTTGTAAATAAGGAACATCCTGTGTTTCTTCATGAGGATAACCGAAATTGTACCTTGTAGTTCGGACCTCGGCCCTTCTCAGTGAGCTCGTCTTGAGGATCTTCTTCGAGATGATGGAGAGCGAAAGCCCTCCACCTATCGCATCCTCATGTAAGCGGACGACCCGGAGGTGTCGTCGTGGAGGGTTCCCCAGTCCCGTGGGGCCGGAAGGTCCGGGCGCCAAGTGGCGTGCGGTCGGAGGAGGCTGGAGGATCTGCTCGGGCGGCGGCTATTTGAAGATCACCATGCTCTAATGGGTACGGTGATTGAAAGAATTGCATCCATGAGAGCGGATTGCATGAAGCCATCGAAGCTTCTTGACGGGGTTTGAGGTACGCAAAATGATGTACCTTCGGCGATTATGCATATAAAATGCGCCTTGTATAGATAGTAGCCCCGAGACTTGGTATGTCTTTGTCGAAAGCGACAAAGCATGCCTAGGATCATAATCTCGATTATTAATCGTCGCCTTTCCTATGCAGGTGTGAGCGTTCGTGGCCAGCCGGTGATGGATTCGCCGAAATGAAGAAGCAACTCGGCTGCCGCGGTCACGGACATCTCGCTGGTCAATAAAGCGACTTGATGAGTCACAAGGTATGTGGTTGCTCCATGATCGCTAAGTAAGGGAGCTGATTCCCATTCCTTACAAGTTGTATGCTTGATGCGGATGGTGCTGCTTTTGTGGAAGACCTTCGAGCAGAACTTGCTCGGGCCAAGGAGCAAGCCAGAAAAAGCGAGGCGGCTGCCTTGAAGGCAGCGAAAGAGCTAGAAGCCGAGAAGGCTGCTCACTGCCGAAGCAGGGAGGAGATGGCCGGAATGGCCATGAAATTAAAAGTTGCTACCGACCGCCTGGAGGTTCTTGAAGGAAGAGCGATGGCGGAGCAAGAGGACTGAAGAAGGCCGATGCGAAGCCAAGGATGCCCGTAGTCGCGATCACGGGCTATGAAGGAGGAAGCTGCGTCGGTCGGAGACATTGTGGTGGAAAGCCCTTTATGCTGTGTAGGAAGTTCCACGGATCCGGTATGCTCATTGCGCCCGATTATGCGGTGCGGAGGATCCTTATTTGGACTTGGCGGCGAGTGCACGACGCGATCGTACACTTCGAAGCCGTGGAGGATCATGAAATGGAAGAGCTTTTACGGTCTCAATTCCATAGTCCGGCGTCCACTTCCATTGAGTGATCGCTGGTTGAGTGGGCTGAGCTGAATAGATTGTCCGGACTAGCCATGACGGATGTGGTCGCTCATCTGTGGCGAAAAAGGCCCAAGCCGAAGAGTTATTTTGGCTTGTTGCAGCAATTCCTTGGGGCGATTGCCGCATATTAAAGCGATGAAGCGGTCGGCATGCATAGAAGGTGCACGGATGGCTCTCGCCCGTGGTAAAACACACTGGGCGGAGATGGATGCCACCGCTGTTGCATCCCGGGGTTCGGACAAAAGCCGATTCCCCACCGAGCATTACTTTGAGGAGGTCCTGCAGGGCGCTCGTATAATAGAGTCGCAATGCTCGAAGATGTTATGTTTGAATGACATGTATGATTTCTAGGATCATGTTTATAATGCAATGACTTTTTATACTTGTGTGTTCAAGTATTGAACTATCTCTGTCTTGACGTATATGTATGTATAATCTGAAAGATGGCATTCTTTGGCTTCAGCCCCACACACATGGTGCGGGGTGTTTGCAAAAGAAAAACGCTTTCACACTTAATCCAACGTCTTGGTCCTTTTAAGGAGGTGATAGCATAGCAAACTAGGCAACCGGACTATAATGCTTTATCACTTTCACTTAGCCATAGGAGCTCGAATGTGGGGCTACTATATAGCCCCTGATGGCACCGCGCTTCTCCGAACTCGGGGCGCGTATGTGCCTGACGGAGAAGCGGTCCTTCGTCAAAGCGGAGGAATTCTAAACATTCCAATGGTCGATCGAATGGTTGACCAGTCTCTCGCTATATCATGACAGTCAGTTTTCGGCTTTCTCGATCGAGATGCTCTCCCGGCGAACCGGGCACAATCTGATAGTTCTCCACAGTGCCGCGTTAGCCGATGATACGGAACGTAAGGCAGCAAAACACAGGAGCCGGGCAAACCCAACATTTAACCAAAGACATGATTCGGAGCTGATGCATATAAGGCCTAACTAGAGACGCCGAACACTCCCTGAGGTGTTCGGTCTTTATGATATCGGGCAGAACAAAGCCCTAAGCCCCTAGTGTCCAGGTACAGGCGGGAACTTCTGACGCGGCCGATGTCAAAATGCCAGCCTCCTCCTCGGCTCTGGTAGGAAACCGGGGGATATGTATCAACAAGAGACAGTAAGAAAGGTTTACGCAGGGTCTTAATCTGAAAAGAATCCTTGCAACGGTCCCTCATCGCGTCTGCTTTGTGTCTCCGTTGTCTTTGTATCCTAGGCAGATTGTAGCACGTACTTCATCTGTAAAGAGAAGGACTTAGTTTCTAAGAAATATCGTGCAAAAATTGTATTAAAATAAAGTATGATTTGGAAGATGAAGAAAGTTGAGCTTTATTGGATTTCATCATTTATGCGCGCCCCCCAAAAAAAGGGGTATCTGGTGGGAAGCCCTTGTTAAGTTACGCGGACTCGTCTAACCATGTCCGAGGTCTAAATGACCTGTTTTTAGGGGCTTTGACCTGCAAGGTCGGATTAATGTGTGGCTGTCGAGGCAGCCGCACATTCTCCGTGGTCGAGAGACACCTAGAGTTTTGAGATTATGCCACGTGGACCAGGCATGTTTAAGCGTAAGAGACACGCAATGTGGTATTGCATTGAAGCGGGCGAAAGCTGTACGCCCCAGTAGTGCTTAAGGGCTACTGCTAAATGGGGCGATGGGGAGTGAGCTTTTCGCGACGGTGGTTGTCGGATGAACCGAACACAAACTCTAGTGGTACAGAGCCTGTATAATAAAGAGGGTCTGGCGTCATTCCTTTGAAGGAAGTGCTGCTATAGCGAATTTTGGTAGGTTCTATCCCCATTATGCGGACGGTGTCCTGGTATGGCAGGTGCCGTCTTTGTGTGTTATCACATGAAGTGAGTTCACTGTTCTGACTTCTAGTGGGAAAGTCTTTTGTTTTCTGGAGTGCTGCTTTTGGGTTTCGTCACCTTCACTTGGTGTGTTGAGCCCCTTGTGTTCGGCGTTAAGTCGGCCGGACTGCTTGAAGACCCAACAATCTCTGTGGGTATTGTTTGTAGGCTTCCCGGAGGTACCATGTATTTGACACAGTCTATCCAGAATCTTGTTTAGGTTGGATAGATCGTTCTTTATTATCCTTTAGGGCGGTGTTTTGTTGTTCGGCCGAGAGCTTTTGAATCCGGCGTTGACCGCATTATTTGGGCCATTTTCCTTATTTGCGCTGATCTTTTCTGCGTTGTGATTTCCATTTCCATCCCTGATTTCGGATGTACTCGGTCATTTGGTCTTGCATCTAGCCAGCCATTTGTCTTCCCCCGCGCAAAAGCGTGTCATGAGGCTTGTTAGTGCGGCCATTGTTCTTGGTTTTCCTGGCGAGGTGTCTGGCGAGCCATTTGTCTCAGACGTTGTGTTTAAAGGCCGCTAAGGCTTCAGCGTCCGGACAGTCGACTATTTGGTTCTTTTTAGTGAGGAACCTGTTCCAGAATTTGCGTGCCGACTCTCCGGGCTGTTGAGTTATGTGACTTAAATCGTCTGCATCCGGAGGCCAGACATAAGTCCCCTGAGAATTTGCTCGAAACGCATCCTCAAGCTCTTCCCAACTTCCAATCGTATTTTGTGGGAGGCTTTTAAGCCAATGCCGAGCCGGCCCTTTGAGCTTAAGGGGTAGGTATTTTATGGCATGGAGATCGTCTCCTCTTGCCATATGTATGTGTAGGATATAATCCTCAATCCAGACTCAAATTACATTGTTCCGTCGTATGCCTCTATGTTTACGGGTTTGAATCATTTGAAATCTATGATCCGATGCCTCGTCGGTAAAACATAGTGGGTGTGCGGCACCCTATGTTGGGTGTGCCGTTGTCTTCAAATGCTCGGCTGGTTGTGTTACTTCCTGGAGTCTTCTTTTTTGGCCCATAGATAGGCCTGGCCGGGTTATCCTTTTTCCGAGGATCTTTATGCTGATCGTGTGCCGGCTTGTGTGCGGCGACCCTTGTTGCTCTTGGACTGTCATCTGGTCGTCTATCCGGCCAGGCGGCTTCTTTCTTTTTTGACTGCGGGGGCTCTAAGGCCTCCTCGTCAAATTCGGGCAACAGCTTGCGCTTCGGGTAGCTCTTTCTCAGGTGACTAGTGCCATATTTATCTGCGGTGTTGAGTACTTTGCTCCATCTCATTCTGAGTGCGTCCTCCGCTGTTTTGAGCTTCCGCTTTTGCTTCTTCAAACTTCTTGCGATGGCGGCAGCCTTTTATGAAGATTCATATGCTCGTGATGTGAGATCATCTTCGCGGGGATGGGTTGCTTGTCCAGTTCATGTCCGGCTGGCTGCTTGTTGACATGTGCGTCGTCCACTGCTTCGCCCTGCTCTAGGGCCGGGTGCGTATGGGTGCCGTTTTTGTCGATGCCGGTCTTCGGGCGGCGCCTGCGTCGCTGCTTTGTTTGTTTGTTGGGGGACTTGTCCTTCGTCACGTCCCGTTTTTCCTCGTTATCGCTTCCTTTTGGTGTGTCCACCATGTATACGTCGTGAGTTGATGTGGCTTTCCAGTGCTCTGTGGGCGCTGGTTCTTGGTCGTCTCCGGCATCGTCGTCCATACCGTCGATGTCTTGAGTCGTCGTCTAACATGTCGGTTAGATAGATCGTCGACAGCGGCTACCAAGTGGGTGGTGGGTGGGCTTTGAATTTCTTCGTCGTCCGCATCCCAACCTTCCTGACCGCAGTCCGGCCAGGGCTCTCCTGATAACGAGAGATACTTTAGCGAACTCAAGATGTCGCCGAAAGGTGAGTGTTGAAAGATGTCCGCTGCGGTGAATTCCATGACCGACGCCCAACCGGATTCGATCGGAGGGGGCGCGGGAGGTTCAAGTCCGCAAGGAGTCCGGCACCTCGAGTCGCGAGCTTTATGAGGGAGAAGATCGGTGTTCGGCTCTATCGCCGTGGAGGTTGCAGCCCCAGGCGGTGTCTAGCCATCCGTCCCGATCTGCGCAGCCGGCTCGAATTGAAGATCGGAGCGGGTTCGAGTCACTGGCCTCTAAGGGTCTTGTCGGAGCAGAGCTAAATCATGCTTTCGCCGTGTGATAAAGGCGGCACGCCGGTTGTGGCTCGACTCCATCGAGGATCAAGTCCCGCGGATGTCGGCCGTGAAGTTCAAACTTCCAAATCGACTGACGGCGGGCGTAGCTTTCAATCTGCTCCAGATGGCCAAGCGAATCGGCCCGAAGTGCGAAGCCGCCGAATACGAAGATCTATCCGAGGACAAAAGTCTCACCCTGGACTGCGTCGTTGATGATGGTCGAAGAAGCCATCGAGCCTATCGGTGACGACACCTAGGAACTCTCAATGAAAGCACCAATGTCAGTGTCAAAATCGGCGGATCTCGGGTAGGGGGTCCCGAACTGTGCGTCTAGGCGGATGGTAACAGGAGACGAGGGACACGATGTTTTACCCAGGTTCGGGCCCTTTTGATGGAGGTAAAACCCTACGTCCTGCTTGATTAATATTGATGATGTGTGTTACAAGAGTGGATCTACCACGAGATCAAAGAGGCTAAACCCTAGCAGCTAGCCTATGGTATGATTGTTGTTCGTCCTATGGACTAAAGCCATCCGGTTTATATAGACACCGGAGAAGGCTAGGGTTACACAGAGTCGGTTACAATGGTAGGAGATCTACATATCCGTATCGCCAAGCTTGCCTTCCACGCCAAGGAAAGTCCCATCCGGACACGGGACGAAGTCTTCAATCTTGTATCTTCATAGTCTTGGAGTCCGGCCGATGATGATAGTTCGGCTATCCGGACACCCCCTAGTCCGGAACTCCCTCACTTGCAATGGGAGAAGTGCTTAGCTTTGGGTTCAATCTTGCGGTGTCCTTTCCCAATGACAGTAGGGGCAGCAAGGCACGTATTTTATTTTTGCCATCGAGGATAACAAGATGGGGTTTTAATCATATTGCATGAATTTATCCCTCTACATCATGTCATCTTGCTTAAGGCGTTATTCTGTTTTCTTGAACTTAATACTCTAGATGCATGCTGGATAGCGGTCGATGAGTGGAGTAATAGTAGTAGATGCAGGCAGGAGTCGGTCTACTTGTCTCGGACGTGATCCCTATATACATGATCATACCTAGATACTCTCATAACTATGCTCAATTCTCACAATTGCTCAACAGTAATTTGTTCACCCACCGTAGAATACTTATGCTCTTGAGAGAAGCCACTAGTGAAATCTATGGCCCCCGGGTCTATCTCCATCATATTAATCTTCCATCACTTTATTATTGCCTTTGCTTTTTTACTTTGCTTATTTATCATAAAAATACCAAAAATATTATCTATCAGATCTCACTCTCGTAAGTGACCGTGAAGGGATTGAAAACCCCTAATCGCGTTGGTTGCGAGGAGCTATTTGCTTTGTGTAGGTGCGAGGGACTCGCGCGTAACCTCCTACTGGATTGATACCTTGGTTCTCAAAAACTGAGGGAAATACTTACGCTACTGTGCTGCATCCCCTTTCCTCTTCAAGGAAATCCAACGCGGTGCTCAAGAGGTAGCAGAGAGCCACTCAACGTTTTCATCGCGGTCTTCCCCTTTCGACCTCCAAAGAAAAGAAAAGAATATCAAAGAAACACACTGAAATATTTTTGGAGTTTTTGTTTTTCCAAAGAAAGTAAAACAAGAAAACGAGAAAAACTATTTACAAGGGAAAGCTCCCAACAAGCAAAAGAAGAACGAGGAATCTTCTTCGGTTTTATTTTAATAGTGCAACTAAGCATGCATAGAAAGTAAATTAACTACAACTAATTTTTTGTTTTCTTAAGTTTTTTCAAACACACAAGAAGAAAGCAGGAAAAAGAAATAAACTAGCATGGGTTATAGAATGAAAAAGTATGAACACCGACAACTGAAATGAGTGTGTGAACATGAATGTCATGTCGGTGATAATACGTACTCCCCCAAGCTTAGGATTTTGGCCTAAGTTGGTCTAGGGCCACCAATGGCCCGAATGATATCCAAAGTTGTAGTTGGGGTTGTACTGAGATGCAACAACTATTGCTTGACGAGCTGATTCTTGGAGGCGAGCAACCTCAGCTGTTCGCTCATACTCGTTTGCCTCCTCTCTAGTTATAAAATATCACCCATTTTCCTGAAAGTTAAAGAAAGCAGGAGCAGGAAGAGCAACATGGACGACGTGCCGTCTATCAAAGATTAGTCTGTACTGGAGGAACTGTTCATTCCTCTTAAGAAACTGGTGGCATACCATAGCCTCATAATCTAGAAAAGCAGGTGGCAACTCCATATCATACCCTTTTATAGGTACCCCCAGATAATTAGCTAAACGAGTTGCATAAATCCCGCCAAATAAAACTCCATCTTTAGCATTATGATGTAACCTCATAGCAATGATGGCCCCTAAATTATATCGCTTATCACCCAACACTGCACACTTGAGGATGCTAAGATCCGATGCACAAAGGTGGTTGTGATCATGTTTATCATTAATGCATCTGCATATGAAGAGAGCAAAATAATGTATGGCAGGAAAATGAATGCTCCCATGGAGGCTTGTGTGATATTTCTAGTTTCTCCAGTGGTGATGCTAGCAAGGAAATCATTATATTCATATTTATGAGGCTCACTAAGAAGGCCCCATTGTGGAATTTTGCATGCATCACAAAAGCCTTGTAGGTCCATGGTATAAGATTCATCATAGAGATCAAACAAGATAGTATGAGTATTACGCTTAGATGAAAACTCAAACCTCCGCACAAAGGAATCGGTGAGATAATAATATTGTAGGCACTTGTCCGACAAGAATTCTTCAAGTCCGGCATTTTGTACGTACGCATAGAATTCATCCTTGAAACCTGCACGAACCATAAATTATTCCGATGGCCATTCACACGGCTTCACTTGAGCTTCCTTTGGTGGTTCAAGGTCCGGTTCGCGTATCGCGCGCCTCAGTGCTTGCTTCCTCGAAGAACCACCTTGATACATTTTTCTGGATATTTTTCTTTCTGTGACAAAATTCTGAAATTTCTAGTGACTCAAAATAAAAGTGAACCAAACTCAACAAGATTGATAGCAACTACTCCTACAAGTGCCTAGAGGCTATATCATGCATCAAAACTACTTTGGACCATATAAATTTGACATGCAAGCTCAATAATAGGGTCACTGTCGGTGTCAAAACCGGCGGATCTCGGGTAGGGGGTCCCAAACTGTGCGTCTAAGGTCGATGGTAACAGGAGATGGGAGACACAATGTTTACCCAGGTTCGGGCCCTCTCTATGGAGGTAATACCCTACTTCCTGCTTGATTGATCTTGATGAATATGAGTATTACAATAGTTGATCTACCACGAGATCGTAATGGCTAAAACCCTAGAAGTCTAGCCTATCTGACTATGATTACATATATGTCTCCCCTCTACAGACTAAACCCTCCGGTTTATATAGACACCGGAGGGATCTAGGGTTACACAAGGTTGGTTACAGACAAATGAATCTTCATATTTAGCCACTAGGCTTGCCTTCCACGCCAAGGAGAGTCCCATCCGGACACGGGTAGAGTCTTCGGTCTTTGTATCTTCACAGCCCATTAGCCCGGCCCATGTATAACAGGTCGGACGCCCGAGGACCCCTTAGTCCAGGACTCCCTCAGTAGCCCCTGAACCAGGCTTCAATGACGAGGTGTCCGGCGCGCAGATTGTCTTCGGCATTGCAAGGCGGGGTTCCTCTTTCCGAATACTCCAGGATAGTCTTCGGATGCAACGATTGTGTCCGGATCTGCAACATAAGTACCACACACACACAGCCGTAGAGAGTATAATATTTCACGAGTCTAATCTACTGACCACTTTTTGTAACATGACATCACGCTTGTCCGGTCTTTATTTCGAACCGTTTCTTGTCCTGCCGTTCCACGTTTCGAGGCGTGGTTTTTATTGGCACATCTTGCCGAAGCAGAGATCATGTCCCCTTATCAAGGGATTCTCATTAATACGAGCGTGGGTAACCCAACCGTTCCACTAGGAAGATTCCTTAAGAATAGGCAGGTTTTTCAGGTTTAGGAGGAGGCGTTCGATACCTGTTGCCTTTATAAAGGAACCAAGGGCCGTCTTTTCACGCCAAACCTCTCCTCAGCCTTCCCAACCTCGAGTTATAACACCCAAGGTTCGACTTCATTGCTTCAAGCATCCCAATCATGTCCGGACCCGGCCCACAGGGCCAATGGGTGGCTTCCGCTGTTACGGAGGAGGACATTGCGAAGCTCCGGGCGGCCAGATACCTAAGCGCGGAGACCCCCCACAGGCTTCCTGCTCAAGGACAGGTTATTCCAACTCCCAGATCTTGCAAGAGGGTCGTATTCATCTCTCACTTCCTCCGAGGGCTAGGATTCGCTCTTCACCCCTTCGTCCGGGGGCTCATGTTTTATTACGGACTAGATTTTCATGATCTGGCCCCAGATTCTTTCCTCCACGTCTCAGCGTTTATCATCACATGTGAGGCCTTCCTCCGAATTCCCCCACACTTCGGCTTATGGCTCAAGACCTTCAGTGTGAAGCCGAAGGTGGTCGAGGGGAAACGGGCGGAGTGCGGAGGTGCTATAGTGAGCAAGCTCACCAATACTCTCTGGCCAAAAGGCTCTTTCACCGAAACTCCCAACCAATGGCAGCGGGAGTGGTTTTACGTCACAGAACACCGTGGTACCAAGTGGGCAGCTATACCTGCATTCCGTTCTGGCCCTCCGTTACATCTTGCATCATGGATTGATAAGGGGCTAGACTGGGGATCAGTTGATGAAGTGCAGACTCTACAGAGCCGCACCCGAACCCTCCTTGAGAAGGGCATCGATCTTGTGAACGTGATTCAAATAATGCTAGTCCGCCGAGTCCTGCCATGCCCAGCGTAGGCCTCTCCGCATGTGGGAGTTCAACCCGGAAGGACCACGAACCCTCCAACACTTCTTTGGCACAACGCACAAAGGGATGTGGAAGTCGTTTTTCGGGAAACGAAAACAGTGGCCGGACACCACCGAGGACATCGGCCTCAACTCCAACCATCCAGATACCTCGGTAAGCGCTCAACTCCCGAACACTTTGTAGTTATGTATGCCGCACTGCAAACTGAGTAAAACTTATCTTTTTCCAGGGCTAGATAAAGAAAGCGGAGCGAATTAGGTGTTCGGCCCCCCTTCCCGAAGACTCAGCGGATCATGTACTAACAAGGATGCGGGCCCCGACACTATACCAGATGCCTGTGGAGGAGGACAAGGCAGAAAGCGGGAGAACTAAAAGCGGCCTCCATCCCGATTGTATATCAGACATTGGGTCCGGGGGAATCAAAATTTCATCATCCGAAGACAAAATTGAAGGAGAAGTCAAAGTCTCTTCCCCCCAGGGTAAGAAAAGGGCTGCCTCCAAAGATTGTGAGGAAAGGGCTTCTACGTGAGGCAAGGTGCCTCAGTCGGGCGGATCGGGCTTGGAGGATTGCGTACTCGCACCGTCCCATGATGAGAAGAAGCCTCTAGCCGAATCGTAAGTGAACAAGGATGTTTGTAATCATATCCCATTCCTTTCCTGTTACCAAGGTAACATCTAGAATATATGTTTCTGCAGCTCGGCAAATAGTCTTCTTCACCAATCCTCTTCCTCGGGAGATCTTCTTCCGGAGATGATGGAAAGCGAGACACGTCCACCGGTCTCCTAAGGCGAACGAATTTTAGGTGTCATCCCGGAGGATCTCTCCTGATCAACAAGTGGTGCGGGGAGTGATGAGGACACTACCGAAAGGTGATACTTCGGTAGCCCAAGGTCCCGGGGGACAACAAAAAAGGCCCCGGACTGTCCGGTCTTCAGCCGGATACAACTCTGGGGACAGATAAACAGATCCCTTCAAAGGGAGCCGTGCTCATACAACAGCTTTTGGAGGTCTAGAAGCGCCGGATATATTGACGAACATGCTGCGACAGGCGCCCATCTCGGAGGAACATCGTACCTTGATGGGTACAGTGGTTGAAAAGGTTCTGTCCGTGAAAAGCGGATTGAATGAAGCCTGCGCGAGCCTGCTAAGAGGCTTCGAGGTTTGTATTGTAGTATTTTTGATTGTGTTTTATTCACAAACTGCACCTGTGTATAGGTAGTAGCCCCTAAGACTCGGATTGGCTTCCCGAGGGAGGCGATTAGAGGATCAAAAAAGATATGTCCAGGAAATAATATGACGAATTGAAACGTAGGCTGTCACCTCCCTGGCGTCCGCCCGGTCTACAGAAGTTTCCGATCTGGAGCGGAAGCTTGATGTGGCGGAACATGACCTTACGCTTATCAACGGGAGTATTGACGAGTCACAAGGTATGTTTTTGGGGCAGTCCTTACAAGCACATGCTTTGTAATTTAAGCATTACGTGAAATATTGTATACTGAGATATGCATGATTGCGGATGGTGCCGCCGCGGTTGAGATCCTTCGGGCTGAGCTGGCCCGGGCCAAGGAGCATGCCTGGGTTGATAATGCGGCTGCTGGAAAGGCATCTGCCGAGTTAAAGGCCGAATAGGCTGCTCGGCGCCAATGCAAGGAGAGAATATCCATGATAGCGCGTGAGCTAAAGGATGCCGCTAGCCGCTGTGAATTCCTCGAGAAGGATAATAAAGCCAAAACGGCTGATCTTGACAAGGCCTTACGAGAGGCGAAGGAAGCACGGTCCGAATCTAGAGCGGCCCGGGAGGAGATCCGACAAGCTGGGGAGATCGCGGCTGGTAAGCCCTTTTTATTGCAAACTAAGTTTGGCGATCCGGATTATGCTCCGCTTAATCAAATGTGGAGTTCTCCAGACGCGTTATTGGACTTGCCGAAGACTGCTTCCGATGCGGCGCAATTTTATCACAAGCAAGAAGGGCATGCAACGGAGAAGCTTTTCTGGTCACATTTTGGTGCGTCAAAATGCCCACTGCTGCTGAACGAACAGATGATCCAATGGGCCGGGCTCCATAGACTGTCCGGTTCGGCCATGAAGGACGCCGTGGTTGGACTGTGGCCGAACCAGCCAGTTCCGGATAGTTATTTTGGTGTGGTGCGGCGACTTGTTGATGCGGTGTCGCATATTGATGTCGTTAAGCGGTCAGCGCGCATTGAAGGTGCACGGATAGTCCTTGCCCGTGTCAAGACATACTGGGCGAAGATGAAGGCCACGGATATTGCAGTGAAGGGTCCACCCAAGGGCAAGGACCATCACGCACCAGAGCATTATTACGAGGATGTCCTGGAGGGTGCCCGCTTGATAGAGGGCCAATGCTCAAAAAACATGATATTCGAGTGAAATGTATGCAAATTTGTAAAGACAATATTATAATAAGGCTATTTTTGTAGTTTCGCCTAAAACTTTTGTTCCTCCTGTGCGACCGTTTTTGTTTTAATCTGAAAGTTTTCCAGTCGTCGGCTTCAGCCCCCTCGTATAAAGTACGGGGGTGTTCGGAAAAGCATTTGATCCATCTTAACCCAACGTCTTGGTCCAGTAAGGAGGTTTCAATGCGGTGAACTAGGCAATCAGACTATAGGGCGTTAACACTTTCACTTAGCCATAGGAGTTTTATGGTGGGACTACGATATAGCCCCTGGGATGTACACGACTTATTCCAATATGGTGCGTTACATATATGACCTGAAAAAGGCCCTTCGTATAATATGGAGGGAATCGCGAAGATTCCGATAAGTCATCGAGCCGTTGACCAGCTCTCGCCGCATCATGACAGTTAGTTTTCGGCTTTCTCTACTGAGGTGCTTGACCAGATGAACCGGAAGCACAATCGCAGTAGTTCTCCCTTTACTACCTAGCCGATAGAGCGGAACGTAAGGTAGCAAGCACAGGAGCCGGGCAACCCAACTATTGACCCAAGACATGATTCGGAGCTGATGCATATAAGGCTGAACTCGCGACGCCGAAGTATCCTATAAAGCTGTTCGGACTTGTTGGCAACTCATTTGCTCCCATACTGAGCCCCTGGCAATTTTTGAGTCGAGGTGTGTGTGAAACATCCATGGGAGCAAAGTTCAGTTCTTTAGAGAAAAGTGAATGTTGGATACAGATTATGTTCACTGGAACCTGAGTGATATGCCAATCGTCATTTTATAGATAGTAAAGCTACAACCCCGGCTATTTGACATGCCAGGGGTCGACGGCTGAGGAAACAGGCATTTTACGAGCTCACAAAATAGAGAGTGCGGTCTACAAAAAATTGTTTTGGACCTCCTGTCGCACGTCTGCGCCGCCTTTTCTTAGTGAAAGGGCTCCTTTAACAGGAGTAGCCCCTGGGTGAATTTGCGAATCCGAACTCCGAGAGAGTCCGTGAGATGAACGACCTTAGAACCACCTGTGGTAAAGGGTAAAAAAGTATTTAGAAAAGAAAACGTAAGGAGGTTATGGGAGTACTTGTAGGCCCGTCCGTATAGTGCTTCCGCCGATACCCATGGTATTTTGAGTGCATAGTTATGCATGTATGCGCGGTACAGATTTCACAGGTATATGAGGCGGGCGGCGGAAGCCGAACTGCTAGTCCAACTCCGAAATTGATCGGTCCTGATGAATGGAGACCGACGGCTTAGTGGCCGACAAGGTATGCGGTTTGATAAGACCGCTTTGTACTTCAGCTGAAGTAGCCGTAGTTTGATCCTCTATCCGGAGGGGGCGTTTCTTGCACTCCCCTGTAGAGGTGTGTGTCGTGAATACCATGTTCACTGTGTTTACTTCAGGGGGAAATTGTTCTGACCCCTGGTTTTCGGTTGGTGAGTCTCTTTGTCGCTGCTATCACCGGGTGGCCTCTTCCCCTTGTGGTCGGCATTGAGCTTGCCGGCTTGTTTGAAGACCAAACAACTTCTGTTGGTGTGATTAGCTGGTTTATCGGGGTTGCCATGAATCTGGCAGGGCCGATCCAATATATTGTCTAAATTGGATGGTCCATCTCTGTTTTCCTTGAATGGCTTTTTTTGTTGACCGGGTTTGGGGCCGCTGTATCCGGCGTTGACCGCCGTGTCGTGTGTTCTTTAATTATCATTGCGAAGTTCGTGTTTACTGCGTCGTGGCTTGCCATTGCGGTCTCAGACTTCGGAAGTGCCCGGATCGCTGGCGTTGTTGCTTCTACAAGCGAGCCAGCTGTCTTCTCCCGCGCAAAATCGGGTCATTAGAGCGGTAAGGGCCGTCATGGATTTTGGTTTTTCTTGACCGAGGTGGCGGGCGAGCCATTCATCCCGGACGCTGTGTTTGAAGGCCGCTAGGGCCTCCGTGTCCGGACAGTCGACGATTTGGTTCTTTTTAACTAAGAATCTAGTCCAAAGCTTCCTGGCTGACTCTCCGGGCTACTGGACAATGTGACTTAAGTCATCGGCATCCGGTGGCAGGACATATGTTCCTTGGAAGTTGTCGCGGAAGGTGTCTTCCAAGTCCTCCCAGCTGCCAATAGAATTTTCTGGCAGACTATTTAACCAGTACCGAGCTTGTTGGGGAGGCCGGGTTAACCCCATCAGTGCTTCGTCATATCTGAAGCCCGTGAAGACAGACAGTGACGCTTTATGAAGGTCCAGGGCTCGGAACCGGTTTAAGGCCTGTAGACATAAACCGGCATTGGTATGTAGACTTGTGTTGTAAGGTAGAATGGGCCGAGCCGGACACGTTTATGAGCCGGCCTCGGGATTCTATAAACCGACGGGCGTCAACCCATGTATATAAGGGGACGACCCGGCGGCGGTTCAAGGACAACAAACTACAACTCGAGACTCAGGCAAAGCGTATTCGCTCCCTGGTCATCAAAACCCCAGCAATTCCATCACAATTAGACGTAGGCTTTTACCTTCATCGTAAGGGGCCGAACTAGTATAAAACTCTCTTGCGTCCCTTGTCTGCTTTAACCCAATTAAGCTAACCCGTAGCGATGGCTCCACGACTAAGTCCTTTCACGAGGACATCTGTTGTGACAAAACTACAACAGTTGGCGCCCACCGTGGGGCTATCGCACGATGGTTTCAAGTTCTTGGAGGGCAGCTTCGAAGGACTCAAGGGTTACGCTATGGGCCGGATGACCAAGAGTCGTCGCGGCAAGCTCTACATCGAGGATGCAGGTTGGGGCCCCGAAACCGACTCAATTGAGTACAGGTACCGGGTCCCCTTTGGTGGCATACACGTTTTCATTGGCAAGATCGGCGAACCGGGCCCTGAGCCGGACATCTGCACCGACCTCGTCGAAATGGCTCAGCGTGCGAGATCTGCACGGGTCAAGCCTGTCATGAATCGTGCCTTCATGGGAGTCATCCATGGAGGGGAATCTGAGGATAGATCAGAATCTGGTGGTGAAACCGTCGTTTACTCCGACGACGAGTCATCGACCGAAGAGACCGAGTCGTTATATCAGTTACAAGATGGCCAGATTGGGGGCTGTTCTGATGGCGACAGTATTCCAGACCCATTCGATCTGCCAAACCGGGTTGCGATCTTCATGGCCGGTACATAACCAGCGCTCCACTCTTCGACTGCAGCAGCGATGATTTCCGGATCGGCAGCAGCAACAGCAGCCGGGGCAGGAGGCCCTGTGCGACCGCAGGCTCAGGTTCTCTCTGATTTGTTTGACACGTTGGCAACGCTGATGGCGGAGGTTAAATCAACGGATCAGGATGCACACAATGCGGAAATCGCGAAGGTGAAGGATCAGATCACCAAGGCCAAAGCCGACTTGGCAGCTGAGGATACCACGATGGCCGCAGAGCGGGCTGCTTTAGATGCACATGCTTATCGGATTATGCTGGATCAGAGTGCGTCGAACGAAGTCCTGAACAGGAGATATCGATCTCGCCTGCCGCCGGTTTATGATGCTAGAAACCTCTTTAACACCCCAGGAGCAGGGACCAGTAATCCGCCGGTGCTAAACCGGGAGGAGGCACCTAGAGCAGGGGCGCCAGTTCAGCCACGTTTGGCGGATCCGCCTCGTCAGAACAACATCGTACCACCGCAGGTCCAAACGCCACCGGGCCATTACTCTAACCCGATGGACAACATTGTCGCTGCCGCTTCACGGCTGGCGGCCATCCCGATCGAAGTGATTCTCCGGCGGCGGTCGAGACGTGTCGGGTTAAAGAGCTTCTTCAGACATCCTTGGTTCAACAGGACGCTTATTCGTACAGTCGCGATCGGATTCATTCCACTCCCTGTCCAAGCCGGAGTTACAGCAGGCGCATGGATGAACTGGCGGTGTCAAGCAACGAGCGGAACCGTGATCCGCCCCGTGGCAATAACCCGGCAGGTGGTGCTGGTGATGTTCAAGAGGTGGTGGACCAGGCTCGGGCACACAGAGAGGCCGAGTTAGCGGCGCAACATGAAGCTTGTCAGCTTACTCCGGTTCGTCCAACTACGTCGGTGGAACCAGGAGTTACTTCTAGTTCTTTGGGAGTGCCGTGTCTCGTCCCAGCATTGCGCAATGTGCGCCCACCCAAGGATTTCAAAGGAACGCGTAGGGTGCCGAATTACACTCCCGATTTATCCCCTGAGACATGGGTCGAAAGCTATGAGATGGCCATGGAGATGCTGGATGTGGATGATACGCCGTGTGCGAAATACTTCACCATGATGCTAGAAGGGACGGCCCGCACTTGGCTAAAGAGTTTACCGGCTAACTCTATCAGGTCATGGGCCGAGTTAAGAGCCCGGTTTATCCAGCATTCCAGAGATACATGCAAGTAGCCCATGTCAATTGTGGACTTAGCTGCCTGTGTCCAGGAGGAAGGAGAGTCAACCACCCATTGGGTGCGCCGGGTTTCGGAAATTTTGCATTCATCGGACCGCATCAACGTTGATACTGCAGTTTTAACATTGGAAGGCAATTGCCTGTTTGTACCCCTGAAGTTAAAGTTGGGATGGCTCAAACGTCATTGTAATGACATGGGAACCCTCATGGCTGCTCTGGTGAAGTATGTCGACTCTGATAGTACCAAGGATCCCGAGTCTGACGATGATAAGACAGGGAAGGGAAAAAGGAGCGGCAACGCCAAGGGGCAGCACCACAATCCGGTGAGTCGTGGAAACGGCGGCAAGCGTAAATCAGACCACAGCTTAGAATTTGTGGCTAATACCAGCTCGTAGGACAAGGGCCAATGGCGTAAGGGTAAACCGCCCCAGCGCGGTGGAGGACCAAGTCCTAACCCAGACCGCCTGGCTTATCTGTTGAACCAGCCTTGCCCAAAACATGGGATGAAGGAGAATCCGTCCACGCACCTCTGGAAAGATTGCTACATCATGCAAGAGTTCAAGAATTCTAATTCTTTCCGGTATGATCATGGACCGAGCGGCGGTTCGGCCCCGGGTCTAATGGGTCGGGTTATGGTGGAGGTAGTTCCGGTTCAAGTTTTCACGGTAACCAGAGTGGGCATGGCAATCAAGGCAATCAGGGCAATGAAGGTGGTTATAACAATCAGGGGAATCAGCAACAGCAGCAGCAGCAGTCGGGTTACCAGAGCAACTCGAAGCAGTTGAATAGTGGACAGTATCATGTCTTTACCACTAGCCTGGACAAGCACGATCAGAAGCTTCATAAAAGGGTAGTGAATGCCGTTGAACCGGCGGTGCCCCGTTTTTTGCGCTGGTCCGAGCAGCCGATTGTGTGGAGTAGAGAAGATCATCCACCCCGGGTTGACAATCCGGGTGCCAGTTGCATTGGTGGTGGCACCTCAGGTGGGAGGTTGTAAGTTCACTATGGTACACATGGATGGAGGGAGTAGTATCAATATCCTTTATTATGAAACTTTCCGTCGCATGGGATTAACGGATAAAAATCTCAAACCGTCCAATACGGTGTTCCATGGTGTGGTACCTGGGAAATCGGCATATTCTGTTGGTAAGATAGCTCTGGAGGTGGCTTTTGGAGATGAGCATGACTCAAGATCAGAAACTTTGACCTTTGAGGTGTTGAAAATTAGAAGCCCGTATCATGCCCTGTTTGGACGGCTGGCTTATGCTAAGTTTATGGCACGGCCTTGTTATGTTTATCTACAGCTCAAGATGCCTGGTCACAAGGGAACCATAGCCGTGCATGGGAGCCGTAAGATCGCTTTGGAGTGTGAAGAAGGTGATGCGGCTTATGCTGAGTTGGTTTGTGCGACAGAAGAGTTGAAGTTTTACAAAGACAATGCTGATCCGGCAGATATGAATTCATTGAAGAAACCAACTACAGAGCATGATCCGGCCCTGAAGTTTAAATCGGCTGATGAGACTAAGATTGTTGACTTCGTGCCTGGCGATTCGTCCTAACAGTTTAGCATCAACGCTAACTTGGATCCGAAATAGGAAAGCGCGCTCATCGAGTTCATCCATGAGAATCGGGACATCTTTGCGTGGAAGCCTTCTGACATGCCAGGTGTACCGAGAGAACTCGCTGAGCACACTCTTAATATTGATGCCAAGTATAAACCGGTCAAGCAGTTTCTCCGCCGGTTCAATGAAGAAAGACGCAAGGCTATTGGAGAAGAAGTAGCCAGGCTCTTGGCGGCTGGATTTATCGTTGAAGTATTCCATCCTGAGTGGTTGGCTAATCCGGTGCTGGTCCTTAAGAAGAACGGCACTTGGCGTATGTGTGTGGACTACATAGATCTCAACAAATCTTGTCCAGCAGATCCTTTTGCCCTCCCCCGTATTGATCAAATTATTGATGCTACGGCGGGTTGCGAGCGTTTAAGCTTTTTGGATGCATTTTCTGGTTATCATCAGATCAAAATGGCAGTTAAGGACCAGGAGAAGACATCCTTCATTACTCCCTTTGGAGCCTTCTGCTATGTGTCCATGCCCTTTGGGCTCAAGAGTGCCGAGGCGACTTATCAACGGTGTGTGCAGAACTGTCTTCATAAGCATATCGGCTGCAATGTTCACGCCTATGTGGATGATATTGTGGTAAAATCAAGGAAGAAGGAGACATTGATTGATGAGTTGAAGGAAACCTTCGATAACCTACGGGTTTACAAAATGATGCTTAATCCGGCCAAGTGCGTCTTTGGTGTACATGCAGGCAAGCTCTTGGGCTTTTTGGTGTCTAATAGGGGCATTGAAGCTAATCCGGAAAAGATAAAAGCCATCACCTCCTTGGCCAAACTGAAGTGTATCAATGATGTCCAACACCTGGCAGGCCGGATTGCCGCGTTGAGCCGGTTTATCAGTCGCCTTGGCGAGAAGGCCATCCCTTTATATCAGATGCTGAAGAAAATGGATAACTTCGTTTGGAGTAATGCCGCTAATGAAGCGTTTGAGGACTTAAAGAGGCAGCTGGCTAATCCGCCGGTTCTTGTTGCTCCGGTTGATAAAGAGCCATTGTTGCTATATGCAGCAGCTAACGCCGGGGCTGTTAGCGTGGCTATTGTGGTGGAGCGCAAAGAGGCAGGAAAGGAATATCCGGTTTAGCGGCCGGTTTATTATTATCTATGAGGTACTTATCGAGTCCAAGCAGAGGTGCCCACATTGTCAAAAATGGTGTACGGGGTTTTTATGGCAAGCCGGAAGCTTAAGCAGTATTTCCAAGGTCATCCCATCACGGTGGTCAGCTCTGCTCCTTTGGGAGATATAATCCGAGCAGGAAGCAATTGGCCGGATTGCTAAATGGGCTATCGAGCTCGGGCCTCACGGGTTGAAATACATACCCCGAACGGCGATCAAATCTCAGGCACTTGTGGATTTCATCAATGATTGGACAGAACTACAAGCGCCAGAAGAGAAGCCGGATCATACTTATTGGACTATTCTTTTTTATGGGTCCAAGCAATTGGAGGGCTCGGGGGCTGGAGTCGTATTAACTTCCCCACGAGGTGATAAGTTTTGTTATGTTCTCCGCTTAATGTTCCCTTGTACTAATAATGCAGCTGAATATGAGGCTTTACTCCATGGTCTTCGGATGGCTAAGGAGATGAACCTAAGCCGAGTTAAGTGCTTTGGTCACTCGGATCTGGTGGCTCAACAAGTGTCCGGCACTTGGGATTCCAAGGACCCACTCATGGCAGCGTATCGTCGTGAGGTGGATATTGTTGCAGGTCACTTTCAAGGTTATCAGGTGGATCATGTGGACCGGCGGAAGAATGAAGTGGCGGATGCTTTAAGACGACTGGGTTCCCAACGTAAACCGGTTCCGCCTAATATCTTCCTGGATGTGTTGCATAATTCGTCCGTCAAGATCCCTGGTGAAGAGGATTTGGCTATTCCTGATTCAGAAGCTCAGTTGGTGGCGGTTCTTCATGTTATCCCAGATTGGACGGTTCCATATCTGGCGTATATGAACCGGGGCGAGTTACCAGAGGATGAGACTTTGGCCAGGCAGATAATCCGGCGGTCCAAGTCTATGACTATTATCAATGGAGAGTTGCATCATTGCAGTGTGACAGGGGCGTTCCAACGCTGTGTGTCTCCTAAAGAAGGCCGTGAAATTTTGCGTGAGATCCACGAAGGAGATTGTGGTCACCACGCCGGTTCAAAATCTTTGGTGGCCAAGGTGTTTAAATCCACGGTTTCTCTTGGTTGACAGCTCATCCGATGCCGAGGACTTGGTTAAGAGATGTGATGGCTGTCGAGGAAATTCTCAAGGCGTGCTCATGTACCGCTCAAGAATTAAGGATGATTCCAATCACACGCCGTTTGCAACTTCGGGGCTGGATATGGTTGGGCCTTTCAAGAGGTCCAAGGACAAGAAGACCCACCTTTTGGTGGCGGTTGATAAGTTCACGAAGTGGGTGGAGGCAGAGCCAGTTAGTAAGTGTGATGCAGCCACGGCGGCTCAATTCATCAAAAAGGTGACCTTCCAATTTGGCTTTCCACACAGCATTATAACAAACAATGGTACCAATCTATCAAAGGGTGCCATGAAGGAGTTCTGTCAACATGAGCACATCCGGCTTGACGTGTCATCAGTGGCTCACCCCCAGTCCAATGGTCAAGCAGAGAGGGCCAATCAAGAGATCTTGAGAGGCATCAAATCCCGGCTTATGGTTCCTTTGCATCGGACGCCGGGTTGTTGGCTTGAGGAGCTACCTTCAGTGTTATGGAGCATCAATACCACACCCAACAGATCGACAGGATACACGCTGTTCTTCATGGTTTATGGACCAGAAGCGGTTCTTCCTAGTGCCATCCGTCATGACTCACCTCGTGTAGCAGCATACGTTGAAGCTGACAATGAGAAGGCACGGCAGGAAGCTCTTGACCTGTTGGATGAGGAACGTGACATGGCGGCAGCTCGTTCGGCGATTTATCAGCAAGATTTGCGTCATTATCATAGCCGCTGGGTTAGAACCAGAACCTTTCAAAAAGGAGATTTGGTGCTTCGACTCATCCAGGATCAGACAGATATGCACAAGCTATCCCCCCCTTGGGAAGGACCCTTTGTGGTCAGCAAGAATCTACACAACATGTCGTACTACCTAATCGATATTCGAGAGCGCAAAGACTCGCGTAAATAGGAGGAGGAGACCAACCGGCCGTGGAATATTGCTCATCTTCGGCCTTACTATACTTGAGCTATAGACTCTGCTTATGTACATATTATGACAATGTATATATTATGATCAATATAATAAACCGGAACCTCAGCGAAAGCGGGGTATCTGTTGTTTTCTTACATCATGTGTGGTTACATGGAGCGTCTGTTTATAAAGCGGCGTCCGGTTTACGCCTTGATTTAGTTTCTCAAAGCTTTATATTACATCACTTGGGGGCTTGGTCGTATCCGAACCATAGCTACACCTCTTGATCGGTGCAATGCCACATCATCACTTGGGGGCTTGGTCGTATCCGAACCATAGCTACACCTCTTGATCGGCGCAATGCCACGGATCACTTGGGGGCTTGGTCGTATCCGAACCATAGCTACACCTCTTGATCGGTGCAATGCCACAGCATCACTTGGGTGCTTGGTCGTATCCGAACCATAGCTACACCTCTTGATCGGCGCAATGCCACATCATCACTTGGGGGCTTGGTCGTATCCGAACCATAGCTACACCTCTTGATCGGCTCAAAGCCAAATCAATCCGGGGCCAAAGAGAGTGTTGTAAACCAACAACTAAAACATAGGCACCCACTAAGCACAGCTCAAAACATTACTTGGGGATTCTTTGCTATCGCAATGAACTTAGAATCTACACTTGTAATGGGCTATCAAGCCATGGCTTGGAAGCCTGGTGTATACACCTAAAACCCCGAGTTAACCTGCCTCTTTAAGTAAGTTACTCCGCCCAGGTAAACCTGGTATGACCCTTCGAACTTTGACAAGTTACTCTAAAATAAAGACCCTGAACTTGTCAAGTTAAAACGATGATTGGTAAAGGATTGAGGACCATCTTAAAAGGCTTTGCAAAAATGGTTTAACTCAGTGGCCTGGTAGCCAATGAAAAGCCTCGAATTTGGGGACCGGCAGCCCGTGAAAAGCCTCGACTACAACGGTTTTATTTGCCTTTCGCTAAGTTTTCTTTGTTTTTACAAGATTTGTGATGCTTTTTAAACCGGTGTTTATCAACCCGGTTAGACTGTCAACTACAAGTTGTCAGTACACGATCAAATCATAATCCGGAGACTATCAGCCCGGTCTGGTTTTGACTCAAAGTCACCAGTATGGAATAAACCGGTGTTTATCATAACCCGGAACGGTTTTATTGTAAACTGGCATCATATAACAGAAGTTGCTTATCCTCTAGAGTGGGGTTATGACCCTCACTACAACGTTGGTCAGCCAACATTATGCCTAAAGATCACAGGTATTACATATTTCCATATTTGGTTATCTTTTCACAACCTGGGTTATATATTTGGGTATCATGACCCGCCCGGGGGTAAACCACCAGGGCGCTTTAAGCTTCTTATCTACAGGAACAGCTTGAATAAATGGCTATGGATTATGAATATCATATCTTAAGCATGTCGATTAAGCAAGCATCGATCCATATAAAAATGCACGAAGGCATATCGGACCAAGTATTTTTACTAGCCTATTACAAGGCGTTTCAGTGCCCAAAAGGATAATTGTTTTCTCAAATACATGTTGCAGCATGTACAAGAATAAACCGGTCTCCGATTCATGATTGGTCACCAGCTTGGCCTGACGGCTGCGGATCATCTCGCGCCGGTTCAACTCCATCCTCTTTACCCAGTGGCTGGAAGTGAACAGTTGCCCAGTTGATCCCAGTTAGGGCTTGGAATACAGCTTCATCGCTTATCAGCGTGGACGGTTCAATGTCAGGGGCATAAGTGTGCTTACGGATTGGTGGGATAAGATTTTGAGCTTCTGAGATTGGTGCAGCAAGCCGTTTGTTCTTGTCATCATAACTTGCCTGATAGTATGAAAGGTCCGCCCCTTCAACCAATTGACAAGCCAATGGGCGTACCTCCCGGTTTATGATTCGGAGATCATCATTGCCAAATTCTGTTCCGTTTTTGTTCAAACTGGGATAACCTTGGGCCGCTTCCACTGGATCAAAGTCAGGTACCCATGCTTTCACCCGGGTTAGTGCGGCCAAAGCGCCCGTTCTAGCGGCAGACTTTTTTAGCTCGTCTACTCGGGAAGGAAGCATAGATAATCTTTCTAAGGTATCCTTGATCAAGGTGGGAGGAGGGTTATTGTGTGAAGCAGTATAGATGATCCGCTGCGCACCGGTATACAACTGCTCTATCAGAGTATAGGCCGCTTTCAACTTCTTCTGTACATCAGAGCCAAGATGGCAAATACGAGTATTAGTAAACCGGCAATGCATGAAAGGATATGTTGAAAGCATAAGTCAAGGATGTTTACCAAACACAGCAGCAGTCATGGCATGAATCTGCCGCTTTACACGGGTCAGTTCGTCAACCACAAGTTTAAGAGCTGCTTCTGCGTTCTCAGCCCTTTTTACCAAAGCGGATTTTTCAATCTCCCAGTCCGCCCGCTCCTTGTTGAAGCCCTCTTTAAGTTTCTCCATAGCGCCTAGAGCACTGGTTAACTCTTCCTTGGCTTTGGAGGTTTCAGCTTGCTGGGATTTGAGGGTCTCCTGCAGATCAGCGGTTTGGCTTTCTTTCTTGCTCAATTCAGCCTATAAAGAGACAGATATATAATGAGTTGACAGTATATATTTGAAGTACCAAGCACATAACAAGTTATGCCCTTGGTACTTGGGGGCTAATGCATATTTGCTCTTTATCAGAAATTTTCACAAGTCCCAAGCACAATACAAGTATTAAACTTGGCACTTGGGGGCTAATGTGTGTTTGCTCATAATTGCTAATGTGGGAAATCTTCTACAAAGTCCCGGTTCATCTTTATAAAGTTAAACCGGCCCTTGGGGGCTACATCAGTGAAGTTAAAGATGCATTGTCGCAAACATGAAACTATTACTAAGTCCCGGTTTAGATTGGTATCTTAAACCGTCACTTGGGGGCTACTGGAAGTTGATAAACTGCAATTGAATATAATATAAGAGAGGAACACTTATGGAGTTACCTCATATCGCTCCTTCATCAAATTTACCAAACCGACTTCATAGTCGCGGCTGGTGTCACTACAAAAAAAGACACATCCGTGACATTTTGGGCCGAACGAATTTTTTTTCTGTCATACATATGACACTTCTATGACGATAATTGTGACAAAACCTGGTAACATCATAGATGTGGTGGGCTCCTACTTCTATGACAAAAAATCATGACAGAAAATGGGCTTTTCGTCCTGGGCGGGACGGAGATGCAGCTGCATGACATTCTTTGGGCCTTCCATGACGGAAAAAACCATGGTAGAAGCGAGGGCGAGGAAAATTACGGGGAGTTGCCGGTTACGGTGGGAGGTCAGGGGCCGAGCGATGCACGTTTCTCTCGTACACGTACGTGCATGTGTGTGAGGCATTGGCTCTAACTGAACCCGAGCGAGGCGTTGGGCTCTTACTGAACCCGAGCGATTGCACTGCAGCCTACGGGTTACTAAACCTGAGCGATCGATCGATGGCTATTAATTGAACCCGATTGAGCGATTCCTTTGCTACTGCTACTAACTGAAGCCGATCGATTGGATGAACAGTGAACGTTGCGGGGGGGTCGGATGAACAGTGAGCGGTGGCGGTGCCTCTGGATGAACAAGACCCCGTGGTGTGGAGGGCTGGATGAACGATGAAGCGGTGGAGGGTGCCCGTGGAGGGTGGTTGAACAAGACCCCGTGGTGTGGAGGGCTGGATGAACAGTGAGACGGTGGAGGGGTGGTTGAGCAAGAGCCGGTGGAGTAGCGCAGCGGTGGAGGCTGGATGAGCAGGAGCCCGTGGAGGCGGAGGAGGTCGACGGTAGCCCGTGAGAGGCCGGAGGGACGCCGACGGTAGCCCGTAGAGGCTGGAGGAGGTCGACGGTAGAGATGAACAGTTTCCCGTGGAGTCCGTTTTGCGGTACGCCACACCCTCCCGATGAACAGGACCCCCGTTTCGACCGTAGGAGGTCCGTTTCGTCCGTTTTGCAGTACGCCACACCCCTCCCGATCGACAGGACCCCCGTTTCGACCGTAGGAGGTCCGTTCCGTCCATTTTGCAGTAGGCCACACCACTCCCGATCAATAGGACCCCCGTTTCGACCGTAGGAGGTCCGTTCCTCCGTTTTGCGGTACGCCAGACCCCTCCAGATGAATAGGATCCCGTTTCGAACGTGGCTGGTCGAACACAAGGCCGTTTCCTCCGTTCTGCGGTACGCCGGGCCTCGTTTCCATCGCATGTTCCGTCCAAGCCGGTTGGCTCCCACACGTTTCATTGCTCCCGATGAACACGACACATTCCGTTGCCTCCCCATGAACACGACGCATTCCGTTGCCTCCCCATGAACACGACGACGATGTTGTTTCTCCGTTCCAACCCAGCCATGTACACGAGCCCTCACCGTACGTATGCGCGAGTAGGCGTTCGAGACCTCGCTGGCCGTATTTTCTATCTTGCACCCTGGCCGCTGTACGTACGTGTACATGCTACGTGCGCGCCTCTACAACGACCAGTATGGACATACACGTTCGCGACCAGAATGACAACGCTATGTACGCTTCGACCAGGTGGGTCCCGACTGTCAGGCACTTCCTTGCGTGCGAAAATATAGCTGGTGGGTCCCAGCAGTCAGAGGGGCGAATCATTTTTTTTGCCCGGACACACTTCCTTTGCGTGCGAAGATGTAGCTGGTGGGTCCCGGCAGTCAGGGGGTCGAATCATTTTTTTGCCCGGACGCACTTCCTTGCGTGCGAAGATGTAGCTGGTGGGTCCCCGCAGTCAGGGGGGCGAATCATTTTTTTGCTCGGGCGCACTTCCTTGTGTGCGAAGATGTAGCTGGTGGGTCCCAGCAGTCAGGGGGGGGGGTGAATTGTTTTTTTTGTTTTTTTGCCCGTACGCACTTCCTTGCATGCGAAGGTGTAGCTGGTGGGTCCCAGCAGTCAGGGGGAAAACTTTTTTTCACGAAATACGATGGCCCGTCCGGTGGGTCCCCGCTATTAGGTGGAGGAATAATTATTTTGCGCGTAATAAGGAGGCACTTCCTTGCTGCGGCCGTGGACCTAGCTGTCAGCCTCTCCACGTCCAGTCCACGTCCGATGGAAGCCGTTCCTTGACCATGTTGACCATGCCGCGCCGAGAGCACCAGGGCGGTGGACGACGGCATGGCCTACGAAGGGGACGACGCGGAGTCGGGGAAGACGCGGCAGTGGATGCCCACGCGTAGAGGAGTACGAGGGTTCACTGGTTCGCTGCGGTGTGAGGCTGCCGTCGCCGCAGAATAACAGGGGGTGTGGGTGAGTAGAGGGATGCCACTGCCAATGTGGGGAGTAGTAGGGGCGGTGAGGCCTCTGCAGCAGCACAACCGACCACGGGAGGCAGGAGCATGAGGCACGACCGGCGTTGGTTTGGGCGGCTGGAGCAAGAAGACCAGAGTTTGAAGAAGCACTACGGCCGTTGGATGGACATCTTACGGTCACTGGAGCTAGAATCGTGCATATTGACTAAGTTGACAAAGCCCTCCGTCCCCGTCAACTTAGTAGGCCTGCAAGTCAGCCTGCCACTATACTGGGTCCCAGCCTAATGTGGGGAGTATTCATTTTTTGTGCGTAATAAGAAGGCACTTCCTTGCGTGCGAAGATATAGCTGGTGGAGTCTGAGCCGCCGAGCCGGCCGCGAGGAGGAGGAGCAGTGCAGTCCCGGGCGCTTGTTTGAGCGGCCGGAGCAGGAAGAGCGAGATTGAAGAAGCACGACGGCCGTTGGATGGATGGCCCAACAACGATCCGCTTGTCGTCAACCTTTTTTTAGGAAAGCCTCAAATCTGTGGAAAACAAAGATACAACCCATCTGCCATTATTTCTAATAATTTACAGCCCATTTGCTAATTCTTAAGGTTTTTTGGAGCCCATATTCTTTTGTTAGCATTAAAGCCCATATTGTGGCCACGGTTAAAAATTATACTAAATTTTGCATATTTCGGTGCGGTCCGAACTGTTTTTAATCCCGAAATTTCGACTCACATTCAAACTGATTTTAAAAATAAATGTATATCAATATAAAATCCAACAAATTCTCCACGCATAGATATTAACGTAATTTAAAATCTTGAAATGAAAATAAAGATATTTGAAACTAATTGTCGGTTTGATGTGTTTAAAAAATGTATAGCCCATTTCTCATTACTGATGGGCCATTTTCTCGGCCAGCCGAATGAAAGCTCTCCTCGTCTTGAAAGATTTGCAGCCCAACAAGCCTGACAAAGCGACTTACTTGGCAAATCACAAAAAACTGGGTTGTCGCCGTGGACCCGGTATCGACCTCTCCACTACAAGATACTCTTCCGATGGAATGTCGTTGACCACATTGACCACGCCGCGCCGAGAGCACCAAGGTGGTGGACGACGGCGAGGCCTAGGAAGGGGACGACGCGGAGCCGGGGAAGACGCGGCAGTGGATGCCCACGCGGAGAGGAGTACGAGGGTTCACTAGTTTGGCTGCGGTGTGAGGCTGCCGTCACCGCAGGGCCTGGCTAGCGGTGGGAGTAGTAGGGGGCGATGAGGCCTCAA
Source organism: Aegilops bicornis (assembly GCA_021605145.1). Taxonomy (NCBI): domain Eukaryota; kingdom Viridiplantae; phylum Streptophyta; class Magnoliopsida; order Poales; family Poaceae; genus Aegilops; species Aegilops bicornis. Next base: position 518,873,845 of record CM038669.1, read on the forward strand.
TGCAGCACAGCCGGCCACTGGAGGCAGGAGCAGGTGGTCTCCCTGGCGCTTGTTTGGGCGGCTGGTGCAAGAAGAGCAGCGATTGAAGAAGCAGCAGGACCGTTCAATTCAAATCCAACGGTTATCGCTGCTAGAATGGTTTGTTGACTAAGTTGACAAGCCCTGCGTACGCTCAACTTAGTAGGCCCACAGGTCAACCTCCCAACCCGCGCCCGGATGTCGTGGCAGGAATCATTTTTCGCATAATAAGGAGGCGATTGATTGCGTGCGGCCATGCCACGGAGGGAGTAGGGTGGGCGGGGAAGCCTCAGCGGCATCATAGCGAGCCACAAGAGGAGGGAGCAGGCAGTCCATGGCGCTAGTTTAGGCGGCCGGAGCAGGAAGATCAGAGATTGAAGAAGCACGTCGGCCATTGGATGGACATCCAACAGTCACTGCTGCTAGAATCGTGTGTTCACTGAGAAATCCTTGCGTAAACAAGTCAGCCTCGAAATCTGTGGCGCGTACAACCCATTTGCTATTATTTTTATAATTTTTACTCATTTTCTAATCCATATGGAATTTATTGCAACCCCTTTTCCATTTTTAGAATTGCTGGCCATTTTCTGGTCAGTACCAAGGTCAAAAAATTAACTACATATGTGGGAAATTTTGAAAATTCGCAATTTTTTGCTGGGGAACGAAATATTCTTAATCGAAAAATTAATAGCCATACTAAAAAAAATTAAAAATAAATTAGTACTATGTCATGTTAAACCCAATGAAATACGTATAAGATATCAGTGAAGAACAAAAACAAAAAAAAGTAATATTCCATTTGCTATAATTTTGTTGGAATTTTCAACCCCTTTTGATATTACTTCGAACAAACATTGACCATACTCTTTGGCCAGGACGGAATGCATCCCTCCTCGTCTTGAAAGATTTGCAACCCAGTAATTCAGAGAAAACAAATAGGCCCAGCTTGGGTATTCTTCAAAAAGAAATACTGGGCTACCTATTTTCCCAAAGAACTGGTGCATGAGCATTTAGCTTTATTTATTTATTTACTTATTTATGTTTAGGGGACCATGAGCATGTACCTGGGCAGGATTCATGTGAGAGCCTTCCTTCCAGTTAATTATGGGCTTCTCAATTGGGCCTTCATCAGTGGGCTGCATGTTATCAACAAGTGGAAAATGTGTTCCGTATAAAAATAGTATGCGCTATGTACGGTACGGGGCACTAAAGGATCGAACCGTGCAACGACTTCCAAAACATTGTCTTTGTCGTTCTAACAACACATTTATTCAACCAACAGACGAAATATACTACTCATTGTACATTGAAAATAGCTACAACAGCAACCAGGGCTGGGGTGCAATGAAGCGATAGCAGGTGCCGGAAGAGTGAAGACGCAGCTCTCTCTTCCAAACCAAACATCAGCCATCATTACAAAAGGGCTACCAAAAAAGAACAAGTGTTTGCATAAAACTAAATAAGATCCTACTACACCAAGTGTATGCATCTCACTAACTGGCTCAGTTAGACATTACTATTTATTAAGCTGTGGAGATTGGCTGACGGCTTGAACTAGATGGGTGCCTCACGGGGGTAACTCCAACCAGCAGGTCGAAGTCTGATACTTGCGACCCTCTCTCCTACTTTGGGCTGCAGAGCGTGGCGGCACATATCAGGGTATGGTGCATGCAGAGACGCATGGTACGCTGTGTACACAGTTTTGCACGATGAAACGAAACCGCGCTGCCATCATGATCCTTGCCGTCGGTTATCTCCTGGTTAATTGGCTAATTCAGTCTGACAAACAGAGAGCCTGTACCAAGGCTACTTACCAGCCTCCAGTCAAAAATTCCTGAAGGCCCAGAGAAGCTTGGATCCTGGTCAAAGACCTTGCAGTGACTGTGATTGTATTCCGTGAAAAAACACGTCCGGTACGTGCAAACGATCATCAATCTTTCACCATCGTCTGATCGAGCCAGGAACCACCTGCAACTGCCATGCCGCTTTTCTTTGAAAGGTTCTGGGATTAGGAAGGGTAGGGACACCAGGCGGCCTACAACATCATATCAAGTTGGAGTCAAATAAAAAAGGTCTCTTGATTTAGTCAATCTTAAGAACTGGATGTTATGAGCATGAATATTTTTTTAGTAAATGTTGACAGTAATATAAGCAAGCCGTCATGATATCATAGGAAAGTAACATACTGCTGTAACAGCCGTTTGTAGCGATGACTGGAGTAGGCCAGCAATACATCCAGGCATAGAAGGAGTGGACAGCGTAAATGAAGCCCTTGTGTTCAATGGCATCAGAGAACCATAGAGGATGTATGATCCTTCGATGGACGTGCAGACTTATCCACTTACCGCAGTGACCTGTCAGATAGGCGAGACCACGGTTGAAGAACGCAAAAGTCTTTATAATTCACAGATCTTGTGGGCACTTGGCAGATTACAACCTTGAGCAAATCAAACTTGGTATCATGTTGGCTACGTAAAATTCGAGTATTCTCGGGCATGTGCCAAAGCAGTGTAGTGTTAATCGAAGGAAGGGGATCAATCGCCGGGTGTAGACCTCCATGAGCATCCAGTTGCCGTGACCGTTGCTACCTCTTGAGCACTGCGTTGGATTTCCCCGAAGAGGAGAGGATGATGCATCAAAGTAGCGTAAGTATTTCCCTCAGTTTTTGAGAACCAAGGTATCAATCTAGTAGGAGGCTACGCACAAGTCCCTCGTACCTACACAAAACGATAGCTACTCGTAACCAACGCGATTAGGGGTTGTCAATCCCTTCACAGTCACCTACGAGGGTGAGATCTGATAGAGATGATAAATAATATTTTTGGTATTTTTGATATAGAGTTGCAAAGTAAAAAAAGCAAAGTAAAAACAAAGCAAGTATTAAAGTGATGGAGATTGATATGATGAAAATAGACCCGGGGGCCATAGGTTTCACTAGTGGCTTCTCTCAAGAGCATAAGTATTCTACGGTGGGTGAACAAATTACTGTTGAGCAATTGATAGAAGTGAGCATAGTTATGAGTATATCTAGGTATGATCATGTATATAGGCATCATGTCCAAGACAAGTAAACCGAAACGATTCTGCATCTACTACTATTACTCCACTCATCGACCGCTATCCAGCATGCATCTAGAGTATTAAGTTAAAACAGAGTAACGCCTTAAGCAAGATGACATGATGTAGAGGGATAAATTCATGCAATATGATAAAAAACCCATCTTGTTAGCCTCGATGGCAACAATACAATACGTGCCTTGCAACCCTTTTTGTCACTGGGTAAGGACACCGCAAGATCAAACCCAAAGCTAAGCACTTCTCCCATTGCAAGAACTACCAATCTAGTTGGCAAACCCAAACGGATAATTCGAAGAGACTTGCATAGATAACTCAATCATACATAAAAGAATTTAGAGCAGATTCAAATATTATTCATAGATAAGCTGGATCCTAAACCCACAATTCATCGGTCTCAACAAACACACTGCAAAAAGAAGATTACATCGAATTGATCTCCACAAGAGAGGGGGAGAACATTTTATTGAGATCCAAAAAGAGAGAAGAAGCCATCTAGCTACTAACTATGGACCCGAAGGTCTGAGGTAAACTACTCACACCTCATCGGAGGGGCTATGATGATGTAGAAGCCCTCCGTGATGACGGCCCTCTCCGTGAGCTCGAGCAGGCCCCAAGATGGGATCTCGTGGATCTGAGAAAGTTGCGGCGGTGGAATTAGGTTTTTGGCTCTGTATTTGATCTGTCGAGTGCGTAATGAGGTATATATAGGACGAAGGAGTACGTCGGTGGAGCAACAGGGGCCCACGAGGCGGGCGCCCGAGGCGCCCTAACCTCGTGACCGCCTCTTTTGTTCCTTGGAGTAGGGTCCAAGTCTCCTGGATCACGTTCAGTGAGAAAATCACGTTTTCGAAGGTTTCATTCCGTTTGGACTCCGTTTGATATTCTGTTTCTTCGAAACACTGAAATAGGCAAAAAAACAGCAATTCTGGGCTGGGCCTACGGTTAATAGGTTAGTCCCAAAAATAATATAAAAGTGGAAAATAAAGCCCAATATAGTCCAAAACAGTAGATAAAGTAGCATGAGCAATCAAAAATTATAGATACGTTGGAGACGTATCAGGCATCCCCAAGCTTAATTCATGCTCGTCCTTGAGTAGGTAAATGATAAAAAAAGAATTTTTGATGTGGAGTGATACTTTGGCATAATTTCAATATAAATCTTCTTATGAATAGTCAGATCCGAAAGATTCAAGACAAAAGTTCATATTGACATAAAAATAATAAGACTTCAAGCATACTAACTAAGCAATTATGTCTTCTCAAAATAGCATGGCAAAAGAAAGTTCATTCCTACAAAATCATATAGTTAGGCTATGCTTCATTTTCGTCACACAAAGATGTTCCCAACTTCTATACCCCCGATGACAAGCCAAGCAATTGTTTCATACTTAAATAATCTCAAACTTTTTCAATCTTCACGCAATACATGAGCGTGAGCCATGGATATAGAACTATGGGTGGAATAGAATATGATGATGGGAATTGTGTGGAGAAGACAAAAAAGGAGAAAGTCTCACATTGATGAGGATAATCAACGGGCTATGGAGATGCCCATCAATTGATGTCAACATGAGGAGTAGGGATTGCCATGCAACGGATGTACTAGAGCTATAAATAAATGCTCAACAAAAGAAAACTAGTGGGTGTGCATCCAACTTGCTTGCTCACGAAGACCTAGGGCATTTGAGGAAGCCCACCATAGGAATATACAAGCCAAGTTCTATAATGAAAAATTCCCACTAGTATGAAAAAGACAACTTATGAGACTTGCTATATGAAAGACATGGTGCTACTTTGAAGCACAACTTATGAGACTCACTACATGAAGAACAAGGTGCTACTTTGAAGCACAATATATGAGATTTACTACATGTAGAACAAGGTGCTACTTTGAAGCACAAGTGTGGAAAAAGAGATAGTAACGTTGCCCTTTTTATATTTTTTGGGCCTTTCTTTTTTTTTCTTTTTGGCCTTTCTTCTTTTTCTTATTGGGCAATGCTGTAATAATGATGACCATCACACTTCTATTGATTACAACATAAGGATTACAACTCGAAACTAGAACACGATATGACTCTATATGAATGCCTCCGACGGTGTACTGGGATGGTGCAATGAATCAAGAGTGACATTTATGAAAAATAATGCATGGTGGTTTTGCCACAAATATGATGTCAACTACATGATCATGCAATGGCAATATGACAAAAGTAAAGTATGTCATGATGATGATCGGAACGGTGTAAAGTTGCATGGCAATATATCTCGGAATGGCTATGGAAATGCCATAATAGGTAGGTATGGTGGCTGTTTTGAGGAAGATATAAGGAGGTTTATGTGTGATAGAGCATATCGTATCACGGGGTTTGGATGCACCGGCGAAGTTTGCAACAACTCTCAAGGTGAGAAAGGGCAATGCACGGCAGAAGAGGCTAGCAAAGGCGGAAAGGTAAAAGTGCGTATAATCCATGGACTCAACATTAGTCAAAAGAACTCATATACTTATTGCAAAAATTTAGAAGTCATCAAAAATCAAGTACTACGTGCATGCTCCTAGGGGGATAGATTGGTAGGAAAAGGCCATCGCTCGTCCCCGACCGCCACTTATAAGGATGCACAAGCCAGGTACACTTCATGTTTCAAATTTGTTACACAACTTTAACCATACGTGCATGCTACGGGATTTGCTAAGTTCAACACAAGCATTCTTTAAATTCATAATCACCCAACTACCATGACTTTAATATCACTACCTCCACATCTCAAAACAATTATCAAGTATCCAACTTTTCTTAGTATTCAACGCACTCAAAAGAAAGTCACATATCTTGAATACCAAGTATATTAATTTTAAGCGAATTAACATGCTATTAACGACTCTCAAAATAATCTAAGTGAAGAATGAGAGATCAATAGTTTCTTTAAAACAAATCCACCACCGTTCTCTAAAAGATCTAAGTGAAGCACTAGAGCAAAAATTATCACGCTCAAAAGATATAAGTGAAGCACTATGAGCAAAACTATCAAGCTCAAAAGATATAAGTGAAGCACGTAGAGTATTCTATCAAATTCCAATTTATGTATGGCTCTCTCAAAAGGTGTGTACAGCAAGGATGATTGTGGTAAACTAACAAGCAAAGACGCAAATAATACAAGACGCTCCAAGCAAAACACATATCATGTGGTGAATAAAAATATAGCTCCAAGTAAATTACCGATGGAAGTAGACGAAAGAGGGGATGCCTTCCGGGGCATCCCCAAGCTTTGACTTTTTGGTGTCCTTGTATTATATTGTGGGTGCCATGGGCATCCCCAAGCTTAGGCTCTTTCCACTCCTTGTTCCATAATCCATCAAAAGAATTCACCCAAAACTTGAAAACTTCACAACACAAAACTCAATAGAAATCTCGTGAGCTCCGTTAGGGAAAGAAAACAAAGATTACTTTAAGGTACTGTAATGAAGTAATTCTTTATTTTTATTGGTGTTAAACCTACTGTATTCCAACTTCTCTATGGATTATAAACTATTTTACTAGTCATAGATTCATCAAAATAAGCAAACAACACACGAAAAACAACATCTGTCAAAAACAGAACAGTCTGTAGTAATCTGTAACTAACGCAAACTTCTGCAACTCCAAAAAATCTACCAAAATTGGAAGACCTATACAATTTGTTTATTGATCAGCAGCAATATGAATAATTATTTTATCACGTTCTTGTCATTTTTAATAATTCGGGCACTGAGCACAAAGTTTCTGGAAATTACAGCAAGATCAAATAACTATCATCCAAGAAGATCCAATAGGTCTAACTTGGCACAAACACTAATTAAAACATAAAACCACATCTAACCAGAGGATAGATTGATTATTTATAACTTAACAGAATCAAAAACAAAAAAACTAAAAATAAAATTGGGTTGCCTCCCAACAAGCGCTATCGTTTAACGCCCCTAGCTAGGCATAAAAGCAAGGATAGATCTTGGTATTGCCATCTTTGGTAGGCAATCCATAAGTGGCTCTCATGATAGATTCATAGGTAATTTTATTTTCTTTATAGGAAAGTGTTCCATGCCTTTTTTAAATGGAAATTGAAATCTAATATTCCCTTCCTTCATATCAATAATTGCACCAATCGTTCTAAGGAAAGGTCTACCAAGAATAATAGGGCAAGAAGGATTGCAATCTATATCAAGAACGATAAAATCTATGGGCACATAATTCCTATTTGAAACAATAAGAACATCATTAATTCTTCCCATAGGCTTTTTAATAGTAGAATCCGCAAGATGCAAGTTTAGAGAGCAATCATCAAAGTCACGGAAATCTAGCAAATCACACAAAGTTTTGGGGATAGTAGAGACACTAGCACCCAAATCACATAAGGCATGAAACTCATAATTTTTAATTTTAATCTTAATAGTAGGTTCCCATTCATCATAGAGTTTTCTAGGGATAGAAACTTTCAACTCAAGTTTTTCTTCATAAGATTGCATCAAGGCATCAACAATGTGTTCGGTAAAGGCTTTGTTTTGACTATAAGCATGAGGAGAATTTAGCACGGATTGCAACAAGGAGATACAATAAATTAAAGAGCAATTTTCATAATTAAATTCCTTGAGATCCAAAATAGTGGGTTTAACAACATCTAGGTTTTTATTTCGTTCAATCCCACACCTATCAATTTCATTATCAAGATCTAAAAACTCTGAATTCTTAGAACGCCTTCTAGGTAAAGGAAGATCATATTCAATTTCATCAAGATTCATATTGCAAAACAAATATTTAATGGTGTACACATCAATAACTTTTAGATCTTCATCTTGATTTTCATAGGAATTGGAAGAACACGCTTTAATAAAGGCATCTTTGGAAGCACACATCCTAGCGGTTCTTTCTTTGCACTCATCAATGGAAATTCTCATAGCTTTGAGAGACTCATTGATATCATGCTTAGGAGGAATAGATCTAAGCTTTAAAGAATAAATTTCAAGAGAAATTCTATCAACCTTCCTAGCCAAATCATCAACTTTAGCAATTTCTCTTCAAGCAAAGCATTAAAATTCTTTTGTGAATTCATAAACACTTTAACACTACTCTCAAATTCAGAGGGCATCTTATTAAAATTTCCATAAGAGTTGTTGTAGGAATTTCCATAATTATTAGGAGGATTACTAGGATAAGTCCTAGGATTAAAATTCCCTCTATACGCGTTGTTACCAAAATTATTCCTACCAATAAAATTCACATCCATAGATTCATTATTATTCTCAATCAAAGTAGACAAAGGCATATCATTAGGATCAAAAGAAATACTCTTAGTATCAAATAATTTCATAAGTTCATCCATCTTTCCACTCAAAACATTAATTTCTTCTATCGCATGCACTTTTTTACTAGAAGATCTTTCGGTGTGCCATTGAGAATAATTAGCCATAATATTATCAAGTAACTTTGTAGCATCTCCTAACGTAATTTCCATAAAGGTGCCTCCCGCGGCCGAATCTAAAAGATTTCTAGAAGCAAAATTCAATCCGGCATAAAAGTTTTGTATAATCATCCACAAGTTTAAACCATGAGTAGGACAATTATGTATCATTAATTTCATTCTCTCCCTAGCTTGTGCAACATGTTCATGATCAAGTTGCTTAAAATTCATAACATCGTTCCTAAGAGGGATAATCTGAGCGGGAGGAAAATACTTAGAGATAAAAGCATCTTTGCACTTGTTCCAAGAATCAATACTATTTTTAGGCAAAGACGAAAACCACACTTTAGCACGATCTCTAAGCGAAAAAGGAAATAGCTTCAACTTAACGACATCATTATCGACATCTTTTTTCTTTTGCATATCACATAAATCAATGAAGCTATTCAGATGAGTAGCGGCATCTTCACTGGGAAGGCCGGCGAATTGATCTTTCATAACAAGATTCAACAAAGCAATATTGATTTCCCAAGATTCAGTATTGGCAAGAGGAGCAATCGGAGTGCTAAGGAAATCATTATTATTGGTATTGGTGAAGTCACACAATTTGGTAGCATCTTGAGCCATCGCGACAAACAAGCAATCCAACACACGAGAAAACAAAAGGCAAGCGAGAAAAAGGCAACGGGAAAAAGAGGAGGAGATTGGGAAAGAGAGGGCGAATAAAACGGCAAGGGTGAAGTGGGGGAGAGGAAAACGAGAGGCAAATGGCAAATAATGTAATTGGGGAGATAGGGATTGTGATGGGTACTTGGTATGTTGACTTTTGCGCAGACTCCCCGGCAACGGCGCCAGAAATTCTACTTGCTGCCTCTTGAGCACTGCGTTGGATTTCCCCGAAGAGGAGAGGATGATGGAGCAAAGTAGCGTAAGTATTTCCCTCAGTTTTTGAGAACCAAGGTATCAATCCAGCAGGAGGCCATGCACAAGTCCCTCGTACCTGCACAAAACAATAGCTACTCACAACCAACACGATTAGGGGTTGTCAATCCCTTCACGGTCACTTACGAGGGTAAGATCTGATAGAGATGATAAATAATATTTTTGGTATTTTTGATATAGAGATGCAAAGTAAAAAGCAAAGTAAAAACAAAGCAAGTATTAAAGTGATGTCGATTGATATGATGAAAATAGACCCGGGGGCCATAGGTTTCACTAGTGGCTTCTCTCAAGAGCATAAGTATTCGACGGTGGGTGAACAAATTATTGTTGAGCAATTGATAGAATTGAGCATAGTTATGAGTATATCTATGTATGATCATGTATATAGGCATCACGTCCGAGACAAGTAAACCGAAACGATTCTGCATCCACTACTATTACTCCACTCATCGACCGCTATCCAAAGATGCATCTAGAGTATTAAGTTAAAAATAGAGTAACGCCTTAAGCAAGATGACATGACGTAGAGGGATAAATTCATGCAATATGATAAAAAACCCATCTTGTTATCCTCGATGGCAAAAATACAATACGTGCCTTGTAACCCTTTGTGTCACTGGGTATGGACACCGCAAGATCGAACCCAAAGCTAAGCACTTCTCCCATTGCAAGAACTACCAATCTAGTTGGCCAAACCAAACAGATAATTCAAAGAGACTTGCAAAGATAACTCAATTATACATAAAAGAATTTGGAGAAGATTCAAATATTATTCATAGATAAGCTGCATCATAAACCCACAATTCATCGGTCTCAACAAACACACCGCAAAAAGAAGATTACATCGAATAGATCTCCATAAGAGAGGGGGAGAACATTGTATTGAGATCTAAAAAGAGAGAAGAAGCCATCTAGCTACTAACTATGGACCCGAAGGTCTGAGGTAAACTACTCACACTTCATCGGAGGGGCTATGATGATGTAGAAGCCCTCCGTTATGACGGCCCTCTCCATGGAGTTCTAACAGCCCCAAGATGGGATCTCGTGGATATAGAAAGTTGCGGCGGTGTAATTAGGTTTTTGGCTCCGCATTCGATCTGTAGGGGGTACGTAGGTATATATAGGAGGAAGGAGTACGTCGATGGAGCAACAGGGGGCCCACGAGGCAGGGGGCGCGCCCAGGGGGGCCCCACCCTAGTGACCGCCTCTTTTGTTTCTTGGAGTAGGGTCCAAGTCTCCTAGATCACGTTCGGTGAGAAAATCACGTTCCCGAAGGTTTCATTCCGTTTGGACTCCGTTTGATATTATGTTTCTTCGAAACACTGAAATAGGCAAAAAACAAATTACTGGCTGGGCCTCCGGTTAATAGGTTAGTCCCAAAAATAATATAAAAGTGGAAAATAAAGCCCAATATAGTCCAAAACAGTAGATAAAGTAGCATGAGCAATAAAAAATTATAGATACGTTGGAGACGTATCAGGCATCCCCAAGCATAATTCATGCTCGTCCTCGAGTAGGTAAATGATAAAAAAAGAATTTTTGATGTGGAGTGATACTTTGGCATAATTTCAATGTAAATCTTCTTAATTGTGGTATGAATAGTCAGATCCGAAAGATTCAAGACAAAAGTTCATATTGACATAAAAATAATAACACTTCAAGCATACTAACTAAGCAATTATGTCTTCTCAAAATAGCATGGCAAAAGAAAGTTCATCCCTACAAAATCATATAGTTAGGCTATGCTTCATTTTAAACACAAAGATGTTCCCAACTTCTATACCCCCGATGACAAGCCAAGCAATTGTCTCATACTTAAATAATCTCAAACTTTTTCAATCTTCACGCAATACATGAGCGTGAGACATGGATATAGAACTATGGGTGGAATAGAATATGATGATGGGGATTGTGTGGAGAAGACAAAAAAGGAGAAAGTCTCACATTGACGAGGATAATCAACGGGCTATGGAGATGCCCATCAATTGATGTCAACATGAGGAGTAGGGATTGCCATGCAACGGATGCACTAGAGCTATAAATAAATGCTCAACAAAAGAAAACTAGTGGGTGTGCATCCAACTTGCTTGCTCATGAAGACCTAGGGCATTTGAGGAAGCCCATCATAGGAATATACAAGCCAGGTTCTATAATGAAAAATTCCCACTAGTATGAAAAAGACGACTTATGAGACTTTCTATATGAAAGACATGGTGCTACTTTGAAGCACAACTTATGAGACTCACTACATGAAGAACAAGGTGCTACTTTGAAGCACAATATATGAGATTTACTACATGTAGAACAAGGTGCTACTTTGAAGCACAAGTGTGGAAAAAGAGATAGTAATGTTGCCCTTTTTATATTTTTTTGGGCCTTTCTTTTTTTTTTCTTTTTGGCCTTTATTCTTTTTCTTATTGGGCAATGCTCTAATAATGATGACCATCACACTTCTATTGATTATAACATAAGGATTACAACTCGAAACTAGAACAAGATATGACTCTATATGAATGCCTCCGGCGGTGTACCGGGATGGTGCAATGAATCAAGAGTGACATGTATGAAAAATAATGCATGGTGGCATTGCCACAAATACGATGTTAACTACATGATCATGCAATGGCAATATGACAAAAGTAAAGTATGTCATGATGATGATCGGAACGATGGAAAGTTGCATGGCAATATATCTCGGAATGGCTATGGAAATGCCATAATAGGTAGGTATGGTGGCTGTTTTGAGGAAGATATAAGGAGGTTTATGTGTGATAGAGCGTATTGTATCACGGGGTTTGGATGCACCGCCAAGTTTGCACCAACTCTTAAGGTGAGGAAGGGCAATGCACGGCATCAAGAGGCTAGCAAAGGCGGAAAGGTAAAAGTGCGTATAATCCATGGACTCAACATTAGTCAAAAGAACTCATATACTTATTGCAAAAATTTAGAAGTTATCAAAAATCAAGTACTACGTGCATGCTCCTAGGGGATAGATTGGTAGGAAAAGACCATCGCTCGTCCCGACCGCCACTCATAAGGATGCACAAGCCGTACACTTCATGTTTCAAATTTGTTACACATCTTTAGCCATACGTGCATGCTACAGGATTTGCTAACTTCAACACAAGCATTCTTTAAATTCATAATCACCCAACTAGCATGACTTTAATATCACTACCTCCACATCTCAAAACAATTATCAAGTATCCAACTTTTCTTAGTATTCAACGCACTCAAAAGAAAGTTTCACATATCTTGGATACCAAGTATATTAATTTTAAGCGAATTACCATGCTATTGACGACTCTCAAAATAATCTAAGTGAAGAATGAGAGATCAATAGTTTCTTTAAAACAAATCCACAACCGTGCTCTAAAATATCTAAGTGAAACACTAGAGCAATAATTATCATGCTCAAAAGATATAAGTGAAGCACTATGAGCAAAACTATCAAGCTCAAAAGATATAAGTGAAGCACGTAGAGTATTCTATTAAATTCCCATTTATGTAGGGCTCTCTCAAAAGGAGTGTACAACAAGGATGATTGTGGTAAACTAACAAGCAAAGACGCAAATAATACAAGACGCTCCAAGCAAAACACATATCATTCCGTTTGGACTCCGTTTGATATTCTGTTTCTTCTAAACACTGAAATAAGCAAAAAACAGAAATTTTGGGCTATGCCTTCGGTTAATAGGTTAGTACCAAAAATAATATAAAAGTTATAGTCCAAAACAGTAGATAAAGTAGCATGGAGCAATAAAAAATTATAGATACGTTGGAGACGTATCAACCGTTGATGAGCACCATCCAAGACGTGTTCATGCCGACCCAGTACATACCGTTAATGTAGTTGAGGCTGACGGGGATCGGATCGCAGTGAAGGGGGTTGATGCTCGCCACCCTACGATCGTTATGCTGCGTGACACGCCGTTTACAAGATCAGCGGCATCGGCAAGCAAGGAGCTGGCTTAAAATCTCCGCATGAGGGCTTTGAGTAAACGGTACAGCCTCGACGAGCACGCCATGAAGCGGCATGGTAATGAGATTGTCCACATGCGAAACAATGAGCTTGATTTCCTCTGTGGGGAGCGAATTCCAGCCACTCTTCGTGGACGCTGCTCGGTTCTCGCCATTGTTAGTGCTTGGGTTTCGGATGAGGGGGAGAGGCGCCTTAGCGGGATGGAAGCTTGGACGAGATTATGTGCGTACAAAAGATGGAGAAGCGAATATGTCTTTGTGGGAAGTGGACAGTGATGATGACTACAAAGACGCTTGACTTTCGAGACACATACCAGTAGTGTAGGGTCATATCGATGCCAGACAACTTGCTTGAGTGATCACAGTACTGGTACTCCCTACATTACCTACTACAGTACTATGCCCTAACTTGCTTGAGTAGAGTAGTAGAGTAGGTCTCTGCTCTACTACTAGCACCGGAGGAGTAGTATATTCTAATCTAAAATAGTTACAAACTTCAATGCCCGAGCGTGGAACGACTATGAACCATGCTCAAAGACTGTGTCTACGTGGTGTTTGGACTTATATGCAAAACAATAGCAAGATGCCCGTGCATTGCACGGCACCCCATCATCACGAACTCGGTTTTTCTCTACTCCCACTCCTATAAAAGACTCAGTTGGTGATGATGGAGGCGAGGAGGCGTGTTCAGCCGGGCGTGTTCAGTCGGGCGTACTAGTTGAGTACGGCGCAACACTATTCGATTTGTTATAAAAAACAAAGAAGAGTAGTAGAGATAGAGACATAGGGATGAGCACGAGGTTGTGGGAGATAAGGATGAACGAGGCAAGGCCTTATCTGTAAATGTGGAGAGAGGTGTGGGTATCTTTTGTAAAATTGTCATAGTTGGCTTTCTATCCGTCAGATATAGATCGGACGGTCTATATTACAAGATGTCAGGCATACCATCATCACCAACTCGGTTTTCTATAAGAGTAGATATATATAGATATAGATAGATAGAGACTATGGAGTACTAGTAAGGACACCATCTACTGCTTCATGTGCTACTCCTGCGCTCCATTCGACAGCCGCAACGTCCCCTACAGCCACTCTGAAAGTGCAACTATCCCTAGGTGGTTTTGGTAATTTATAATAACATATAGCTCATTGAGCTAATGCTATTCCAAGACAAATATTTCAGGAAAGCTCAATGAATGGCATGGCATGGATGATGAAAGTGGATCCCTCAAAATACTCAGGACAAAGGATTGGCTCAAGCTCAAAAGCTCAAGACTCTACATTTTACATTTTAGTGATCCAAGATCACATTGAGTCTATAGGAAAAGCCAATACTATCAAGGAGGGATGAGGTGTTGCTTAATGAGCCTCTTGCTTCAAGTGCTTAGTGATATGCTCCAAAAACCTTCATCTACTTTCTCACTTCCACATATGACCTAAACCCAAAGTCAAACTCGGCCCCACCGATTCTTTCTATCCGGCGCCACCGAGTTCAAATGTCATAGCCACTGCCACAAACCCTAGGCAAATCGGTCTCACCAATAGGGATATCGGTCTCACCGAGATGGGATTGTAATCTCTTTGTTTCCCTTCGTAACGTTTCGGTCTAACCGAAGTGAGCGATCGGTCCCACCGAGATTGCAATGTAAACTCTCTGTTTCCCTTTCGTAACATTTCGGTCTCACCGAAAAGAGCGAATCGGTCCCACCGAGTTTACCTAACCAACTCTCTGGTTAGCTAATTATCAAAATCGGTCTCACCGAGTTTGTGTCATCGGTATCACCGAGATTACGTTATGCCCTAACCCTAACCATATCGGTCCTACCGAGTTGCATGTCGGTCCCACCGAAATCACTAATGGTAACTAGGTTTACTAAATCGGTCCGACCTAGTTTGTTGATTCGGTCCCACCGAGTTTGGTAAATTGTGTGTAACGGTTAGATTTTGTGTGGAGGCTATATATACCCCTCCACCTCGTCTTCATTCGTGGAGAGAGCCATCAGAACATACCTACACTTCCAACTTACCAGTTCTGAGAGAGAACCACCTACTCATGTGTTGAGGCCAATATATTCCATTCCTACCATATGAATCTTGATCTCTAGCCTTCCCAAGTTGCTTTCCACTCAAATCTTCTTTCCACCAGATCCAAATCCCATGAGAGAGAGTTGAGTGTTGGGGAGACTATCATTTGAAGCACAAGAGCAAGGAGTTCATCATCAACACACCATTTGTTACTTCTTGGAGAGTGGTGTCTCCTAGATTGGCTAGGTGTCACTTGGGAGCCTCCGACAAGATTGTCGAGTTGAACCAAGTAGTTTGTAAGGGCAAGGAGATCGCCTACTTTGTGAAGATCTACCGCTAGTGAGGCAAGTCCTTCGTGGGCGACGGCCATGGTGGGATAGACAAGGTTGCTTCTTCATGGACCCTTCATGGGTGGAGCCCTTTGTGGACTCGCGCAACCGTTACCCTTCGTGGGTTGAAGTCTCCATCAACGTGGATGTATGATAGCACCACCTATCGGAACCACGACAAAAACATCTGTGTCTCCAACTGCGTTTGAATCCTCCAAACCCTTCCCTTTACATTCTTGCAAGTTGCATGCTTTAATTTCCGCTGGCTATATACTCTTTGCATGCTTGCTTGAATTGTGTGATGATTGCTTGACTTGTGCAAAGATAGCTAAAATCTACTAAAGTCTAAAATTGGGAAAAGGTTAAGTTTTTAATTGGTCAAGTAGTCTAATCACCCCCCCTCTAGACATAATTCAAGGTCCTACAAGTTGTATCAGAGCTTTGGTCTCCATTTGCTTTGATTTCCATAGCTTTTGGTGGTCATAGCCTTGGTTTCACAACCTAGGAGAGTGTGGCGTCTAGCGAGGGAAATTATCACCGTAGAGGTCCTTACTTTGACGGCACTAATTTTGCTAGTTGGAAGCATAAGATGAAAATGCATATTCTCGGACATAACCCCGCCGTTTGGGCTATTGTGTGTATTGGCTTGCAAGGTGAATTCTTTGATGGGAGAGAACCAAACCGTGAAGCTAATGCGGATGAATTGAAGATGCTGCAATACAACGCTCAAACTTGTGATATCCTCTTCAATGGATTGTGCCCCGAAGAATTCAACAAAATCAGTCGCCTTGAGAATGCAAAGGAAATTTGGAATACTTTGATTGATATGCATGAAGGTACCGACTTCGTCAAGGAATCCAAGTTGGATGTGCTCCAAAGTCAGCTTGACAAGTTCAAAATGAAGGATGGTGAAGGTGTCGCTGAAATGTACTCTAGGCTTGCTCTTATCACAAATGAGATTGTCGGCTTAGGAAGTGAAGAGATGACCGACAGATTCATCATCAAGAAGATCCTAAGAGCATTGGATGGAAAGTATGATACTGTGTGCACATTGATCCAAATGATGCCAAATTACAAAGATCTCAAGCAAACGGAAGTCATTGGAAGAATTTTTGCTCATTAGATGTCACTCAAGGATAAGGAGGAACTTCACAACAAGTCGAGTGGTGCTTACAAAGCCTCATGTGAAGCCCCCACATCATCAAGTGAGAAACAAACCTTCAATGAAGAATTGAGCTTAATGGTGAAGAACTTCAACAAATTCTATAAGAGTAGAAGCAAAGAAAGAAGCTCTAAGTCAAGGCCATACAAGGACAAAAGATCTTCTAGTCGAGAGCGCAATTGCTACAATTGTGGGAGACCCGGACACTATTCCAATGAGTGTACGGCACCCTACAAAAGAAGAGAAGATTCTCCAAAAATAAGAAGTAGAAGAGAAGAATCACCACCAAGAGAGAGAAGGAGTAGAGATGATCGTTATGAACGAAGACCCTCACGGAGAAGCAAGGATTCGGAAAGGAAGGACAAGTCATCAAAGAGCTATACAAAACGAAGACATCAAGCTCATGTTGGTGAATGGGTATCCGGCTCCGACTCCGACAATCACTCCGAGAGAAGCTATCACTCCGACTCCGAACATACTCAAGATGAAGGAGTTGCCGGTCTAGCACTTGTGTCAACCAACTCCTACGACATATTTGATTCACCAAATGAAGGAATTGGAAGATGCTTCATGGCCAAAGGTCCTAAGGTAACACACCACAGTATGTTGATTTTAATAGTGATGAAGATGACTTGTTAGGTGATGATGATTTACTTATTGACAACTCTAGTGATGAATACTATGATGAAACATCAATTAATCATGCTAATCAAGATAAAACAAATGACAATGATAAGGAGAAGATTGAGCTTCTAACTAAAAAACTAAACACTCTTAAGTTAGCTCATGAAACTATCTTTGAAGATCATCGAGAACTTTTAAGGGCTCGTGAGAAGTTACGCTCTGAAAAGATCAATCTTGAGCAAGAGCATGAGTTCCTAAAGGCAATCAATGATGATCTCCGTAATAAAAGTTCTTCTTACATTGCCAAGCGTTTACTCCTATCTACTTACATGCCTCAAGTCAAGTCTAGTAACAAGAACAAGAAAGATCCTTCCTCTAGTAGTAACAATAATAATGCAAAATCCAATATTGTTGCTTCTAGTAGTTCTCTTGATTCCACTAAAGATTCTCTTAGCCAAGTTACACTTGAGCAAGAAAATAGCTTATTGAAGGGAATTATAGAGAAAGGTGTTTACAAGAGCCTTGCCGCGAGTAAGCAATTCGAGGAAATTGTACGCAAGCAAGGAAGGCACCGGAAGAATCAAGGTGTTGGTTTTGAACGAAAGTTCAATGCCAATGGAGTTGAGTGGGAAGAAGATCAATACCCCAAGACGAAGTTTGTTCCTCAACAAGAGAAGTATGATCCTACTTCCTTCAAGGGAACACAAGCACAAGATGATCTTCCACCACAAGACCACAAGAACAAAGGCAAGGACAAGCTTCAAGAGGAGATTGATGCATTTGAAGAAGCACCTAAGGCCTTGGTCAAGTGGGTTCCGAAGACTACGTCAAGTTCTATTTCATCAAGTAAAACTACAACTACAAGTCCAAGGATTCCCATCAAGATGATGTGGATCCCGAAGAAGAAGAACTAGAGAGTTCTTGAGGGTGACTCCGCCAACATTCTTCACTCATATCATTATGGCAAGGACAAGTGCTATCAACTTCCATATCTTGCACTAGTTCAAGGAGTCACAAACCCTCATGTTCGTAAGGCAAGGGACAAGGTAACCTAATGTTTTCATGGACATCATCTTGTGTGTGCATCACTCTATGTCTATGAATATTCTTGTTTGTTCCTTGTGGGACTAACCCATGTAGGTATTGAAAGTGCAACTCACTCCAAAGGATTGCTCCAAAAGATCTACATCAACATTGAGCATCCACATCTTCAACACCTACATGAAGTCATCATCGACAAAACCCAAGGTTAGTTCATACCTCTAAGGGGGGATCTCACATCTAGGGGGAGCTTAACTCTAAGAATTGAGTCAAAGCAACTCTAATGATGTGAATACATCAATGCATTATGTAAAAGTGGTAACCCCACTTGAGCTTAAACGATGAGTATGACCTATGATCAAATGTTCTCATTTGACTCCTAAGTCAATATACTCATATATAGATGACCTAGTCATCGCCAATTGTTTGATAGATGCTAGAATTGGTTGTGCATGCTTTGCCACATATTTCATTTGTCATTTTATTGTGTAAGCATGTTGGTTGCATATTTAACTCATTTGAGGACATCCACTTGTTGTTTTGATTGTTTGGTTTCTTTTCTTTGGCCAAGTGGATGGACAAGAATGCCTAAGAACCTTCTCTAGCTATCTATGCTTTTCTTGTCACAAACTCTATTTATGGTACATCACAAAATTTGATCAAGTCAGATTCGAACCACTCTGTGTGAGGAGCACTCGGAGTCCCCGATTCGTCATAGACTTAAACTTCCAAAACTTCTTTGTGGTTTTCGGTCTGACCGATTCCTCCATTTCGGTCATACCGAGATCACTAAGTCGATCTGGGTTTTCAATCTCGGTGCAACCGATTTTAACTTTTCGGTCACACCGAGTTGTCAGAATCACATCAGTTATGCGTCTCGGTGCCACCGAGTTGTTCCACTCGGTCACACCGACAATGTCGGGCTATATATTCACACGGGCAAAATTTTGGAAAACTTTCTCCTAAACTCTTCGCCCGTGCATAGCTCGCTCTGCCTACTAGGTCTCCGGATCATCGACTTCGTCGCCAGCCGCCTCCTGTCGCTGGTCTCCTTCGCCGTCAACGGATTTCATCTCCGCCGTTGCCGTCGTAGCGAGTTCATCACCGAACTAGTGTATGAACTCGATCACAGTGCTATTCTCGTCTGATTCTCAGCACATTGTGTTCATTATGATTCTTGCCACGATTGAAACACCTCTATCCAGTCAAAACAATCCTTAGAATAGATGCGATTTTAAAATTTAGGGTTAGGTTTCCGCCGAAACCATCTCGGACCCACCGAGTTGAAAAACTCGGTCCCACCGATTTGGCTATCGCCATTCCACTAGTAACTCTTGGTCTGACCGAGAATTGCTAATAGGTGTGACGGATTTTAGAACTTTGTGAAACCCTAGCAGTCTTGGTGCCACTGAACTGTGACTCAGTCTGACCGAGTTCACTAGTTTAGGTTCCAAAACTGCTTCGGTATCACCGAGTTTGAAAATCGGTTGATCCGAAATGCTTTCTGTGGAAAACTAAAAATAAGTTTTTGAATCATCCTTTTGCAAAAATCTCTGCATTTTGAGATGCTCATCCACTCTATCTCATCTATAACTGTTCATAGGGTCAGCAGTCAGTGTTTGCAGCATGTCAGACCAAAGTGATAGTCAGAACAGGTAAGAAGAGCAGATTCACATGAGTGAGGGCACTAGTCCCTCCAGCAGCTCAGATGAAGCAAGCAGAAGCACTCCCAAAGAATTTGCCCAAAGCTGCCACCAGGACAAGAAAGAAGAAGACCTCAGAGTCTGAGGATGACGATTATGTGGCAGTTGAGGATGAGGCTAGTTCAAAGAAGAAAGTGCTCAAGAAGGAGTACAGCTCAGCTGCAGTTAAGCCAGGGATGAAGATCAAAAGGCCAGCAGGAAGACAACCCATGTCTAAAGCCAAAGCCTCCACTCAAGCATCCTTGGAATCCCAACCCAAAGAGCCTGCTGCAGAAGGAAAGAAAAGGAAGGAAAGGGTTAGGAAGACCATGGCCAGAGTGATTGGAAAGCCTTCCATGATGGAAGAAGAAGAAGAGGTTGTTGCACCAAAGACCCAAGGCATGTGGTTGATGGGTGATGCTATAAGGTCAGGGGCTGCAACATCAAAATCCAAAGATGCACCCAAAGCTGCCTCCAAGCCCAAGAGTGCACCAAAGAGGAATACCAGGAGTATACCAGCGGCTGAGAAGAAAAAGGCCCCAGTGCCTGATGTTCCTGCTGAGGAAGATGATGAAGGACAAGTCCCGAGGAAGCTCAAACCCAAGATTCCAGACCACAACATTGCTCATCCTGTGGCTGAGAACATGAAGATCAGGAGAGATTCAGGGTTGAGGCTATGGAGAGAGTCGGATCCATATGCCACCAGGAGAAGGACTGCTGTTGATTACAGATTCCACCCAAAGGAACAACAGGATTTCTATGAGACAATCTTGTTGGACAAGAAGCCAATAGTGTGTGATATGAGGTGGGTCGACTGGACCTACATGAAGGAAAATGAAGATCATTATCCAGGAGTATATGACAGCTTTAGTGCGTGTGGAGTTGCAGATTTTGTTGGGCAGAAGCTCACAAACTGGAATGGTGAGCTCATTATGCAATTCTACTCCACAACACATTTCTATCCAGATGGCAGAATTTTTTGGATGTCTGAAGGAACTAGATAACAACCAACCATTGAGGAATGGGAAAATCTGATCAATGCCCCAAAGGAGAGTGAAGATGACTTGGACGTCTATGCCAAGAAAAAGATGGATCACAATTCAATGTCACAGATGTACAAGGAGATCCTAGATGAAGCACTTGAAACTTTCAAGTTTGGGCCAGTCCATTTTCTTCCGTCAGGGCTGCCAACGATCAACTGGATCCTGAGGCACACTCTTTTGCCCAAGTCAGGTGACCACAACATGATCAGAGGGCATGCAATTAATTTGCTACACATATTTGATGTGCCATAGAAATTCAAGGTCCTGAGCCTCATAGTTGAGACTATCAAGAGGACAGCAGCAGACCAGAAGAGAAGTTGTGGATATGCCCCACAAATTCAGGAGTTGATTAACTCAAACATGGGCACAGGAAAGTATCTGTTGGATAAGGAACACTTTTTTCTCTATCCAGACTTTGAGGACAATCAAGTTGTCATGAATGATAATGAACCATCATCAATACAAGCTCAAGAGAAGAAGGAGAAAGCAAAGAAAGAGAAGGCTGCCAAGATGCCAACTCTAGCGGAGGCATCTGAGTACTTTTTGAAGAGCAAGCAGGACCAGCTTGGTTACTTGATAGCATCAACTCTGAGGATTGAGAAGGGTTTGGCCACCCTAACTCAAAACTAGGAGAGCCTGGAAAGAATCATGGAACAAAAATTCTATGATTTAGATGTCAAAGTAATGGCGAGATTCATCGGGCCAGGAGCAGCTACAGGATGACATGCAGAGAGGAAGGGCGTAACAACCATCGATGCATTTGCCAGAGTACCTCGAGCTCAGAGATCAGTCAGAGAGCCAAGAATGTACACCGTAGTTACTTCATCTGCACTAGCTATAGCTTCAAAGTGCAACCAGCTCCAAAGACTAACTCCTTCAGCTCCATCCACTTCAACTCAAGTCTTCGTCCAAGGAGCCATCTCTACACCACCAACTCAAGACCAAGCCTCGAGAGACGATATAGTACTATGCATTTTCTAGGAACTTTTGGTAACTTGTTGCCAAAGGGGAGAAAATGTATAGATCATAGGCTTTAGAGAGAGAGTTTGCTTTTGTTCTCTCTTGTCTTCTTGGTTGAACTTTGTTTGCTTTTGATTGCTTGAGATACTATGCTATTACCTGTGAGACATTGATGATCATGTGTTTGATCATAAGCTACACTTATGCTTGTTAGATGATATTATCTTACTTATCCTTATATGATCATTCACTTTGCTTGGTGATGAGTGCATGTATTCAATCTTTATTATTTTGAGCGCTCCACCAAGATGTATGTGACATGGAAGAGTAACCCATGAGCCTAATTCCTTGTGCATTTGCACTCCAAAGCAAATCCTAAACTATGCACAAATTTAGGGGGAGCTCTTGCTTATCACATACTTCTCAAAGCGATGATGTTTTTCAATCTTATTATCATTTGTCGAAGCTTTGATCTATCTGTTGTCATCAATTACCAAAAAGGGGGAGATTGAAAGTGCAACTATCCCTAGGTGGTTTTGGTAATTCATAACAACATATAGCTCATTGAGCTAATGCTATTCCAAGACAAATATTTCAGGAAAGCTCAATGAATGGCATGGCATGGATGATGAAAGTGGATCCATCAAAATACTAAGGACAAAGGATTGGCTCAAGCTCAAAAGCTCAAGACTCTACATTTTACATTTTAGTGATCCAAGATCACATTGAGTCTATAGGAAAAGCCAATACTATCAAGGAGGGATGAGGTGTTTCTTAATGAGCCTCTTGCTTCAAGTGCTTAGTGATATGCTCCAAAAACCCCCATCTACTTTCTCACTTTCACATATGACCTAAACCCAAAGTCAAACTCGGCCCCACTGATTCTTTCTATCCGGCGCCACCGAGTTCAAATGTCATAGCCACTGCCACAAACCCTAGACAAATCGGTCTCACCGATAGGGATCTCGGTCTCACCGAGAAGGGATTGTAATCTCTCTGTTTCCCTTCGTAACATTTTGGTCTAACCGAAGTGAGCGATCGGTCCCACCGAGATTGCAATGTAAACTCTCTGCTTCCTTTCGTAACATTTCGGTCTCACCGAAAAGAGCGAATTGGTCCCACCGAAGTTTACTCCGACCAACTCTCCGGGTTAGCTAATTACCAAAATCGGTCTCACCGAGTTTGTATAATCGGTATCACCGAGATTACGTTATGCCCTAACCCTAACCATATCGGTCCTACCGAGTTGCATGTCGGTCCCACCGAAATCACTAACGGTCACTAGGTTTACTAAATCGGTACGACCGAGTTTGTTGATTCGGTCCCACCGAGTTTGGTAAATTGTGTGTAACAGTTAGATTTTGTGTGCAGGCTATATATACCCCTCCACCTCCTCTTCATTCATGCAGAGAGCCATCAGAACATACCTACACTTCCAACTTACCAGTTCTGAGAGAGAACCACCTACTCATGTGTTGAGTCCAAGATATTCCATTCCTACCATATGAATCTTGATCTCTAGCCTTCCCAAGTTGCTTTCCACTCAAATCTTCTTTCCACCAGATCCAAATCCCATGAGAGAGAGTTGAGTGTTGGGGAGACTATCATTTGAAGCACAAGAGCAAGGAGTTCATCATCAACACACCATTTGTTACTTCTTGGAGAGTGGTGTCTCCTAGATTTGCTAGGTGTCACTTGGGAGCCTCCGACAAGATTGTGGAGTTGAACCAAGGAGTTTGTAAGTGCAAGGAGATCGCCTACTACGAGAAGATCTACCGCTAGTGAGGCAAGACTTACGAGGGAGACGGCCAAGGTGGGATAGACAAGGTTGCTTCTTCGTGGACCCTTCGTGGGTGGAGCCATCCGTGGACTCAAGAACTGCTACCCTTCGTGGGTTGAAGTCTCCATCAGCATGGATGTACGATAGCACCACCTATCGGAACCACGAAAAAAACATCCGTGTCTCCAACTGCGTTTGAATCCTCCAAACCCTTCCCTTTACATTCTTGCAAGTTGCATGCTTTAATTTCCGCTGCCTATATACTCTTTGCATGCTTGCTTGAATTGTGTGATGATTGCTTGACTTGTGCAAAGATAGCTAAAATCTGCCAAAGTCTAAAATTGGGAAAATGTTAAGTTTTTAATTGGTCAAGTAGTCTAATCACCCCCCCTCTAGACATACTTCAAGGTCCTACACACTCCCTCCTGCGCTCCATTCGGCGGGCACTGTTGAAATCTGGGGAGCGCACTCTCGCGACTGCTGGCAGCCACGACTTCACCGACGACGACTTCTTCCCCGACCTCGGCAACCTCTTCCTCAACAACATGGGTGACAACCTCAACGCCAACGGTGCTGCTCCCGTTGCACCGTATGTGTTTCTGTCCTTCATGTTTGAAATCGTGGTAGAATTCATGTTTCTACTGTGTATCCTACTACTATGCTAGTCCACATGATTAGTTTCATCTTTGTTATAGCCATCATGATTTATTTTGTGCTTATTCGGATTAAATCTCATAGTAACTTTCTCATATATTCAACTGGTGCAACGTCCCCTACAGCCACTCCCGTTTCATGGACGGACTGGTCGATGCCTCCAGGAGCCCTTCGCCCATCGCTATGAGTGCCCGATGCCGCTTTTGTGGCTCGCCGGCGGACATGGTGCATCACCTCACGGATGCGTGCAGCGGTCACTGCTGGCCCTTGGCAGAGAACATCAAGTACGAGACGTGCTACCGGTTCACCATGCCGGAGTCGCTGGAGGATCACCGCCGCCTGCTAGTGTTGGAGGAGGACGGCAGCGTCTTCCTCTTGATCGTGGGCACCGGCGAGGCCCGCGCAAGCCGCCGCCCCGTCTCTGTAATGTGCGTTAGGGGCGACGCCGATGATGCTGACACTGACATGAGGCAGATGTACGGGTGTGTGGTCAGTGTTACTACCCCTCCGGGTCACGTGGGCGGCGACATCGGCCTCATCGAACGGACTTGGACTCTGGGGAGCTGGGACTATCCCGCCAATGTGGACTTGGAAAACCCATGGCATCCGTTACCTGCCGACGTGGTGCACGGGGACTCCAAGGAGGTTCACCTGGACATATGCATTATCAAGTGCACTTAGAAAACATGTAGTTTGTGTGTGGGCGCTTATGGCCCGTGTCTTTGCCGCTTTTGATTCTGTAAGCTTGTCGTTAAACTTGAGTGGCTTCCGCCGCAGTCCTTCCTTTGAACTGCTCCTCTCAGTGAGCTGATGTAAGACACTTTGGGTTTCATTTGATAATGGAACCGGGGAGGAGCCTCCCTGTTCTTCTAAAAAAACGCATTATCAAGTTAAATGTTGATCATTAGTCTTCTCTCAATTTAATCTGCTGTCTAAGCATGTGGAGACTTCCATGCATGATCTTGCTCTATTGGAGTATCGTGCATGAATAAAAGTGTATCCATTTATGGTTTAGTATAGAATCTTCCATGTATAAATTTTTACTACAGTACTGGTGAAAGACTTACGATGAACCATTTCTTACATCTCTTCTGCCCCCTTGCAAGTCATCCTGATTTAATCCCTCAGTCTAGGTGTATAAGGGCATGGTTAATATTACTTAATAGTATAGCCAACTGTTGACTATAAGAAAGTGCCAAGTCATCTGTAGCCAACATGTATAACAATCGATACTGAAAAACTAATCCTTAAAGATCATTTCTTCCAAAGCACAATAAGTGTTATTTCTTCACAAGTTTTGGATGCAGGTTGAACAGTTGAACGCTTTTGTTTGCAAAAGATACCTTTTTATCTATTTCACCCGGATGTTTGTGAGCTCTAGAGATGAGATAATATCCAAAGAAACTTATCGATACCTGCTACACATGAGATGACCCCACATCCTTTGTCAAGATAAACAACTCCCGATCAATGCATTTCACTCTTGATTGCAACGACGGGCACCTTACTACTATAGATTAGTACGACAAAAATTGAACTAACATTATATATAGTATGATAAATACTGATGCATGTCACCTAAAATTATATCATTCAAAACTATGTTCAAATACGAATCCAACGATATAGTTTTTGTTGACATGCACTAACACTTTGTCAGTTAAATCTTCAGTCAAATTCAATAGGGAACTAATAAACCACGACTGATGTAGTACAAGTGTAGAGGGTGGCGCTGCACGGGAGTCTCACTTCTCACCCCGCTCGTGGCGCGGCAGTAAAGCCGTCACATCACAAA
This sequence comes from Aegilops bicornis, assembly GCA_021605145.1. NCBI lineage: Eukaryota > Viridiplantae > Streptophyta > Magnoliopsida > Poales > Poaceae > Aegilops > Aegilops bicornis. The sequence continues at coordinate 518,900,389 of CM038669.1, forward strand.
ACCCAACCACTCCAGTAATAAGTGGCCTGGTAAAATAAACGGACAAGCAATCATCACATCCCTCCGTCTTTTTTGCATTTCATCTCTCTGCATTTACTTTTTCCGGTTCATCTCAAGACACTCGATCCATAGCTACTACTCATAGGGCCAGTTATTTAGGAGGCTTCCCCAGCTTTTCACAAAAGACAAGTCACACACGAGGGTAACAATAAGGTGCCACACTCATTTATTTGGGCTTCTAAACTACTACTCCGTCCTGGTTTATTCCTCACCATTGTAATTTGTGCTAAATTTTGACCAAAGATTTAACTGATAAAAAGTTACTCCCTCCGTCTAGGTGTGTAAGTCATCTTACGAAAACCAAATAATCCCAAAACACTTACTCCCTCCTTCCATCTATATAGGGCCTAATACATTTTTCAAGACCGCCTCTGAATATTGACAAGAATAATAGTACATGACATGCATAATGTGAAAATTATATCATTGAAAGCTCCTTTCACATACGAATTTGACAATATGCTTTGTGTAAATTGCATGTCATATATTATAGCTCTAGCATTTGGTCAAAGTTAGTCTTGAAAAACGCATTAGGCCCTATATAGATGGAAGGAGGGAGTAGGCGCGGTGCATTAACTTCTACCTCGTTTCTTGACATATCAACCAATACGAGATAAAGAATGTGCATGCTTTTAGTGACTTGAGATATCAAACACGACATGCAGTGGTTAGTGCATTGCATGCAATACTATTAATTAGCAAATAAACATTAACGTTTATCGTTTTCTTCTCCTCCTTGGTCACGGTGCACAACCTAAGATGACTTACTCACCTAGACGGATGGAGTAGTGCATGTGACATGCACTAACATTTCATTAGTTAAATTTATGATCAAAATTTGACACAGATTACAATGGGGAGCAATAAACTAGGACGGAGGTAGTAGTTATGGGATTACTAATCTTGAAGCCTAAAAGAACTGGCCCCTGGTACTCCTAGTAGTAGTAGTACTCAAGTTGGAATTCCAATTGCACGGCACAACTTGTTAGGCAAAAAAATTTTGATATAGGGTGTAGGAAGCGGTTTGGGAATTTGCATGCCTTTCCAACCAGTGAGATACTCCGTACAAAGTAGGACAGAGAAATAACCACAGAGAAGGAAGCTAAAAGTAAACAATCAAACGAGCATTTTGCATTTGTTTTGCATTGAATCGTTTCACAAGCTTGACTAGTGCTGTTTTTCTACTTTTACAAAAACCGCATCGTAATGTTAAAATGTGCATTTGCACGTACATAAGTAATAGTAGTACTCCCTCCGTCTAGGTGTATAAGTCTTCCCTCCTTCTTGGTCACGGTGCACAACCAAAGATGACTTATTGACCTGGACAGAGGGAGTAGCACAGTCTGCAAGCATATATCGAGAGAGACGTGTAGTGCGATAGTATATAGTAAAGTTTGTGCTATATGCACGTACTTGCAAAATGCGTATGAATACACAAGGTTTCCAAACTTTCCCTTTTACATACTTAATTAAGGATGATAAAAATTCCTGAACGTTCGGGATTTATCATTTGCGTCCCAAAACTAATGAGATTGCTTTAAGAAACAAAAATTATACTCCTCCTAAAAGTCACGGCGCTCACAGGAGCGCTTGCGGCGCGCCACGAGTGCCCTGGTGCGCGGCCGTTTCCCAGCGCGCCGACACAACGCCTCTTCCTCAGCCTCGCAACTCGCGAGGTGCTGATTGACGGCTTGCCGGCGGGCGAGCGCAATCTCACCGGTGTGGTGATCCGGCGCCAACAGGTACTCCGCCTTTGCCGAAGCGCGGCAGCCGGTCCACGTACCGCCAAGCGTAGATGAGGCGCTTGGGCCCGACTGCACTCAGGGCGTCGACACGGGCGTCCTCCGCCACCCTCACGGCCCTCGCATGAGCCTTCTGCCGAAGAGCCAATTGCCTGATTCTCTCGAACGCGACATAGGCCTCCCAGGCAGCTTGTTCCGCGGTGCGCTTCTCTTCCTCGGCCTTCTTCTCTGCCTCTATTTTAGCGCGCTCTGCTGGAGGCAAAGCCTCCCACAAGGCGACATTCATTTCTTTCCAAAGCTCCTCAAGGCTGGGGGGGGGGCTCGGCAGGCGGTGCGGCGTTCTCCTCGTAGCGGGGAGCCGACGCGTCCTCCGACGCGCGTGCTAGCGAGATTGGGAACGCCGACGCGTCCACCTCGACGCATCGCGGTGAGGAGCGGAACGCCGACGCGTCCTCCTCGACTAGTGGCGGCGAGGAACGGAACGGCGACGCGTCGCGTCACGACAAGGAGCGGAACGCCCACGCGTCCTCCTCGACTAGTGGCGGCGAGGAGCGGAACACCGACGCGTCCTCCTCGACTAGTGGCGGCGAGGAACGGAACGGCGACGCGTGACCGTCCGCACGGTGCAGCGAGGGGCTCCTAGGGCTTGGGAGGGGCGATGCCATGGTGGTCGTTGTGAGAGGGAGGGGGAGGAGATAGCGATGAACGTGAACATGAGGGGGAGGAGAAAGCGATGTCGTGGGAGGCGCAATATTTATAGCGAGCAATGGCACACCTATGTAAGATATGGACTGAGCTGCACTGACTTAACTTCAGGTCCAGTTGCGTCACTGACATGTGGGCCCAACCCCTGTTGGGCCCATATGTCAGTGACCCAATGCACCTGCAGTTAACTAACAACTACGTGGGCATATTTGTTGGAGTTAATTACGGGGGAGCAAAGGGGTGGAAATATTGCTGGTCACAACGGATTGGACGAGCGTGGGGGGAGGAGATTCATGCATGCAGATTTTTTCACACGGGGTGGAGTGGTGGGACCGCCAGAGGGAGAAAGAGAGTTTGGCAGGCATATTGTTTCCACACATGGAGAGGAAAAGATTTGGAGACGAACGAGATTCCTGCAGGTATGGGGAACGGTGCATAATAAGTCATCTTGCATGCCGGGCTAGGTATAGTCTCAAGTCATTAAAAACATACAAGCCCCACACATGTTCATATTTCAAGGTGCACTAAATTATTGCATTCGATGATTAAGGCTGGCCATAATGGTGGTATCTTAGCTGGTATCATGCACACGGGAATAGCAAACATGCTGATGTGGCAAAGAATTAAAAAAGAGAGGGGGGTTTAGAGTAACTAGTGTTCATGCATGCATTGGTAAACACATTTTTTTGTGAAGAACGACAACACTAGTTGAGTACTTTTGCAGACTTCAAAAAATTTCCACCGCCTCTACTATCTTGCTAAGAGTAGGTGAAATTTTTGAATCGAGCCCTTTAAACTAGAAGGGAGGTAGTGGTACTCTAATAGCTAACCTTGTTGTGATGACAAGATAGGACATGGCACACACCTGGACGGAGGAACTAGTCTGCATTGTGCATTTAAGTTTTGTCTGAAGTCAATGTACCTCTACTTTCACCAAACTTATAGAAAAATGTATCAACATTCACAATGTCAAATCAATATTTTTACACTCACTACAAAATGTAGTTCTTATACTAATTATAATCAGTATTGTAGATATTGATATTTTTAGTATAAATTTGGTCGTGGGATTTCATTGATGCCTATCAAAGCGTGGAGGAAGCGGAGCTTAGGGCTTGCATTGCCGGTCTCTACATAGGTATTTCTCTTCATAATCCTATAATTTTAGAGACTGATTGTGCTTTTGTGGTAGCGTCTCTTGCATCGGGGGACTATGAAAGGTCAGCTATGCGTGACCTGAAGATGAAAGTGTTGAGCATCTCGAAGTTGATCAACAATCTTCAATTGTCAAAGATTAGCTATTCAGCCAATAAGGTGGCACACTTAATTGCTAAGTATAGCTTTCACAATAGATTAGATGGTATTCTTGTAAATCACGTACCGCCCTGTGTGGTGAATATTGTATCGAATGAGTGTACTGGTGTGGCTGGTTAATTAATATAAGGTGGTGTTAAAAAAATATAAATTTGGTCAAACACTTTGCAAACGGTTGACGGGAGTAAAAAGGACCAAAGGGAGTATCATGCATGTGGAGTAGGCAAACAAATGCTCATTTATAGCCGGTCGAAGTCTCAAAGGGTGCGACCGCGCGAGGGAGGCGAAGGTCGTGGGAGGCGCGCGGTTGACGGAATTAAGTGAAGTTACATCCACGCGCCGGCATGGCATGCGAACAGGCAGAAGCTATACCGTCAGGCCTACGATATGGGTCTAGTAGACATGACATCTAGTGGGTCCCTCATAGTTCTCGAGAACTCTTTGGGGGCTTGCAGCCATTTATCCACCTGGCAAGCTAGCAACCCCACGCCGTTCGCATGCCCTACTCGTCCCCGTATTCTATCTTACAACAGTTCGCTCCCAGTCGTCTCGTCCTTTCACATTAGTTCGCTCCCAGTTTTTTTGCAGGGTACAACAGTTCAATTTCTCCTAACCCTCCTGCAAAATCCATGGCCTCCCAAATCTCCATGGTCGCCGCTGAGTACCAGGTTAGAGCCATCATCGGCGATCAGTTCATCGTCATCTGCACACGTGGATCCGTGATGGTGAAAGCATGGCTTGCTCGCTTCCTACGCATGTTCAACAGTTCAACGGATGAGTGGGTCGGTGGGCTAGATGTTGAGTACACCACAGTCCTGGGACGAGAGAAGGATCTAAAGGACGAAGAGAGGAAGAAGCCCGCCGTGATCCAGGTTTGCGTACATAACGTTTGCTTGGTCTACCACATATGCCATGCCGACATTGACTGCCAGGATTTTAAGAACTTCCTCTAGGACAAAAGAGTGAAATTCGTTACTATAGGCTTTAAGAACGATAGGGATGTCCTGCGTCGGATAGGTCTCGTTGTAGGCCAGCCCTTTGATCTCCAGAAGGCAAGCCTGGTGTCATCCTCTCAACCTTCAATGCTGACCCTAGCAGCAGCCATGATTGATCCTTCGTACGCTAAACTGAAGAAACCTCATCACGAGTTTCATCATGCATGGGAGTCGAAGACATTAGATGAAGATCACATCCTGTACGCAGCAATGGATGCCTACCTTTGTTTAAATATCTACAAGGGTTGGATGAAGAAGCGAGCCCAAAGGTCCGTTCAAGCAAAGAAGCGTCGGCGAAGAGGAAGAGGAAGAGGGACGAGGACGAAGTCGAGGACGTGGACTCGCACTCGAGTAGGTGGTAGTGCCGTCGCTCATGCCTGGTTCTATCGCAGCGCTGCGGACTAGTTGCTTAGTTTATTTTCAAGGGTGTGTTGTCTTTGAGGCCCCAATAGAACTATGTTTAGTATGTTCTTTCTCGTTATTTGAACTCTTTAGTACGTATAGTAGTACTAGTACTATGTCTTACTACTGTTCTTCTTGCAGTTGGTACTACTGCTTGTATCTTCGTGTTCCTACTGTACTTAATATGTTCGTACTAGTAGTATAATTTGGGTCACCGATTTGTGAAAGAAGTTCGACGGAGCGAAGGAAGAAGACGGCAGAAGAGGTGGAAGAAGCCCTTCTAGCCATCCATGTTGCATCAAAAGGCTCACATGAGTCGACTGGCCCAAATTGCTCCTTCAGATTGCAGGATCCACGTGGCATTCAAGGTCTCGAAGGTAGATTCCACGTTCGCACCCGGTTTGCGGGCTCGACGCATGCGCGACCGGCTTCCGCCGCGACAGCCACCATGTGCGCCTCCTCCGCGCGGGCGGAGACGACAATGACACGCTAGTTCCTCCTCGCCGGCGTGCTGGAGCACGCGCTCGTCCTCCTCTTCGTATGCTGCATGCATAGACGCGGCTCCACCAGCTGCTCGCGTGCTTGGCAGCGCGGTGGAATCGCGAGGAGGGACTGCATACGACATGAGCGGGCGAGCCTTCGGCATCATGGCACAAGGATGGAGACGACACGACGGTGATGGGCGAGAAATTGTTGGCCGGAGCAGGCGGGCGCCGGCATGCGCAACGGCGTCGGCGGCATATTGATGAGTGTGCGTGTGGGAGCTTACTTTAGTTTTATATAAGGTTGGTCAAACTTAAAAGAAAACCGTACTAGTACACGTAAACATTAGACTTAGGCAGCGCTTTTATTAGTTAGTACCACAGCCACGATACGGAATCCTGTGCAAGCGCGTGAATCATGGCCGTGGTCGATCGAATCAAGGCCACCTTGTCGCTACCAAGGACATCCACCGAACCTTTTGTGTGTGTGAAAACAATCCTCGAATATTACTCAACTTTTTTTTCCTGGAAAAGTTCTTGACGCTACCATATTTCCATATATTTGAATTTAGCTCCACTTCGAGTTTATTTTGATTTGGACGTTTTAGGTGCGCCCTAGTTTTTTTTAATACTGATTTTGTGTGTGTGACTGAGAGAGAACGTGTGTATGTGTCCATATGTGTGTTGTGGCGGAAGGGCAATGTGGAGACGGTGTGTGTGTGATACAGACATAGAGAGGTGTGAATGTGCAAATGATCATGCATGAGTGAGACATAGACAGATGCCGATACGTTGTGTATACATGAGAGAACGGTCTTCTAGTTTACTTGTGTGTGTGTGTGTGTGTGTGTGTGAGAGAGAGAGAGGGAGAGAGAGAGATAGAGAGAGAGAGGAGCATCCGTAACACAACAACCATCTCTCTCGATTCGTCTGTCCCTCGCGCGGTCGCATGCAACACATGCATCAACGCGCACATTTTGACACCCTCACCCGGCCCCTGCATACCTCAAGGCCCGCACAATCTCTTCGTGAATACCCATTTCTCTCCTTAGGTTTGTTTTCTCTCAATATCACACACACACACACACACACACACACACACACACACACACACACACACACAGAGAGAGACACATGCAGCACAACACACACACACACACACACACTCCCCCGAGCACACAATTCATCCCCATCCAAGGTTATACGGCGATCACTCTCGCTTGTGCTTCTTTGCACCCCAACATGCACAACACCTTGATCTTCAAAGAGGGCATCGAGCAGATCAAAGACGGTGACCACACCGCGCTAGAGAATGCGGGGTCATTTGGAAGCAGGGTGATGTGACGACGGCTGACTGACTCCTCCCCCACCCTCTCTCTCTCTCTTGCACAAAATTACCAATCCCTCTCTCCCCCTCACAAAATTTTCAATCCCTCAACCCACGAGATCCTTCCCCTCTCGTCCATGTTTTTCCAGCCCTCTCATCAAACATGTTGTCTCTTCTCCTTCCACGTATACAGAATCCGGATGCACACACATCTCACGTATATTACATGTCTCCATCTTTCTCACAGACCTAACTTCTTCCTCTCTCTTTCTCTCTCTCTATCTCTCTCTCTGTCTCGTTAGGTTTGTATCCTACTCTCTTGTCCACATACATACAATCTTTCCTTCCCTATCTGCTCCATCTTCAAAAGCTCTCTCTGCATGTTTCATTCACACATTGAGATATGTCAAAATGTTGCTTCTATAATGGCTGATGTAGAGTTATGGTTGTTTTTGTTGCATCCTACAAAGTAATAACTATGAAATGCATTTAGATTCTCATTTGAGTGGGATTATGTGAGTTTGAGCATGTTGTGAAGTACTATAGACCTTGTATACATCTTGGGATTCGACAATGATTGTAACTATTGAATTGTATAGACCAGTACATTCGAAGTCAATAGCCTAATATATTTATTTCACAATTTCAACAAATGATTAGTTCACTACAAACTAAGAAAACAAACGTGTACTCCTCCGCTTTTTATTTAAGTCCGCCAGATTAGCATTGGTCAAAGTCATGTTTTGTAAACTCTCAGAAAGCTTATAACAAAAATATTAACATATACAATAACAAATAAATACCATTAGATTTGTTATTGAATGTACTTTCACATCATACATATTTGTTATGGTAAATGTTTATATTTTTCTATAAACTTGGTCAAACTTTAGGAAGTTTGACTTCGGTCAAACCTAATATGCAGAGTTTACTACTACTACTCGCTAGTTGCTTAGCCGAATCACTCAACACGCCACATGGGGAGTCCAAAGGTCACAAAATTTTGAGGTCGGCGGAAAATCTCCGACCCTGATTCGAAAGCAAGGAAGTTACCATCATAGCCTTCGAACAGGCCTACAGATGATGCTTGGTAGGGGCTGTTTTCAGAACTTCGTGTTCACCCTACCCAGCCAACCCCACCCGGCACCCGTAGTAGTACACCTGAATACTCCCCATTTTCTATCCCCACCGCAAAATAGACTTCTCCACGGCACCGCAGCCTTCGTGCTCCTCCCTTTACATCAACAAGACTCGTCCACCGCAGTCAAGATCTGCCTCATCGACGACCTTGTACGCCGCACTGGAGCCGGTCCACCGTCGTCTTCGTACACGGAGCCTCTTCCCCGGCATCGTCTTCCACGGTCTCGGATCTTCTTCCCGGAAGCCGACGCCAAGCGCAGAAGTACCACCGTCGTGGACAATGAACTGACTCCTGTTGCCGACCATGACTCACAGAGGCCGCCGCGACCATCGTTCTCCTCCTCGAGTGGTAATGTGTGTATTGAATCACTTAGCAGCACATGTGCAGTTCCAATTTTGTTCATACCTACCCTTCAAATTTCCTGGGTGCTATTGTTCCCGTAAAAGTAATTGGTTATAGCCTCCATTGTCCAACAGAATATCAGCTTGTAATTGTGCATCGCTCCTTTATCGCGCTGTGCTTGGGTAGGTTTTTCATCTGCAACAAGTAGTGTCACAAATGATGGAAAGGTTTTTAGAACTAGCAAGATGCCCATGTGTTGCACGCATCAAGATGCATTTGTATGAGTAGTTTTTCTTGTGGGAGAAAAGGATGAACGAGGGAAGGCCTTATTTGCAAATCTGGAGAGGGGTATGGGTATCTTTTTGGAAAATTCCCATTTGTTTCCTTCCTATCTGTCAGATATAAATCGGACGGCCTATATTGCAAGAAAAAAAGTATAGAGAAAAAAAGTAGACAGTAGAGGAAGTAGATATAAATATTAAATATAAAATAAATATAACAATAGAGAAGAGAGTAGAGATAGCAGAGACGTCGGGAAAGGATCGCGCGCGCGCGCGGGAAAAAGCGACCGGGCGTGCGCTAGTTTTGGCGCGCGGCGTCCGGTGCGCTTTATAAAATACAACGCCCTCCCACCACTCTGTGCCTTTCCACCGCTCTCTCCCCGCTCTGTGCCTCGCCACCGCTCATTTTCGCCTCGCCGCCGCTGCACCACCATGCCGCCGTGTCGCTGGGAAACTTGGGGATACCGCGGCGTCCACGCGCGCCCCTCCTGCGGCTTCTCCGCTGAGATCCGGTTCCGCGGGATGCGCCTCGGCCTCGGAAATTTCGACACCACCAACGAGGCTGCCCGCGGGTACGACACGGTGGCGTGGCGCCTCCGGTGGCCTCATAGAACATTGAACTTCCCCAACGTGCTGACGCGGGAGCAGGCGCAGGAGCTCGCGCCTCTGCCGCGGCTTAGCACCGACGAAGATCGTCGCGACAACCGGATGCGGGAGCACCGTCTCGGCATCGCTGAGATGGACGAGGAATCCATGGCGCTGTGGCGCCAACACTTCCCGCAGGACATCATCAACGAGCGTGAGTTCTACGCGCAAAGGAGGGCGGAGAGGGATAAGAGGAGGGCGGAGCGAGCCGCCTATCGCGAGGACAAGCGTAGGCGAAAAGCGGACGCTCAATTCAACATGAGGCTAGGAGCAGCGTCGCTCGGGAATCGACGACGATCGGTATCTTCACGCCTCTGATCGACGTCGGAGGAGGACATCACCGAGGAGGAGTTGACGACGAGTAGTAGTTGAATTATCTTTTTTATCTATCTATGCCGAGAACTATCATCTACTCTATCTACTTCTCAATCTCAGATCAGTAAACACTTTTTTAAAGCGCCGCTATGCGATTCTGTTGGAGATGCTCTAACATGGCGTATTTAGTGCTTTAATGTTGCCCACAAGATGCGCGAGTATTACTAGTAGTATATTTTTCTTGCCATGTTGAGATTTTAAAACCACGAAAAGTAACATGCAGAGGAGCAATGATGACCAAACACGGGATATTCGGGACATCTTCAAGGAGCGTGGCAAGTTAAAGAGGAGCTGCACTGAACCTCAGAAACGAGCTTCGGTAAGTAACACCCTTTCAATTACTTTCGTGTAGCCTCGTGTTCTTCTATGTGTATATGTCGTAGTTTCTGTTTCTCTTAAGCGTGGTGTTCTTCGATGTGTAATAAGAAGAGTCTTAATCGTCCTAAAGCTTTCATTTTTAGCTTGATGTAGGAAGTGGGTGTTCTCACCTTGTAGTCTCTTTTTATATTTTTTTCCTTTTGAATTCACTTCTCCGAGTTCTGTTTATCTGGATTCTACTAACTGGATCTTGGTTGCTCTAAGTATTGATCTAAAAAAGAAGTAACTTCATGTCAGGATGCAGTTCCTGCGAGGAGGGAAGTATGGTCAACCTCGAGATCATGTTTCCAAAATGAGGCTGGATTACACACAAGGTGCCGCCCCAAATGATGCCGGATTAGACACAAGGTGCAAATTCCCAGATGATGTGGATTACACACAAGCCGTGGAGTCGTCACTGTTCGTGTCCTCGTGGCATTAGTAAAGGCTGAAAGAAAGCATGCAGCAGCCCTTGAGAATGTAGCTGAGTTCTGAAGAAGCACAAAGAGCAATCAGATGCTCTTCACCCAAGCCAAAGAAGAGATGGAAGAAGCCAGAAATAAGCCACAGAGGCGAGAAAGGTGCTAGGCGTCTCCTTCTATCTAAAACTGTTGTCAATACAAAATTTCCTTCATAATAGCTAGGTTCAAATGTTTATCCAACAAGATGCCTGTTGTGATGTCCGTGCATCTACTGATGTGGCACAAAATGTTTTTTTTCGGGTCATGTAATAACAGCAATTACTTTCCAAACAATAACAGACGAAGCATTGGACATGGTACAGTTCACTCGCAAGCCTGACATTCCAAGTTCAACTTCCACATCAAACTCATGTTCACAAATATCTGCACATTTCATACATAATGTCCACAACCATGATTCATTTCAAAGACAAAAAAAATGTGAGGAGACTTATAAATAAAGAAAAACCTCTACTAGTTCCTGCTACCAGTGCGAGCACAACAAGTCAAGACCATACGTAAATTAATGATATTTTAGTCATTTATTGTGTTCTAAAATGTCTGCCGGCTCACAGAAGGACGTGTTGCCGGCACACGCGCGGATTCAATGAAGGCAGGCGAGGCAGTCTTAAGCTTGTTGCATGCTGCGAGGAGGCGTGCTCAGCCGGGCCTGCAGCGAGTGCGGCCCTCTTGGCCGGCGCGCCAGTTCAATGCCTGCGCTATGAGAGGTCGCGTCCGTGTCAGAGCAATCACTCCCTCCAGTCCTTTTTTGTTTGGGTATAACAAAATCTCGTTTTCCATTCACATTTTACAAGTAAAATTCATGGACAAACTTTGACCCAAAGTACGATGGGGACTAGTAAACCAGAATGGAGGTAGTAGTTTTTTTAATCAAAGAATGGTTTCCCCTTCCGATTTTCATTACTAAAAACCAACATCTAAATCTAAACCATAGTATTTGCCCTAGAACTACCAAGTTCAACATCTCGCAACATAAACCCATACAACCTCCTCATAAAAAAAACCATACCATCATACGCCAAGGAGGTACGTAGTACTATGAATTCCATTTTCGCTCCATACCAATCGTTCTAAAAACTACTTACTACTTATAACGTGCCATTGAAAATCATAACTCTTAACGGCGCTAAAAAAACGATATTTTAAACGCGGCTACTCGATCTGTGGCAACTGGCGAGCCACCGCGCTCCGAGTCATTCACCTGAGGTCCCGACCATCAACTCCTACGGATCAAATTATCACGCGAGCTGACTATTCCTACAAAGGTGCTCCAGTGCTCCACCACATACCCGGTACCCGCGAATGTAGCAATCGTGCACCTTGGGTTTTAGGGTTTATTTGTTAACGTCGCCTTTACGTAACACTCATATGTGCGAGACAGCGAGAGGCCGAGTGCATGCGTGTGCCTCATCTCTTCGTATATGTACTCCACCGTTTGTCTGGTGTCCAAAAAATTATAATAACTACTAGCAATGTGCCAATGCGTTGCCACACGATCAAAGTAGATTAATACATATTCACCGATTTGATAGAAAAAAAGTCTAGTTTTGAAATACGTATATCACTAAAAATATGTTATGTTTCACTCAAAATATATTCCTTTGGTGGGTTTGATGAGATAAGGGGGGGGATGTTGTTGGTTTCAAGATTCGAAAAGTGGTATATGTCTAATTTCTACTCTTACTAGCAAGATGCACGTGCGTTGCACGGAACATCAAGATCTTGTGGGAGAAAAGAATGAACGAGGGAAGGCCTTATCTGCAAATGTGGTGAAGAGTGCGGGTAAATTGCCATATTTTCCTTCCTATCCGTCAGATATAAATCGGACGACCTACATTGCAGGATGGCAGGCCCACCATCATCACCAACTCCATTTTTTATCCCCACTCTTATAAAAAGCATTGTCGGTGATGATCGTGTGCCTGCCATCCTGCAATCTAGGCCGTCCGATCTATATCTGACGGATAGGAAGGAAACTATGGCAATTTTGCAAAAAGATACCCACACCCCTCTCCACATTTGCAAATAAGGCCTTCCTCATTCATCCTTTTCCCCCACAAGATAAACTACTCATACAAATGCATCTTGATGTTCCGTGCAATGCATGGGCATCTTGCTAGTTGTTGCAAAAAACCCATGTGTGTGAGAGAGAGAGAGGGAGAGTGGAGGAGGACGCAGTGCATGTGTGACAAAGACACAAGGAGTCTGTGTGCAATAGGTATCAACTTAAAATGAGGCGATAGTGCGTGTGTGCACGATCGAGAGGGCGTGTCTCAAGAAGGGAAGAAAAATCTACATAGATGCAAGGAGCAGGAGAGAGACATGTATGCGATGGTGGAAGAACGAGTGTGCGGGTGTATAAACCTATCTAGAGGCTTGCTAGTCGATAAATGTTTGTGAGAGAAATACGAGTCGGGGTGCGAAAGCGAGAGTTTTGTGTGTGTGAGAGAGAGAGAGACGGTAGTCGGGAAGGGGAGTGGAAGCAGGAGTTGTGCGTGTGTGTGTCTGTGAGAGAGAGAGAGGAGACGGTAGTCGGGGTTGTCTGATCGGTAAACAAATTAATAATGTCAGTCTGGGATGGAGACGAAAAGGAGACCGCAACAAATGTTGTGTCTACAGGAGAGAGAGAGAGTAATTTTAGTGGTATGAGTCATATGTAGACACATATAGGGTGTGTGAGAGAATCCCATAGAGAGAAATACAAAGTGAAAGACGAGTGGAGACTGTGTGTGTGGCGGTGAAAAAGAAAGCTTAGGTACCGAATTATACTAGAGAATAGTAGAGACGTGAGAGATAATGAAAACTGTGTAATGTATAATGATAGGGAGAGTGTGACACTTCTCAAGGGAGACATCGAGAGACCATGTTTGCGAGGATAGGAGAAACATGAAGTGAGCGTGCAGGTGAGCTGGAGAAAAGAGAGTGATAGCTACGTGAAGGAGCATGCATGCGAGAGAGATGGGCATGAAAGGAGTGAACAAAAAAGGAATTCAAATATTTGAATTCGAGATGATGATACATGTAATCCATACTCGAACCAGAATTGATCTATCAAACATGCATACTCATATGAATCCACGCACATCTATGTTATTTAATATGTAGATATTACTGATCCATACATTTTAGTAGAACATAATTTGGTTAATTTTTTTCGAATTCGACCTTAAGATTTCGAGATCGTTGTATTTGTAAATCATATTATACATATAAAGGAGCATAATTCTTTGTTGTGCTTTTGAAAGTATATATAAAAAAATGATGTATATAGAATGTAATTCCAATTGAAAATGGACCCCGCCCAAAATAAATAGAATACAAACAGGATTCGAATTGAGTTGGCACGGTAAACGTGCACTCTGCAAAATTTGAACGAAGCGGGGAAAGTCGCGATAATCACCAAACCAAAATCCGTGAGATGGAAATCACTACTGCCTATCCCTGCCACGCAAAGCCTATCTGCTGGATTTCTATAGGTTTCGATAGGGGTAGGTTTGTAGTTTCACCCAAACGTGACGTAACCGCCTCTCACCCGAATTCATACACTGTGGGCGCCAAAACACAGTGTGTCCTCGGCCGAAATCGACTCCCTCCCTGATTCATATTCATACACGGTGGGCGCCAAAAACAAACTCTCGTCGGCAAATATTCGGTGTATGCGAGATTACCGTCCTAGCCCCAACCGACTAATGTTGCTGTGATGTAGTAGAAATTCTAAACGGGGGCTAAGTTTGTAAATTTCCTCGCATTTGAGACAAGCGCGCCCTGAATACATGGTTCCCCACTTCCTCTCTACCTCCCTTTTCCCCATTCGTACTCAGTGGGCGCCAAAACACCCTCTCCACCCCACCCTCCTCCGTCCGCCGCTGTCTGCCACCCCATCCACCGCCGTCCTCCTCCACCATGCCGGAGCTGATACCCCGACGCCTCCGTCCATTACAAGAGATCGACCTCTCTCATCCACGCCTTCGGACCGGGATCCTTGCATCCCGTCCGCTCGCTTCATCCCCGTCGTCGTACACCTTGCCGGCGCCGCTCTTACGACCGTCTCGTCCACCGCGCCCCGCCGCCACTGTCTACCCTCCTAGATCTGCTTCCACGCCGCCGACAGCCATCGCTACCGCAGCACCGTCAAATTCTCAGCAGATGCGTGACATTGCGCCGCTTGAGGCGGTACTCTTTTCAGATTCTGCTCAACTTATTTATCGCAGCAAGAAAATAGAACGCCACCGCTTTACTCGGATTTCTTGTCTTGGTTGCGAAGTTGCCTTTGTCCGGTTTGCACCTTCAGATCCGCCATGGCACACTCAACACTATACTCCCAATGCTTATGGTTTTCCCCTTTTATATTCCACACTAGTTAAATCACAGTAGACTAAATTTCAAAATTGGGCCAGTCAATTTTTCAGAGCTTGCCGGAGTTCGCCGCTGCGATCGAAGGGGCTCGGGTGGTATGCTAGTAGTACAATATGTTCCTTGTACTGAAGATGAGCAGGGACATTTGCAGTGTAGAGTCTATACGGTCAGTTGTGATGGACACTTTGAGCCTCTTTGATTCGTAGGATCTTGTAAACATAGGAATAGGATTTGTAGTGGCCTGCCCACTTGAATCCTATAAGAATACAAGGAAATGCGCGAAGCTGTGTCGCCTTTGAGAGTTACACTGATATTAACAGTACCGCACCTTCACTTGAAGAGAGCTGGTATCTAAAGCCTTTCTAGCCGTACTGGCAATACTAGCACATATATTCCAGCAAGTTCCACTTTGCTGATTTTACTCTGATGCTTAAGGTTTTCCCGTTATATCTACACTATGATCTGTGTAGCTGCTTTGTGTCGCACTAGCAGCAGTCCACTCTTGAAGCTAAACACTGCAATAACTTACAAAATTGGCACCAAGGCAGTGAGTGCCATTCTGGATGCAATGAAACTCATACGCTCCCCACCAGTTGATTCTTGTTAAGAATATGATCCTAATGACTATTCTAACCTCGAGGAGTCAAAGGCAGATGGCCTGTCCTGTTCACCCATCAAGGTGCCTGTTCTAATTTGGTAATGTTTTATTAATTGCGGGTATCTTGCATATGTTGTCTTGCATTTCTTCTACTTTGTTGCACCGCCATCTGCTTAGTTTACTCATCATATGTGTCGAGATGCCATGCCCATCCATAATCAACACATATTCCATCTGTCATCATACCATGTTTTTCCACTCTAATGTTGTTCTTGTGCATCAGACATCAAAAAGGAAGAGGGTGATTGCCGAACCTGAAGGTGCACCAGCAAAGTCCTTGAAAAACGTGGTGGTGCCGGAGAAATCAGACAACACCCCTGAGGGAGTCCTGGATTAGGGGGTGTCCGGATGGCCGGACTATAACCTTTGGCCGGACTCCTGGACTATGAAGATACAAGATTGAAGACTTCGTCCGTGTCTGGATGGGACTTTCCTTGGCATGGAAGGCAAGCTTGGCGATACGGATATGTAGATCTCCTCCCATGTGTAACCGACTCTATGTAACCCTAACCCTCCTCCGGTGTCTATATAAACCGGAGGGTTTTTAGTCCGTGGGGATCTAAGAACAATCATACCATAGGATAGCTTCTAGGGTTTAGCCTCTCTCGATCTCGTGGTAGATCCACTCTTGTACTACCCATATCATCAATATTAATCAAGCAGAGTAGGGTTTTACCTCCATCGAGAGGGCGTAACCTGGGTAAAAACATCGTGTCCCTTGTCTCCTGTTACCATCCACCTAGACGCACAGTTCGGGACCCCCTATCCGAGATCCGCCGGTTTTGACACCGACATTGGTGCTTTCATTGAGAGTTCCTCTGTGTCTTCACCTTTAGGACCGATGGCTCCTCCGATCATCAACAATGATGCGGTCCAGGGTGAGACTTTTCTCCCCGGACAGATCTTCCTATTCGGCGGCTTTGCACTGCGGGCCAATTAAGCAGCCATCTGGAGCAGATCGAAGCTACGCCCGCCATCGTGTCAGATTTGGAAGTTTGAACTACATGGTTGACGTCGCGGAGACTTGATCTTCGACGGTTCGAGCCACAACCAAGCGCACCGCCTTTATCACGATGGGCATGATCTAGCTCTGCCGCGAGCTGGCCTCGGAGGCCGCACCAGTGTCCGCTCCGACCCTTAGCTTGGAGCCGACTGCGCCAGTCGAGGACGGGTGGCTGGACGCCGCCTCGGGGGCTGCAATCTCTACGGCGATCGAGCCGAATACCAGCCTTGTCCTGCGGCTTCGTGACTCAAGGTGCCGAGTCCTCTCCGGACTCCGAACCTTTCGCGCCCCAATCGAATTCGATTGGGCGCCGATCATGGAGTTTGCCATCATGACATCTTTCAAAGACTCGCCTTCGGCGACATCCTCGAATTGCTAAAGTCTCTCTCTTTATCAAGAGAGCCTGGCTGACTATGGTCAGCAAGGTTGGGATGCGGACGACGAAGAAATTCAAAGCCCACCCACCACCCACTTCAGAGCCACCGCCGATGATTTAACCGACATGCTCGACTTCGACTCAAGACATCGACGGTATGGACGCCGATGTAGGAGATTTACCAAGAACCAGCGCCTCTGTGGCACCGGAAGGCCACCCCGTCGTATGACATATACATGGTGGACACCCCAAAAGAAGGGAACGGCGATGGAACAACGGAGGATGACCCCTCCAAGAAGCAGCCTAAGCGCCGGCGTCAGCGGCGCCGCTCTAAATCCCGCCAAAGCAAAAACGGTGATTCCGGCAAGGGAGACAATAACACCCCGGACGGTGCCGAAGACAACCCCCTCCAGCAGGATTCAGCGCGGGAGGATGGAGAAACTAGCCCTCATGAGAGAGCGGCAGACAGAGAGGTAGAGGACGATAATTACATGCCTCCTTCCGAAGACGAGGCAAGCCTCGGCGACGACGAATTTGTCGTGCCTGAGGATCCCGTCGAACAAGAGCATTTCTAACGCAGGCTTATGGCCACGGCGAGCAGCCTCAAGAAAAAACAGCAACAGCTTAGAGCTGACCAAGACTTGCTAGCCGACAGATGGACTGAAGTCCTTGCGGCCGAAGAGTACAAACTCGAACGACCCTCCAAGAGCTACCCAAAACGTAGACTGCTACCCCGATTAGAGGAGGAAGCACCTAGACCTACAGCACCAGTGCATGATGCGGCCGACCGGCCACCTCGTGGCCGTGACAGAGAGGCCTCTCGGCCCTCCACTCAAGCCGCACCCCGGCGTCACTGAAAGAATACCAAGGCACGGGGAAATGCGCCAGACCTGCGAGATATATTGGAGGACAAGGCAAGGAAAACAAGATCGATCTATGGATCGCGTGGGCGCCCCACGACACGTGTGATTTATAACCGCCATGCCGGATATGGTAAATCCGCCGGGGCTGAACAAAGTAGACAAAGCTCGCTTTGAGCTACGCCGGATATAGCCCAAGATGCAGGGCGCCAAGACACCCACTATGCTTCATAGATGAAGTAATGGATCATCAAATCCCCGAGGGTTTCAAACCCGTAAACATCGAATCATATGACGGCACAATAGATCCTGCGGTATGGATCGAGGATTATCTCCTTCATATCCACATGGCCCGCGGTGATGATCTACACGCCATCAAATACCCCCACTCAAGCTTGAAGGACCAGCTTGGCATTGGCTTAACAGCTTGCCAGCAGAATCAATTGGTTGTTGGGAGGACCTGGAAGCCGCATTCCTCGACAATTTCCAGGGCACCTATGTGTGACCACCAGACGCTGATGACCTAAGCCACATAATTCAGCAGCCAGAGGAATCGGCCAGACAATTCTGGACACGATTCCTAACCAAGAAAAATCAAATAGTCGACTATCCGGACGCAGAGGCCCTTACAGCCTTCAAACATAACATCCGTGACGAGTGGCTTGCCTGGCACCTAGGACAGGAAAAGCCAAAATCCATGGCAGCCCTCACAACACTCATGACCCGCTTTTTCGCGGGAGAAGACAGCTGGCTAGCTAGTAGTAACAACATGAACAAGAGACCTGGTAATTCGGATACCAAGGACAGAATGGCAGGTCGCGTCGCAACAAGCACAAGCGCCGCATTAACAGTGACAATGCTGAGGATACGGCAGTTAATGACGGATTCAGAGGCTCTAAACACGGTCAGCGGGAAAAGCCATTTAAAAGAAATACTCCGGGCCCATCCAGTTTGGACCGAAATCTCGATCGCTCATGCCAGATACACGGCACCCCCGAAAAACGAGCGAATCACACCAACAGGGATTGTTGGGTGTTCAAGCAGGCAGGCAAGTTAAGTGCCGAAAACAGAGACAAGGGGCTGCATAGCGATGACGAGGAGGAGCCCTGGCCGCCGAACAATAGGGGACAGAAGGGCTTTCCCCCACAAGTGCGAACGGTGAACATGATATACGCAACCCACATCCCCAAAAGGGAGCGGAAGCGTGCACTCGTGGACGATATGTGTTGGAGCCACGCCCAAAGTTCAACCCATGGTCCTCCGCCGATCACTTTTGATCAAGGGACCACCCCACTAGCTTCCGCCATGGCGGATTCGCCGCATTGGTTCTAGACCCAATCATTGACGGATTTCACCTCACTAGAGTCCTTATGGACGGCGGGCAAGAAATTTAACTCGCTTTAGCGGTGATACAAAGGCGTAAAAATGGGCATAGATCCCTCAAGGATTAAACCCACAAAGACGACCTTTAATGGCGTCATACCAGGTGTAGAGGCCAACTGTACAGGCTCGGTTACACTTGAGGTGGTCTTCGGATCCCTGGATAATTTCCAAAGCGAGGAGTTAACCTTCGACATAGTCCCGTTCCGCAGTGGCTATCACGCACTGCTCGGATGAACCACACTTGCAAAGTTCAATGCGGTGCCGCACTACGCATACCTCAAGCTCCAGATGCCAGGCCCTCAAGGAGTCATTACGGTCAATGGAAACACCGAACGCTCTCTCCGAACGGAGGAGCATACGGCGGCCCTCGCGGCGGAAATACAAAGCAGCCTCTCAAGGCAATTCTCGAGTCCGGCTATTAAACGTCCGGACACCGTCAAGCGCGCCCGGAGTAACCTACAACAAGAATGCCTGGCACGTTTCGAGCAAGCGTAGCAATGCGGCCCCAGCCCCAGCCCTCGCGAAATTGCGAAACCAAGATTACGCTGCACATAACTACGCTCTGGAAATACCATGGGCATAGGGGGAGGGGCACGACCAAGGCATGCCCAAAATGCGGCTCAACTGCACTAGGGGCTCCCGATTTTGTCATTCTTTTTCTTACTTTCAAGACTCCACTCTACGGAAGGCCTATCCGGCAGTATAATCGCCGAACACACGATGCAACAGCCAGGGAGGCAGAAAGCTACGTCGAGTGTCCAGGTGGTCTCTATAACGAGCAGTATACTTGTTTCACATATCATCCCGCAGCTCGCCCCTGGAGGGGTACATGTCAAATAGTCCCATCTCTTGCTTATCGCACCATTTGTATCGTCCTGCTTTCACCGCAGCCTTTTTGAATAAACAATACATAGCTTTTGTCTATTATTACATTCCCTTTTTTATCTATATATGTTCATTAAGGACATGTTGCACCCGTACACTTTGGTACGGCCAAATACACCAGGGGCTTAAGTACCCCAGAATATGGTGTGAGAAGTCCGAACACTCTCACGAGTGCGGCACCCCGAACTTATAGCATTATATGCATCGGCTCCGAATCATGTCTTGGGTCAATAGTTGGCTTTGCCCGGCTCCCATGTTTTGGTACCTTACGTTCTGTTATATCGGCTAAGGTAGCGCTGGGAGAACCACTACGATTGTGCGCCGGTTGAGCTGGGCTAAGCACCTCAGTGGAGAAAGCTAAAAATGACCGTCATGATAGGGCGAGAGCTGGTCACTGTTCGAGAGGTTTTTGAGTCCCTAAAGACTTATGCCGCTTAGAGCGAGGAGTCGGCTTTGTCCGGCCTAGGCGAGGATAGCGCCCCGAACTCGGTCTTCCGAATACTAGGGGCTTCGCCAAAATTTAAAATTATAGAATTCTATGGCTAAGTGAGAGTGTTCAAGCATTATATTCCGATTGCCTTGTTCGTTGTGTTGAGCGCCTCCCTCCAAGGACCCAATAATGGGAAAAAGAGCGCTCAAATTTATCCCGAACACCCCAACCCTCGTGGCATGGGGGCGTGTTTACGACTCACCATCTCTCAATTTTAATAAACGGCCGCACAGAAGGTAATATTTAAAATTTGAAAGTGTTGCTTAGCGCATATGAACAAGTTTTCAGCGTACAGGATCACAAATGCAAGTTTACTAAAAAATTACATCTTTGCGGCACTCATCCGCTATAAGGCGGGCACCCTTCAGGATGCGCTCATAATACATCTCGGGCTTGCGATGCTCCTTGCCCGGTGGTGGTCCGTCCGTCACAAGCTTCTCAGCGTCCATCTTGCCCTAGTGCACTTTAGCACGGGAAAGGGCCCTACAGGCACCTTCGATGCATACGGAGCGCTTGATGACTTCAAGCCATGGACGAGGCATCCACCACCGCCTCACCACCAAGTAGCTCCTGTGCATGGCTTCCCCGTGCCACGCCTGCACCATGAGACCCTTCATGGCTTGTTCGCCACCTTATGGAGCTCGACTAGCTGCTTCAAATTTGGTCGCTCAAGAACGGGTGTCCGCCTCGATATCGAGACCGTAACACCTTCTCCATCAAGCTCCCCTCTTCGGCTCGGTAGAATGTGGCAGCGTCGGACACACTCTGGGGAAGATATGCGAATGCTCCTGGACAGCTCCGAAATCGGGCAAGTAACAAGTAATTCACTTTCACGTGCTTGCTTTGCATAAAGAATGCCTTACCCGCCGCTATCTTCTTCGCCTCAATTTCCTGGAGGGCTTTTTGGGCTTCGGCCTTGGCAGATTTGGCGCTCTCAAGGGCCGAGGCAAGCTCGGACTCTCGAGTCTTTGAGTCAAGCTCCAAACTCTCATGTTTATCCATGAGAGCCTGGAGCTCTTGCTGCACCTCTGCCACCCGCGCCTCCTGCTTCTCTCGCTGGGTGTGCTCCACGGCCGCCTTGTCTTCGGCCTTGGACATCGCTTCCTTCAGGGTCGCCACCTCGGTTGTGGCCCCTGTAATACTCACGTTGGTCCTATCCTTTTTTGCAGCCACATATTTTTATATACTTACATAAGGTATTACTTACCTTCCTTGTCTTCGAGCTGCTTCTTGGCAAGGCCGAGCTCGTTCTCGGACCGCTCGAGGCTCTGCTTCAATGCATCAACCTCCGCAGTCAGTGCGGCAGAGGTCAAGAGCGCAGCCTGCATTCCCATATTGACATACTTATGTTAGACTCCTGCAGATATCTTTTAGATCCTCGATTCGGTTTTTCTTTCCGAACACCAAACAGAGCATCATGGGCTACCGCCTATGCGATAATATTTTTACATATCTTAAATACATACCTCAAAGCCTCGTTAGAAGGCTGGCACGAGCTTGATCAGCCCGCTCTTCGCGGACTGAACCTTTTGGATCACCACACTCATAATAGTGCGGCGCTCCTCGTCGATGGAGGCGCCGTTAAGCACCTCCAACAGATTATCCGGTGCCTCCGGTTGGACGGAGTTCACCGGCGTCGTAGGCTTGCCCTGCTTACTAGGGGGCCGCCTGCCGGATTCCGGAACCGTTGAAGGTTCCGGTGCGGTGTCCGGCCCAGGGCCGGACTTGGAACCCTTGGTGGTTTTATCCCCTTTGCGCCTGGAGTCCGGGAGGTCGCCTTGCGGCGCCTCCAGGACCACCTCCCCCTGGCTTGGTCCCTTTTGGGACTCCACCTCGGCATCATCCGCTGGGCGAGGGGAGGAGGCGGCCGGAAGTGAAGTGTTATTCACATCCGACGAACTCAGGAGCCGCCGACGGCCGAGCCCGGCCTTGGGTGGACTGCATGACTATATTCGGGCGTCGAAGATACTGTGCAACAGAGGAACGCCATGAGTTATTCTCGTATCCTCGATATTTACGATTTTGCCAGGGCTTGGCCTGGATGGCCACTCCTCTTGTTGCCGTCGGCGTTGGTGGAGTAGTCCGGAGGAAGGGTCCTTCCCTTCTTCGACCCTCCCCGGTTGGGGCGGCCTTCGTTTTTGTTCCTCCCCCCGCTGGAGGGGGAGAGGCCTCTTCTTCCTCCTCCTCGTTTTCGCGGGAGGAGTCCGCCTTGGAGTCATCGGACGATGAGTCCGACACCACCAGGCGCCGGGAAAGAGTTCCCGTGGCCTTTTTCTTGGCCTTTTTCTCCGGCACCACGTAAGGTGCCGGAACCAGCAGCCCCGTCAAGCGAGCGTCCGCTGGGTCTTCGGGCAAGGGAGCCGGACAGTCAATCTGCCCGGACGTCTTCTGCCAATCCTTTCAAAGGTAAGGGAGTTTAGATCCCGCATAGAATCAAACTACGAAAAACAAGTATCCCATAAAGGGTAAAATATCTTACCGCGTTGGCTTGATGCTGCGCGCTGAATCCGCGATCCTTGGTAGCGGATGCGGGAGGCTCGGCGCCCTTGAACAGCACCTTCCAGGCGTCTTCGTATGTAGTGTCGAAGAGCCTACTCAGGGTTCGGTGCTATGCCGGACCAAACTCCCACAAACTGAAAGCCCGTTGTTGGCACGGGAGGATCCGGCGGATGAGCATGACCTGGACTACATTGATGAGTTTGAGCTTCTTGCTCACCAGGTTTTGGACACAGGTTTGGAGTCCGGTCAGCTCCTCTGAATTACCCCACGACAGGCCCGTCTCTCTCCAGGAGGTGAGTCGTGTAGGGATGCCAGATCGGAATTCGGGGGCCGCTGCCCATTCAGGGTCACGCGGCTCGGTGATGTAGAACCACCCCGATTGCCACCCCTTTATGGTCTCCACGAAAGAGCCCTCGAGCCATGTAACGTTGGGCATCTTGCCCACCATGCCGCCTCCGCACTCCGCTTGGCGGCCACCCACTACCTTCGGTTTGATATTGAAGGTCTTCAGCCATAAGCCGAAGTGGGGCTGGATGCAGAGGAAGGCCTCGCACACGATGATGAATGTCGAGATGTTGAGGATGAAGTTCGGGGCCAGATCGTGGAAATCCAGGCCGTAGTAGAACATGAGTCCCCAGACAAATGGGTGAAGTGGGAAACCTAGTCCATGGAGGAAATGGGTGAGGAACACCACCCTCTCATGGGGCCTAGGGGTGGGGATGACCTGCCCCTTGTCGGGGAGCCGGCGCGCGATGTCATTGGACAAGTATCTGGCTTTCCTCAGCTTCTTGATGTGTCCCTCCATGACCGAGGAGGCCATCCACTTGCCTCCCGCTCCGGACATGGCTGGAGAAGGTTGAGGTGGGATGTGCGGACTTGGGCGCTGGAGCTCGAAAGTCTTGAAAATAGATAAGCAAAGGAGGAAGAAGGCGTAGATGGAAAATGTGGATCCTTATCCCCTTATATGGGCGGACAAAACTATGTGCCCCCACCAGCCTGGTAAAACTCGCTTATCTCCCAAGCGCCTTAAATTAATGGCACGGTGGGGTTACCCATGCCCGTATTGTCGGCGTTCTAGGAACGGGGGTCCCCAGACTTGCCTGCCTGCTGCCTGCGGCGTGGCTCAAAGGGGGCCCATCGCGGCCCATCTTCATCAACACAAGCTCAATACCCTCGCGAGGGGCCAAGCCTCGCGGTGCGGACGACAGGGAGCTTCCTCAGGCACGGCCTCATCAGGCTGGCTCGCGAGGAGGCAAAGAGATCAAGGCGGGGTACCTCACAGGTGCCCATGACGCAAGCCATGACGACCACGGGCGCCAGGCGGGCGCCAGCCCGCGCAATGTCCTCCTTTCCTCTTTGGTGCAAAGGGAGCAAGCGCAGGCGAGAGCATCAAGCAAAGGCGTCCATTTCGGTGCAACAAGACCAAGACCAGCCCAACGGCAGGAAGGAAGTCATTGTGGAGCCCAAGTCGGCGTCACCACCAGAGCCTTTGACAGGCGAGGACCAACTTTAGTCAGGATAAGTGTACCAGATGTTCCCCTTCAAAATGGCCAACTGTTGGCGCCTTCCCGCTCAATATTTGGGAAGAGGCCCAGGGCCTCTGTCTATAAATAGGTCTAGCCACACACAGAGCGAGGGATCCGATCCGGAATAGCTTGAGCTGGATCCCAGAGAGAGAGAGAGAGAGAGCGACTGAACTCCTCCAAGCAGTTCATCGCCCCGGCCAAAACATACCCTCGCGAGGCTGTTCGTCCTTGTATTGTTCATCACCATCAGCCCAAGAGGCAATCCACCACACCACAAACTAGAGTAGGGTATTACACCACAACGGTGGCCTGAACTAGTATAAACCTTGTGTCTCTTGTGTTGTTCCTTTCATAGTTTAGATCCTAGCGAGGCGGCGGGGTGCAGGTAGGTAGAGGGCGAGATCTCCGTGCGCACCCCAGTGTTCGCACCTCAAGGGTCTGCCGGAACCCGAAATCTGACATTTGGCGCGCCACGTAGAGGTGCGCCGGGATCTGCCTTCTGCCAATTCGTGTCATGTCTCTTCGTCATCATCATGTCCGGCGACCAGGCGGGCAACCCCGGTCCCTGGGCAGCTTGGCCCGCCGACGCAGAGCCGCTCGCCTCGGGCGACCCCATGCCCCAGTAGCTCATGGTCCGCAGGGACGCCAAGGGTCATGGGCGACGCGGACAGGCTTCGACAGCTCTCACTCTGGCAAGCGCCGGGTCGGCAGCGAGGGCCTCCAACCACGCCATGGTCGCGACGCCAGACACCCGCCGAGCAAAGCGAACTCGAGGGCCGCTCACGGTGGCCCGGAGTTCTGCGATGCAGCAGCTTGGAAGGCGGCCGCGACGTCTTTGCTAGAGCGGGTGGCGTAGCTCCCTGGCTTTGCCGCCTCGAGGCTCACCCTTCGCACCCAGCTCCCACCTCGGGTCTAGGGCGGCCAGCGCTGGGCTCCACCAGGGCCATGGGCTCCAAGGCTACTCCAACACCGGGCGGTTGCCAAGACCGGGCCAGCAGCATTGCCGCCTCGCTCCCCGCCAATGAAGAAGGACTCGCCACACCCACGGCCCATGGGGCCGGCCTACCACCCCTGTGTGGGCGCCTCAAGCAGTAGTTGTATCGCAGGCGGAGCACTATGGCGCGACCTTCGGGATGACGGCCCCAGAAGAATCGTGCCCCACATGATGGACTAAGGGCACCAAAGATGAGGGCTTAACAAGGCTCGCTCCTCAGCCCAAGCTGGGGGGACGAGGCGACAGAAGCTGAGCTCTTCTAGGAGCACCGTGAAGGCCCCACCGACCACGCTGGAAGCGACGATTATCGGGTACCACTAATTCCTCAGGAGCAGGCATACGTTAATCATGAATCGCAGGAGGTGCATGTCGCCACAGCGAGCGGCTGCCCGCCTGGCCCCACGCCTCCTACCCCTCGGGAGGAGGCGTCGGGGCTGCAGGAGAGGGGCCGAGATCCGCATCACCACCGCGGCATTCGGAGCAAGGCGTTCTCGTGGAGGTAGGCCCTCTTTGGGGAGGTGCCTCGTGGCCTGCCACAGCGGAGGACCCGTGGTCGTCGGGGGAACCGCTGGTGACCGCTCTACCCCATCGGCGGCGTCCTGGTTTTCGGTCGTCATTGATGGCACTAGAGTGCGGCGCAAGGCGGGGCCCTTGTCTGGCGATATGAAGCAAGGCCGGTACCTGTGAAGAAGGACTAGTGCCTGTGAAGCTCGCCGCCCCGTGACACTCTCACGTAATAATGAGTGGGGCTGTACACGCCCCAGAGTCTCAGGGGTGCCGGCCTCAGGCCCTGGGGCTCCCTCCCACGCCCAAAGCAGCACTTAGCTCTGCTGGTGAGAAGACGCCCAAGACTAGACAAGGTGCCTGGACGCGGCCTTTTGTTTGCTTTCATTGCTTTTTTTCCCTTTGGTTGTCACTTTCCCCGGGATTTAAGTTGGATTCGAATTTGAGATTTGCGTGTGTTTGGGGAAGGGGGTACTTAGTCTCGTTCGAGCAATCTCTCGCGTTCCGGTTACCGCTTTGCCTCAGCTGCCTCCCCTCGTGAGCCCCTCGCGAGCCGGGTTGGGCCTAGCTTGCGTGCAGCCCAGGCTGCCGCCACCGCATCCTCTATGGAGGCACTACAACAAGAACCCCCCTTCAACAACACATCGATGCGTTGTCGTATGTCCATATAATCGTTGCTAAGGTATACACCAACGGATTATTAAGCGTTGCCGTTGGTGGCGTTGCAAGGGTCTACAACAACATATATACATGCGTTGGTAGACGATGTGAATAAGCGTTGCCAGGTTGCTACATATAAAGTTAGAGCCTAACAACGCTTCATATGCGTTGGTGACTACCTTGCACAAAATGATTTTCAAATGGGCATAAATGGTCATTACAATGCCTAGAAGCATTCCTTCATAGCATGAAAATTAATGGTACTTCATATATTGCCATTTAGAGTTACCATGTCAATACTGATAAAGCACATATAAGAACCACAATATAATAAGCAAAAAAAGTCTCATTTATTAATTTAACTATTGCATTACAAAGAACGCGATCCAAAGATTACAAGATGTGAACAGTAGCAGCAGCCTAATTCTCAACCTTGCAATTAACATCTCAGCCATTGTAAAACATAATGTTTGAAGCATTGATCTTGCAAAAAATTCTAAAATATCATGTGGAACTATCTAGTAGTAGCTTCATTCTCGACCTTGCAATCCACACCGAGCCATGCATATTAGTTTATCTTACTAATCAAGAACGGCAAAGAAATGAGATAAGTAACTTACATTAGAGAAAATCAGATTAATAGAGAAGTAAAATTTGGAGGAGCAACGTACAGAGAAGGTCATGCGATAATCAAACCCACTACATCTATTGAGCGGCATATTCTAAGACATCAGCATTTTTCCACCTTGTATAGTGAATTAGTGTCTTGATACAATGTAAATTGTGCTTTTTTTAATCAAAAGTCAGTAGGGAAGGTCATACAAACACATAAAGGCTCACAAGTTACTTACCTTACATCTGTTGTCCAACCGAGGTTGCCACCCTCAAACCCAGCACCATATAACCAATGAAGAATGAATGCTGAGAGGTGGTAAGCCAAAGGAAGAGTTAGGCGAAGAATAAAAAAAAGGTTAGCTAGTTTACTGAATTTACAACAGAGAATATAGCTGGCCCTAGATCAGCCTAGGCTCTATGTAGCAGAAGGGAATAATCTCGCTTAAATACAGTTTTCCAGGAATCAAATGATGGGTCAATATTCCAAAATATCTTGTGATTTCTTTCCTTCCGGATGATCTAGGTTGCAGTTATGAAGACTAGATGCATTGTGTGATTATTGCAAAAGAAATACAAACATAGAACTTCATAGATAGCTTGATGTCACATCGTTAACCTATTAAAATATAAAGCTATGTTGTATGCTGAGTTGCAAACATAAGACATTAAGGAGAAAATAATTGATATTCCAAAATTTAGGAATTAAAGATGCATTGGCTCTTATCCATTTTAGAGGCATTATATGCTCGAAAAAATAGAAAAAAAGGCATGACTGATATATAATTTCTACATTTAACGGTAGTAATAGGAAGATATGCCAAAAAAGCAGATTTAAAATGCTTTGTGAAACTGAATGGGCAATATGTGCAAGCATTATGTTATTAGTTTGTCATAAGTTTCAGTTACAGTATAGTATGGTACGAGAAAGAAAAAAAAAGGAAGAATTTCAAATGCTAGAGCCAAATATGTTATATGTTGATAGGTTATAAATCTTACCATCTTACTTTTATAAGAGTGCAGCCAGCTATCATTATGTAGTCCTCTCCTCCGATGAAAAAAATTAGTCCCCTGCAGTACTCCCGTAAGTGTTCTCTTGTACAAATAAGGTGGGAATAAAGATGAAGGCATATGGTAGATAATAAAAATATTTAGGATTGCTATTAATAATCCAATTTAGTATATGTATACATTTTGTAATTAACCTACAGATTCATAGTACGGATTGGTAAATTTTGTAATTAACCTACATATTCATATATAATATGGATTGGTAACTTACAAGTACACGATTCATTATTTCAAATGTATATATACTGAAATCAAATATGTCTAGACAAGCCGTCGCCTCAGCTTCTGAGAATTTGATGCACGTTGTACTGCCAATATATATGACAAGCAAATAAATTTTCTCTAGGGAGAAGGTTCAGTATTTCAAGTATAAGATTATGGTCCTAATTGGCAAGCAACTTTTTCAATAGTAGTCCGTGTTGTTTCAAAGAGAAAAATTAGAGACTGCAAAGTTGAAGATTGTGTAATCAGTTTCTAGTATATTTCTAAATAAGATGGACGATGTAAGAATCAATATCCTCGTACTTGGCTAGGTATCTAACTGTTCTTCCTTGGTTCTAGTATGCATGTAACTACTAACTTCTGCATCTTCAGTCTAGTGTAGGAATATGACTAAGTTCCGCTTAAAAAATATAGATAAATCAACAGAAATGCAAAAAACACAAACCAAAAAGCAGAGGAAGACAGCAAAATGCCCCATGGCTGTCCCTGAACTTGATGGTGCCGTCATGAGCATCCCGGGGACGACGACGAATGACAGCATAGTGCACACGTTCTTCCACTCAAACTCTCTGCTGCTGCACGAGTAGCACTGCTACACGAACGTTGGCCCCACTGTGTCCCCCACCGTAGAGCCCTCTACGTGCTCCGGCAAGCTCACAACCACCCTACACGCAGCACCACCCAAATTCACAGAGTGTGCGTTCGTTACATCTTATACATTTGCCTTTGTCCCCGGCCGCCTTCACGTACTCATCAGCGGCAAAATCCGAGAAACTTAACCACAGGCCTCGTGTCCTAAGAAGATCCTATGAAATCGAAAGTGATTCAGAAACAAAGTTAGTAGCAGGTACTACACGTTTGTACTTCTGAATCCTTCGATGTATACGTACCTTGCCTTGCGAGAAGATGATGTCGGTGTGGCAGGGATTGGTGCAGATGACCTTCATGCGGATCTCATAGGCTTTTGCTGTCCATCGAGGATCCATCAACCCTGCCCCTGCACTTTTGACACATCATCCAAATTCCAATCCAGCGAGGTCAACCAGATGGATTAGTATTGGTGAGAATGATGATTGACACTAGATAGATCGTAAAAGGGCAGCGCAACAAAATAGGGAAGTAGAGAGGCAGACCTAGGCGGAGATTTGGAATGGAAGGCGCCGCCACCGATTATGGATTAAGAGATTCTTCTAGGGCTTCTCATGGCGAGAAAAGTTGGGAAGTTTCTGTTACAGGCGGGAGAAGATGAGAGATCTACGCAGACTCTTCTCAAGACGTGCGAGAGGTCAAATAAAAAAACATGGGAGAGGTGGGATACCTGGGGCTACTTGCAACACATCTGATTTTTCGTTGGAAACTATCCGTTGTTATAGGGGGGTTGTTGTTGTAGTGAGGCTTTTACTGCAGATCCTACGGGTTCGATCGGGAGACACTCGAGACGCCGCAGCCCTCCACGGGCTATCTCAGGGCCCGCACGCGACAAAGGTACACTAGCCAGCCACTTGGCACAGGCGTACGGGTGGTATAGCATCTACTAATACATAGAACACAAGTTTTACATGAGGGGCTCCCCCTCCCAAAATGCTCTCACAACCGTCAGGCAAAACCTGAAGCTCTATTAAATGCAGGAAACATGAGCGATCTTGTGATCAGTCGGATAAATCCCCCAATGCATCCTCAGGGGCACCTCCTGAACCGTTGCTGGCGTCGCTGGCCTCCCCATCGCTCTCTGCGTCGTCACCAGCGGCGTCAGGGCCGTTCACCACACCTCCTTCATCAGCAGCCACGATCACGCCATCATTATCTGAAGCGAAGGCCCTGACGAGGGCGTCCACGTTGTCCTCCACCCAGTAAACCAGGTCGTCCCGGACGGCCTGGGGTACTGGGGCGATGGCGGCGTCGAAGTCGAAGTGGGGGTCCATATTCCGGAGATGGCTGAAGACGCGAGAAAAGGCGCGCCCGAGCAGGGCGTGGCTCCTCTCCTCCACCAACCTGTTGGCTCTGACCGACCGCGCCTCCAGCCGAGTCACCACGTCGGTGAAAAACTAAAGGTTGCCGGCGTAGTTAACTGTGCGCGGCTCACCAACAGCAGCCTTGCAGATGTTACCCAAGGCTGTGTTGGCTCTCTCCCGGAGCGTGGTGAGCATGGGTCCGTGCTCATGCTCCAGGATCCGCCGCTGACGTATCTCGTCCACATTCTGTCGCGCGACGGCCTCAGCCTCATCCACCCGTTGGCGAAGAAGAAGCACCTCGGCACGGGAGGTAGTTAACTCCTCCTGCGCCACCTCAAGGGCGGCCAGAAAAGCATCGGCCCGCCGCGTCACTTCCTCCTTCTTGGCCCTCAAGGCAGCGGTCCTACCTTCGGCCTCAGCCCGGATCAACCCCAGCCTCTCCTCGAACTCGCGCTCAAGGTTGAAGCGCGCTGTCGCCACCCGACGTGCGACCTCCTCCAGGACACGGGCCTCCCGCGCAGCGACATCATCCTCCGCCCTCGTCACCAAGCGCTCCCTTGTTTCCAGGCATTCGTACTCGCGAGCGCGCTCGGTGGCTTCCAGCGTCAGAGCCTCCTCATGCTTCTGGGGCTCTGCTCGATCGCCTGAGGCCACCTTCATCGACGCAAAGGCCGTCTCGTGTAGCTCCACCTGCTCCTCTAGCGAGCGGCATCAGGCCAGGAGTTCCCGCGCCCGCTCCTCTGCCGCCTCTCGCCACCGGCCAGCTTCCCGAGCCTCCTCAACGGCCCGAGAACGGACCTCCCGAGAGGCCACCAGCGATGCCTTGGCCTCCTCATTGTCAAGATCATGCTGGTGGCGCGCAAGGGCGACAGCCGCCTTCAGCTCGCGCCTCTCCGCGCCCAGGCGCAGGCCCTCGGCCTCGAGGCGCGCGTCTTCGTCAGTGAGCTCTTCACCAAGCAGGCTCATCGCATCAGCCGCCCTCCGAAGAAACCCTTGGCGAAGAGCGCGGCGCTCTCGGGCGCGCTCAAGTATGTCTTCCACACCATCATCCGCCCCAAGCGAGCGCCGGGGGCCACGAATCAGCACTCCCCCTCCGGGTAGGGGGCTGGCGCCCTCGCCACGGCAGACGCGCCTGTGAAGCCCGGCCAGGAGTCAGCCCATCCCCTAAAGAAGAGCGCAGGGAATGCCTCAGCCAATCACGGTCGACGACCAAACGAGAAGCCACGGCAGGCTGGCTATGCCACGAGAAGGCTCACGAAGGAGGGTCGCGAGGCGTGCGGGGCCGTGATGCGCCTCAGGATGGTTCGTCTCTCTGACTGGCCTCACCACGAGGGCCCTGCTGCTCGGGGTGCTCGAGGACGGTGGAGAGGGCGAAGCCAAGGGGGATGGCTCCTCAACCATCTCCGTAAGCTCAGCAGGAAGGGCCCTGCAGAGCAAGGATCAGTAAAAGCAACAGAAGGGTAGGAGCTAGGAAAGGGGAAGGCTTACTCATCGGTGGCGAAGTACTTCCTATGCTTCAGCAGGCGGCAGGGTTAATCGTCACCCAAGGCCTCCCTTCTCTTCTGGAGAGCCTCAAAGTCCACGCGGAAGCGACCCAAGAGTTGAGCGCCGGGGTCAGCCTGCGACGAGGAAGGAGCACCAAGACGACCCGCGTCGGGGGCGTCAACCTGATGCACGCCGCCGGTCACCTCACCAAGAAGAGTAACTTGGGGCCCAGGGGCCTCAGCTGCAGGCACTGCGGGTAGCTGCTCGCCATCCCCAGCCGCGGCAGCCTGGGCCTCAGGAGCTGCTCCCTCAAGAGCGCCGCCTGGCACCGTCACCCCGGTGGAGGTCCCCTCGTCCTCCAGCGGTCCATGCCTCCCTGCTCCGCCACTTGAGCAAGAGCCGCCGTGGCCGACTAAAAGGGCGGCCACTACCACTGGGTTCTCGCGAGCCCCCCGGAGGCCAGCGGGGCGCAGCCCCCATTCGTCGAAGATGGGCATCTGATTTACAAAGTCGCCCCTGCTCGGGCAGAGTGCAAGAAGACCCCCCGTGCTTGGGATCTTTGCCAGGTGGGGTCCCCGATCAAGACCAAGAGCACCTTCCTCGGCGCTTGAGCGTCCAGTCCTCTTCCTGGAGCCTCATACGGTCTTCACGCCCGCTGAAGGCCCACATCCGGCGAGAGTGACGTTGGAGAGGGGCAACACGGCATAGCAGGAACTCCTTCACCACCTTGGGCACCGTCACGCCGAGCTCCCTCAAGAGCGCAAAGCGGCGCCAGACGAAGACAAGCCGGGAACTCGTGAGCGTCTCCTGGCCCCAGCTTGAATTGGGGACAGTAGGCGAAGATGGCTCCGACAGCAGGGGGATGGGCACCCCCACGTCCACGTACAGCCACCACTCGCGGAACCCAGGCGCGGGCGGAGGAATGCTGAAGTCAATCCCTGAAGCCGTTGTTTCAGATGCAAAAATGAAGCTCACACACCCTGAACATTGGGTGGGGTCAACAAGGCGCAGAGAAAAGAAGTGGCGAAGCAAGGCAACAGAGGGAAGGATGCCCATCATCGCCTCGCAAACAAAGGCGAAGACCGCAAGAAGAGTGATGGATTCTGGACCCAAGTGCATCATATGGATCTGATAGTGGGAGAGCACAACATTGAAGAAATCGGAGAAGGGGGGAACCAGCCCCGCCCACAGGGCGTCGGCAAAATACCGGACCTCAGTGGTTATCCTCTCGATGGAGAAGTGGGACACGGGCTAGGCCGTCGTCCGCCCGCATTCGTTGAAGATGGTGGCCAAAGCCGAGCTGACCTTGCCCAGGCCCTCTCGATTGAGTATGATCGACCGATAAACGGCGGGGGCCACCGACGACGGCGAGCGAGGCGGAGGCACGGGCTTCTTCCCTCTTCCCTTCTTCGTCGGAGCCATGGCAACGGAAGGGGGGGCGGGGAAGGCTTGAGATTGGATTGAGAGCAGAAGCTGGAGTTCGAGAGGAGGAAGAGCGGGGGATGGTCAAGCAGAGAAAAGTGGGAGCGGCTGTGTGCGGCTACGAGTCCGCCTAGCGTGGCACAAAATAAGGAGGCGTGGGGGAACAGTGCCGCCCACGTCCAATCAACCGCCACGCGGCGCCCAAGGCCGCAGGCTGTTAGGGGCTGACGCACTTGACTTGCCCCTTCGCCTTCTCGCTCGGCCAAGCCCGGCGCGCCTTTGGGCCCGGGTCTCATCGGAGTTCTCGGGAACGGGGTCCCCAGACTTGCTCGCCTGCTGCCCGCGGCGTGGCTCAAAGGGGGCCCATCGCGGCCCATCTTCATCAACACAAGCTCAAGACCCTCGCGAGGGGCCAGATTTCGCAGTAGGCGGACTGACAGGAGCTTCCTCAGGCATGGCCTCATCAGTCTGGCTCGCGAGGAGGCGGAGAGATCAAGGCGGGGTACCTCACGAGGTGTCCATGATGCAAGCCATGACGACCAAGGGCGCCAGGCGGGCGCCAGCCCGCGCAGTGTCCTCCTTTCCTCTTTGGTGCAAAGGGAGCAAGTGCAAGCGAGAGCATCAAGCAAAGGCGTCCATTTCGGTGCAACAAGACCAAGACCAGCCCAACGGCAGGAAGGAAGTCATTGTGGAGCCCAAGCCGGCGTCACCACGAGCCTTTGACAAAGCGAGGACCAACTTTAGTCGGGATAAGTGTACCACATGTTCCCTTCAAAATGGCCAATTGTTGGCGCCCTTCCGCTCAATATTTGGGAAGAGGCCCAGGGCCTCTGTCTATAAATAGGTCTAGCCACACACATAGCAAGGGATCCGATCCGGAATAGCTTGAGCTGGATCCCAGAGAGAGAGAGAGAGAGCGACTGAACTCCTCCAAGCAGTTCATCGCCCCGGCCAAGAACAAACCCTCGCGAGGCTGTTCGTCCTTGTATTGTTCATCACCATCGGCCCAAGAGGCAATCCACCACACCACAAACTAGAGTAGGGTATTACACCAGAACGGTGGCCCGAACTAGTATAAACCTTGTGTCTCTTGTGCTGTTCCTTTCATAGTTTAGATCCTAGCGAGGCGGCGGGGTGCAGGTAGGTAGAGGGCGAGATCTCCGCGCACACCCCAGTGTTCGAACCTCAAGGATCTGCCGGAACCCAAAATCCGACACGTATTGATGAGAATCCCGGAATAAGGGGACACGATCTCTGCTTCGACAAAACGTGCCAAGGAAACCGCCTCGCTAAGTGCGCTGAGGTGGGACTGTATAAACGATTCGAATAAAGGCTTGGCCATGGTGTGATGTCACGTTGCGGAATACATCAGCAGATTGGATTTGTGTAAATATTATTCTCTCTACGGTGGTATGTGGAACTTATTTTGCAGAGCCGGACCCTATCCTTGTGTTCAAAATCTTCTATGAAGTATTCGGAGGAGGAATCCGCCTTGCATTGCCGAAGATAATCTGCGCGCCGGACTCATCGTCATTGAAGCCTGGTTCAGGGGCTACTGAGGGAGTCCTGGATTAGGGGGTGTCCGGATGGCCGGACTATAACCTTTGGCCGGACTCATGGACCATGAAGATACAAGATTGAAGATTCCGTCCCGTGTCCGGATGGGAATTTCCTTGGCGTGGAAGGCAAGCTTGGCGATACGGATATGTAGATCTCCTCCCATTTGTAACTGACTCTATGTAACCCTAACCCCGTCCGGTGTCTATATAAACCGGTGGGTTTTTAGTCCACAGGACGAAGAACAATCATACCATAGTCTAGATTATAGGGTTTAGCATCTCTGATCTCGTGGTAGATCTACTCTTGTACTACCCATATCATCAATATTAATCAAGCAGGAGTAGGGTTTTACCTCCATCGAGAGGGCCCGAACTTGGGTAAAAACATCGTGTCCCTTGTCTCCTGTTACCATCCGCCTAGACGCACAGATCGGGACCCCCTACCCGAGATCCGCCGGTTTTTACACCGACAACCCCACTTATATTGGTTGTACAACCAGTGACACAAAACATAGGACCGACTCTAGCAGACTGTACCCATACTTCATTGGCCACACCACTAGCCCCACCACACAGGACCTTCACTCTAGCAAAAGGTATACCGATTTCATTTGCCATGGCACCAGCTGTACCAC
The DNA here is from genome assembly GCA_021605145.1 of Aegilops bicornis. Classification (NCBI taxonomy): domain Eukaryota; kingdom Viridiplantae; phylum Streptophyta; class Magnoliopsida; order Poales; family Poaceae; genus Aegilops; species Aegilops bicornis. The sequence goes on from CM038669.1 coordinate 518,936,191, forward strand.
AGAAAAATCCCACTCCAAAGAAAAATGCAAGAAGTCCACCGTCGAAGACCTATCCCAAGCTGCAGAGACGGCCAATTCCTGCAGATTGGAACCCCATTCCATTTATTCCCAATTTAAAGACAATGCTTTCAATGTTGTTAGGGACTACGTGCATATATTCCCATCATGGGAAGATTATAGTGAAGACAAACACCATTTTCACATCTTCCTGTCCAACTTACGTGTAAGTGCTATTATTCATGGTTATTATTTTCCTGTTTTCTGCTGATTGAACAAATCAATGATTTACATTACATTGTTGTAACTAGGCGAGGGTCAATCTGGATAGTCATGACGAGCAAAGCTTGCTTGAATTGCCCCCCCCCCCCCCATCAGCATGGACAAGGCCTTTATAGAGTCTGTCTTCACCAATAATGTAAGTTTGTCCATCTCAAGCCTTCAAACTTTGTTGTATATATTTGGTTAGGCATGACTGCAACAACTATTTATTTTTGGTGTTTGCACCAAATTGCTTGTCTAAAGTTTATATGTAGTTCATAAACAAAAGTTTGTCCTTTCTCAATTTAAGTTTTCAGTTGTACAACCAAGTTCCTTCTTCATACCATGTAAATTAAACTATACAGAGCAAGTGGTCTTCTTTTGCACTGCATGTATGCTTCTGTTCTTCATCCGTAATCCAGTGGTGTGGTGAACCTACCCACTACAGCACAATGTCATATTCTGCAGTGTCTTAACTATGAAAAATGTCATATCATTCTACTATTATTTAAACCGTCTCTTTATTTGCCAATCTGAAATGGTAGAAATTGACAGCACACTAACCATTGATACTTCATGAGTTCTTGATCTGTAATCCAGTGTTGTCGTGAAGCTGCCAACTCCTTCACAGTGTCATTTCCTGCCATGTCTTGACCTGAACAATACCATATTGTGTTAATGCAATTTTAAACTGTGTCACTTTATTCGTCAGTAAGAAATGTGATGAATTGTCAGCACTGATACTTTTATGTGCAAAACCTGTCATCTGTCTATCTTTCAGAGTGAGGAAGATATAAGTGTTGAACAAGCGCAGTCTCATCATCTTGCTCAGATGCTTGCGCTGCAGCTCCCAAATAGGCTAACCTTTCTTGAACTCTATTGAAGTGTTGTTGGTTTTGTATATTATTTTGTGGGCGTGTTTATTTGCACTGGTGGCGATCTTTGATGCCCAGTGTATGTAATTTGTTGTCTACTTGTGCTTTATTATCATTGTGGCTAACTTTGATGCCAAGTGGATGTAATATGCCGTAATTTCTTTATTGTATAGTATAGGTTTTTTCTTATTCACGATGCTGCAGTTATTTTACTGTATATATATCCTGTCTTTGCAGTAAACCGGCCAAACCGTAAAATTACGGTACATAATCGGGCCGTCATGCAATCACGATGTAGGTTGGGCCTGAAACGTGCCGAACAGCTCACGCCGAGTCTGAAATGAACCCCGACCCATGATTGTGCGAATCAAATCACGGGCTTTTAACAGGCCAAAATTGTCTCGGTCCTTGTTTAGCCCAATCAGATATCGGCTGCGAGCAGGCCAGATGCAAACCGGGCCGTAGTTAGGCCCAACTATATGACGAGCTTTTAACATGCCGAAATTAATATAGGGCCGAAATACTAAACGAGCCCTTAACAGGCAAAAACTAATGTCAGGCCGAATTACTAAGTGGGCCTTTAGCAAGTGGGCCCAAAAGCATAGTGTCCAGTTGACGGGCCGAATTTGATATGGGCCATAATTGAGCCCAAAGCCTCTTAAAGGGCCGGACCTGATCTGGGCCGTAATTTGGCCCAGAACGTGGTAGGCTTATAACGGGTCGGATCTCATATGGGCCACTTTTAGGCCCGGAACGTGGCAGGCCATTAATGGACCGGATCAAATATGGGCCGGCATTTGGCCCAAAACATGGCAGCCAGTTAATGGGCCGGCCTACTAGGGTCCTCAAAATCTTGTGGGCCTACATCTGGGTCGGCCCATTAATGTCGGCGAAATCTCACGGGCCTTTAGCTGGGCCGACCCATTATGATCCGCAAGAATCTTGTGGGCCTTTACATGGGCCGGCCCATTACGGCCCACAAAATCTTGTGGGCCTTTACCTAGGCCGGCCCATTATGGCCCGCAAAATCTTGTGGGCCTTTACCTGGGCCGACCCATTATGGTCCGCAAAATCTTGTGGGCCTTTAGCTGGGCCGGCCCATTATGGTCTGCAAAATCTTGTGGAATCTTGTGGGCCATTAGTTGGGCCGGCCCAATTAAACTTGATGGGCCGGTCCACGTGTCAACATATCATAGGCGCGTCTCGCCCATTGGGTGACTGGCACTTGTGCCAACGTGGACCTGACACGTGTCTCCTCCAGCCAATGATGATTTTACACTTGGAAAATCCCCATTGGTCGGGGCTAACGGGTTATCGGATCCAAAACCCGACACGATAGCTTAGCGGCGTTCCGTTATGGTGGATTCCACGTGTCGGTCACCCTTGACGAAAGCACTTCTTTGACTCGCGATTTATCGTCATGGAAGTGGACACTTCCGTGATGATAATTTTGGTAATGTCATGGAACACTTCTACGACAGCACATGTATGACTATGTTGATTCTGTCATAAATTTTTCATGGATGTACATGCATGACAAAAAACGCGACCTACTGTGACAAACATGTATCACCACGGAAGTGTATTTTTTTGTAGTGTGTACAGACGGTTCAAGAAGCCAGAGTGAAGGTCTTGAGCATTCAGATGGGCATAATTTGACAAATCGGCATTCCATTTGCCTTTGCCAATTGCAGAGAGTTCATCCTTGGCAGTGTGTCTTGACAAAGCGACATGATTGCCAGGAACGGTATGACCAGTGCCAGTAATCATAACGTCATCATCTTTGTCATTAGCAGCTGTTACTGGGGTTGGCGGTTTGTCAGTATTTTTAACCGGACTCGCCGGTTTGTCGTCAGTTTGGACAGGGCTGGTTTGTTGGCCAGCATGGCTTGTGGTGTCAACTTCTACCTGCTTAGCAACGAAGTCATTGTCTTGAGGCGGTGGGTCATTCAGTATGGCATCAGTGTTGGTCTCTTCAGGATCTGGAGTTTTCTCCGGTTCAACATCCACGTCCTCATCAACCGGTTTACTCAACCGAGCCTTCTTGCTTGGTCTGGGCTTAGCACTGAGAAAAGTAAAACATGAGGGTCAGTATAGCGTTTAAAACGCACGTCAAGGATAAAGCAAGTGTATGTCTCACCCAAGAACCGTTTTGAGGGGTGGAAGTTTGGTGGCTGACGACTCGCCAGAAGATGAGTGAGAAGTACCCTGATAATTTGAATCAGATGGGTTAAGAGGTTGATAAAAACAACCCGCTTTGGGGCGTGAAGTATCAAGGGGATAAGAGACCTCTGATCGGCATTTTTGAACCGGAGTGTTCGGTAAACCGGCAGAGGTAACTACCTGGCCGCTATGCCGGGTTGTGCGGCGAGCCTCGTGCTGCCGTGTCTTCACAAGAAAGTTCGGATCCAAGTAAGCAAGAGGATGAGAAAATTTTACTTTCCGGTTTGGTCGACGGATTTTTAGTGTTGGCAAAGGATTTGAATCGGAGGAAAGAACGATTACCTCTACGGCATCGGCTCGGCAGCCTTCAGCGTCGTCCTGATAATAATCATTATCAATGAGGTGTATGAAAAATGAACCGAGAGAGTCAAGTTCTACCTCTAATTCCGGATTACCCACATCATCATCAGCTGGTAGCTCGGAGGATGCAGTGGTCCTTTTCTTGGCAGGTTTCTTAACAACCTTGGTCTTTGGGCATTGCGGCTTGGCTGGTTTTCTTGAGGTTTCTTATTCCAAAATGGATCGTCACCCTGTAAAGAAAATAATCAAACTTTCAGATAATACTTGGATAAAAGCAAGTTAAGATGAAAAGATCATCTGATTCTTACAACAGGCGGTTTGTTGGAAGTGTAGAAAGGGAGTAGTCCGGTTTGGGCGCAGACAGCCTCCGGTTCGTTCATCATCTTCTTTACAGCCTCAGTAACTTCCGCATCTGTAAGCTGAATGTCAATGTGTCGCTGAGCATATTTTAGACTCCCCATGTATTCACACATAAACCGAAGCGCCGGCTTAAGGGCGGAATACTTCAGCTTATCCAACAGCGAGCAAAATCCACTCCTGTCAAACCGTTCGCCATGAAGGCTCTAAGCTTTGATAGCTGAGGGGCATACTTGGCCCTTTCTTTTGCAGTCAACCTCGGAGGAAAAGGATGTGTGTTGCTCAGCTGTTTAGGACGGTAACCCGGCAGAGGGTTTTCATCAGTCGGAGATGTATCCTTGCAGTAAAACCAGGTCTGGTCCCACTCCTTGGGGTGACTGTGAAGCTTGGGGTGATGAAAAGTAACTTCTTTCCTTTTCTGAACCGCCATTCCGCCCAATTCAGTGTTGGGTCCATCTGGGAGTTCTGTGTGATGGTTTAAGTGAAAGAAATCCCTAAACAGTTCTACTGTAGGTTCCTCTTGTAGGTAAACCTCACAAAAAACCTGGAAGTGGCAGATATTGGTCACAGAATTTGGACCGATGTCTTGAGGGCACAGTTGAAAGTTGGCCAATACATCCCAGAATTTTTTTGAAACGGGAGGGCTGAAACCCCGGCCTAGGTGATCAGAAAACACAACTACCTCTCCATCCTTGGGTGTAGGAGGATTTTCAGGGCCAGGGACCCTCCATTGGATGACATCTTTCTTCGCTAAAACACCCATTTTAACGCAGTTGTTTAACTGTTCTTCAGTCACTCAAGAAGGGGCCCAATTGCATTCATAAACTTGCTTGGCCATGGCAATAAAAATCTGAAACATTATTGTTGCCGGTTTAAGGTTTACAAGTGGACAACTATATAGTGATATAAAGGTGCAGGCATATTATTAAACCGAGCATTGGTTGTTCGTAAACCGGAGTTTACTGATGGAGACAGTATAATGGTGAAGTACAATTGGCGGTTCAACAGGGGACTAATGGTATCTACTGGGTCGTCATTTTTCTCAGGAGTTAAACCGCCTAACTTGATATTTAAAGATACAAGTCCAAAGATGCATAAGTGAAGGAAAAACAGGTTTCACAAGTTGGCATTGTAAATTTTATATGTACCGCATGTCACAAAATGGAAATATATTCAGACCTAAATGTTGGTACCGAAGCAGTTGATGAAGGTTCAGATGAGATCTTCTACTTAAACGGGACGCATGGATGGAGAGAAAGGCTATGGCTATCATTATACAGAATAAATATCAAAGTTTGAATCAAAGAGCTATTATACAAACGACGAACACTGACGAACACCGAGGAGCACTGAAACCCTAGAAACAGATCTATGGCGGAAGAACAGAGAGCTTACCGATACTCATGGAAGAGCGGACAAGCGCCGTGATTCTCTGGTACATTCAGGGTGATGTAGCGGCCGGCGTTGAGGCAGAAGCGACGGTCGACGGTGGCGGCGGAGCTCCAAAGGACGGGCAGCGCAAGGAAGAAGATGAGATGAAGAGGTACGGGGGGGGGGAATGGAAAGACCCCCTGGCCCTATTTATAAAGGAAAAAGATAAGTGTCAGGCACGAAAATCGAGGAGTCTGAAATTTGGATATGAGGCGGAGCTATCACCTTGATTGTCAGAGGCTCATTAATGAGGATGGGTTATATGCAATTTTAAATAACAGATGATGTCATGGTGGTTTACCATGGTTCTGGAAAGGGACGTCATGGCGGTTTACAAATTATGTGAAGATATTGAAGAAGAAATTTTCTTAAGTATTCAGGACTGACATGAACCAGTTCAAATCAGTCTGGGGCCTAATGTTGGGGATATTACCACTGGGTGTAAACCGGCCAGGAGAGGCCGGGTTAACCCCATCAGTGGTTCGTCATATCTGAAGCCCGTGAAGACAGACGGTGACGCTTTATGAAGGCCCAGGGCCCGGAACCGGTTTAAGGCCTGTAGACATAAACCGGCATTGATATGTAGACTTGTGTTGTAAGGTAGAAAGGGCAGAGACCAAGTCGGAAACGTTTATGAGCCGGCCTCGGGATTCTATAAACCGACGGGCGTCTGTATATAAGGGGACGACCCGACGGCGGTTCAAGGACAACAGACTACAACTCGAGACTCAGCCAAAGCGTATTCGCTCCCTGGTCATTGAAACCCCAACAATTCCATCACAATTAGACGTAGGCTTTTACCTTCATCGTAAGGGGCCGAACTAGTATAAAACTCTCTTGCGTCCCTTGTCCGCTTTAACCCCTTTAAGCTAACTCGTAGCGATGGCTCCACGACTAAGTCCTTTCACGAGGACATCTGCCGTGACAAAACCACGATAGAGCTGGTCCTTTGAGTTTTAACGGGAGGTATTTGATGGCGTGGAGGTCATCTCCGTGGGCCATATGGATATGGAGAAGAAAATCCTCGATCCAGACCGCTGGCTCAGTTGTTCCATCGTATGATTCGATGTTTACGGGTTTAAACCCTTCTGGGAATTCATGATCCATTACTTCGTCAGTGAAGCAAAGAGGGTGTGCGGAGCCTCTATATTGGCCCACGTCACGACGTAGCTCAGATGGAGTCCGTCTGTGGTTTTCCGCCCGGGCGTTACTAGGTCTGTCACATCCGAATAGGTAGCCATCGTCGCGTGTCAAGGCATGTCCTCGCGATCCATAGATCGATCTTGTATGTCCTGCTCTATTATCCATGTCCTGCCGAAGGTCATATGTGTAACCCCGAGCTGGTTTGTCTCTGCCTTTGCGGTGCGGTGGAGTGGTCTGGTGTTCGGCTTGAGTTGCCGCTTTATCCCGACCGCGTGGTGGTCGGTCAGCCGCATTGTCCCGACCGCGTGGTACACGTTCCATCACCTCCTCATCAAACTAAGGTAGCAATCTGCACCTCGGGTGACCCTTGGTTGGGCGCTTGAGGCCGTATTCTTCGGCTACTAGGATATCTTTCCATCTATTGTTGAGTAGGTCTTGGTCAGCTTGAAGTTGTTGCTACTTCTTTTTCAGGCTGCTTGCAGTGGCTATTAGCCGGCGTTTAAAACGCTCTTGCTCGAGAGGTTCCTCAGGCACGATGAAATCCTCATTGCCGAGGCTCTCCTAATCCTCGGAGAGTGGAAGATAATTACTGTCCTCCGAATCTTCGTGTGCGGCCTGTTCATCAGGGCTAATGTGCCCGTTTTCTCGTTCATCTTGTTCGGAGGCTGCCTCAACAGGGTCCTCATTGTCTTCGGCCTCGTCAGGAGTATTATTTTCTCTGGTGCCGGTGTTGCTATCTTTTGCACGACGTGACTTAGAACGGCGCCGCTGACGCCGGCGTCTAGGCTGTGTCTCAGGAGGTTCATCCTCAACTAGATCTTCTTTGTCATTGTCGTTAGTTTCTTTAGGTGTATCCACCATGTATACGTCGTACGAAGAGGTGGCCGTCCAACGTCTGGTGAACGACGGGTTTTGGCTCTGCTCCTCATCGGCATTGTCATCCAAACCGTCGATGTCTTCGGAGCCGTAGTCGAGCGTGTCGGTTAAGTCTTCGACAGTGGCTATGAAGTGGGTGGTGGGTGGGAAGCGAAATTCACCGTCATCAGCCTCCAGTTCGAACCAGATATAATTCGGCTGTGAGCCCTCCGCTAAGGATAGATTTTTTAATGAGTTGAGTACGTCGCCTAAAGGCGAGTGCCGAAAGATGTCCGCGGTGTTGAATTCAGCGATCAATGATCGATCCTGCTCGACCTGCGCGGACGCAGATGGTTCAAAACTTATAGCCGGAAATGAGTCCGAGGTTCCGGAGACACAGATATCACCCGAGGTTAGGTCTGTGTGCGGCTCCAATGTCGCGGAATCAACGGCTTCCATGGAGGGGTTGAGCTTCCCATCCTCGCATGGCGCGATCTGCTCTGGATCTAAGGCTAGAGCGGTTATAGGTGCAATTTCCTCGGCATGGCCCGACGACAGATTTAAGTCATGTTCATCGTGGCAATGGGGAGTGACTGCCATGGTCTTGAATCCGTCGAAGATCAAGTCTCCGCGGATATCCGTGACGTAGTTCAAGCTCCCAAATCTGACCTCATGGCCAGGGGCGTAGCTGTCGATCTGCTCAAGATGGCCAAGCGAGTTGGCTCGCAGTGCGAAGCCGTCGAACACGAAGATCCGTCTGGGTAGGAAGGTTTCCCCTTGGATAGCATCATCGTTGACGATTGAAGGAGCCATCAAACCTTTTGGGAACAACACAGTGCAACTCTCAATGAAAGCACCAATGTCGGTGTCAAAACCGGCGGATCACAGGTAGGGGGTCCCGAACTGTGCATCTAAGGTCGATGGTAACAGGGGACGGGGGACACAATGTTTACCCAGGTTCGGGCCCTCTCTATGCACGTAATACCCTACTTCCTGCTTGATTGATCTTGATGAATATGAGTATAACAAGAGTTGATCTACCACGAGACCGTAATGGCTAAAACCCTAGAAGTCTAGCCTATCTGACAGTGATTGCATATATGTCTCCCCTCTACGGACTAAACCCTCCGGTTTATATAGACACCGGAGGGATCTAGGGTTACACATGGTCGGTTACAGAGAAATGAATCTTCATATTTAGCCGCTAGGCTTGCCTTCCACGCCAAGGAGAGTCCCATCCGGACACGGGTAAATTCTTCGTTCTTTGTTTCTTCACAGCCCATCAGTCCGACCCATGTATAACAGGTCGGACGCCCGAGGACCCCTTAGTCCAGGACTCCCTCAGTCACCACAGTAGCAAAAATTTGCAATGAATAAAGCACTAGAACAAAAACTAATTGGACCATTGGAGGAGCACATACCGAAGAACAATCCCCAAAGCAATTTTGTGAATGGGGCTTTGAGCAAGGAGATAAAAAACGGCAGCAAGACGAGAACAAGAGTTTTAGCTATGGAGTGATTTTTTCTGGAGGAAGATGGAGTGGATGGGTGCTGGAATAAGTGGAGCGGGGCCATGTGGGGCCCACAATGACAGGGGCGCACCCACCCTCCTGGGCGCGCCCTCCACCCTTATGGCCAGCTGGTGAGGCCCCCTGGTGTGTTCTAAGTACCAGAAATTCTCAAATATTCTATAAAAAATCATACTAAATTTTCAAGGCATCTGAAGAACTTTTATTTTCGAGACATTTTTTATTGCAAGGATAATTCAGAAAACAGACAGAAAATACTATTTTTTTTCTTTATTTAATCTAAATAACAGGGAGTAAAAGATGGGTGCAGAGAGTTGTGCTTTCTAAATTCATCCATCTCATGCTCATCAAAATGAATCCATTAATAAGGTTGATCCAGTCTTATTAACGAACTTCTTCCGAATGACATGAAACCGGAGAATTCTCGGATAACACTAGGTTACCTCAACGGGGATATGCATTTCCCCAAAAATAACAATATCATATATCTTTTTTATAGTAGGAAGGGGGAATTCAAAACCTCCGATAGTAATAGTTGAAATTTTTCCAATAGAATTGACACTATGAACTTGAGGTTGTTTCTTCGGAAAGTGCACAGTATGCTCATTACCATTGACATGAATAGTGACACCGCCTTTGTTGCAATTAATAACAACCCCTGCAGTATTCGGAAAGGGTCTAACAAGGATGATCGACATACTGTCGTCCTCAGGAATATCAAGAATACCAAAGTTTGTTAAGATAGTAACATTTGCAACCCCAACAAGCACATCCTCACAAATACCGATGGGTATAGCAGTTGATTTATCAGCCATTTGCAAAGGGATTTCAGTAGGTGTTGATGTCAGCTAGGACTACGTTGGTATTTCCCCACTAAGGAAGGGATGATTCAGCACATCGACGATAGGTATTTCCCTCTGTGAAGAAACCAAGGTTATAGAACCAGTAGGAGAACCAAGCAACACAACGTAAACATCCATTTCACACAAATAACAACTACTCGCAACCCGACGTGTAAAAGGGGTTGTCGATCCCTTTCGGGTAGCGGCGCCCCATGTAACACCCCGGATGTAACTTTCCATATTTGTAACTCCAACTCTTGCCATTTTCGGCATTGTGATATGATATTCCCTCCGTGGTTGGGTTTTTGCTCATTTTTTCATTTTGTCCATTTCATGCATTTCATATCATGTCATCATGTGCATCGCATTCGCATACGTGTTCGTCTCATGCATCCGAGCATTTTCCCCGTTGTCCGTTTTGCAATCCGGCACTCCTATGTCCCCCGGCGTCCCCTTTTACATTTTTTCCGTGAGCGGGTACTAAAACTTTCTCGGAATGGATCGAGGTTTGTCAAGTGGCCTTGGTACACCACCGTAGACCACTGTCAAGTTTCGTGCCATTTGGAGGTCGTTTCGTACTCCAACGGTTAACCGGGTAACCGCGAAATCCTCTTGTGTGTTGCAGTCCAACACCCCTTCAAAACAGCCCAATAACCCATCTAAGTCACTTCCATGCTCTCCATCGTCGGATCACGATCGTGTGGGCGAAAACCGCACCTCATTTGGAGCTTCCTAGCTCCTTCTACCTATAAAAACACCCCCTCGAAATCCCGGATCAATTCCACCCCTAACCCTAGACGAAATCCCTCCTCCGCCGCCGGACACGTCCGGATCGGACCGGACGCGTCCGTCCGCCACCGCCATTCAACCGCGCCGCCACGTGGCGGGCGCCCACATCGCCGCCCGGCCCGCCATGAGGCCAGCGGCCCTCCCGCGCTGACCGGGCCGCCGCCTCACGCCGCTTCCTCCCGCCTGGATCGCCCTGAGCCTGCGTCAGCCGGCCATCTCGCCCGCCCTCCGCTGGTCGCCGCCAGCGCCGCCCAGCGCCCGCCGCCTGGCGAATCCGGCCGCAGGAAGGCCGGATCCGGCCCGGATGAGCTCCGCCGGCCGCCCCTTCCTCCAACTCCGGCGAGCCAGGCCTCGACTCGGTTCGCGCGCGCCTCGGACGAACCCTAGATCCACCCGAGGTTGACCCCGTTTTTCCTAAGTCTTTATCTGCAGATTATTTGTTGCATTTTCATCATGCCATAACTTTGCACTCGTGGCTCCGTTTTGGGCGTATAGCATAACTGATTGTACGCCTCAACGAGTACATCATTGCATCTCATTGCATCATTTTCATTTGAGCTCATCTTCATGCCCGAAATGCTGGTAGAAGAGGGCTATGTGATGTTACTTTCAGATTCTTATCAGAACATGCACTTTTGTCATTTTTGCCATGACTGATGTGTGCATCCTATGAATTTGAGTCCTACATGTGTTTTGTAATATGCCATGCCATGTTTACAGGGGTTTATGCCATGTATTTTTGTGATCTCTTTGGTGACTAGCACAAGCATGCAAACTAGGCTTCATGATGTTGCTGATTTCAGCCCCTGTTTTGCTGATATTTGTATGCCATGTAAACTTGATGCTACCGAGAGATCCATGCTTATTTTGAGATACTTCAGTAAGGATGTTTTGAACATATGGTTATTATATATCCATCCATGCCCTTGTTTGCAATTATGGAGTGCCATAGCTTGAGTCAATCGAGCTCTACCTTTGCTATAAAATGTTTCCTGGCAGATTGTTTACATGTTATTCAATTTTGCCAAGGTTGTTGTAGTTGATCCGTGTATGCTATGATGTTGTTCTTGCCATGTATAGTTTCTATGCCATGTCTTATTGATGGATGTATGCTTATTTTATCATGAAATGCTCTGTAGTGAGTGCATCGAGCTCGTGAAGATGCCTTCATAATTCTGTCAATGTCATGCCCTGTTATGAATCTGTTAACGAAACTTGCTATGTTTACGTGGGTGCCATCATATCTTATGATCCTTTTTGGCTCATGGTCAGTAAGGGACTTTTGTTCTATGCTTTGAGTAAATTCATTCCATGCCTTGTTTTGCTATTATAAGTTCCTGTAGCATGTTGTTTGCCTGCTCTGAACATTGCTTCCTGATGCTGATTCTGCCATGTTCAGTATTTTCACCGTCTGTGAAGCTGATATCTTTTGCACATTTGCCATGCTTGTTTGAACCTGTTATGGTGTGATTTATCCGTAGCCCAGTGTTCATCTTTTGTCAAGCATCTTGACTAGATCACTGCCATATGCTTTGTTGGTACGTTTGGGTGCAGTAGCATAATTTCTTGTTGCTTGCTATGTGGCATCATGCTGTTAATGGCAGATTTGTGCCATTCTTGTTTTGCTTGTCATTTGCAAACCGTGCATCCGATTCCGGTGATCTTTATATCGATTTCAACCGAAATCATCTCACCTTTCCAGCGGCATACTTGGTTTGCCAAGTTGATGCCTTGTTCATCTTTTTCCTTCCGGAGCACGCATATGTATTGCATCTCACATCTCGCATATCATGCCATGTATTGCATCATGTTGCTTGTGCATTGCACCGTGATTTATTGTGATTCCTTTGTTTGTGTTCTTGATATTGGTAGAGCCGGGAGACGAGTACGTGAACGAGGAACCTGTTGAGAACGCTTACGAGGATCAAGCTTTCGACAACTCTGAGAACCTTGCAGGCAAGATGACCATACCCTCGAAATCACTTCTATCTTTGCTTGCTAGATGCTCGCTCTTTTGCTATGCCTATGCTACGATGCCTATCACTTGCTTATCATGCCTCCCATATTTCCATGTCAAGCCCCTAACCATCCTTTCCTAGCAAACCGTTGATTGGCTATGTTACCGCTTTTCTCAGCCACTCTTATAGCGTTGCTAGTTGCGGTGAAGATGAAGTTTGTTCCTTGTTGGAACATGGAGATGTTGTTCCTTGTTGGAACATGTTTACTTGTTGGGATATCACAATATCTATTGTTTAATTAATGCATCTATATACTTGGTAAAGGGTGGAAGACTCGGCCTTATGCCCGGTGTTTTGTTCCACTCTTGCCGTCCTAGTTTCCGTCATACCGTGTTATGTTCCTTGATTTCGCGTTCCTTACACGGTTGGGTGATTTATGGGACCCCTTGACAGTTCGCTTTGAATAAGACTCCTCTAGCAAGGCCCAACTTTGGTTTTACCATTTGCCACCTAAGCCTTTTTCCCCCGGGTTTTCGCGAGCCCGAGGGTCATCTTTATTTAACCCCCCGGGCCAATGCTCCTCTGAGTGTTGGCCCAAACTAGAGCGCTTTGCAGCGCCCCCTCAAGGAAACTTGAGGTCTGGTTTTAGTTGTACGCACTGCTCATCCGGTGTGCCCTGAGAACGAGATATGTGCAGCTCCTATCGGGATTTGTCGGCACATTCGGGTGGCTTTGCTGGTTTTGTTTTACCATTATCGAGATGTCTTGTAGTCCGGGATTCCGAGACTGATCGGGTCTTCCCGGTAGAAGGAATATCCTTCGTTGACCGTGAGAGCTTATAATGGGCTAAGTTGGGACACCCCTGCAGGGTATTATCTTTCAAAGCCGTGCCCATGGTTATGAGGCAGATGGGAATTTGTTAATGTCCGGTTGTAGAAAACCCGAAGTTGACCTTAATTAAAATACATCAATCAAGTGTGTAACCGTGATGGTCTCTTCTCGGCGGAGTCCGGGAAGTGAACACGGTGTTGGAGTTATGTTTGATGTAAGTAGTTTCAGGATCACTTCTTGATCGCTACTAGCTTCACGACCGTGCCTTGCTTCTCTTCTCGCTCTCTTTTGCGAATGTAGCCACCATATATGCTAGTCGCTTGCTGCAGCTCCACCTCACAACTCTGTCCTTCCTATAAGCTTAAATAGTCTTGATCTCGGGGGTGTGAGATTGCTGAGTCCCCGTGACTCACAGATTCAACCAAAACAGTTGCAGTGCCGACGATGCCGGTCTGAGATGGCCTTAACCGAGCTCAAGTGGGAGTTCGACGAGGAACATGGTCGTTACTATGTGTCTTTTCACGATGATCAGTAGTGGAGCCAGCTTGGGACGATCGGGATCTGTGTAGCATTTGGGGTAGTCTTCTTTTATTTTGGTTCCGTAGTCGGACCTTGAGTGTAATCTGGATGATGGATGTTTATTTATGTATTGTGTGAAGTGGCATTTGTAAGCCAACTATGTATCTCTTTCCCTTATGTATTACATGGGTTGTGTGAAGATTACCTCACTTGCGACATTGCTTTCAATGCGGTTATGCCTCTAAGTCGTGCTTCGACACGTGGGAGATATAGCCGCATCGAGGGCGTTATAAGTTGGTAATCGAGCCATCCCGACTTAGGAGCCTCGCTTGATTGTTTCTTTGGCGATGTTGAGTCTAGAACAAAAAAGTTTTGTGTCTTAGGAATATATATATCAGAGAGAAGGATTCATTTTACTCCCCAGTCCTTAAATCGCCTCTGGTGAGGTCTCTGGCGTAGAAGTTTTGACTCTCCTCTCCTCAAATTTCACAAAAAAAAATTAGGATCACGTGGGTATCTTTGAATCGTTCCGATGGTTTTGTGACGAGAACATTGTTCTTGGTGCCTCCTGACATTTAGGGGTTGTGGCAGTGTCCCGGGGAGTTGAGCTCCGAGGTGTTGTCGTCACAATTTTATCGTTGCGATTCTGGAATACTGAACTTTGCCGACATCGAAAATCTCTTTTGTACAGTTGTTGGTGAGATAACCCCGATAACCCAAAGATCGGGCGAGCTCGGGAGTATTGCCATGACTTCGTATAACGGATGCTTTTCAAGGTCGAGGTACGATTTCGAAGGTTTCTTGGTTATGTGTTGACGGATGGATACAAATTTGGATCTAGGTATTGTTAGTTTGGGTGATATATTTTGTGTCCCCTATATCCCCAACACCAGATTGCATAACCAGAAAGTTTCGGGAGTTTATAGGTGGGATTCAAGTAGCTCTTAGCATTTCTTCCCGCAGATATTTGGTTTGCGATTGGGTAATCCTTACCACTTATTTGTTCCAGTCGTACCTTGTTATTTTTTTTCATCAACCCTTAATCAAGTGGCATCTCACCTTAATGGACGTGTGATGTTAGCTTTTGGAATTCATTCGTTCATCCTTGTTCGAATGTTTATTGTGAAGACTATATGTTGCAATTTATATCCGTTAATTCAACTTGTCTATCTGTCTATCAAAGTGCTAACGGACGTCACCCTCTTTAGGATGGCTCCGCCAACGCGTCTGAATCCGGAACGCAATGATGGGAGTCAGTCGAACCCTCCACCTCCACCTCCGCCTCCGGAGGCATGGCAAGCTATCATGGCAGCCACCAACGCAAATGCTCAGATGATTTTGCAACTCTTGCAAGAGCGTACCCAAGGGCAAGGCAACCAAGGAAATCAAGGTCAAGGCAACAACCAGCCGCACTTTGCTACCCTCAATCAGTTCCTCGCTAATCAGCCGAAGTCTTTCAGCTTCGTAGTCGATGCCACAGACGCCGACGATTGGCTTGTGGACATCTGCAAACATTTTGAATGTAGCAATGTCGGACACGAGGACTTTGTCAAGTTTGCTTCGTTTCAACTCAAGGACCAAGCTGCCGAAAGTGGTATCAAAGAATACAAAGATTCCAGAGGAGGTCGTGTAATTACCTGGGATGAGTTCCGCCGAGACTTCAAAGCTCTCCACATTCCGAAAAGTGTTGTTGAGAGCAAGCGTGAGGAGTTCCGCAATCTCAAGCAAGGCAACATGTGTGTGTATCAATACAATATCCAGTTCCAGAAACTCGCTCGCTTCGCTAAGCAAGACGTCCCTGATGAAAAGAGTATGATCTATCAATTCAGAGGTGGCCTCAGAGAAGATCTGCAATTAGCTCTCGTGCTTTTTGAGATGTAAAAGTATGATGAATTCTACAACATGGCATCAAGCAAGAAGCTGCCCAGCCCAAGTGTGAGGCTTCTAAGAAGAGAGTCAGGCCTTGATTCAGTCTTCTTCTTCCTCACTAGTGGCAGCTAAGCAATGTAAGTTCAGTTGCCTCCTCCTCCTCCGTTCTGTCGGCCTTATCGCCAGAAGAACTTAGGTGGTCGTGGATCTTCCCACCCGCCCAACCAGGCTATCGTAACAAGTCTAATTCTCAAGCTCCAAGGTCAAATGCTCCTTACCACCGTCCGCTCTCAGAGGTGACTTGCAACATATGTCAGCAGAAAGGTCACTATGCGAACAAGTGCTTCAACCAAAGGCGCCTTCCGCCTCCTCCTCCTGTGAGATCTTCCAAAGAATGCAAAGTGGTCAAGCATAATCCCAACCATGCCAAGGTGAACATGATGAATGCAGCTCAAGCGGAGGAATCTACTGACATGATAATGGGTAATCTCTCAGTTATTGATATTCCTGCAAAAGTCTTATTTGATCTTTGGTGCATCGCATTCTTTCATCTCAAGACCTTTTGTGGCTATGCATGATTTGGTTACTCAAGTATTGCCGAGACCTTTGTCTATTGTTTCTCCGGCTAGGCAAATGACTTCTCGAGTTTTGGTTCCGAATGTCGGTATCAAGATGGGCGATTATAGATTTCTGGCTAAACCAATTGTCCTTGGTGACTCGGATATTGATCTAATTCTCGGGATGGATCGCTTTCTCAGCACAAAGCTTAGCTTGATTGTGCTGCCAGTGGAAATTCAATTGACACACTCTTACGAGGATGTGATCATCTACGCCGCTTCGTGATGAAACCATTCGGTTGTTTTCTCTCAATGAGAAGGGCGAGTTGGATGCTATCTCTCGATTCCGATCGTTATGCAGTATCAAGATGTCTTTCCGTAAGAGCTTCCAGAATGCCTCCTCACCGCCAGCTTGAATTCGTTATCGATCTTGAGCACGGCACGGAACCCGCTTGCAAGCGTCCATACAAGCTTGGACCTAATGAGCTGAAGGAATTGAAGAAGCAGCTCGATGAACAAGAGCGTCTGGGTTTGATCGGACCGAGTTCATCTCCTTGGGGTTGTGGTGTTCTTTTTGTCCGGAAGAAGGATGGCACGGACCGACTTTGCGTCGATTACCGTCCATTGAATAAGAAGACAATCAAGAACAAGTATCCACTTCCCAACATCAATGAGCTTTTCGAGCAACTCAAAGGTGCTAAAGTGTTCTCCAAGCTTGACCTTCGTGTGGGTTATCATCAAATTCGCATTCGTGAACAAGATATTCCCAAGTCAGCATTCAGAACAAGCTTTGGTTCTTATGAGTATACTGTCATGTCTTTCGTCCTTGTCAATGCTCCTCCAACATTCTCTCGAATGATGAACTTCATCTTCAACCTCTATACCAATGAATTCGTCTTGGTCTATCTTGATGATATTTTGGTCTTCTCCAAGAATAAGAAGGATCATGCCAAACATTTGCGATTGGTGCTCGACAAGCTCAGAGAGCATCAATTCTATGCAAAGTTTTCCAAATGTGAATTTTGGCTTGATGAAGTTCTTTACCTTGGTCACATCATCTCCGCCAAGGGCATCGCTGTTAATCCCGAGAAGGTGTCTGCAGTTGTGAATAGGGAAGCTCCTCAGAATTTCAAGCAGCTTCGCAGTTTTCTTGGACTTGCAAGCTATTGCCGAAGATTCGTTGAGAATTTTTCTAAGATTGCAAAGCCTCTTTCCAACCTCCTCCAGAAGCATGTGAAGTATGTCTGGTCTCCTGAGTGTGACGTTGCTTTCAACACTCTCAAAGAGAAACTCGTCACAG
Organism: Aegilops bicornis; assembly: GCA_021605145.1. Lineage (NCBI taxonomy): Eukaryota > Viridiplantae > Streptophyta > Magnoliopsida > Poales > Poaceae > Aegilops > Aegilops bicornis. The sequence goes on from CM038669.1 coordinate 518,953,827, forward strand.
CTCCTTTCTTAACTCCTCCTGATGAATCCAAGCCATTTGAAGTTTTCTGTGATGCTTCTCTTCAAGGTCTCGGTGCTGTGTTAATGCAAGAGAAGAAAGTTGTGGCCTATACCTCTCGTCAGCTGAAGCCCAACAAAAAGAACTACCCCACTCACGATCTTGAGTTGGCGGAGTTGTCCATGCATTAATTACTTGGAGACATCTCTTGTTGGGAAGGAAAGTGGACATATTCACAGATCACAAGAGTCTCAAGTATATCTTCACTCAACCCAACCTCAACCTCAGGCAAACTCGATGGGTCGAAATGATTCAAGAGTACAACCCAAGTATTGAATATACTCCAGGCAAGGCCAATGTCATTGCAGATGCTTTGAGCAGGAAGGCTTATTGCAACAGCTTAATCCTCAAGCCCTTCCAACCGGACCTTTGTGAAGCTTTCCACAAGGTGAATCTTCAAGTTGTTCCTCAAGGCTTTCTTGCCAACCTCATAGTCTCTCCTACTTTGGAAGACCAAGTTCGTGAGGATCAACTCCTGGATACCATGGTGAAAAAGGTGAAACGTGGTATCGACAAGGGCATTTCCAAGTACAAGTGCTTCCACATTGATGACAAAGATACTCTTTTCTTCAAGGACCGGATTGTGGTTCCAAAGGGTGATCTACGTAAAGTCATTATGAACGAGGCACACAATTCCCTTCTATCCATTCATCCCGAAGTATGCGAAGATGTACCATGACCTCAAGCGATCATATTGGTGGACTCGAATGAAGCGAGAAATTGCTCAAGTCATGAATGAATGTGATGTCTGCCGAAGGGTGAAAGCAGAACACCAACGACCAGCTGGTCTCCTCCAACCTCTTGCTATTCCAGAATGGAAGTTTGATCATATCGAGATGGACTTCGTGACTGGATTTCCTAAGTCCAAGCGCGGAAATGATGCTATCTTCGTTGTCATTGACAAGCTTACAAAAGTGGCTCATTTTCTTCCTATCAAAGAATCTATCACAGCAGCTCAGTTGGCAGAGCTATACACCTCCAGGATTGTCTCCTTGCACGGAATTCCACAATTGATTTCTTCAGATCGTGGGAGCATCTTCACTTCTAAGTTCTGGGACTCTTTTCAGAAGGCCATGGGCACCAACATTCGTTTCAGCACAGCTTTCCACCCTCAAACAAGTGGCCAAGTCGAGCGAGTCAATCAAATCCTCGAAGATATGCTCAGGGCTTGTGTCATTTCCTTCGGTATGAAGTGGGAAGATTGTCTTCCATATGTCGAGTTCTCCTACAACAACAGCTTCCAAGCGAAGTTTGGGCAAGGCCCCATTCGAAATTCTCTATGGCAGAAAGTGTCGTACTCCTCTCAATTGGTCCGAGACAGTGAACGCCAACTTCTTGGCAATGACTTGATCACGAAGTCAAGAAATGTGCAAAGTCATTCGTGAGAATCTCAAAAGCCGCAATCGCGCCCGGAAGAGCTATTATGATGACAAGCACCGTGATGTGGCTTTTGAAATCGGAGACCATGTCTACCTCCGCGTCTCTCCAATGAAAGGAACTTCGCCCGGTATCAAAGGGAAGCTTTCCCTAGATACATGGGTCCTTTCAAGATCATTGGCAAAAGAGGCGATCTCGCCTATCAAATTGAGCTTCCGTCCAACTTCGCGAACGCGGCACGATGTGTTTCACGTGTCACAACCGCAAGTGCTTCAAGACGCCTGAGCGCACTATCAACTTTGAAGAAATTGACCTCCAAGAAGATCTCTCTTATCATGAGCACCCCGTTGCTATTCTTGAAGAAACCGAGTGCAAGACTCGCAACAAGTCAATCAAATTCCTGAATGTGAAGTGGTCACACCATTCCGACCGAGAAGCCACACGGGGCGCGAGGATCACCTCCGTTCGAATATCCGGAGTTCTTTCAGTCCTAGATCTCGGACGAGATCCTCTTGTAGTGGTGGAGTGTTGTAACACCCCGGATGTAACTTTCCATATTTGTAACTCCAACTCTTGCCATTTTCAGCATTGTGATATGATATTCCCTCCGTGGTTGGGTTTTTGCTCATTTTTGCATTTTGTCCGTGTCATGCATTTCATATCATGTCATCATGTGCATCGCATTCGCATACGTGTTCGTCTCATGCATCCGAGCATTTTCCCCGTTGTCCGTTTTGCAATCCGGCACTCCTATGTCCCCCGGCGTCCCCTTTTACATTTTTCCGTGAGCGGGTACTAAACTTTCTCGGAATGGACCGAGGTTTGTCAAGTGGCCTTGTTACACCACCGGTAGACCACCTGTCAAGTTTCGTGCCATTTGGAGGTCGTTTGGTACTCCAACGGTTAACCGGGTAACCGCGACATCCTCTTGTGTGTTGCAGTACAACACCCCTTCAAAACAGCCCAATAACCCATCTAAATCACTTCCATGCTCTCCGTCGTCGGATCACGATCGTGTGGGCGAAAACCGCACCTCATTTGGAGCTTCCTAGCTCCTACCTATAAAAACACCCCCTCCCCCGAAATCCCGGATCAATTCAACACCTAACCCTAGACGAAATCCTCCTCCGCCCACGGACACGTCCGGATCGGACGGAACGCGTCCGTCCGCCGCCCGCCCGTCAACAGCGCCGCCACGTGGCGGCGCGCCTTCGCCGCCCGGCCGCGCCAGTTCGCGAGGCCCAGCGCCAGCCCTCCAGCGCTGACCGGGCGCCGCCTCGCGCCGCTTCCTCCCGCGCGCCGCCCGGATCGCCCGAGCCGTCGCCAGCCATCCCGTCGCCCGACCGCCGCCCTCCGCCCGGTCGCCGCCCACCCCAGCGTTGCCCGCGCCCTCGTCGCCGCCCCGGCCAGATCCGGCCGCGGGAAGGCCGGATCCGGCCCGGAGGAGCTCCGCCGGCCGCCCCTTCCTCCAACTCCGGCGAGCCCGGCCTCGCCTCGGTTCGCGCGCGCCTCGGACGAACCCTAGATCCACCCGAGGTTGACCCCGTTTTTCCTGTCTTTATCTGCAGATTATTTGTTGCATTTTTATCATGCCATAACTTTGCACTCGTGGCTCCGTTTTGGGCGTATAGCATACCGAGTTGTTCGAATCGACGAGTACATCATTTCATCGCATTGCATCATTTTCATTTGAGCTCATCTTGATGCACGAAATGCTGGTAGAAGAGGGCTATGTGATGTTAGTTTCAGATTCTTATCAGAACATGCACTTTTGTCATTTTTGCCATGATTGATGTGTGCATCCTATGAATTTGGGTCCTACATCTGTTTTGTAATATGCCATGCCATCTTTACAGGGGTGTATGCCATGTATTTTTGTGATCTCTGTGGTGACTAGCACAAGCATGCAAACTAGGCTTCATGATGTTGCTGATTTCAGCCCCTGTTTTCTGATGATATTTTTATGCCATGTAAACTTGATGCTACCGAGAGATCCATGCTTATTTTGAGATACTTCAGTAAGGATGTTTGGAACATATGGTTATTATCTATCCATCCATGCCCTTGTTTGCAATTATGGAGTGCCATAGGTTGAGTCAAGCGAGCTCTACTTTTGCTATAAAATGTTTCCTGGCAGATTGTTTACATGTTATTCAATTTTGCCAAGGTTGTTGTAGTTGATCCGTGTATGCTATGATGTTGTTCTTGCCATGTATAGTTTCTATGCCATGTCTTCTTGATGTATGTATGCTTATTTTATCATGAAATGCTCTGTAGTGAGTGCATCGAGCTCGTGAAGATGCCTTCATAATTCTGTCAATGTCATGCCCTGTTTGCGGAATCTGTTAACGAAACTTGCTATGTTTACGTGGGTGCCATCATATCTTATGATCCTTTTTGGCTCATGGTCAGTAAGGGACTTTTGTTCTATGCTTTGAGTAAATTCATTCCATGCCTTGTTTTGCTATTATAAGTTCCTGTAGCATGTTGTTTGCTTGCTCTGAACATTGCTTCCTGATGCTGATTCTGCCATGTTCAGTATTTTCACCGTCTGTGAAGCTGATATCTTTTGCACATTTGCCATGCTTGTTTGAACCTGTTATAGTGTGATTTATCCGTAGCCCAGTGTTCATCTTTTGTCAAGCATCTTGACTAGATCACTGCCATATGCTTTGTTCGTACGTTTGGGTGCAGTAGCATAATTTCTTGTTGCTTGCTATGTGGCATCATCTTTGTTAATGGCAGATTTGTGCCATTCTTGTTTTGCTTGTCATTTGCAAACCGTGCATCCGATTCCGGTGATCTTTATATCGATTTCAACCGAAATCATCTCACCTTTCCAGCGGCATACTTGGTTTGCCAAGTTGATGCCTTGTTCATCTTTTTCCTTCCGGAGCACGCATATGCATTGCATCTCACATCTCGCATATCATGCCATGTATTGCATCATGTTGCTTGTGCATTGCACCGTGATTTATTGTGGTTCCTTTGTTTGTGTTCTTGCTATGGGTAGAGCCGGGAGACGAGTATGTGAACGAGGAACCTATTGAGAACGCTTTCGACAACTCTGAGAACCTTGCAGGCAAGATGACCATACCCTCGAAATCACTTCTATCTTTGCTTGCTAGATTCTCGCTCTTTTGCTATGCCTATGCTACGATGCCTATCACTTGCTTATCATGCCTCCCATATTGCCATGTCAAGCCCTAACCATCCTTTCCTAGCAAACCGTTGATTGGCTATGTTACCGCTTTGCTCAGCCCCTCTTATAGCGTTGCTAGTTGCAGGTGAAGATGAAGTTTGTTCCTTGTTGGAACATGGAGATGTTGTTCCTTGTTGGAACATGTTTACTTGTTGGGATATCACAATATCTATTGTTTAATTAATGCATCTATATACTTGGTAAAGGGTGGAAGACTCGACCTTATGCCTGGTGTTTTGTTCCACTCTTGCCGTCCTAGTTTCCGTCATACCGGTTTATGTTCCTTGATTTCACGTTCCTTACACGGTTGGGTGATTTATGGGACACCCTTGACAGTTCGCTTTGAATAAGACTCCTCCAGCAAGGCCCAACTTTGGTTTTACCATTTGCCACCTAAGCCTTTTTCCCCGGGTTTTCGCGAGCCCGAGGGTCATCTTTATTTAACCCCCGGGCCAATGCTCCTCGAGTGTTGGCCCAAACTAGAGCACTTTGGCGCCCCTCAAGGAAACTTGAGGTCTGGTTTTAGTTATGCGGACTGCTCATCCGGTGTGCCACGAGAACGAGATATGTGCAGCTCCTATCGGGATTTGTCGGCACATTCGGGCGGCTTTGCTGGTTTTGTTTTACCATTGTCGAGATGTCTTGTAGTCCGGGATTCCGAGATCGATCGGGTCTTCCGGTAGAAGGAATAGCCTTCGTTGACCGTGAGAGCTTATAATGGGCTAAGTTGGGACACCCTGCAGGGTATTATCTTCAAAGCCGTGCTTTCGCGGTTATGAGGCAGATGGGAATTTGTTAATGTCCGGTTGTAGAAAACCGAAGTTGACCTTAATTAAAATACATCAATCAGCGTGTGTAACCGTGATGGTCTCTTCTCGGCGGAGTCCGGGAAGTGAACACGATGTTGGAGTTATGTTTGGCGTAAGTAGTTTCAGGATCACTTCTTGATCGCTACTAGCTTCACGACCGTGCCTTGCTTCTCTTCTCGCTCTCTTTTGCGAATGTAGCCACCATATATGCTAGTAAACTGCTGCAGCTCCACCTCACAACTCTGTCCTTCCTATAAGCTTAAATAGTCTTGATCTCACGGGTGTGAGATTGTTGAGTCCCGTGACTCACAGATTCTACCAAAACAGTTGCAGTGCCGACGATGCCGGTCACGGATGGCGCTTGAGCTCAAGTGGGAGTTCGACGAGGAACGTGGTCGTTACTATGTGTCTTTTCCTGATGATCAGTAGTGGAGCCCAGTTGGGACAATCGGGGATCTGTGTAGCATTTGGGGTAGTCTTCTTTTATTTTGGTTCCGTAGTCGGACCTTGAGTGTAATCTGGATGATGGATGTTTATTTATGTATTGTGTGAAGTGGCGACTTTAAGCCAACTATGTATCTCTTTCCCTTATGTATTACATGGATTGTGTGAAGATTACCTCACTTGCAACATTGCTTTCAATGCGGTTATGCCTCTAAGTCGTGCTTCGACACGTGGGAGATATAGCCGCATCGAGGGCGTTACACCCCAAGATGGGCAAACGGACATGAGGAAATTGTAGTAGATTGATAGATCGAACGCCAAAAAAAAATAAGAATAAAACGCAGCGAGGTATTTTTGTATTTTTGGTTTAATAGATCTGAAAATAAAAGCAAAGGAAAAGTAGATCGCAAAGGCAAATAATATGAGAAAGAGACCCGGGGGCCGTAGGTTTCACTAGTGGCTTCTCTCGAGAAAAATAGCAAACGGTGGGTGAACAAATTACTGTTGGGCAATTGATAGAATTTCAAATAATCATGATGATATCCAGGCAATGATCATTATATAGGCATCACGTCCAATATTAGTAGACCGACTCCTGCCTGCATCTTCTACTATTACTCCACAGATAGACCGCTATCCAGCATGCATCTAGTGTATTAAGTTCATGGAAAAATGGAGTAATGCAATAAGAACGATGAGATGATGTAGACAAGATCTATCTATGTAGAGATAGACCCTATCGTTTTATCCTTAGTAGCAACGATACATACATATGTCGGTTCCCCATACATCACTGGATCAAGCACCGTAAGATCGAACCCACTACAAAGCACCTCTTCCCATTGCAAGATAAATAGATCAAGTTGGCCAAACAAAACCCAAATATCGGAGAAGAAATACGAGGCTATAAGCAATCATGCATAAAAGAGATCAAAGAAACTCAAATACTTTCATGGATATAAAAAGATAATACTAATGATAAACTCAAAGTTTATCAGATCCCAACAAACACACGCAAAAAGAGTTACATCATATGGATCTCCAAGAGACCATTGTATTGAGAATTCAGCGAGAGAGAGGAAGCCATCTAGCTACTAACTACGGATCCGTAGGTCTACAAATAACTACCCACGCATCATCGGAGAGGCACCAATGGAGGTGGTGAACCCCATCCGTGATGGTGGCTAGATTGGATCTGGTGGTTATGGACCCTGCGGTGGCTGGATCAATATTTCGTCGACTCCCCTAGGGTTTTGGGAATATTGGGGTATTTATAGAGCAAAGAGGCGGTCCGGGGGGCAACCGAGGTGGGCACAACCCACCAGGGCGCGCATGTGCCTCCTGGCGCGCCCTGGTGGGTTGTGCTCTCCTCGGAGCACCCCCAGGCACAGTCAGGGCCCATTGTGTGTCTTTTGGTCCAAAAAAAATCTCCGTGAAGTTTCGTTGCATTTGGACTCCGTCGGATATTGATTTCCTATGATGTAAAAAACATGCAGAAAATAGCAACTGGCACATGGCACTATGTCAATAGGTTAGTACAAAAAATGATATAAAATGAGTATAAATTGATTCTAAAACATCCAAGATTGATAATATAATAATATGGAACAATAAAAAATTATAGATACGTTGGAGATGTATCAGCATCCCCAAGCTTAACTCCTACTTGTCCTCGAGTAGGTAAGTGATAAAAACAGAATTTTTGATGTGGAATGCTGCCTAACATGTCATATCATATTATTTTCTTTATAGCATGGACATTTGTACTTTTTTGTGATTCAAAGCAATAGTCTAGTTTTGACATGATAATTTAAATACTCAAGCATATCAACAAGCAACCATGTCTTTCATAATATCACCGCTAAAATAAGTTATCCCTAGCCCATCATGCTCAATCATTGATCCATTCATGAAACACACTCGCATATTAGCTACACCCAATACTCAAGTACGATCATGTTGCCTCTTAGTTGGTGCTTTTATAAGAGAAGATGGAGACTCAAATTCAAAATATAAATTGCATAAAGTGAAAGAAAGGCCCTTGGTAGAGGGAAGTAGGGATTTGTAGAGGTGCCAGAGCACAAAGCGAAAAAGTTAGAGATAAAAACATTTTGGGAGGTGTATCCATCCCACCAACGAAAACGACTTAGAGTTCCCAACACTTTCCATGCTAGATATATTATAGGCGGTTCCCAAACAGAAAATGAAGTTTATTCCTTTTTCCACCATACTTTCACTTTCCATGGCTAGTCGTATCCACGGTTGCCCTCCATACCAACACTTTCCAAGGAATTTTTTATTTGACAACATAAAGTAAATTCATTTTTCATTTCGGGACTGTGTGTCCCTAAAACCTTTGCCTTACTCTTGTGCAATGACAAGTGAATAAACACTCATCATGAGAATAACACATCCAGCATGGAAAATATTAGCCACCCCTCACCTCTCCACGAGCGAAACGAACACACAAAACAGAAGTTTATTTTGAAAATTAGAGATGGCACATACAAATTTGCGTAGAACGGAAAAAGAATACCGCATATAGGTAGATATAGTGGAATCATGTGGCAAAACTGGTTTAAAGGATTTTGGATGCACAAGTAGAGATCATACTTAGTGCAAAATGAAGGCTAGCAAAAGATTGAGAAGCGGCCAACCAAGAAACGAATAATCTCATAAGCAAGCATTAAGCATAATTAACACCAGATAATGTACCACAAGTAGGATATAATTTGATTGCATGACTATTGACTTGCGTACTTACATAGGGAATCGCAAACCTTAACACCAATATTCTTACTAAAGCATAATTACTCATCAACATTACTCACATATCACATCATCATATCTCAAAACTATTACTAGGAATCAAGTTTATTTTTTCCAATGATCTTACTGAAAGTTTTTATTATATCCTTCTTGGATATCTATCACTTTGGGACTAATTGTTATGTGTTCCTTTTCATAGGCTCAAACAAATATAAGTGAAGATCATGAGCATAATTTTTTCTTTTCTCTCAAAATAATTTAAGTGAAGCAAGAGAGAATTTCTTAAAAATTTAACTAACTCTCAAATAAATCTAAGTGAAGCAAGAGAGCATTTCTTCAAAAATACTAAAGCACACAGTGCTCAAAAAGATATAAGTGAAGCACCAGAGCAAGTCCATAGCTCATAAAAGATTTAAGTGAAGCATCGAGAGCAATTCTAACAAGTCATGACATAATTTTGGCTCTCTCAAATAGGTGTGTCCAGCAAGGGATCAAGACTTATAACATAAAGTAAAACAAGCAAAGACTCATATCATACAAGACGCTCCAAGCAAAACACATAGTACGTGACGAATAAACATGTAGCTTCGAGTAAAATACCGATGGCCGTTAGAAGAAAGAGGGGATGCCACTCGGGGGCATCCCCAAGCTTAGTTGTTTGCTCATTTTTGGATAATATCTTGGGATATCGGGGCATCCCCAAGATTAGGCTCTTCTATCCTTATTCCTTCATCCCTCGTGAGATAACCCAAAACTTGAAAACTTCAATCACACAAAACTCAACAAAACCTTCGTGAGATCCGTTAGTATAAGTAAGCAGACCACTACTATAAGTATTGTATCAAACCAATTAATATTTTGTTTTTGCATTATATCTATTGTATTCCAACTTTTCTATGGAAGAAACTCATCAAAGAAAACAATAGAGCCACCAAAATAAGCACACAACGCAAAGAAAACAGAATCTGTCAAAACACAACAGACTGTAGGAATCTGACTATTTCGAATACTTCTAAAACTCCAATTTTTTTGAAAAATTAGGAAGACCTGGGTAATTTGTATATTAATCTTATGCAAAAAGAATCAGTGCAAAAGCACATTTCTGTGATTTATGAAAATTATTTTTGTGAGTGCATAAGTTTCTGTTTTTCAGCTAGATCAAACAATTATCACCCAAGAAGATCCTAAAGGCTTTACTTGGCACAAATACTAATTAAAACACAAAAAACACAATTATAACAGTAGCATAATTGGGTTGGCTCCCAACAAGCGCTATAGTTTTACGCCCTTAGCTAGGCATATAGCAAGGATCTAAGTATTGTCATCTTTGGTTCGAGATCCATAAGATGCCATCATGATTGATTCATATGGTGGCCTAATTATTGTTCTAGGAAAGTGTTCCATACCCTTCCTCAAAGGAAATTGGAACTTAATATTGCCTTCTTTCATATCAATCACGACACTGATAGTGCGTAAAAACGGTCTACGAAGAATAATTGGACAAGATGGATTGCAATCAATATCAAGAACAATAAAATCTATGGGCACATAATTCCAATTTTAAAGAATAAGAACATCATTAATTCTTCCCATATGCTTTTTAATAGTAGAATCCGCCAAGTGCAAATTCAAAGAACATGATTCTATATCAGTAAGAACAAGCACATCAAATAATGATTTTGGAATTGTAGAAACACTAGCACCCAAGTCACACAAAGCAAAACACTCATAATATTTAATATTTACTTTTATAGTAGGTTCCCATTCATCATGCAATTTTCTACGAATTGATACTTCTAATTCCAATTATTCTTCAAAAGCAAAACACTCATAATATTTAATATTTACTTTTATAGTAGGTTCCCATTCATCATGCAATTTTTTACGAATTGATACTTCTAATTCCAATTGTTCTTCAAAAGCGTTCATCATAGCATCAACAACATGTTTAGTAAAAGCTTTATTTTGTTCATAGGCATGGGGTGAATTTAGCATGTATTTTTTTGACTGTGAATTTAGCATGTATTGTAACAAAGAAATACAATCAATCAAAGATCAACTATCATAATTAAAGTCTTTGTAATCCAATAGAGTGGGCACATCGCTAGTTAAAGTTTTGACCTCTCCAAACCCACTTTTATCAATTTTCTCAACAAGATTTTCACCCTCCGAATTATCGGGACGGCTTCTAACTAAAGTTGACTCTTCTCCAGTCCCTTTTTCATCAATCTTAACTTTACTAAACAAGGAATCAATAGAAGAAACACCAATCATTTTAAGATTTTCATCTTTATCTTGTAACGAGATTGGTTTAGCAGCCATTTGATTTAATAAGGTAGCTTGTGCAGTGGATATTTTTCCTAGCAAACTTTCAGCAAAAGCATACTTAGATTGGAGATTGCAAACTTCTCTACTAATATCATCAAGTTGTTTTGTAATAGCATCTAGCACAACAGAGTGCTCTTTAAGTTCTTCAGTAAAATACTTATTGTGCTCAAATTGTGTAGTCATATATTCCTTAGTACTTTTCTCGATTTCAAGCAAAATATTTGGGTAAGGAACATCATAATATTTTCTTTGAGGCATCATTACTACGCAAACAAGAACACACGCAAAAACAGATCCGGCAAGGAAACGGCGAATGAAAAAGAGGGGCGAATAAAATAGCAGATTTTTGTGAAGTGGGGGATAGGAAAACGAGAGGCAAATGGCAAATAATGTAAATTGCGAGGAGATGAGATTTGTATTTAGGAACCTGGTATATGTTGAAGATCCTCCCCGACAACGGCGCCAGAAATTCCTTTTGATGTCGGCTAGGACTACGTCGGTATTTCCCAAAGAGGAAGGGATGATGTAGCACAACGATGGTAGGTATTTCCGTCAGTGAAGAAACCAAGGTTATCAAACCAGTAGAAGAACCAAGCAACACAACGTAAATAGCCCATGTACACACATAACAACTACTCGCAAACCGACTGGTAAAAGGGGTTGTCAGTCCCTTTTGGGTAGCGGCGCCCCAAGATGGGCAAACGGACGTGAGGAAATTGTAGTAGAGTGATAGATCGAACGCCAAATAAAATAAATAAGAATAAAACACAGCGAGGCATTTTTGTATTTTTGGTTTAATAGATCTGAAAATAAAAGCAAAGTAAAAGTAGATCGCAAAGGCAAATAATATGAGAAAGAGATCCCAGGGCCGTAAGTTTCACTAGTGGCTTCTAAAAATAGCAAACAATGGGTGAACACATTATTGTTCGGCAATTGATAGAACTTCAAATAATTATGACGATATCTAGGATATGATCATTATATAGGCATCACGTCCAAGATTAGTAGACCGACTCCTTCCTGCATCTACTACTATTACTCCACACATCGACCGCTATCCAGTGTTCATCTAGTGTATTAAGTTCATGGAAAAACAAAGTAATGCAATAAGAACGATGCCATGATGTAGACAAGATCTATCTTTGTAGAGATAGAACCCATTGTTTTATCCTTAGTAGCAATGATACATACGTGTCTGTTCCCTTTCTATCACTGGGATCAAGCACCGTAAGATTGAACCCACTACAAAGCACCTCTTCCCATTGCAAGATAAATAGATCAAGTTGGCCAAACAAAACCCAAATATCGGAGAAGAAATACGAGGATATAAGCAATCATGCATAAAGAGGTCAAAAAAACTCAAATACTTTCATGGATATAAAAAGATATAACTGATCATAAACTTAAAGTTCATCAGATCCCAACAAACACACTGCAAAAAGAGTTACATCATATGGATCTCCAAGAGACCATTGTATTGAGAATTCAGCGAGAGAGAGAGAGAGGAAGCCATCTAGCTACTAACTACGGACACGTAGGTATACAAAGAACTACTCACGCATTATCGGTGTAACATCCCAAAATTCTAAATTTTGGAATGTTATATTAAATAGATAGATTTGATTGATTGTTTGATTGATTGTGTAAAATTGAGTGAAATTCGAAACTTTTTGAAAGTTAAATGAGAGGGAATAAAAGGACTTTCCCAAACTTTCATTTTGCATTTATGATCTCCATGAATTCAAATTAATTTCAAATATAAAACCCTAGAGAGAATTTGACATGACTTCTTCCATTTAATTAAATGAAAAGGGTATTTGAAAATATTTGAATATCATTTGGAACTATTTTCAAATTCAGAAACTTTAAGCAACTCATGATTTTCATGAGAGAAGATAAAATGACTTCTTGAAAACATATGAAATATGAGTTGGAAGTTTAAAACGATCAAATTTAAAGTCCTTTTGAGATTATTTTCAATTTGGAGTTATTTGGGGTTTTATTCAAATTATTTTTCTCGAAAAATAAAATATACGGAAAATAGATTAAAATGATTCCCTACAATAGAAAATTGGAGAGAAATAAATTTGAAATCATTTTGGTATTTTTAAAATGATTTTTACGAGGTTTTATTGCAACAGTAGCATTGTTTGATTTATTTAAATTTTTGTCGATTGTATTTGAGTCTATAAAAATGTCCATGTTGTTGGAAATCTTTTTCTGAAAATTTTGATATATTATATGCCTATATAATGTTTTCATTTCTTTTGTTTTATTTTTTTCTTTGTCGGTGTTTTAAAAAAAAGAACTTCGAGCCGACCAAACTAGGCCACGCCCAGCCCATCCCGCGTCGCCGCCTTCCTCGATCCAGACACCGCCGCCGCCTCGCCTTGCCTCCAAACCCAAGCGAGCCGTCGCCCCTCCCTCCTATAAATGCGTCGGCCCCACCGCCCTCTTCTCCTCCCGCCGCCTCGCCGCATCTACTTGTTGCCGCCTAGGTCACGGAACCGTCTTGACAACATTGAGCCGCCGCCCTTTGTCGCCTTGCCGCCGCGCGTACTGTAACCGCCACCATATGCTACTTCTGCGGCCGTCGCCTCCCCTTGCGCCGCCGCCCGTCGCCGCGACCGCCACTGCCGAACTCCGCCGCCCAAACCCGATCCAACCGCCGGTTTTTTTTGTCCGGTAAAACCGCTCCGGTTTGAACCGATTTTCTTTTAAAGGTTCGGTTTTTGTTTTAAAACCTGTTTTTTTATTTAGTTTAGTTATTTGATGACGCTTTCTGTTTAGGAAGTTTTAGTGATCGTTTTTGTTCTGTAGATCTATTTAGCAAACGTTCGTTCGGTAGAATTTTTCCTTTTTTTTATTTTCTACCAGGGACCCGTTTGTGAATAATTTATTCAGGATAAGCCCCTGATCTTAAAACTCTCATTACTTGTTGCTCGTCATCCAAATCCAACGAAACCAACGCCCACTTCTTCGTTATGATCCCCTCTATCCAGTAAAACAACTTAAACATGTTTTTGAAAGTTTTAAAAATTTGAACTCAAGAAGATTTGATTTGAATGTTCTTTTGATCGTAACTTGAGTTTTATAACTCCGTTTGAGTTGATTCTTTTTGCAAATCGAAGCTCTTGACCTAAACTTTCTGATAAGGCCAAATTCACATAATTTTGGTACTGTTAGAAATTGTTTTATGTTGCAAGAGTTATTTGCTTGGTTTTGATGCTTTTTGAATTGTCTTCTTCGTTCTTTCCGATCTTTTGAGTGATTGCTTATGTGTGGTTACTATTGCTTGCTTACGATAGATTGACCGGAGTGTGACAAGTAGAACTACCAAGAGTTATGAGTGTGAATCATCTTCGTCAACAGTGCAGGCAAGTTCACACTTTGATAATATCCCTTTATTACCCAGTTTTTATGCATTAGTTTCAACCCTCAAACATTGCATGGTTTGGTATTGATAACATGTGGGTACTGGGAAGTAGTTGATGAGGTAGGGACCTATTGTCCTGCATTCAAACCTTGGGAGTTACTTCTACGTTATGCTTATACCGCTATGCTCTGCTCGTAGACGTGGATTGGTTTGAGATAATTCATGAAAGATGTGAGAGTTATTGTTAACTAAGGTTTAACATAAGGTGGCAACTTTAATACACATCTGGGTGGATTGGTTGGGGCACCCTGGAGCACCCAGTGGTTTGCCCGGGTACCTGGAGAACCCAGTGCTTGCCCAAGGGGATCCCGGAGTACCCGTGTGATCACCCTATGGAATGCCACCTAGGCTCAAAGGGATCATAAGATTATTCATGCTAGAAACTTCCGTGTGAAGCCACAAGCTATTGTGGGCTCTAGCATAGTTGAGTATGTCGCATGACCTCTTTCAGTGGTGGGCTAGCAGATGTAGGAGAAAGTAGGTGTAACTGTCCACCCAGAGTAAAGAGTTAGTGTTTCTGAAAGACTGTGTCTCGGTCATCCATTTCTCAAACACCATGTAGTGCGAGAAATCCAACGGAGGAGATCGAGTCTTGTGGGGAAAAGTGCGCAAACCTCTGCAGAGTGTACAAACTAATCATGGTTAGCCGTGTCCCCGGTTATGAATATCTTGAGTATCTGGTTCTTGAATTATCATGTCGATCTCATCACTTTACTTAATTAATTTGTTGGGTTGTTAACTTGTAATTGGGATTGAGTTGGAGGAACCTTCTCAATAATTTCTCAACCAATTTTGTAGTTAAATAAAATATATTCCTTTGTTATAGGAAAAAAATTGGCTTTATGCAAAAGTAAATAAACTTAGAGCCTCCACCAGCCAAACATGCATGTAGTGATAGCCATTATTCAGCATTGCTCTACAGTGTGAATTTGCCAGTACAGTCAACGTACTGACCTACATGGCTGCAACGTCTCATGTTGCAGGATATCTTACGACGAGTAAGTGATACGTTAGGGTTATGATTTCTACACTCAACATGCCGTTGGTGTTGATGGGAATCCACAACCTTGTTGTTACTTTCGCTATTTGGATTGAGGTAATAGTATTTACGTTACTTTATACATGTGATTTACCTCTGTTATAAATCCTCGAGTACTATGTGTGTCAGCATACCGATCCAGGGATGACACTTAAGCACAGAGACTTGACCGTCTGAGGTCGGGTCGCTACAAGATGGTATCAGAGCACATGTTGACTGTAGCACGTGACCCCTAGAAACTCGCAAGCCCATAGAAAAGATTTTTGTCTACAACTTTTGTTTCAAAAAGATCTGTTACCTCTCTTCTTTTCTGAGCTTTATCAAATGTTACCTTTTAGTTAGACCATACCCCTTTTCCCTTTTGACCACACGAGGATTCGACTGATGAGACCACTCCAAGAAGTACAAGATATCGGACAACTAAGACCAATTTGGAATGAAGAGGATTTTACCGTGCATTATAATAATGGAAACCACAACAGTTCAAGACTCCGAAGACTAGGAGAATTTGAAGGCTCTGGAGAACTTCCAGATTGGTATGACATAGGAAGAATACCCTTATGGAACTTGTTAGACTATTGATGCTGTCAATACCCGAGATCAAGGTGTGTCGGAGAAAGACCGGAACATGGAGAGTTAAAAACTCAAAGTTTGTCAAGAAAACCCTAAGGCAGGAGATATCAACTATGGAATGATAGCTCATGGCAATGACATGGGCAGAAACACGGTTATCCATCATGTTATTGCCTGCTAGTGCTATTGTCACCGTGCTGAGTTAAGCATGCATTTCTTTGGAAGGATTGGATGGTAGAAGGCTGATGGAGCATCTGTCAGCAAAGGATACAGTTTAAACCTTAGTTGGTGTATCGCTAGGATCTGGAGTATTACATGAAGAATTTTAGATGGGCCTTCAGGAAGCCGTATTTGGCAAGGAAGCATTTCATGAAGAACTCAGGACCAAGAGCTGAAGTAGCCAAACTGGAGGAACAAAACCTCGAGATACCGGAGATTCGTCAGGAACTGAAGGACAGTAGGGCCATGGTTCATGCCAAGGACATAGACAACCCAGAAGTTTGGAACGCAACTCCAGAAATAATAAAGGATGTCACGAGAGACTTCACGTCAACAGAGATGAACTGGAAAAGGACTTGATAAGGACAAGCGCAATCGGAAGAAGCCATCGGAGACATGAACTAGACTTGAAGAGTTTGGTGACTTTGAAGATTTATTGACCTTTAGAAGACCAAACCCCTATTATATACCTGCATTAGATGCGATATTTGTGAGCTGTCATTTGTTTGATGTTTTTCCAACAACCACAAATAAAATCTGTCTTTTCAAAACTATTGTTTGTATTGTGTGCATCCCTCTCTATCTCTCTTATCCCAACCCAAAACCCTTGGACCCAATAAAGGATGAATGGAGATGAGCTTGTATTTTCTGGACCGATAAGTCAATTGGAGACAGACCGATGGATTCAGAACATGGAGGATCACATGAAGAATAACCCTATAGTCGGAAAGGATATGACCCAGCATGCTCTTCAGTGCTTTGAAAGAGGTGCTTCTACTTGTTGGAGGATGTACCAAACCATCAATGGATGGCAAGGAGTAACCACTTGGAAAGATTTTAAGTTGACTTTGCCAAAGGCTCGGTTTGTGTCCTAGAAATTGAAGCCTTATGGAAATGATAAGAAGAAACCTTCTGCATGCAAGCTCTGTGGAGAAATAGGACACAACCATAAAGAACACAAGGATGAATGCCCTAATTGTGAAGGAAGTCACCCAGCTGAAGAATGCCCAACTAGGCAGATTACTTGTTTCTTGTGTGAAGGGACTACCCACTACCCTGCTCAGTGTCACATTTACCCCATGGTGCAACGAACCATCCAGTAGAAGAAAGAAGCAATGAAAGGATCCCTCATGGAAATTTTTAAGAGAACATGTGATGGAGGAAGAGGTGGAGGACACACCTAAAGAAGAACCAATTAGACCTTGCACCAAGTCATGCTATTCATGTAGAGAAGAAGGACACATCTCCCAGAATTGTCTGAATGGGGATCTAGTAGAATTCCCGACAGAGGAAGTAGAGTGTGACCCACAGGAAACAGAAGCCCTGCTTGGAATGGAAAAGTCTAGGAAGAGAAGTAGATTGGATTCCAGGAAGGACCTGAGTCATATCACGTGTTTCAGGTGCAAGGAGTTCGGGCACTACTTCAGCAGTTGCCCAAAAAGGAAACCTCGGGACTTGTCAGAAGTAATATGTTTTCATTGTAATGAAGCAGGGCACTTTGCCAAAGATTGTCCCAAGGAGAAGGAGACTTGTGATAATAAGTTGTGTCTGTGAGAAATATAGTAGTAGCAGTGGGAACATTTCTTTTATATTGAGGTGTTGAATTGAGGCATGTAAAGAAAATGCAGGAGATTGTAGTAATTGGAGAATAAATAAAGTTAGCATGGTTGGTACTGATTTGGATTTTATGAAGAAAGATTTTGACCATTTTCGAGGATATGAGAAATATGGTCTATGGATGAAGTTGTGCAATTCCAAGGGTGGTAGTACCCTGTGAGGACACTTGACCCCTGGAGAAGATAATGATATTCCATGGAGTGGATTTCGGACAAAATAAGTACGAGTTTTACCTCAATATGTGGGATAACCCAAGGATATGAAGAGATGAAGTACTATTGGAGTATAAAGGACGTATGATGTTTGAAATATGGAGCAATTGTAAATCCATGATGAGTCTGAGTAATCACGTCTTAGTTTGATACCAATAGAAGGAAGAAGGATAGTACAATTGGATGGATTCAAGAATACTGGGAAGCTGGATGTTGGAATAATGGTCAGTTGCCCCGGTAATGAGTTCAAGGTTAGCAAGAAATGAGATGGGCCATAACCCATAGGCCCAGGACCCGCCAAGAAGCAAGCACATTCTTGCTGAAGGAAAAACCCTGGAAGAGGATATTCCTATATCAATAGACGATCTTATAGGACTTTACGTAATCCTGAGAGTTGTGAAAGAACGATAGTGTTTTGTTTGGCTTGCAGAATCCATGGATTTATCCAAACTTAGTTCGTTGACAAGAGAAATTCTGCAATGCTTGTGAGGCTGACCGGGTGTTAGAATGTGAGATTCGCTAAACCATATACAAGGTAATGATTTGCGTGCGGGATGGATTGATCACCATACCGACTTACTCTTATTATTCGCCTTGCTATATGGGATGATAAATCTGAGTGACTTACGTATAGTAGAGAGATGACGATCAAAACCTTGTTTAAACCTTAGAATGGTATGACAATTTTTCCCTTGTACAAGGCAATTGTTGCCAATCGTAGGACATACGATGAGGTTCAACCAAGACCCGTTTTCTACAGGAGAAACCGTAAATTGTTGACCCCCATGAGATATCGATAGCTATTTAGTATTGGCGCCAGACCCGTCAGCTAAGAAGACCCAGTCACAGGAAGACCTTACCAAGATGAAAGGACAGAAGAATTGAGGAAAAGGTTATGCCACTACCGGAAGAGCCCAGAGAAGGAATTATCCTGAAGATCTGATAAGACCGACACTGTCAACAATAAGGATGGAGTATATGAGTGTTGATGGAATCGTAACCATGCTTCTAAGGGTGGTAGCACCCAGACCCCCGGATATGATCGATGGATTTTGAGAAGACCCTCAAACCTAACCTATTTCTTTCTAGCCTCTTCGAATCTCGAGGATGAGATTAACTTTAAGGGTGGTAGGTTTGTAACATCCCAAAATTCTAAATTTTGGAATGTTATATTAAATAGATAGATTTGATTGATTGTGTGAAATTCAGTGAAATTCAAAACTTTTTGAAAGTTAAACGAGAGGGAATAAAAGGACTTTCCCAAACTTTCATTTTGCATTTATGATCTCCGTGAATTCAAATTATTTTCAAATACAAAACCCTAGAGAGAAGATGACATGACTTCTTCCATTTAATTAAATGAAAAGGGTATTTGAAAATATTCGAATTTCATTTGGAACTATTTCCAAATTCACAAACTTTAAGCAACTCAATGATTTTCATGAGAGAAGATAAAATGACTTCTTCAAAGCATATGACATATGAGTTGGAAGTTTAAAAGGATCAAATTAAAGTCCTTTTGAGATTATTTTCAATTTGGAGTTATTTGGGGTTTTATTCAAATTATTTTTCTCCAAAAATAAAATATACGTAAAATAGGGTAAAATGATTCCCTACAATAGAAAATTGGAGAGAAATCAATTTCAAATCATTTTGGTATTTTTAAAATGATTTTTACGAGGTTTTATTGCAACAGTAGCACTGTTTGATTTATTTAAATTTTTGTGGATTTTATTTGACTCTAGAAAAATGTCCATGTTATTAGAAATCTTTTTCTGAAAATTCTGATATATTATATACCTATATAATGTTTTTATTTCTCTTGTTTATTTTTTTTGTCGGTGTTTAAAAAAAAAGAACTTCGGGCCGACCGAACTGGGCCACGCCCAGCCCAGCCGGTCCAGCCGCTCGCTGCCGTCTTCGAGATCAGGACAGAGTCCCCAGCGAATACCGCTCCACCGCCGTCCTCGATCCGGACACCGCCGCCGCCTCGCCTTGCCTCCTTCCCCAAGCAAGCCGTCGCCCCTCCCTCCTATCAATGTGCCGGCCCCCCCGCCCTCTTCTCCTCGCGCCGCCCTCGCACCGCATCTCGCCGCTGCCGCCTCGCCCGTCGGAACCGCGCACAGCAACCACCCAGCCGCCGCCGCTGTCCTCCTTGCCGCCCTTGTCTTAATGTCATCGCTCGCCTTGCCGCCGCATGCTCCCTGCCGCCGTCGCCTCACCCCTTGGCCGAGCCGCCGCCACCGTCGGACGCGACCGCAACGCCGGAGCTCCGCCGCCCGAACCCGATCCAACCGCCAGTTCTTTTTGGTCCGGTAAAACCGCCCCGGTCTGGACCAGTTTTCATTTTAACGTTCGGTTTTTGTTTAAAAACCTGTTGTTTTATTTAGTTTAGTTATTTGATTTGATGAACGCTTTATGTTTAGGATGTTTTAGTGAACATTTTCATTCTGTAGATCTGTTAAGCGAACGATCGTTCGGTAGAAATTTTCTTTTTCTTTTTAATTTTCTGCCAGGGACCCGTTTGTGAATAATTTATTCGCGGATTAGCCCCTAATCTTAAAACTCTCATTACTTTTTGCTCGTTCATCCAAATCCAACGAAACCAACGCCCACTTCTTCGTTATGATCCCCTCTATCCAGTAAAACAACTTAAACATGTTTTTCAAAGTTTTAAAAAATTGAACTCAAGCAGATTTGATTTCAATCTTCTTTTGGTCGTAACTTGAGTTTTATAACTCCGTTTGAGTTGATTCTTTTTGCAAATCGAAGCTCTTGACTTAAACTTTCTGATAAGGCCAAGTTCACATAATTTTGGTACTGTTAGAAATTGTTTTATGTTGCAAGAGTTATTTGCTTGGTTTTGATGCTTTTCGAATTGTCTTCTTCGTTCTTTCCGATCTTTTGAGTGATTGCTTATGTTTGGTTTCTATTGCTTGCTTACGATAGATTGATCGGAGTGTGATGAGTAGAACTATCAAGAGTTATGAGTGTGAATCATCTTCATAACGGTACAGGCAAGTTCACACTTTGATCATATCCCTTTATTACCCAGTTTTTATGCATTAGTTCAACCCTCAAACATTGCATGTTTAGGTATTGATAACATGTGGGTATTGGGAAGTAGTTGATGAGGTAGGAACCTATTGTCCTGCATTCAAACCTTGGGAGTTACTTCTATGTTATGCTTATGCCGCTATGCTAAACTCGTAGACGTGGATTGGTTTGAGAGAATTCATGAAAGATGTGAGACTTACTATTAACTAATGTTTGACTTAAGGTGGCAACTTTAATACACATCTGAGTGGATTGGTTGGGTCACCCTGGACCACCCAGTGGTTTGCCCGGGCACCTGGAGAACCCAGTGCTTGCCCAAGGGGATCCCGGAGTACCCGTGTGATCACACTATGGAATGCCACCCAAGCTCAAAGGGATCATAAGATTATTCATGCTAGAAACTCCCGTGTGCAGCCACAAGCTATTATGGGCTCTAGCATAGTTGAGTATGCTGCATGACCTCTTTCAGTGGTGGGCTAGCAGATGTAGGAGAAAGTAGGTGTAACTGTCCACCCAGAGTAAAGAGTTAGTGTTTCTGAAAGACTGTGTCTCGGTCATCCGTTTCTCAAACACCATGTAGTCACGAGAAATCCAATGGAGGAGATCGAGTCTTGTGGGGAAAAGTGCGCAAACCTCTGCAGAGTGTACAAAATAATCATGGTTAGCCGTGTCCCCGGTTATGGACATCTTGAGTATCTGGTTCTGGAATTATCATGTTGATCTCATCACTTTACTTAATTAATTTGTTGGGTTGTTAACTTTTAATTGGGATTGAGTTGGAGGAACCTTCTCAATAATTTTTCAACCAATTTTGTAGTTAAATAAAATATATTCCTTTGTTGTAGGGAGTAATTGGCTGTATGCAAAAAAAATAAACTTAGAGCCTCCACCAGCCAAACATGCATGTAGTGATAGCCATTATTCAACATTGCTCTACAGTGTATTCAATGTATTGACCTACATGGCTGCAACGTCTCATGTTGCGGGATATCTTACGACGAGTAAGTGATACGTTAGGGTTACGATTTCTACACTCAACGTCGCCGTTGGTGTTGATGGGAATCCACAACCTTGTTGTTACTTCCGCTATTTGGATTGAGGTAATAGTATTTACGTTACTTTATACATGTGGTTTACCTCTGTTATAAATCCTCGAGTACTGTGTGTGTCAGCATACCGATCCAGGGATGACACTTAAGCACAAAGACTCGGCTGTCTGAGGTCGGGTCGCTAAAATCGGAGAGACACCAATGGAGGTGTTGAACCCCATCCGTGATGGTGTCTAGTTTGGATCCGGTGGTTCTGGACTCTGCGGCGGCTGGATCAATATTTTGTCGACTCCCCTAGGGTTTTGGGAATATTGGGGTATTTATAGAGCAAAGAGGCGGTCCGGGGGGCACCCGAGGTGGGCACAACTCACAAGGGTGCGCCTGGGCCTCCTGGCGCGCCCTGGTGGGTTGTGCTCTCCTCGGAGTGCCCTCGAGGCGCAGCCGGTGCCCATTATGTGTCTCCTCGTCCCAGAAAAATCACCGTGAAGTTTTGTTGCATTTGGACTCCGTCTGATATTGATTTCCCACGATGTAAAAAACATGCAGAAAACGGCAACTGGCACTTGGCACTATGTCAATAGCTTAGTACCAAAAAATGATATAAGATGACTGTAAAATGATTATAAAACATCCAAGATTGACAATAAAAAGTTATAAATACGTTGGAGACATATCAGGTGTCAACTTGTTCAAATCAAGTCTACGATATAAAGAGAAAGGAATTACACTAACACCTCCAAGATCACATAAAACAGTTTTAACATAGTTTCCTTTAACGGAGCATGGTATAGTTGGTATTCCTGGATCTCCAAGTTTCTATGGTATTCCACCCTTAAAAGTATAATTAGCAAGCATGGTGGAAATTTCAGCTTCCGGTATCTTTCTTTTATTAGTAACAATATCTTTCATATACTTAGCATAAGGAGGCATTTTAAGGATAGCAGTCAAACATACACGCAAAAATATAGGTCTAATCATTTCAGCAAAGTGTTCAAAATCCTCATCATCCTTTTTCTTGGATGGCTTAGGAGGAAAGGGTATGGGTTTCTGAATCCATGGTTCTCTTTCTTTACCATGTTTCCTAGCAACAAAGTCTCTCTTATCATAATGTTGATTCTTTGGTTACGGGTTATCAAGATCAACAGCAGGTTCAATCTCTACATCATTATGATTACTAGGTTGAGCATCATTATTAACATTATCACTTGGTTCATGTTCATCACAAGATTGTGTCTCAGCATCAGAAATAGAAACATCATTGGGGTTCTCATGTGTGTCTATAGCAGGTTCACTAGCATGCAAAGTCCTATCAGTTTTCTTTTTCTTTTTAGTACTAGGACTAGGTGCATCAGTATTAGTTCTCTGAGAATCTTGCTCAACTCTCTTAGGATGACCTTCAGGATACAAAGGTTCCTGGGTCATTTTGCCACCTCTAGTCATAACCCTAACAACATTATCATCATTCTTACTATTCAACTCATTAAGCAAATCATATTGTGCCTTAAGTACTTGTTCTACTTGAGTTGTAACCATGGAAGCATGTTTACTAATAAGCTTAAGATCATTAACATTTCTACTCATATAATCACTTAAGTGGTCAAGCATGTAAGCATTACGTTTCAGTTGTCTACTAACATAAGCATTCAAGTTTTCTTGTTTAACCATAAAATTATCAAACTCATCAAAGCATTGACTAGCAGACTTATTATGAGGAATATCACCTTCATCAAATCTATGGAGAGAGTTTACCCCTACTACTTGTGTCGGGTTATCAAGACCATGTATTCCCTCAATAGGTGGTAAATTCTTAATATCTTCAGCTTTAATACCTTTTTCTTTCATAGATTTCTTTGCCTCTTGCATATCTTCAGGACTGAGAAATAGAATAACCCTTTTCTTTGGAGTTGGCTAAGGAGTTGGTTCAAGAAGTGTCCAATCATTATCATTACACAATATATTATTCAATAGCAATTTAGCTTGCTCAACAGTTCTTTCCCTAAAAACACAACCAGCACAACTATCCAGGTGGTCTCTGGAAGCATCGGTTAGTCAATTATAAAAGATATCAAGTATTTAATTTTTCTTGAGAGGATGATCAGGCAAAGTATTAAGTAATTGGAGAAGCCTCCCCCAAGCTTGTGGGAGACTCTCTTCTTCAATTTGCACAAAATTAAATATTTCCCTTAAAGCAGCTTGTTTCTTATGAGCAGGGAAATATTTTGCAGAGAAGTAGTAAATCATATCCTGGGGACTACGCACAAAACCAGGAGCAAGAGAATTAAACCATAACTTAGCATCACCCTTTAACGAGAAAGGAAACAACTTAAGAATATAGTAATTGCGAATTTTTTCTTCAAGAGCAAATAGGGTGGCTATATCATTTAATTTAGTACGATGTGCCACAACAGTTTCATATTCATAACCATAGAAAGGATTAGATTCAACCAAAGTAATTAACTAAGGATCGACAGAGGATTCATAATCCTTATCAGTAACAAAGATAGGTGAAGTAGCAAAAGCGGGAATATTTCATTCTAGCATTCAAGGATTTTTCTTTCAGCTTAGCTAACAATTTCTTAAGATCCTCTCTATCATTGCAAGCAAAAGAGTCTCTAGCAGTTTCTTCATCCATAATATAACCCTCAGGTACAACAGGCAATTAATATCTAGGGGGAGAATCATAATCTTCAGTTTCAATGATATCATAAGTTTTAGTAATTTCATTCTCTCTAACCCTAGCAAGTTGTTCATCAAGAAATTCACCTAGTGGCACAGTATTATCAAGCAGAGAAGTAGTTTCATCATAAGCATCGTGCATAGCATAAGTGGCATCATCAATAACATGCGACGTATCGGAATCAATAGCATGTGTAGGTGTCGCAAGTTTACTCAAAATGCAGAGCTATATGGCAGTTCCTTACCTCCCCTCGTAGTTGAGAGAAAAATCTTAGTTCTTTGATCTTTCAAATTCCTCATAATGATCAACAGATATAAATCCCAAGCAACTCAGAGAATAGAGCTATGATCCCTGGCAATGGCGCCAGAAAAAGGTCTTGATAACCCACAAGTATAGGGGATCGCAACAGTTTTAGAGGGTAGGGTATTCCACCCAAATTTATTGATTCGACACAAGGGGAGCCAAAGAATATTCTCAAGTATTAGCAGCTGAGTTGTCAATTCAACCACACCTGAAAGACTTAATATCTGCAGCAAAATATTTAGTAGCAAAGTAGTATGGAAGTAAGGGTAGCGGTGGCAAAAGTGACGATATAGTTTCATAGCAATCGTAATGCAGTGGCAATGGAAAAGTAACGGAGCAACGATCAATATGTGAAAATCTCGTAGGAAATGGATCAGTGATGGATAATTATGTCGGATGGCATTCATCATGCAACAGTTATAACCTAGGGTGACAGAGAACTAGCTCCAGTTCATCAATACAATGTAGGCATGTATTCCGAATATAGTCATACGTGCTTATGGAAAAGAACTTGCATGACATCTTTTGTCCTACCCTCCCATGGCAGCGGGGTCCTATTGGAAACTAAGGGATATTAAGGTCTCCTTTTAATAGAGAACCGGACCAAAGCATTAGCACTTTGTGAATACATGAACTCCTCAAATTATGTTCATCACCGGGAAGTGTCCCGACTATTGTCACTCTGGGGTTGCCGGATCATAACCCGTAGTAGGTGACTATTGACTTGCAACATAGGATCAAGAACACAAATATATTCATGAAAACATAATAGGTCCAGATCTAAAATCCTGGCACTCGGGCCCTAGTGACAAGCATTAATCATAGCAAAGTCATAGCAACATCAATCTTACAACATAGTGGATACTACGGATCAAACCCTCACAAAACTAACTCGATTACATGGTAAATCTCATCCAACCCATCACTGTCCAGCAAGCCTATGATGGGATTACTCACGCACGGCGGAGAGCATCATGAAATTGGTGATCGAGGATGGTTGATGATGACGATGGCGACGGATTCCCCTCTCCGGAGCCCCGAACGGACTCCAGATCTACCCTCCAGAGGAAGAACAGGGCTTGGCGGCGGCTCCGTATCTTAAAACGCAATGAATCCTTCTCTCTGATTTTTTTCTCCCCGAACGTGAATATATGAAGTTGGAGTTGAGATCAGTGGAGGTCCAGGTGGACCATAAGGTCGGAGGGTGCGCCCCAGGGGGTGGGCGCGCCCCCACCCTTCTGGCCAGGGTGTGGGCCCCATTCACTTGATTCTTTTCCCAATATTTTTTTATTAATTCCAAAACTTATCTCCGTGAAGTTTCAGGTCATTTCGATAACTTTTTATTCTGCACAAAAATAACACAATGGTAATTCTGCTGAAAACAGCGTTAGTCCGGGTTAGTTCCGTTCAAATCATGCAAGTTAGAGTTCAAAACAAGGGCAAAAGAGTTTGGAAAAGAAGGTATGATGGAGACATATCGACGGGACGCGTGCATCCTGTCCACCTCACAGGCTCGACGGGACACGTGCGAGCAGCAAGGCCGCCCATGCTCACCGGGAAGCGAGCTCTTTGACCTCCATGCACCAGCCGCCGCTCGCGTGGCTCACAACTTCTTTATTAATGGGTTAATTAAAGCACTGATGTCGCTTGAAGCTACATCGCTATTTCCCCAAACAAGAAGGAATGATGCAGCACAGCGGCGGTAGGTATTTCCCTCAGATATGAAACCATGGTTATTGAACCAGCAGGAGAACCAAGCAACACAACATAAACAACACCTGCACTCAAATAACAACCACTCGCAACCCGACGTGTTAAAGGGGTTGTCAATCCCTTTCGGGTAACGGCGCCAGCGATGGCTCGTGGACGGAAGGAAGTTGTAATAGATTGATAGATCGAACACCAAATAAAATAAAACGCATCAAGGTATTTTTGTATTTTTGGTTTAATAGATCTGAAAATAAATGCAAAAGAAAAGTAGATCGCAAAGGCAAATATATGAGAAAGAGAACCGGGGTCCTTAGGTTTCACTAGTGGCTTCTCTCGAGAAAAATAGCAAATGGTGGGTGAACAAATTACTGTTGGGCAATTGATATAACTTCAAATAATCATGAAAATATCCAGGCAATGATCATTATATAGGCATCACGTCCAAGATTAGTAGACCGACTCCTGCCTGCTTCTACTACTATTACTCCACACATCGACCTCTATACAGCATGCATCTAGTGTATTATGTTCATGGAGAAAGGGAGTAATGCAATAAGAACGATGACATGATGTAGACAAGATCTATCTATGTAGAGATAGACCCCATCGTTTTATCCTCAGTAGCAACGATACATACGTGTCGGTTCCCCTTCTATCACTGGGGTCAAGCACCGTAAGATCGAACCCACTACAAAGCACCTCTTTCCATTTCAAGATAAATAGATCAAGTTGGCCAAACAAAACCCAAATATCAGAGAAGAAATACGAGGCTATAAGCAATCATGCATAAAAGAGATCAAAGAAACTCAAATATTTCATGGATATAAAAAGATATAACTGAGCATAAACTCAAAGTTCATCAGATCCCAACAAACTCACCGCAAAAAGAGTTACATCATATGGATCTCCAAGAGTCCATTGTATTGAGAATTCAGCGAAAGAGATGAAGCCGTCTAGCGAATAACTACGGACCTGAAGGTCTACAAAGAACTACTCACGCATCATCAGTGCGGCACCAATGGAGGTGGTGAACCCCATCCGTGATGGTGTCTAGATTGGATATGGTGGTCTGGACTCTGCAGTGGCTGGATCAATATTTCGTCGACTCCCCTAGGTTTTTGGGAATATTGGGGTATTTATAGAGCAAAGAGGTGGTCCGAGGGGGCACCAGAGGTGGGCACAACCCATTAGGGCGTGCTTGGGCCTCCTGGCATGCCTTGGTGGGTTGTTCTCTCCTTGGAGCACCCCCAGGCGCAGCCAGGGCCCATTACATGTCTTCTGGTCCATAAAAAATCTCTGTAAAGTTTCGTTGCATTTGGACCCCGTCTGATATTCATTTCCCGCGATGTAAAAAACATGCAGAAAACAGCAACTGGCACTTGGCACTATGTCAATTGGTTAGTACCAAAAATGATATAAAATTACTATAAAATGATTATAAAACATCAAAGATTGATAATATAACAGCATGGAACAATCAAAAATAATACATACGTTGGAGACGTATCAAGCACCTGGACGGAGGGTGTTTTCTTGTGATCCCATGGCAACATTTGCTTTATTCATGTTTTCAACTTGTATTCCGGCGTAATTTAAATTGCCACATAGGGCAATGGATAATACGACGGCAAATAGTTAAAATGGCAACGGATAATACGACGACAAATTTGCAATGGCGCAGATAATAATTGTTTTACATATTCCGGATAATTTGAAATGCCACATGCGGCAAAGCATGGAAGACACGGGGGCAAGAGAAGAAGGAAGTCGCAGACAACGATCTGGGTCGCTACTGACTCTACTCATTGATGGATCGCCGGGCAACGACATCCTCCATCTCCTTCTTCAATTCCTCACGACATTGCTTGAAAGCAGCCACGGATTCCTCCACCTCCTGCTCGCGCTCGATCCGGAGCTTCCTCAATTCACCCATCAGTTCCTCGACGACCGTTATCAGCATCATCCCCGAGGCACTGCTCTGCTCATGCAACATCTTCCAGTCGGCGGCCTCCTCCTCCTTCTCTCGGCGCCTTGAGGAGGTTCGCATTGTCACCCATGAGTTGCTCGACGAGGCCGGTCGCCTTGTCAACCGAGGCATCGCTGATCTCAAGCAGCTTCATCAAGCCGTTGACCAACTCCTGCTGCTTAATGAGGCCAGCGAGAATGTTGTCGTCGCCGGCCAAGGACTTCAAAACAGCCAACTCGTCACGATCGCTGACGCGACGAGTGCGCTTGTGAGAGCCCTCGCGTGCCCGTGAGAGCTCGTTCAAGGGCTCCTCGGCGCACCGGGACATCTCTGTTGTGGCTGCCGCTTCGTGGCGGGACCTCTCTAGTGCTTCCGCAGCCTTGGTCTTTGCTGCCTGGTTATATGTCCACCCGAAACTCCTCCTACCGGTCATGGCGGAACGACTTGACTGGAAAGTCCAGTTTTGTGGGTGATGAGGAAAGGAAATGTGAAGTAATTTTCGAGTGGGTAGTTTTTATAGCCCGGTGCTAAGTGTGAACACATATTTTTTGAGGATCAAGTGTGAACACATATTAGTTTGATAGGTGTTAACAGATTTGCAATTACTTATTGCATTGTAATATGCAATGTAACGAGAAACCAGGTCAAAATTTATTGATGGTTCTGGGCCTACAAAGCCCGGTCTGTTGTTCTGCCTCATCGCAATCAGTTCTTTTGGATCAGCCCTATGCCACGCATCGGAAGCCCGAAACATGGGACCGCGTTCTCGGATGTATGTGTACGTGTCTGCCCACTATCACACACGGTCAAGATATCACCATCGTGTCTTATTGGTGCGCCGTCGTGCCTCCCACGGGGTGCCAGAAGGTTGACCACGTGGTTGTTCTCTGTTGAGGCGGCCGCGGCGCTCTTCTCCTTGTTGAGGCGGCCGCGGCGTGCTCTGCTCGCATCCGTCCGCGTGTTCTGCTCGCCATTGAGGCAGCCGCGGCGCACTCCGCTCTGGCGTTTGTACGCGCACTCTGCTCGCCGTTGAGGCAAATTTACATTGGCAATAGTTTATAATTGTCTTACATATTCAGGACAATTTAAAATGCCACATCCAACAAGGCCCAGAACACCCACGACCTACATATGCATACAATTATAATAAAATATAGGCTAAGAGGCTGAGTTGGCGGCCTTCCGACGACGGTCTTCTCGGACTCCATGATCAGCATAGCACCCTTGCAACCGTTCACTCCAAGTGTCCCGACCCGCCTCTGCCAACGGAGCTGCTGGCGCTGGGAGGGTCTTGGGGCTGTTGGGCCTCTTCCAGAAGAGCTTGACAGCGTGCAATCGCGCGCATGATATCTCCGCGGAACCGCTCCATTTCCATCTCTCTGGCCTGGTAGAAAATTCCGTGCATCACCTGCATCCACAAGATAGCACGTTGGCGATATTCTGCTTTGTCGGGGACGTCAACTCTGCCAAGGTTGCACTCAAGCCTGGCTACCACATCATCGGGGTCGAGGTTGACACGGCCGCCGCAGGAAATGATGAAGCCGCAGGCTGCCTGTGTCTTGATTGAACCGCAGAGGTCCTCTGCCCATTCCTTGCGAGGCATCAGGCTCTCGATGAGCACTAGTGACGATGGCTCTTCGGGTGGGTCATCGATCATGCCGCCGAGCAGCTCTGGAACTTTTGCACGATGGATGGCAAACTGCTCATCACACCTCCTCTACAATATGTCGATTGTGCGCCCAAGGACTGTCACGCCGATATCGCTCCCGATGGGCCATGGTGCTTGCACCGGCCGATGAAGCTCTTGCTCCCCGACCTGCTCCGGCTCGTTCTCCTCGCCGAAGATGTAATGCAGGTAGGGGTCGACGTCGAAGCTTTGGCCGTTGCCTGGCATGTTTGGAATAACTAATCGTAGATGGGTGAGGACTAGATCTGCGCAGAGTGTCGCAAAGGTGCGTTGCCGCCTGGGTTATATGCAGCAAGCCATTAGCTGGTGGCGGGAAACCGATGAGGGAAGAGGCGTGGATTTTACAATTCACCCATGTGGAGCGCCGGAAGCATTCACTGGAGCTCGGGAAGACTAAGTGGAGCACACACACAACCCGAATACCGTATGCGGTGTCACGTGTTATTTATCACACATGTGTTAACATAAGGAAACGTATGTGTAACTTACTAATCATCGTACACGAGTACTCGCAGACGCATCGTGTGCGATACTCCTAGCCACCGCAAGCAACTAGTTTGCATTATTCAATGTTTTTTGTACGAACAAAATCGCACATGAACAAACTATAGTAACCGTCTGTGTTATAATTTCTCATCGCAAACAGCTCATCTGAGTGGGTTGTTTGCTGCATATCACACACATCTTGTTTACACGAATCGTTTGTGTTCTTTTGGCTCATTGCAAACAATTCATCTATGTGAACTGTATGCTGCATATCACACACATCTTGTTAAGTTGATCCGTTTCTGTTCTCTTCCCTAATCAAAAACAGTTCGTCTGAGTGAACCGTATGCCTTATATCACACACACCTTGATCTGGCTGACCATTTCTATTGCATTCCCTAATAGCACACAGTTTATCGGAGCGAACTGTATGTCGTATATTGCACACACATTGATATGGTTGCCTGTTTCTATTGTTCTGACTCGTTGCAAACAGTTCTTCTGGATCAACCGTATGCCCCGCATCGCACACATAACTAAAATCTTAACCATGTTTGATGTCTCCGCCATCGCAAATGTTTTGCATATTTTTTATGGTTTTTTCACATCCCCGTTTGCGATTAATGCATCGCACGCAGTTTCGTCAAAGGGTCTCTGGTCATAGTGTCCCGTTAGCAGCATCCTGCAGTAGTGCTATATGCATCAGAGCAAAGAATTAAGTGAGATGTTCCTTCATGTTTATGAATCCCTCTTGCAAACAGTATGTGCAAAAGCAAGAGATCATCATAAACATGAGTGTGATGCATATACTTACCTTGTGGTTCTTGAGATGATTCTAGACGAAGCAATCTTGAGAAAACAAGGTTAAATAACACAAGTAAACTTCACACAAGAAGGATTCCAAGATCCACAAGGATACCAAGACTGGGATGACATGTAATAGGTGAGTACCACAGAGTGAGTAATTCATTTAAATAAAACATGTCCCCAAGAACTTAAATATCTGCAATAAATTCTAATGATCTTTCTCCCCTTAAACATGGACTCTTTTTCCCCCTGAATCTAACATTGGATAATGGGAGAACGTAGGGTCAGATAAATTCAGAGGAGAAATGGATAAGATCCAGAAATATCTTTGACCAACATGTCTTTCCCCTCTTGATGACATGTGACTTCTCTCCTCTTCTTACATTGCATCTATCTTCCTTTCTTAGAAGAGTTATATGAGAATAAGCTTTGATGTGCTCTCTCTCCCCCTTTGACATCAATTTCCAAGAAGGGTAGCTTTCATGGATATGAGTCAAGTGAGTATGATCCTTGAGACACACAAGCAAGCATGATGTAGCTCAAGATGCAAATAGGGGAAAATAATCATTGAGTGGAGCTGAAGAGAATAGACAATAAAAGATGGTAATTTTTTTTATCTATGGAATTTCTCTAGTGCTTCGCTTACATCCTTTTGAGCATGGTGTGCTTTAATATTTTTGACGAAATGCTCTCATGCTTCACTTAGATTTTTTTGAGAGTTAGTAAATTTTTGCAAAAATTCTCTCATGCTTCACTTATATTATTTTGAGATATGAAAATTTTTATGTGCATGTTCTTTACTTAATTTTTTTGAGCTATCAAAAGCAACATATTAAACTAGTCCCAAAGTGATACATATCCAAGGAGCATATAATAAAAACTTTCATGAAGATCATTGGACAAAATAAACTTGATTCTTTGTAATAGTTTTGAGATATGATGATAGTGATATGTGAGTTATGTTGATGAGTAATTATGCTTTAGTAAGAATATTGGTATTAACGTTTGTGATTCCCTATGCAAGCACGAAGTCAATAGTTATGCAATGAAATTATATCCTACATGTGGTGCATTATTCGGTGTTAGTTATGCTCAATGCTCGCTTATGAGATTTTTTATTTCTTGGTTGGTTGCTTTTCAATCTTTTTGCTTGTCTTCACTTGTACTAAGTAGAAATACTACATGTGCATCCAAAAACCTTAAACCCAATTTTGCCATATGAGTACAGCATACCTACCTATATGTGGTATTTCCGTGCCGTTCTAAGCAAATTTGTATGTGCCATCTCTAATTTCAAAATAAATTTTCTTTTTGTGTGCTCGTACAGCTCATGAAGCGGCGGGGGGTGGCCCATATTTTCCATGCTAGATGTGTTCTTCTCACTACTGCAGGATGCTGCTAACGCGACACTACGATGAGAGACCCTCTGACGAAATTGTGTGCGATGCATTAATCGCAAACGGTGGTGTAAAAAACAGTCAAAAAGGTGCAAAACGTTTGCGATAGCGGAGTCATCAAATAAGGTTCATATATTAGTAACATGTGTGATGCAGGGCACACGGTTAATACATTTGAACTATTTGCGATGAGGCAGAATAACAGAAACATGCAGCCATATCAATGTGTGCGCGATATACGGCATACAGTTCGCTCCGATGAACTGTTTGCTATTAGGGACTGCAATAGAAACAGTTAGCCAGATCAAAGTGTATGTGATATACGACATACGGTTCACTCGGACGAACTGTTTTCGGTTAGGGAACACAACAAAAACGGCTCAGCTTAATAAGATGTGTGTGATATGCGGCATACAACTCACAGGGATGAACTATTTGCGATGAGCCAAAAGAACACAAATGAGTCATGTAAACAAGATGTGTGTGATACGTGGCAAACAGCCAACTCGGATGAACTGTTTGCGATGGGAAATTACAACACAGAGGGTTAATACAATTAGTTCGTGTGCCATTCTGTGTGTACAAAAAACTTTGAAAAATGCAAACTAGTTGCTTGCGGTGGCTAGGAGTATCGCACACGATGCGTCTGCGAGTACTCGTGTGCGATGATTAGTAAGTTACACATATGTTTCCTTATGTTAACATGTGTGTGAATTTGCAATATGGACAGTTAATATGCAAATGCCTTCTGGACATCGGGCACACGCTTAAACTCAACGAACTATGTACGATACTAATACTTTCCATGAAAATTTAAGAACTTGGGTAACAACATTTGAGTAACATATATATAGTGGTTACACAATTCGACAAAAGGAGGATCTTCATAACACGGTTTGACAACCATATGGTCCATATCTACATACTTAACATAGAAACAACTATCACATTTTAAGAGGCTAAGGGCCAACAACCATATTGTCCATATCTACATACTTAACATAGTAATAGTTAGCACATTTTAAGAAGTTGAGGGCCAACAACCACAACTATCCGCTGGAAGCAGCTTGATCACGGCGACTTGGCATCTCTTCAATGAAAAGGAAGAGCCCTCATGTGCCTTGGTAGAGCATGAGTAGAATTGTGTCTCCAATTTTCCAATATGGATGCACTGCCACGACAAGCGAGAACTTGTTAATTTGAATGGTTCCACTTCTACGGGAAATGCAGTACCTTGCAATCACTTTGGCGTTATTAGCAAGCAAAAGCGTAATTCGACCATGCCGGGATCTCGATCCAGGAACTGCTACAGCGGGTTGTCACTTGAAGCTACGTCGGTATTTCCCTAAAGAGGAAGGGATGATGCAGCACAGCGGCGGTAGGTATTTCCCTCAGAAATGAAACCAAGGTTATCGAACCAGTAGGAGAACCAAGCAACACAACGTAAACAGCCCCTGCACACAAATAACAACACCTCGCAACCCAACGTGTTAAAGGGGTTGTCAATCCCTTTCGGGTAACGGTGCAAGAAATTGCTTGTTGACGGGAGAAAGTTGTAATAGATTGAATAAATAGATCGCAAATAAAATAAAGTGCAGCAAAGTATTTTTGTATTTTTGGTTTAATAGATCTGAATAAAAAGTGCAAATAAAATAGATCGCAAAGCAAATATATGAGAAAGAAGACCCGGGGGCTGTCGATTTCACTAGTGGCTTATCTCGAGAAAGATAGCAAATGGTGGGTAAACAAATTACTGTTGGGCAATTGATAGAACCTCAAATAATTATGATGATATCCAGACAATGATCATTACAAAGGCATCATGTACAAGATTAGTAGACCGACTCCTGCCTGCATCTACTACTATTACTCCACACATCAACCGCTATTCAGCATGGATCTAATGTATTAAGTTCATGGAAAAATAGAGTAATCCAATAAGAACGATGACATGATGTAGACAAGATCTATCTATGTAGAGATAGACCCCATCGTTTTATCCTTAGTAGAAACGATACATACGTGTCGTTTCCCTTTCTGTCACTGGGATCAAGCACCGTAAGATCAAACCCACTACCGGGCACCTCTTCCCATTGCAAGATAAATAGATCAAGTTGGCCAAACAAAACCCAAATATCGAAGAAGAAATAGGAGGCTATAAGAGATCATGCATATAAGAGATCAAAGAAACTCAAATAACTTTCATGGATATAAAAAGATATGACTGATCATAAACTCAAAGTTCATCAGATCCCAACAAACACACCGCAAAAAGAGTTACATCATATGGATCTCCAAGAGACCATTGTATTGAGAATTCAGCGAGAAAGAGGAAGCCATCTAGATACTAACTATGGACCCGAAGGTCTACAAAGAACTACTCACGCATCATCGGAGAGGCACGAATGGAGGTGGTGAACCCCATCCGAGATGGTGTCCATATTGGATTTGGTGGTTCTGGACTCTGCGACGGCTGGATGAAAATTTTGTCGACTCCCCTAGGGTTCTAGGATTTTTGGGGTATTTATAGAGCAAAGAGACGGTCCGGGGGGCACCCGAGGTGGGCACAACCCACGAGGGCGCGACTGGGCCTCCTGGCGCGCCCTGGTGGGTTGTCCCCTCCCAGGGACTCCCCCCCCCCAGGTGCAACCAGGGCCCAATATCTTCCTTCTGGTCCGTGAAAATCGCCGTAAAGTTTCGTGGCATTTGGACTCCGTCTGATATTGATTT
Organism: Aegilops bicornis; assembly: GCA_021605145.1. NCBI lineage: Eukaryota > Viridiplantae > Streptophyta > Magnoliopsida > Poales > Poaceae > Aegilops > Aegilops bicornis. Next base: position 518,989,778 of record CM038669.1, read on the forward strand.
CCTACGTTGTAAAAAACACGCAAAAACCAACAACTGGCACTTGGCACTGTGTCAATAGGTTAGTACCAATAAAATGATTATAGAACATCCAAGATTGATAATAAAACAACATGGAACAATCAAAAATTATAGATACGTTGGAGACGTATCATCGCGCAATTTCTGTTGAAATGTAGAATGAAAACCAATTGTAACATATCATTGAAGATATATATATAGTTTATGAGCATCAACATTAAAATAAGACTTTTTACCAGCGTTTTGTGCACACAATTGGTCTTGTTCAATGTGTGCACCATAGGTATAATTAATCCCATCCAAAATTGAGCGTTCATACGCTGTGCTATGTCTATCAGATTATCAACAAAGTTTATGACATGCTTCAAGTCCTTCGAGTGAAATTTGGTACGCTTAGTATCAACAAGGTATTATTTATTCAGAACATGGCAGAATAATATATAGTGCGCATAAATTTGTAAACAGAATTTGTACTGCCTAGCAACAGAGTCAGAAAATGAAACTACAATTGGTTGCTTAAATAGTGATCAATTAGTCAGAACAAATACCCCTATTTTGCTAAGTAATATGACAGCATGGAGAAAGTTGAAAGGACACTAACCTAGATCAGAGTTTGATCGGCTCATGACGTTGGGGAATTAAACATCCATGTTAATTAGACCAGGCTGTGGTGCACGCACTAGAATATTTGCCAGCTTTCAGTTCATAACACTTAGACATTTTTCTCCAAAGGTCCGCATTAAAATAGGAGTGACCATCTTTATCAAGTTCTACGCTAACCGTCATTGTAAATCCATGTTGCGTTGTCAATATGACATCCTAGGAGTCATCAATGAAGTAAAGCCCAAGATTTCCTTCTACTCATGTTCTTGCAAAGCAAGGGATGTACTGCTTGAAATCAAAATTAAGATCGTAAATTAGATATATTGAAATGACATCGCAAGATGCAAATATGGGAGTAACTGTAAAACAGATCAATATATAGATGAAAGCAAAGTATAAAAATATATAATAAAAAATAGATAATGTAACAAAGATTTGATGCAAATAAATAGATAATGTAGAAACAGACGGTATATGTTCACAAATTTAGGCCATGCCGACCGTGGTAGGTTGAGATTGAATATACCGAGCGCTCCCTGACACTACAAAAAAAAATACACTTCCGTGATGATACGTGTTTGTCACAGTAGGTCGCGTTTTTTGTCATGCATGTACATACATGACAAATTTATGACAGAATCAAGATAGTCATACATGTGCTGTCGTAGAAGTGTTCCATGACATTACCAAAATTATCATCACGGAAGTGTCCACTTCCATGACGGTAAATCGCACGTCACAGAACTGGTTTCGTCAAGGGTGACTGACACGTGGCATCCACCGTAATGGAACGCCGTTAAGCTATAGGGTCGGGTTTTGGATCCGATAACCCGTTAACATCCCCGACGAATGGGGATTTTCCACGTGTAAAATCATCATTGGCTGGAGCAAACACGTGTCGGCTCACCATTGGGACAGATGTCATCCGCTCATTGGACCGAAGGCGCCTATGATACGGCGACACGTGGCACAGTCCAACAGAGGCCCATTCCGGTGAAAAGGCCGACCCGTTTTACTTGGTCAAAAGGTGGCGGGCCGGCCCACGGAAAGCCAGTTAACGGCATGTTCACATATAGCCCATTTACAGCCCGCTAACCGAGGGCCCGTTACGCCCTATCCGAATTAGGCCAAGTAGCGTCATCTGGGTCGTCCAATATGATTCAGCCTGTTTTAACTTCCGGCCCATGTGTGGCCCATGACTTCTTTCGGCCCATATGAGGACATTTGTAACTCTTGGCCCATTAACGGCCCGTGGTGAAACTGGCCCGTAATGAACAGTGTATCGCTTTATACCCATTAACGGCCCGTTATTCCATTGGGCCGTTTCCAGCCCAAGTTATCATTCAGCCTTCTCAGGGCCCATTGATTCTTGGGCTCATTTGCAGCATTCGATTACATACCGCCCGTTACTGTCATTTTCTGCTTATGGGCCAAATTCAGCCCGTCGTTACAGTCGGCCGGTTTGCGGACCGTTAATACGTTGGGGCGTTTTCATGTCAAAAAAACCCGTTGGGCTCTTTTCATAGAATTATCAAATACGGCCTATTAACGGCCCATTATGGTCCATGAATAGTACGGCCCATGACTGGCGAAATGATGATGCGCCCCGTAGAAGGCCCATGGATCCTACGGCCCGTATGAGGCCCATGGATAGTACGGCCCATAGAAGGCCCATGGATCGTACGACCCGTAGAAGGCCCATTGGTCCCTAAGGCCCGTATAGAAGGCCGATGGATCCTACGACCCGTATAGAAGGCCAATGGTCCTACGGCCGAACGGAGGCCCATGGATCATACGGCTTGCAGGAGGCCCATGGTTACAACAGTCCGTGTGTTGCCATGATTATTTTGGTCTAGTTACCAAAAATAGGCTATTGTGGCCACTAGAAAAACACAGAAAAAGAACTGTAGTGACTACAAGCAAACAACTAAACAAGACAATAAGGAAATAAATAAGCAAGCAATTAAGGCTAGCCTATTACCGCTATTACACATATTACATCCACTAGGCATCAAAGTTCGCCACCAGTGCAAGTATAGGGAACAAAGCAGCATATTACATACACTTGGCCGTCAAAATTGGCCACCAGTGCAAATAAACGTGGTAGCAAAACAAGAGCATAACTGAAACAACTTCATAAGAGATCAAGAAACGTTATCCTGGGTATCCACCATGCTGGCAATAAGCTTAGGAAGCTGATTAGCTTTGTCCTGTTTGGCGCTAAAATCCTCCAACGCTTCTTTGTTGCACCGTAAAGTATGCATCCGAATGCTCGAGGGCTTCCATGATCCTTGACTTCTTGTCGCAAAGACGGCTGATCGATGTCTTTCATCTTGTAGTTGAGACTCAAGAAACCGAACTGATTCAGACAGTGAGTTTGAATAGCTTGTGCATGCGGTAGTGGCGAGTAACTCGAACACTAAACCAAGATAGGACTTTGGTGTTGTCTCGCTGTCTTCAAGATAGTCTTCCTTAGTTGTTTTATCAGCTTTCTTGGAGACCAACAAGGACGTGTCACTATCCTGAACCTTATCTGCATTACTTCCTTTGCCATTGCTTAATAAGGCACTCTTCCCCAATATTCATCAAGATTCTAAAAGAAGAAACAAGCAGACACATAACAAGTTTAGCATGTACTAGTATATGAAACTCATTTCGGTGAACCAGTTCATTAGTAAGGTGGACAGGATTAAACTACCAAGTATTCAATTGCCAAGTACTAGTACATAATTAAAGCATCAAACAAACATATATCTATATCCTATGGTCACTGCATTGTCTTGCCAAATCAAAATAGAGACACGGTTCAAATCATATCAGTTCAAGACAAAGTAGCAGTGAAAGAATACAAAGTGTGGGAAACTACACGGCACAACAAGATTTCAGATGGGTACCACGGGTCTACATGTACAACAACACTATTGGCTCTGTTGTGATGCTAGTAATGTGCATGATATGAAAGTCAACTGTATACACAATTGAAATTGAAATCAATAGAGCTATTGATAAGATCAAACCTGTTAAAGAAACATGCGTGAACATACCTGCTGTGCCATTGGAGTTTCGATTGGATCCTTCAATTTAAAAATAAGTTCGTATCAGTAAATACAGTGATACAAGAGCAATGCAATCATAGTTAAAAAAAGGGGCACCTAAGCGAGCGCTTAAGAGCGCCTAGGCTCTAGGCGTTGGCAAAATGCATTGCGCATAACTACGCATAATCTATGCATAACTGCGCATAAGCATGCGCTTTGGTCAGTAAAGCGCAAGGCGGTGGCAAAACGCACAATTAACGCCTAGCGCTTTTTGAACTATGATAGCAATGGAATCTTAAATTAGAACAGTTGTTCTTCAGGTTTAGGCACTTGTTCTACATGAAAAGAGTACAAGAAGACGCAAGAATAAAATACTTAAAACAGAAAATGAGCTCATAGACCTTACCACATTCTTGGTTCAGACCAAGATCTGAACAAAGGCGTTCCCGATCATCGTCCGATAAGTGTGTCTCAGAGAACGTAAGGGAATTTGATGAGTTTCTTTGCGGTGAAGTATGTTTTCTTCGTGTAATTCCGATCATCACCAAGCATTCTTGAAGATAGCAGAGGTATTAGCACAGGTTACCTCATCCTGTGTTTCCAAATCAGTCCTTCTCTATAGAGAAAAATGGGAAAATTTGTTGTATTATAACCATCATGGAGGTAGGATGTATGGGACGAAGCAAAGTAATTGCCATGAATAACATTACTTACACATAACTCCTGGACAAACACATGCAACTGGCATTTTCCTTCATCTTCAGTATAATATTTCCAGGATGGGAAGATAGGCACATACGATTTAACAACATCAAATGCGATACATGCTAAACTACGACTGGCTGGTTGTGCTTCCTCCACAGGAATAGGCGTACTAACTGGTGGAGTTGGGGTTCGCCGTGATAGTACTGGCCCTATGGGCACTAGAGCTGCCTGACTAACTGCTGTTGTTTGGGAGCTGTGTGGTGGAGATGGTGTTGTGTCAACAGGAACTGGGTTACTATCAGCTAGGGTTGGGGTTAACTTGGGTGAAGCTGGTTCTCTGTCCATCGCAATAGGGGTACAATCTGTGAGAGTTTGGGTTATGTGTGGTAGGGCTGGTTCTTGTGCATGTACAACCGGGGTGCTATCTCCACCAAGAGGTAGCACTGTTTTATTTGAAGACCGTGTTTTTATTCCTCTAGATACTGGCATCACCCGCTCCAATCAAATGGCTGATAAACAGGAAACATAGTTGAATGTACAGACATTGTATGAGAGACAGATGCAATAGATAGTGTGGAAAAAAGAGGGCATGAAATAGTTGACATGTATATTGTTCAACTAAAACGGATTGCATGACATAATTTCACATATATGATGTCTATCTAAACCGGATAGCATAGCATAACATAATTCAAAGATATGATGAATAACTAAAAGGATCGCATGACATAATTCACCTACATGTTATCTAAGTAATCAGGATCACATCATTTAATTCACATATGTGATTTATATGCTAAGCAGAGGGCATTCGATATGATGTCCGAACTAAGAACATGGTGTTGAATATTGTGTATATGATGTCTAAACTATGCAATGCAAGACACCGTATGCATGATATGAGCAATAGAATTGTGCCAAGTTAGAGCATACACCTCGGTGGGGGAATAGGACTGGTCATCTGTCTCTGAATCCATCTCTGAGGAGCTATTGGGACCCAGCAAGAGATCTGCTTGACGGCTGTGTAGCATACGCTCTGCTCAAGGCCTTGTTTTCACTCCAGATTTTCCATCTCCCACCCAAATGGCTGATTCACGGGAAGAGTAGTTTAATGTACAAACATTGTCGACAAATGGAAATGTAATGAAGAAAAGGATGGGCAAGATATCATTCAAATATATGATGCCTGGTTAAACAGGATGGCATTGCACATTTCACATATATTATGGCTGGCTAAAAGACATGAGACTGTATAATTCCCATATATGATATAGAAACTAAACAGGTGGCGACGGAACAGGTCTAAACTAAGCAGATGACATATATGATGTCAAAAGTAGGCACTGCAAGGCAACATATGCATGATATGACTAATATCATCATGCCAAGGTAGAGAAAACACCTTTGGGGTAAAAAGGAGTTGCCAAATGGCGTCACGAATGCATACGCCTCGTAACAGATATCTTCCTCTGGATTACAATCTGGAGTGGGGTGGGGAGGGTTTGCCATTGAACCTACCATGGAGCGATGTCTGCATGACATTGTATTGCCGCGCAAAACTCTTCTCTTTTTCTCTACATGTTCGGCATGACTGTGTACAATATCTGACATGCATACGAAAAAAATATGGTGAGATTATGTAAGGAGAGCATGCAGAATTTTAGAGTGATGGTAACATCCAGTGGATTGATGTTTTTCCGTTGAACCAAAATAGCCCTAATGGATCGACGTGAATGTATAGTAATAAGTGACGCAACAAGTGTACAACCTCTTTGCCGTAGCCGTGTCGACCTCAAAGATCATTGGGTTGGTCATTTGAAGCGATTGAGGCAGAGGTGGCTGTCGGAGGTGTGGAGGAAGATCCGAGGAATCAGAGAAGCGGCGTCGAGGCACTGCTCACATTGTGATGGATCGTTCTATCGTTGGAGCAGCTCCTGTGAGCCGTAAGACGTCAAGGTCAAGCAAAGACAAGATGTACATCGTCAATCTCAAGTGGGATTCTAATAGCATCTCCAATAGATGATGAAAATGGATGTAAAATTAACATCACCAAAAACCACCTGACTACAATGTATGAGGTAAAACTGTTGACTCTAAACTTAATCGTCGAAACTGAAATTAATCAGGAATCTGAATGCTACTATCGAAACTGAACGCAATGGTAGCAGAGAGACACTTGGCATGTAGTTTAGGGAGGGCCTGCAGTTCATCTTCAACCTGCACACCCCTGAGCCGCCTGCCACCACCGGCCGAACCTCTGGCCCCAGCGCTGCCTCGCCGCCCCGAAACAACTCGCCACCGCCGCCCCGGCCAGCCCTCTAGGCCCCCCGACCCCCCCCACCCCCTGAACCCTAAGATGGATAGTGGGGTACCTCTCCGGCGAGCCCCCGTCCCAGCTGGTGGTTCTTCCTTAACTCCGCGAGCCCCACCCCCCAATCCATGAAAATTGATCGACCCAAAAATCGATTCACGATCAAGTGTGGCTTAATCGAGCAGAGCGGCAAAGACGAGAGAGGGAGAGCAGCAGAAGAATGGGCGGCAGCAGCTGAAGCGAGCGAGCAAGAGCCGGAGCAGCAGCAGCAGATCCGACTAGTATGGACGCCGCCGCCGAAGGGGCCTCGCACTGGGGGAGAGCCGCCGTGGAGATGTCGCCCGCAGCGCCGGCTTCAAGGTAGCCGCTCCATGGGGGTGTGGGATGGAGCACCGTCGGTGCCAGGAGGTCGAGTTAAGGAGAAGGTGCGATGCGATGAGTGTACAACCTCTTTGGTGGCGCCGAGTAGGCCTCGGCTTCGTCCGAGGAGTCGGTGAGGATGCTGCGGTTCCGGTGGAGCAGGTTAAGGCGCTGTGGGGATGGAGCAGCCGCGATAGACGAGGCGATCGTCGGAGCAGCTCCTTGGAGGTGGAGCACGGGGCGGCTGAACCGGCGGGACGGCGAGATGGACGACGGATCGTCATCCGGGGAGGTGGACGAGGGACGTCGAGCTGTTGCGGTGGACGATGTTGTCAGGGAAGAGGCTCCGGCTGGGCAGTGGTGACGTGGCAGACGAAGGAGGGTGGGGTTTCGCGGCTGGAGCGGAGAGGTTATGATGTCCTGTGATTTCGAATGGCGAAAAGGGGGCGATGGGAGGGGGTGAAGCATGACTTAGAGACGCGCTTGTCCAAAATGTTGGGTGTGTTACAAAAGTACCCCCACGATTTAAACTAGCGGCCCTTTTGGCTCAGGGTTAGAAGGGTGATTTCGCATGTCGGGATTTGGCAGCTGGAGGGAGTTTTCGCGCGCGTTGTAATTTCGGGATAGCAAGGCGCGGGTTATGAAGGCGCCAGTTTTGGGAGCACGATATCTGAATTTTTGGATATAACAAGACACAGGTTGAATTTTAGGGACAAGCCTAACGTGTCGTAATATTGTACTTGTACGTACAAAATCAATTCGCACTTCCCTCAACCAAAAAGAAAACGAAAAAAATAAAACTATTCACACCACACAAAGAGAGAGTCTTGCCCCGGTTTACTATACAAATGCTATTCAAAGCAACTACCTCCTTCCATCTATATAGGGCCTAATGCGTTTATCGATGCTAACTTTGACCAAATATTAGAGCAATGATATATGACATGCAACTTACACAAAGCACACCGTTAACTTCGTCTATGAAAGGTTCTTTCAATTATATAATTTTCACATTGTGCATGTCATGTACTATTAATCTTGTCAATAGTCAAAGGCGGTCTTAAAAATCTCATTACGCCCTATATAGATGGAAGGAGGGAGTATGAATCCATGTTATGTCCGATTAATTTTTTGGCTTTGTCAGTATAATGCATGTAACCTACTCATACCAACATTTTAGTGCATTCCAAATGACTATACTACCGCTGCAATTCAACTAAATTTGAATTCGCTTCTCTATTTCAATAAGAATCTACAATCATGATTGTTGCCAACTTCAACCATCATAGTTTCCTTGCTATCCGCCAGATATAAATCGGACGGCCTATAATGCAGGATGGCAGGCACACCATCATCAGCAACTCCATTTTTTTATAAGAGTTGAGATAAAATATATTAAATATAGTATAACATGTTCATAAACACACCATGTGTATCACCGTTATATATATATTCACACATACGTCGGTTTAAAACACTATGATAAATTCTTGAAATATCCGAATTCGCTTTTTATAATGAAGTATATATGATCTCTATTCGTCTTTTACACCCCCACAACCCTCTTATCTTTGTAGCTAGCGCTAACTTTCTCTTGTGCGTGCACACGCCCGCATCCCTCTCACCCTCCCTCAAAGCATTCTCTAGCTCCATCAGCAAATTGCCTCTTTTCACTTTAGGTTGTTCACCCACGGTGTCTGTAGGCCCCCCAGCTCCTTCTTTACGGCACACATCGATCGATATGCCTCTCTAGCCAGGTGTGCCTAGCACAAACACAAGCTTCCCCTCATCTCTTGTCACCGTCCATGACTCACTCCCACCACTCTTTTCATTGTTCTCGTACTCGCACACTCCTCCCCCTCGATATAGTATGCCTCTCGTACCACCTCCTACATGCATCCCTATATCTCTATCCTTCTCCTCGTGCCTCGTTTGCTTCTAACACACACATGCATGTATACCGATCGATCTCCCAACATATACCTGGATCGACTTTAACTAGCCCCCCCCCCATCGATCGACATACCTCACAAGTTATGTCTCTCCTTTCTCTAACAAAGGGCGATTGATCTTCCTATGTAGTTATGTCTGCTTACCACAGCCACATCGTCCCCCCTCATCATTCGTGCATGCCTCCTGACCCGTCTCTCACAGGCACGTGCACAGACAACAAGCAGCCATCCCATCTCTTATTGATATTGCGGGCGTGCCCTCCGTTTGTCTAGCAAGCCTATCCCATCATTTGTTAGAAGCAACTCCACTACCACCCCCTCCAACACTCTAGCTCTGTCTCTCTCCCAACCTTATTCCTCTCATGCACATATGCATGGATGCCGATCGATCTCTCTTAATACATGAGGCAGATCGATCTCCTTAATACATGAGGTAGGCCTCTCCTCCTCCACACATATACCATCTATTGTACCTCTATAGTTAATTGGGCCTCCCTCTTCCCCCACCACACACCGATAGTCGGCGCTGCAGGTAGGTATCCATGCCACGAGACAAACTGCACATGTCCCTCTCACGTTCAAAGAGGGCTGCCCACTCTATATCTTTGACGTGGGCACATACAAATTCGATGGCACTCTTTATCGATCACAAGACACGTATTAACATCATCCCTCTTCGATTCTATGGACACCTCAAGCGGTGATACCTCCACTCTCTTCTCGTGGATCGCCCCTCTATTTATATGTTATATCCAGGACTCTATTTCACACACATTGATTATGTTACAATTTTTGTTTGACCCCCCCCCCCCCCACAAAAAAAATCTCAAGAACCCACACACTATATCTCTCTAGGTTTGTATCTCTCTCACACAACCCCACGTAGGTGGTGTACTTATACAAGAAGAGAATAGGTGCACCGTGCACGTACTCACGCTTCGTGCCCAGCCACACCCGCGCGGGTACACGGTGGAGCTCATTTCTTTACGAAATGGCAGCCCACGTGCTAATTTGAATGCATGTAGCGGTTGTTTACCTAGGGAGGTCGTGTACCATGCCCGCACGAAACAAAGTTCGACTTGACGCGTTGCCACGTTATTTTTAAATAAATTTATAGCGCTCAATGGCACGTACACAGAATATGAAATGATTTTTATGGAGAAAAAGGTAGTCCGCTCACTATATACAATGGCGCCTTGCGTGTCTGGTTTGTCGCTCTTCAGAGTATCTCACACAAGGCTGCAGTGGCCTCTCTCTCTCTCTCTCACCGTTGGTCACTGATCTGGCCGCATCCCGTCCGCCGAGGGAAAGGGAGTGCGGTGGCCTCTCTCTCTCTCACCGTTGGTCACTGATCCGGCCGCATCCCGTCCGCCGGGGGAAAGGGAGTGAGGTGGCCTCTCTCTCTCACCGTTGGTCACTAATCCGGCCGCATCCCATCCGCCGGGGGAAAGGGAGGAAGTGCATCGTTTCTCCGTTCGACGGTGCCGAGGCAGCACGTCCCGATCTGCGGTACACGCCGTTCTCTCTGACCAAGCTCTGGCGCGGCAGGGCCTACGCCACCTGCTCGCAGATTCCGCCCGCCGCCGCTCACCTAGTTACATCCCGACGACCTCCAGGTATCCCCTCCGGCCTTGCTCCACTGCCCGTCTTCCCACATCGCTGCATGTGGATCTTCCATAGTTCTTTGCCCAAAACGAAGCTCGTCCAGCGTACTTTCCATATTGCATTCTTGTCCTCACACCGTTTTAGACAAACACAACCATGTTGTTATCTTCCCTTAGGGCAAGGAATATGCTTCTTTTTGTCGTCGCATGTGTCATCAACTGTTATTGGCGATAATTGTTTCCTTTCTACCTCTTTTTTGCAAACAGGGCTATCCATTTCACCTCGTTGCTATTGCGACCGTTTGGTGAACTGCACAAATCACTTTTTCTTAAGAGTGTTTTGTGCAGTTGTACTAAAATGTCACATGGACAACGTCTCTACATTTCAGTCTTGTTGCACAAAGGGAGATTGGTTTTGCTCTATCCTCCTCATCCAACTCCGAGCCTAATCTTCTCCAACTAGTTAGTCTTAAAAGAGACCGCAAAGGTGACCGGCTTCTATTTGTGTGTTTATTGTTTCATCAGCAGTCCTCTATTATCGTAATCACACTTAATATCTTTGGAACAAGGACGCTCAGCTCTATTTTAGTGGAACTGCACAAAATGATCGGAATGTTGCATGCTCCAGACAGCTACTTTTTTTCCCAACATGCCTTGTTGATTTAGACAGAGCTGGGGGGATGTTGCTGCCAATGAAAGCATGGATCAATTTGAATTTAACACCTTCTCACAACTCTGTTTTCAGTTGTGATGTAATTATTAGCTCTGATCTGCTAATAATTGACATGCATTAGCAAGGAAGTTAGTTTTTTATTGTTTCGAAGAGCATCGATGG